>CM068376.1:308398719-309121219 GCA_034769895.1 Magicicada septendecula
TTTTCATTATCATCTTCTCCTACTGCTATATCAGCTTCATTACAAGGTAAGTTCTTATTTTTATTATACATCATCTCTATTCCTAACTTTTCCATAAACTCTTCATAGTTTCTACTCATCTTAAAAATTTCTATTTCTCTTTTTCTCTCACAATACCTCTCACTTTCAAAACATCTCTCTCTTTTAATATATCTCTCTCTACCACACCAAGCTATATTCTCTCCTTCTACATTTGCAGGGGACACTAATTCACAACTATTGCACACCTGTGAAGTGCACTAAAAAACCTAGGGACAACTTTATTTGTAGATCTATCGTCTCCCAAATATATATTGAAGAGGCACTCTCGTCCTTCCTCAACACATGTACTTCACCCCCAACTACACCATTAAGGGAAAAATCTACCCCCTGCGATCCCCCTACAATTATACTTTCTCTCTTTCTCTCTGATTTATTACTATACATTAACATTTCATCATTATCATATTCAATTCCCATTAAACTCTCATTATCACTACCCATGTTTACATAATCATTGTCTAATATCATACTTTTATTTTTACTATTACAACTCTCTCCCCTACTTGCCTTGTCTTTATTTATGTTCAAATTGTCTATTACTTTACTCTTAGAATTGTCATATATTTTCTTTAATCTTATTTTGTAACATGCTCATTCTATTACTAGCATTACTCTCATGTTTTGATACTGTTTGGTCTATTTTTTTCAATATGTTTGGTTACGTCTATTACGTTTGATTCAAATTTCTCTACTTATTTTGTAAAACATTAGTTTTAATTTCTACCTGTTTATTTACTTCACATTTAGTTCTACTCTCTATCTGCTCATTAACTGTGGTTAAACATTTATTCTCTATTTCTCTATTTTGTGTTTCTATTTGGTTTTGAACTGTCTCATTGATTTGATTAATTTTATCATCTAAATTACTTATTTTGGTATGGAATTGCTCATTAATGGTTTCTGTTTGTTTTTGAATACTGTCACAATGTATTTCTATCTCATTTATTCTTTTGTCAACATTAACATTTTGTCTTTGTATTTTTTTTTTCACTTCATCGAATTTTACATCAAACTTAATACTCTGTTCTCTTAATTCATTATTTTGTATTTTCATTAATAGAAAAAGGTCCTCTAATGATACCTATTGTTTACAATAGGTGTTGAGTTTGCCTCAGGTTCACTCATTAATATAGATTCTGTCGCTGTATTATTCATATTTATACTTTCGTTATTTGCCATTTTGATAATAATAATAATAATAATAATTTTTTAATAATAAACTATCATTTATTTTTCACTTGTTGCTTTCTATTTTAATCAAACAATAACATAACCTCTCATTGTAATGTTACGTGCTGTTTTATTCTTTCGGTACCCGTTTGTTTCTGCTCTTTGGCTTATTTATATAATTTTTTGATTTTATATAAAGTCCCTGTTCGGGCGCCATTGTTAACTCACTCCCATCTATCAACAATACAGATACATAAATATGTGAATAATATGTACTTTTGGTACTTACCACGTGTTTGTCACACTTCCTGTAGGCACACGCTACCCACATGTATATTAGTTTTATACCCAGGGTCCAAAGTTCTTTAAGCGAAAGTGCAGAAAACAATCAGGTTGTATGAAATAATAAACGAGTTGGCATTTAGAGGTATAAAACTTGGTTTAATTACTGCATTTTGATGATCATTCAATTTACAAATGGTGCTTACACCACACCCAACATGGCGGCCCTTTTCTTCCGCTCTTTATATATAATCTGTTTTACAATATTTGTTTTCTCTACATGTGTCTCATATCAGAATTAGTTTTTACTGCAGTATTTAATTTTAATTTAACATTATCGTACTATAGAGATCTTTTTTAAAAAAAACAAACCAATGGCTTTTTTAAAAGACGTGGCCGGCCGGCCGTTCACTCTCCGCCTCCTCTCTCAGCTCTCTCTCTCTCTCTCTCTCTCTCTCTCTCTCTCTCTCTTTCTCTCTCTCTCTCTCTCTCTCTCTCTCTCTCTCTCTCTCTCTCTCTCTCATCACATGGATAATAATTTGTTACAATTTACTGTTCAAATTTTGTTTATGAGCTCATTATTTGATAAAAGTTACTGGAAAAGTGCACTTCCCTGAATGTAGAGGTTTCCGTAGATTATATGCGTTCCATGGATAGCCCTGATGTTCGGCGTGCTGATAAACTGATCGTCTGGCTGTTGTCACTGAATCTACATTACGGAACTGTTATTAAATTTAGATTGTTTTCTGCTGCCTTTTACATTTTTGATTAATTATAACCACTTTTACTGGCCCACTTTGTACCAGCACACTTTCAAAACGTGTTCACTTCATGACGACTTGTGGCAGACTGGGCCGACATCTTGTCGTATTGTCGACAGGAGGTGGGGATTAATTGTGATCAACCCTTTGTTCGAGACAGCTGACGGCATTGTTTCTCGTCAGCACTATGACGTGTGTCATAATTTGTTATAACAATTTGCTTTGTCGATCAGTACAGCCATTGAATACATTTTGTTTTGCACGTACGCTCTTGGCCTTGAGATGAATTGTACGGATGAAACTGCGCCGTTTCTTTAGACATGGGTAAACTTGACCTAACCATGTTTGACATGTATGAATACAATAAGAAATACAATACAAAATTTCTGAACACCCTAATTATGAAACCAGGCTTTTTGTCCTGTTACAAAGGGGACGTACTTTGAAGGAGATCCATCACAATAGCCTGTAAGTAGTGCCATTTTGAAATTACAAGCCCAGTCTTAAAACTTTCCAATCACACCTCGTATAGTGTACAGACATTTGTTGAAGAGCAAACAAGATTTGAATTGAAGAAGATATTTGCAGTGTTGCTGATAAGTTAGTAAGTCAAAGAGTGGCTCATAAGCCTGCTGATCATGCCATTGCAAGAGGTAGCATACATGTACCAGTTAATGGCCTTTAAGAAGACACTTCAGGTTTATTCTGGTTCATGGTTCACTTTCATAGCTTTATTGTGCATACATAACTCAGATTTTAATTATAAATATAGTGAGCGTTGAAACAGTGAGAATGTGATGAAGTTAATTAAATTTTCAAGAAATGTGAAGACATGTCAACAGCTTCTTACGTTAGTCACTTACTCAATAAAGTGAATTAGATAACAAGAGAAAACTGATGATTCTCTGTTTGAAAGTTGTCTTATTTATGAAAAGGTACATCGTGTGTATTCCACAAATTGTTACAGTAGTGTAGAGTACCACAAATTGGGGTTCTCCGTGGGTTTGTGAATATAAAGAAGGTACATGGTTCAGAACATGTTTGAGTACAGTTTTTCTCTTTGCTTGAACTGTGTTTTGTCATTGATTCTGTTCTTTGAATCTGGAGGTTTTTTATTTTAAAAACTGTACAACAAGAAGTTGAAAATAAATTATAAATCCAAATAGTGAAGTAGTACGAGTTAAGTAAGGTTTAAAATATTAAAATTTCGTATTACCTACCTTTATCGGTAATTGACCAAGGTGTCGTCTGGTGTACTTTAGCAGAGAAGAACAGGGAATGCAATTGACAAACACATAGTTATATGTTCACTTAACACATTTTTTATTTCATTCTACTTAGTCATCAGATATTACCATAACTCTCACACCAACAATTTCATCTTTCTTTTACATTACATTGAAAATAGATTCTGAAATATTCTTTCAACTTTAATTTATTTATTATTAATTTTCTTTAAAAAAAAAACTACTATTTATTTCAATCACTTTGTTTCATAGATTATCAAAATATTTAGACTATCGTTACATAACAATTATCTTCATAGTTAACTTCACACTCTTATATGAAGAAAAAATATCAACTTAAACTAACTATTCTATAAATGACAACCAGCTTGCTCATACACTCACTCACACAATATTTAAATTATTCCCCATACTTTAGAGATCTCATTTTATGTTGATTATTTAAATTTGCATGATTTTGATTGATTTATTTATAAATCTGGGTAATTTCTTTCTCTTACGTAATCGTTGGAGGTACATCCAAAAAAGGGTCTCCTCGTGCACGCGCACTAGGTTGCGATCTCCTCGTTTTCCACTTTTTCATTTACTAGTTAAAACTGTCACTGCACCTTAAGTCTGTCACTGCATTTATCTCGCTATTCAAACGACTGGTTTTGATGTCTAAAAGATTTTTTTTGGTTCGCGAGTCTTTCTGTACGTCTGGCCAGACGTATGTTGTTTTGTCAACTGAGGGATGCTGAAAAACTTTTTCAAGATGGCTAGCCGCTTCAAACCCGCGGCTACTTGGTATATGATTGGAGCACAGCGCACCACGTGACACAATAATTACGCTCGTTTCTGTGGCGAGTCTACCGAAAGCTGGCGGGCTTACCATAGTCTTGGTCTCGCTAAAAAGTTCGTGCTCATTCAAACGCGCGAGCAAGCAGGCGTGCATTTGAAACATTCCAGAGTACCTGCAAATGTGACTTGTTGACCGTTTGCCTGGAACAACATGCAGATGGGCGTCACCTACGAGAGTTTTTTTTTTGTTTATACATTGAGGCCTCGCGTGGGTAACTACTGCATTGTATTCACAATTAAAAATGGTATTCACAAATAGAAATCTATCGCACAATTCTGTCCCATTACAATAGAGAACATACATAATGCATAGTGTATATGGTCAAACAATGCAAATGCTAAATGATGTAAGTGGGAAACAGAAAATTGCAGCAAAGGAACATTTAGTAGAATGATGACAGCAAGAGGGAAGTTGATGTTAAGAGTATAAGAGTAGAAAATGTAAGGTATAAGAAATAAGTGGTTAAAATTATGACAAATTATCTCAGTTTGTGCGACAGTAGTGATGAAAATTAGGTTAAGCTATGTATAAGCTTATGCCAGTGTAGAACATTAATAACAAGTCATCTTTTATTTACAGCCAATCGGAACTCAATTTGTGGGAATACATCGTATTATTACCGGTATACTGAATTGAAGCTGCGCAGAAGAAGTGGGGAGCGTTATAGCAGATAGGAAGCAAGTCTGGAAGAACAAAGTGTTATTTAACCATACGAACTACAACAAAAAATAATAAATTTCAATTGAATTTTTACTGATTCAGAGTCTGAATTAGTTTTTCAAGGACTTATTTTTCAAGGCAGTGAATCGTTTGGTTATAAACTGAGAGTAAATAATTACATCTCTAGTGTCTTTCCATTTGTTTTTTGTACTGATGGCACTATATCTGTATGTTGGAGAAAGAAAAGAAGGTGTCAGCTTCATCTGTCAGTTCCGATAGGGTGGAATTGAACAGTTTCTTATTAACTGACATTTTGTGATACATAATAATAATTGTAGAATTGTGAACTCGCCAAATATATTGCACATGTTTTGTATACGTTTTCCTTATTTGTGTAACCTGTAGTATCACATTTAGTAACATGTGTCTCAAGCTGCTGTAAAGTTCTCATTTCCACAGCATTGTGGTACATATATATTCAAACACTTTTTGCTACAGTCCGTTTCTTGATGTATATATTATTTTTAATTTTTATAATGAATTTACCTCAAGATATTTCTTTCCTTATTAGGAACATGCTTCGGGGTACCATTGTGTACCCATCCTCAGCCTTCTGGATTTTGTGTCTGGTGAAGTACATGTGTGTTGGTGTGTTGGCTGGTTGTTATTGTGGCTTCCTGTTGGCTTCTGGTACTTTAAATTGGTATTATTGTGTGTGATTGTGGTGTATGTATTAGTATTTTTGTGTATTTTCGATGTTGAGTGGTTTGAAAATTGTGTCATAATTTGTATTGATTTGTATTTCTTCAGGTATTAGTTTGTTTTGTCTTTTATGTTTGTATATTTGTAAATTTTCCCAAATGTTCATTATGGTGCCTTTGTGTGGTATGTGTTTTATTAGTGTCATGTTGGTTATGTTGGGGAATTCATGTCCAGTGTTTATTGCATGTGTGGCCAAATTAGATTTGTATATTTCTGTTTTTTTGTATGCGTTTAGGTGTTCAAAATAAAGTTTTTTCAGTTGTTTTATTGTTTGTCCTACGTAACATTTATTGCAATCTTGGCATTCAATTTTGTATACCTATACCATTGGTTGTTGTATTATCTTTGTTGTGTGGGTTATTTAGTTTTTGTAGATTATTTTGTTCGTTTTGTATGTTTGTATGTTATTTTAATGTCTGTGTTCTTAAACAGTTTTGTTAGCTTTGTCATTTTATTATTTATGTATGTGAATGTGGCCCATTTTTTATTGTTGTTATTATTTCTGTTTTGTTCATTTTGATCAATTCTTAATTGTTTCAGTTTTTATTTTATATTTGATTTTATTTCTATTTTGTTTACAGCGTTTTTATTATATCCATTTTCACAAGCAATTTGGTATATTATATTTCTTTCTTTGTCTTTTTCTTGTTTGTTTAGGGGTATATAGGGGTGAATAGAATGCTGCCATTTTATGTTGTGGTGGGTGGTCAGGAATGGTTAGGTATAATGATGTTAGTGGAAGCTGGTTTTCTGTATATTGCATATTGTAGGTGGTTATTGTATCTTGTGATGGTTATGTCTAAATAGTTGATTTTGTTGTGATTTTCTTTTTCTTCTGTGAATTGTATTTTTGGATGTATGTTATTGATTTGTTTTAATATGTTATCTGCATTTGTATTTTTGTTACTTGATATATATAGCCCCATCATGTACATATCTTATCCAAATGCCATTTGGATCAAAGGACTATAATATTTTGTATTTTGGTGTCTATATGTTGTAAGAATATTTCTGCTAGATAATGGAGATCCATTGCCAATCCTTGTTGTTGATAAATTTTGCTATTTCGCTATATTATAAAATCCTTTGATCCAAATGGCATTTGGATAAGATATGTAGATGATGGGCTATATATATCAAGTAACAAAAATACAAATGCAGATAACATATTAAAACAAATCAATAACATACATCCAAAAATACAATTCACAGAAGAAAAAGAAAATCACAAACAAACTCAACTATTTAGACATAACCATCACAAGATACAATAACCACTACAATATGCAATATATAGAAACCAACTTCCACTAACATCATTATGCCTAACCATTCTGACCACCCACCACAACATAAAATGGCAGCATTCTATTCACCCCTATATACCCCTAAACAAACAAGAAAAAGACAAAGAAAGAAATATAATATACCAAATTGCTTGTGAAAATGGATATAATAAAAACGCTGTAAACAAAATAGAAAATAAAATCAAATATAAAATAAAAACTGAACAATTAAGAATTGATCAAAATGAACAAAACAGAAATAATAACAACAATAAAAAATGGGCCACATTCACATACATAAATAATAAAATGACAAAGCTAACAAAACTGTTTAAGAACACAGACATTAAAATAACATACAAACATACAAAACGAACAAAAATAATCTACAAAACTAAATAACCCACACAACAAAGATAATACAACAACCAATGGTATAGGTATACAAAATTGAATGCCAAGATTGCAATAAATGTTACGTAGGACAAACAATAAAACAACTGAAAAAACTTTATTTTGAACACCTAAACGCATACAAAAAAACAGAAATATACAAATCTAATTTGGCCACACATGCAATAAACACTGGACATGAATTCCCAAACATAACCAACATGACACTAATAAAACACATACCACACAAAGGCACCATAATGAACATTTGGGAAAATTTACAAATATACAAACATAAAAGACAAAACAAACTAATACCTGAAGAAATACAAATCAATACAAATTATGACGCAATTTTCAAACCACTCAACATCGAAAATACACAAAATACTAATACATACACCACAATCACACACAATAATACCAATTTAAAGTACCAGAAGCCAACAGGAAGCCATAATAACAACCAGCCAACACACATGTACTTCACCAGACACAAAATCCAGAAGGCTGAGGATGGGTACACAATGGTACCCGAAACATGTTCCTAATAAGGAAAGAAATATCTTGAGGTAAATTCATTATAAAAATTAAATAAAATATATATATATATATCTATATATCTCAGAGTCACAAAATTACAGTATGCGAATCACAGTGTCACACGATGCTTCATCTTTCTATGTATGTGTATATCGTATGGAGAAGAAAAATTAAAATATTGAACAGTATAAGTGCAGTGAAGCTGACAGTGATAGGAACAGAAAATTGTTCTGATGAGAAGTTAGAAACTAACAAAGTATATTAATTAGGTGAAGGAGCTATTGTTGGTTGCACAGGAATGAGAAAATTGGAAAGCATCCAGTTGAAACATATCATAGGCAGTGTTACTGAAGAAGAATTAATTAAGTGTGGAACCAAATGATAGATAAAGTCTTGAACGAGAAACTGGTATAGAAGACAATATTGATCGTACTACTTGAAATGATGAATCCTTGGGCAAATCCTCATCTGTAAATTATACGAGGAAAGAGAAATGTGGTTGACCAAGGAGAAGTGGTCGTAGATGCTTTTGTTAGGTTGGAACAGGCAACAGCTTAGTCACTGTAATGAAGAAAGCGAATAGCGCAGCTGTGACAGATACAGCACCGCTGTGTGTTGGTACAATTATGTTACCTAAACATTTTAGTTGACATTAGAAGTTCTTTGTAATTTTAGTAATTATTCTTATGTTTTTTTTTAATAACGTTGAAAGAAATAATTTTATCAGTTTTATGCTGCTGGCCAATGGAGTTCGGTGGATGTAAATAATGGATTTAATAAACTGTGCAGCATTTTAGTAATAACAAATTGCTGCATTTTTAGTTTGTTATATTAATTAATTCCAGGTATTCACAGGTGTATTATGAATGTGAGTTAATTAGTGCTTTTTGAAAGTTTATATATATACAAAGGTAGCGAAGGGAAATTTGAAGAGAGAGAGAGAGAGAGAGAGAGAGAGAGAGAGAGAGAGAGAGAGAGAGAGAGAGAGAGAGAGAGAGAGAGAGAGAGAGAGAGAGAGAGAGAGAGAGAGAGAGAGAGAGAGAGAGAGAGAGAGAGAGAGAGTGAGAGAGGGCTGTACAGGTGTATATACGTGCTGACTTAGGCAAGTCCAGGTATCAGCCAAACAATTAGCATCTAATCACCGCCACTGCTGTATTTGTATCTGTATGTATGCAAAAACATGCTTGTGGCTTGCTGTAACTGTTGTAGCAACGCTTACTGTCATCATCATCTCATCATCGTTAATTGCTATAGCAGTAGGCAAAAGTATGTTTGTTAACTCAAAATATGTTTGTTTATGAGTTTGGATTATAAACAGTGGAATTTTAATGCAATATTGATATTTCTTAATTGTTTTTAAATTTTAATTTATGAGTGTACTTATCTAAAATCGAAGTATTTCTTAAGGATCAGAAAAATCTGTACTTAATTTTGCTTTGCTGCATCTTCTTGGAGGTTGTGCTGCTGTGATGTTAATTTTAATTATTAGAAATAAGAAATATAGTTAAAAGAGTTTTTGAACACAGTAAAAAACTTGAGTAAAACTGGTAAGATCCAAATAGTCAACAGTATAACAGTATAGGCTTGTGTTAAAGTACCGGTATAAGAAAGACAAAAAATAATTTTGAAGTAGTAATTTTGTTGCAGTATAAGAACACTTTTTTTTAGTAGCAATCAAGTTTTATTGATATTTTTATTATTATTAACACCACAACTTTCACCCATTTGGCATTGATTTGGCATTCTTTGTGTTAAAGCCAAGACTTTAGGTGAAATGTTTGGCGTTGATAACAATTTAATGATGGAAGGTTTAGCGAGGATTGGTCAACAAGTATAACACAAATTTTTACATTTTTTTGTGTTGACATTTTGACAAAATTTATTGTCATCATCAGAACAATTGTTGTTGAGTTGTTACGATGCCAAACATACATTGTGTTTTATAACATTGTGTGTTTGGTATCGTATCATAGTGACCGATCCTCACTAAACCTTCCATTATTAAAAATTTATTGATCAATATTCAGTACTGATGTACGGATTGATAATGATATCAACAACATGCTGCTGTCAGTAGGAAAACTGTGTTGTTAGGAAAACTTTGTACAGAAGTACTAATCAAAATGCATTGAGGTATGTTTGTATATATGTGCATATGTGTGCATAATTTGGGTTGTTGTGTTTTTGAAATAACCATTTTGAAAGGATACTTTTTATCAAGTTTTCATAATTTTTTTTTTTAATTTCAGAAATAGGCTTTTACACAGATTGCATATAAGTTTGATAAGATCATTTTTGTTGTATTTCAATAACTGTAGAGTTTTGGACTACATTAGTCTTTTTGAAAGTATTATGTTTATAGTAATGTTTATAGTTAAGTAGTAATGTTTTATAGAATTTTAGTCCAAGAGAAAATTGTACCAATTACTTGGAACATCGCAGTTAGTTTCTGCTTATAGATCAAAAATTGGAAATTAGATTTTAGGATGTGGAGTTCAGTACGATTGTGGTTTCAGCAATTGGTATTATTATTACACAGTAATTTGTTTAAAGTGTACTTAGCATTAAGTAGAAGTAGAGTAAGTGCAAGTTATTAGAATTGGGTTGGGATTTCATAAACTGATTCTATTGGGAAACTGATTCAGTAATATAGTACTGTACTGAATCAGTAACAAGATCAAGTACTGTGGTTCACAGTATCAGAATTTGATATATTCTATTCACTTTTTTGAAATGGGTGGGTCGAGGGACAGCCCACACACACCGGATATGACTCAACTACTGGTCTTCCTCTTACGCAACTTGCTAATTGTTCATGACGTATTAAAATTCTTATTTTCAATGCCTTGAGTATAGAAATCTTTGAAAACAAAATCATAATCATATTGTTTTCTGCCTCTTGGCAAGTGTGCTACACCACTGTCATTTCCAGTTGCTCTTATCCAAAGTCTCTTCTTTTATACCCTCCTCTCTCAAAATTATCTACCATGTTACTCTGTTCTTTCTTTCTCCTTCCTCATTCCACTGTTCCCTCAAGAACAGACACTTTCTTCACACAACATACCTTTTCCAGTTCCACTTCTTTTCAGGATTCTAAAAGATTATATTTTCCTTTATTCTGTTCAGGACCTCCTCATTACTCACCCTGTCAGCCAGTTTTATTTTCTTTGTTTTTTCTGTACCTACATCTCAAAAGCTTCAGTCATTCCCCTCCTCCTCCATCTCACCCTGTATAGTTACGTTATTTTTGAATTTATAAATACGATATATTATATCTCACAAATGTGGTTATGTATACAAAAACTAAGACGCCATCTATGCAATTAACTAAGTCATGGGCCAGAAGTTCGTTACGCGAAGTCATAGGAAACGGAAATTGCTTGAAATAACAAAACAGCTGTTCTAATTGTTACCAATTAAATACCCCTTTTTATTCTTTACTTTGTTACATAACATTTTTTAAAACCAACTGTAACCCTTCCAAAAACATAATGTGTAATAATAACTTTGATTAAGTTTAATGATTATATGTTTAAATGATTATACAATAATAACATGTATATATTTATATAGTGGTGCTCAACCCAGCACTTAGAATAATTATGCACGCACACAACCACTCACCCTTTCATTATCATGGTACAAACTTATTTAAATTTTGGAGCTCCTTAAATTTTGATTGAAATTTTGAATAATTTGTTAAATGATTGATTTCTACAATAACATATATTGGGAAATAAAGGATTCAAAATATATAAGGAACGCTCTCACCAATGTAGTGTTGCTGGTTGTTCTCGGTTTGCACGAACTTCGCGCACCGCGAGTTCGGCGAGTTTTTCCCGGTCACATCTTGAAGTTGGCGCACTGTACTTATTATATTTATATTGTTTATTAACCACCTACAGTGGTCTAAAAAGTTAAAATTCACTCGTAAGTGAATAGGCGGCCGGCCGGCTCAAATCAGAGCTGCAGATGAAATGACGGCAATTTCTGGTTGAAATCTGCGGAAGTGGGGTGTATTGACGTCACATTCCTTTGTCTAAGTTGTTGACATCGCCGTTTGTAGTTGTCAACACATTCTCCGCCTCTGACGTAACGAAGGCTTGGCTCTGCTTATCTCAATAACTGCACACTGTTTTTGTGATGTGACACCGTTTTTTGTCATGAATTAGTTAAAATCCTGGCAAATACTGTAATATAGTCCACTCACCGTAAATTCTACATAGGGTGTTTGAGGTTGGGTTGGGTATGTCAAAAAATAGGAAAATACAATATTTATGATCTCGTTACCATATTTTATGTAATTATGAAATGTACCATGATTGTACCATCACAACCCCAACTGACTGTTATTTCCCATTTCCATGGTCTAACATGATCCCTTTTACTTGCTGGTGTATGGTTCATTCATTCTTTAGGAATATGAGTGTCTGGCAGACATTCCACAGGAGACTTATAAATTTATCTGGTCTTCTCTGGTATGCGTGTAAAACTAAAAATATCTTAAGGTCTTTGCTGTACTCTTATTTCTGGAGTAATCTGTCAACCTACATAACCTTATTAAATGAAATTCTTATTTCATTTAGGAGGCCTTATTTTTGATATGTCTTCCCAGAAGAGTCAGTGTTTTAATTCTGTGCAATAAAGGTAGAACAACCATGACTTTGTAAAACTTCTCTGTGTGTGTGTGTGTGTGCGATTTTGTCTGTTCCTTTAATGGTCCCACAAGTGTAACTAAATTTATTTAATTTTTGCTCCTTGGCCTTTCCTATACATAACAACCACAACCTAAATAATAAAAAATCTGATACTTGCTCCAAAACAATATTGTCTGTTGTGATTTTTTTCCTACACAGTTTTCCCTAGGAAAGCCATAGTTTTAGAAACTTGAATAGCCTACTGTTTTCTGGCATGTCCACAGTGGCATAATTGTATTATTGTATTGGCTCACATCATTATGTCAGAGAGAACAATGACCATTAGTGTCTGAATATGTACTCATTTCTAGGTAATTAAATCTATCTTCCTGTAAGAGTAGAAATCTTCAGTAAGCACTAACTTCCCTGACCATACAGCAATTCCAGTTTGGTCATACAATCTCTTGCTTATGGGTTATTCAGTGAACCTCCATCTCGTTCTGATCATTTTTCAAAACTTGTCATCAAAATATCACTGGCTTTCTTTTCTTCCTCATCAAACACATCCTTGATAAATTTAAATGTATTTAAATGACCTGTTAGTACAGATATTTGAGGGAGGGGGTGTGCTAACCGAGGACTGGAGGAGCGGAGATCAAAACTAGAATTGCCATGGGTAAACCCTTTAATGAGAGGAGCATATTATACAGCATTGTGGATTTTGAAAATCAGAAGAGATTGGGGAAGTCTTGGGTGGGGCATGTTTTGCAAATATGAATAGTAGACTCTGGGCAAGAGAGATAGATATGATTTAACCTATTATGGTGCGGGTATCGAGAAAGCGAGAAAGACGGTTGACAGAATGGGTCGTGAATAAAATGGGTTGACAGAAAATGGCTGTTCTTGATATCACAGTGGAAGTGGAAAGGAGAAGAGCAAGGAAGAGTTTAATGATGGTAAATGATGTGTAGAGAAGATGATATAAAGCATAAAAGAATATGTTTAGGACACCAGAAGTTGGAGATACTAGTTGTTGGACCTACCAGTGAGCAGATTACCAGATGATGATGAAGGTATAGTGACAGTCTTTATGTTTCTGAAAATGGTATAATGTTGTTACAAAAGTAGTGTAGTGGCTGGTATCGTTTAATATTTTACACGTACTATTCCTGGTTTTGCTAAAAACTATGTAAATGGTATCTATTAAAAGTCATCGTCGATACTCTTGGACACCACTCCAAAGTTCATGCTTTGTGTTAACCAGATGTTTCAATATTGTACATGAAGACATAGCATCTTCAGATAGTTTGTAAATACGACTGACAGTTCACAGTTGGTAGCTTTTGTATCTAGGTATTTGCCAGTACAAAGCCACAGGCCTTAGAAATTTGCAAACTTCACTCAGTAAATACATTTTTTGATTTAACATTTTTGCTTAAAATATCCACTATGCATTTTATTTTATTGAAGAGTTGAGATTAGAAACTGGGATGTGTAACAGTTTTAACTAAACTGCTTCATAAAAATTTTTTGGGTCAAGGTCCATGTGATGTTTCACACCATATCTGGTGGTATCATCTACAGTAGACTAAATGGCAGCTCAGAAAGCAACATGCTATCACACTCATTTCATACTTTTTGTGTATTAGTCTAGGCTGGAAACGCCATGCTACTGTCGGATTTTTTATTATGAATACTCGAGTTTAAGCGTTAATTACAAGTGAACCTGTAGGTCTACTTACAAACTAGTTACATCAAATTTTTGCGCATTTAATTTTGCGTTGATCTGTGTAAGAAACATATTTTTTGAAGGTTGATTTAAATTTTTGTTCGCTGTTAGAGTAAAAAAAGTCCATGTTTTTTTGTGTTTTTCAAGAAACAGCTCTCTTTGAAATTATGTAAATTAAAAACCCTTGGTCCAATCATAACTAAACTTTTATACAGTATGGGCACAAGTGTTTTCAATATATTACTTAAGTTACAAAATTGTTTTTTGATCCAAAAAAAAGTTATTAGTTTTGTGAAACAACTTTTTCTCGGTACAGGATAGTCGTACAAAGGCAGACTTGGTCTTGTTTTAAAGCTCTTGATCGTGGTTATCAAAATCCACAACTTCTGCAAACATACATTGAGATGCCGATTTTATACAAAGTGATATTCATGCAAGTGTATGTTTGCGCTGGACCGTGCGTAAGCGGGCCTTCCGGCGTCGAAAGCGGGTGCCGTGTTGCCACGTTCAATCACCCCGCCGCTTCACTGCAGTTGAACAGTTGCTGTTTGGATAATTTTAACACCTTATTAATGTTATAACATTATGTTTTCTATTATCCATTTCCCATCGCCAGACGGTGTCTTGAATCCTCCTCGCCATCCATAAATCTGCTGAATGTGTCCTCTGTATTGATCATAGTTGTCAAAATTATTTTCTAATGCATCCAGCACGTTTTCTTGCCACCCGTACCTCATCCTGTGGTTCTGTCCGCACCAGGTCTCGTCTGTAAAGAATATCTTGTACCCCTGGGAACGTAGCTCTCTCATTTTTCTCAGGAAGGTATGCCGGGACGCAGCAACTGTCAGATTCCATCAGGACTGGCTTCTTATTAAGCTTCTTATATCTAAATCCCAATCTTTTAACAATCTTCAAGAGAGTAGATCTTAACATCTCAGGAAAATCTGCCATATTTTCAACAAGTTTCATGTGGAGGTTTTTGACTGTGGGAAAAATCTTGTTTATGTAAAAATCATGTATGCTCCTCCGTATTGTGCCCGAAGTGAAGTCATCAAGTTGGATTTTCGGACGTCCTCGCCTGACACACTGCTTCTTTCTTGATCCAGATGACGTATTTTCTTCGTTCTCGTTGGTAGAGGCACTCACTCTCTTCACAGACGCTAAGGATACTCCAAGACACTGTGATACTTTCTGGTATACAGGGAACCTCTTGTCGCCAACCTTTTCTCCTTCACTCTTAAAAAAACATATAGCACTTAAAATCATCGCAACTTCACCCTCTGAGAGCGGAGGTTTCGGAGGCATCTTGACGTGATATAAACACAACGACCAACACAGCCAGAATGACAAGTGGCATGCGGACGAAGCAGATTTAAAGAACTGATGACTCAGACTGACCAATGTTCAAATGAATCATTTTTAACGAGCAAATCATACGTGTCTGGGGGTAGGCCACAAAAGCCAGGGCAAAGTCCGGGTCTGCGGTGAATCATCGCGGAAACACCGCACCCGCCTTCACTGCCGTATGGCCCGCTTACCACACGGCCCTCATGAGAAAAGGTGATGGGAAATGGATAATAGAAATCAATGTTATAACATTAATAAGGTGTTAAAATTATCCAAACAGCAACTGTTCAACTGCAGTGAAGCGGCCGGGGTGATTGAACATGGCAACACAGCACCCGCTTTTGACGCCGGAAGGCCCGCTTACACACGGTCCAACGCACACACACCCTTGCATGAATATCACTCTGTATAAAATCGGCATCTCAATGTATGTTTGCAGCAGTTGTGGATTTTGATAACCACGATCAAGAGCTTTAAAACAAGACCAAGTCTGCCTTTGTACGACTATCCTGTACCGAGAAAAAGTTGTTTCACAAAACTGATAACTTTTTTTTTGATCAAAAAACAATTTTGTAACTTAAGTAATGTATTGAAAACACTTGTGCCCATACTGTATAAAAATTTAGTTATGATTGGAGCAAGGGTTTTTAATTTATATAATTTCAAAGAGAGCGGTTTCTTGAAAAACACAAAAAAACATGGACTTTTTTACTCTAACCGTGAAAAAAAAATTTAAATCAACCTTCAAAAAATATGTTTCTTACACAGATCAACGCAAAATTAAATGCGCAAAAATTTGATGTAACTAGTTTGTAAGTAGACCTACAGGTTCACTTGTAATTAACGCTTAAACTCGAATATCCATAATAAAAAATCCGACAGTAGTGTGTCATACCTCCAATTCCTAAATTAAAAACTCATTACCAATATATTTGAATTTGTGAATCTAAAACAAAAAGGGTTTCAGACTTGTACCGTGGTATATTATCAGAGCAGTTGCAACAGCAGCAGTGACCTACAGACGTTTTTAGAAATGACTTTTGGGATAATGTACCCAAGAATTGTAGCTCACCTTCTGAGCTGCTGTTTAGTTATCTACCTTTGTTGCTTGAGAGAATGTATTTGAAGACAGCTTCAAATGTACATTTTTAAGAGATAGTTTTATCAAGTTTGTATCGGTAGTATTTAGGTGTAAATAAATGATAGGGCCGGCTCAGTAGACCAGTGGGTATGGCACCTGGCTACTAATCTAGAGGTCCCGGGTTCGATTCCCAGGCCCGCACCATAAAATCAAGGTGCGTTTTTCAGCCCCCAGGTCAACTCGGCCTGTTGAAAATGAGTACCTGGGATAAAATCCTGGGGATAATAATGGTCGGCTGAAGCGTAGTGCTGGCCACACTGCCTTCCTTGTATGCCGTACGGCTCACATGAGGCAGTCTACCATGCCTTCTCCTAAGCTACTTCGGTGGTACATATGGGAGCCATTATTATTATAAATAATGATAATCAGATTGCACATAAGCAAGGCACAGTACAAAGAGCAAAGCATAACACAACGTACGGATGTGGTAAACCAAAACTTTTCAGACCAAACAGTAACTGTTATATTCAGTATTGTGTCTGCTATTAATTGTATATTATATTGTAAATTATATTGTGTCTACAATCTGATTTAAGTAGAATTTTTACTGTTTCATCAAACATCTATTTGTTGATTTTTGGCGTGCAAGGTTAGAAAAATTGATTGGCATTACAAGATGAGAATAATTGTAGACGTGTTTTCTTATAAATGTATCATTTTTCAATCGAAGAAATATTTCTGTTTTATGTTAACTGTTTCACTTCTTTGCCTCAAATAACGTGAGTTCCTTAATTGTCAGTATTGACATTTAAGTACTGAAATGTTTTTAAAACATATTGTATTATAGCTCTGATGATATTAATATTGTTTGCATGCGAACTTCTTTGCAGAGTTTTTTTTTGTGCTACTGTTATTCCATGTATAGTGTTTATTCAATACCACTTACTTTATGATTTTTCTATAATTTGAAGTATATATCTGTTGGTTTTAGTATTTGTTTTGTTTATAAATGTAGAATACCATCAACAAAAGTTATATTAATTAAATATAATTTTTGTTTGTAGATACAAAAATTGCTAGCAATGTATATGCCGTTTAATTTGTGCTTTTTACTTTCTACATTTCTTTTAAACTTTTTATTTAAATTATTCAAGTGAAACATGTTTTGTTTTCATGCACTTGTTTGTGATGCTGACTTCTTGGAAAGTTTTGTTTTTGAAACATTACTTCCTGTTCCTCGTATAAGCGAATAATATGTTCATAAAATTATTTGATTTTCATCAGTTTTTTTTTCGATTACTGCTAAATATGTGTTTGTTATATTTCTATCTTTTGCTGTAATCAGTAATATTTCAATTCTGCATTATATGTTTAATTCACTTATAACAATTACTTAACCTAAGTTCATGTGTGTTGTGTTTAATTCAGAATACATCGTTTCTTTTTTTAAACGCTGATGTTGTTCATTATATAAATATTCATATTGTTTCCTAAATAAGGAAATTTATTTTCCCCTTAGTTTTTTTAGAAACTGGTTGATTTTAAATTAATTGTTTTTATAAACTTGTCGCATACTCAGATGTGTACAAATTTTTGTTTTGGAAAATGTAACAGGAAAGAGAACTGAAGTCTATATTGAATACTGTAATTCAAATGATTTAACATGTGCAGTGACCTTACCTAAGTTTTGGTAGAATTCAGAGCTCTCTTTAGAGATTTGTATTTAACTCAAATACTAATGGGTAGACACAAAATTTATTTCACGTAATTCAGACAAAATAAGTTATTGAATACATGATTGTTAGATTTTGATTTACTAAATGCAAATAGTAAAGCAAATGTGTAAGCATTAAATATTTCTGATTTGTTAAATTTGAAAATAATTGTCATGTTTAAACAATAGATGGAATTTTTAACCCATATCATTTGATGGGGTAGCAAAACTTACAGACTGCCAAACCCGTTATTTGATGAGCACAATTTTATTTCATCACCCCATCACAGTTTCTGCTGACTGGTGTTGGTTGAATGGTTGGTATTTTCAGTTTGTATATTAGTGGATAGTTAAAAATCAAACCCACCAAAACATCAGTGAAACAATAGAGCATGTGTTCTGTTAACGCAAAGTAGAGAATCGTGTGAATGATGAAATTCAAGCAAAATTATCCTACGTTTTTATTGACAGTAAAGATGAAAAAACAAAAGTTTAATACTATAATGTGATTTCTGTAAAATAATTATAAAATACTTTAATCGTAAAATTTTTGCACTTTTTATTTTTTCTATTGAAATGTTATTAGAAAGTTAACATAAAATAAAAATGTTCAAACCTAACATGGACATTCATATGCCACTGTGAAGAAGAAAGTTGGTTTTTTTATAATAACAAGTTTTAATTTTAAAACAGATAACTGAAAAACACTATTACTGGCTCATATTCTAGGAAAGACTATGGAATCATTCAGTCATTCTATAGTGTTTTCTTTGGAAACTGTGTATTGGTCAGAGTAATAAATAACACTCTGATGACTAACATCAGATAGGTTTTGCAAGAGATTATTGAAATGTATCAAAGTTTCACGAAACTACAGTTAATTATAACAAAATTGAAGCTCCGTGTCATGCGTACGCACTGGCATCATAATGTATTCCTGTGTGTTTGAACCACAAGTTTTATCTCCAGAAAAGTTAATTGTACAATCTCCAGATATCCAGTCACTATTGATTTTTGCAAAATTTTCTTTTATTTGAAATAAGTTCCTTTCAAAATATTATACTAACTCATTGTTAGTATCTGGAACTCGTTGATATGCTGTGGTGTTTTGGTATAGATAGTTCAGTGGCTGTTTATAAAACAGTACAATTATTCTTGGGGTGTCGTTTGGTGTGCATTTGGTCTCCGTATGTATTTCACTATCCCTAGTGCCTTTGTGTCATCTCTGTAGACACAGGAAACGTGTGCTACTGCTTGTCTTAAGAGTGTGTGCACATAAAACAGTTGTAAACACACACACACACACACACACACAATAGCAGTTCTTGAACATTTAAACATTTCTTCATTCTACGTTGTACAAATCTTCCTGTTCATACTTCTTCTTCTTCAGCGGTGTGGCAACCCATTACTGAGTCAAGGCCTCCTTAACTGTTTGTACTGATGATCAATATTCTCTCTTTCCTTTCACCAATGTAATGTTTAATTCTAGAATTATTATACACCAAAATTTGTAAGGTTATCATCGCAGAATTGAAAATAACTTAAATTTTACTTTGGTATCAGACAAATAAGTGTTTATAGAACTCATCTGAAATCACCAGTTACAGTAAACACAATTTCACTTTTACACAAGCTAAAACTCTGATGTGTTGGTGTTTGATGTACTATAGTAGGTGATTGATAAGCTCCATCAAAAGTGAAGTCAGAGACTGACATCCTATTGTATACAGCTATATGTTTACACTTAACTAAAAATGAACTTTTTCACATGAAAAAGTTCATTTTTAGTTAAGTGTTAGTGCTGTGAAAGAAGTGATGAATAATCAAGACAGCTATATCTTATTCTGTTGTGTGCTGTCGTAAAGTTACCAGTAGTGAAACATTGGTTTGAGCGTATTCACAAATATTTGACAATGCTTGACAGATATTTAAAATTTTAGATCGCTTATACTAAACTGGAAGAGGGTAAAGCTTGTGATATTATGATGGTGCAGGAGTGGAATAAAACATAAAGTGGTTAAGAGGAATGTGTTAATAAGAAGTAATAGTGCAGACCTGACAGTAGATTTTGAACACTGACTTCGAGATGTGTAGTGGACAGACTCCTCATTGTGAGGCTAACAAAATTTTCATTCATTTTGCAAATGTGCACAACAGGCTTGTGCAGTGTGTACATCAACAGCAACAAGGCTGGCAAGAACATCAAAAGCATGCAAGTTTTGTTATGAAGCGACAGTGTGTGCCAGAGAGGGTTAGTGTGTGTGAGAGAGAGAGAGAGAGAGAGAGAGAGAAAATGCTTACTATATACTCTCCTCTCTAGCTATCGTATAGGTAGAGTACCTGTAGGTGGAGATAAATCTCCCGTTCACTCTGCATGCTCCACTGCTTAAGAACAGCTGTCAGGTTTTTACATTATTTTGTTCCAAAATGAAGATGGAATGGAAATTTTGTTAAGAGACGATTACAGGTATTTATGATTAGAAAAGTTTATGTGGAATATAAAATCACTATATTTAGTTATCTGGTACATATACTCAAGAAATGGGAATTTAATTATGTTAAACAAAAATATAGAATGGGCTTTGTTTTCATTTCATGAATAAATAATTGTGTTTGGTATTGTGGAGTGTCCTCTTTCTTTTGTAGAGTATATTGTATTAAAAGGAATAAATCCGAAATTAGTACCAAGCCACGTGTTGTTCAATCAAATATATTGCAACTTACCGTCTGTGACTTTCTTTATGCAAGGATGTCTTCAAATTAATGTAATGTTGACATGTTTCGGGACACTTGTCCCATCATCAGAACTTAAATTATGTTGCTATATCATCAAACGATGATATAGTTGTCAAATAATTAAAACATCAAAATCCAAACATACAAAAACCACAATACTTAATGTATAAAGTTGAACGCGACGGTTAAATGATGCACACCGTACGGTAGCTGATCACGCACTAATCAAGACTGACTCTTATCGTGACAATAACGCAAAGCGGTATCGTATAATATATTCGATTTAAAAAGCAGTTGATCGTTTAAGACATGCGGCTTGGTATCATCATTGTTGTAAGCACTGTAAACTCCCTTGAGGAGTTCGAAATTTCCAGTGCTTACAACAATGATGATACCAAGCCGCGTGTCTTACACGATCAACTGCTTTTTAAATCAAATATATTGTACGATACCGCTTTGCGTTATTGTCGCAATAAGAGTCAGTCTTGATTAGTGCGCGATCAGCTACCATACGGTGTGCATCGTTTAACCGTCGCGCTCAACTTTATACATTAAGTATTGTGGTTTTTGTATGTTTGGATTTTGATGTTTTAATTATTTGACAACTATATCATCGTTTGATGATATAGCAACATAATTTAAGTTCTGATGATGGGACAAGTGTCCCGAAACGTGTCAACATTAGTTTGAAGACATCGTTGCATAAAGAAAGTCACAGACGGTAAGTTGCAATATATTTGATTGAGTATATTGTCTACTATCTCATTTCATATATTTCACTCCCTTCCATTGATTTTTTTTATAAAGGGACTGAAACACTGAGAGAAGCAGAAGAAAAAGAAAAACAACAGGAAGAGAAATGTAATCTTGAAAGAAGAGCAACAGAGGAGTGTCAGAAGTCTATGTTGCCAACCAGCAATGAGGCAACAGTAGGATGAAAAACATAAGCATGAAAATGAAACAACAGAGAAGTGTCACTCATTTGGGCTTCAAAATTCCTGTCTTAGAACTGTTACAGACACTACTACCTGATAATCAGAACACCTACTTCGCATTAACAAAAGCTCTGGAATTAAGTGGTTCTTTGGCCAGACATTATGCATTCCTACAGGATTATAGTGGAGTCAAGTGAGAATATTCTGAGGGTTGGGCAAGGGAATATAAAGGTTTGTGTGGCTGAAATGATAGGGAGAGCCAACCATTTAATCAAGCAAGAGACGGTGGCTGAAGAAGGAATCAACAGATGTGGAGAAGAGGAACTCTTGGTGTTGGATGTGGAAAGGGAAGACAAACTGGTAGATTAAGTACTGATTTGTATGACAACAGAAAAGGTTACTGGAAAACCATCTGTGTTTTTTTGCAGAAAGGCTCCTGCTTGTTCCTAAGTTAAAAGAAGTACCAGTGGAAGAAGTAACTGGAGGAAATAAATTGGTTACAAGTAAACAAGGTAT
Source organism: Magicicada septendecula (assembly GCA_034769895.1). Lineage (NCBI taxonomy): Eukaryota > Metazoa > Arthropoda > Insecta > Hemiptera > Cicadidae > Magicicada > Magicicada septendecula. The sequence continues at coordinate 308,421,444 of CM068376.1, forward strand.
AGGAGCAGCAAGAAAATACATTAAAATAAAAGCATAAAGTTTTACTTTACAGCCTAAACCGGTTTTCTCCTTTATAAGGCTTCTTCAGAGGCTGCCGTTGGTAGCGCTGCCCATCTTGTTGTAGGCGACGGAATCGAGTTTCGAAAGATCGATGCTGTGTGTGTGGGGTGAGATATGTTCGAATAATGCGTGCTATTTGAAATGTGTCTGTTCGTTTAGGATGTCGTTTTTATTTGTTTTTGTGTGTTTGTATATTTCCAATTGTTCTAGAGTGTCTAGTTTTCGGCCTTTTGTGTGTACGTGTAGAATGTTCATGTTATTGTCGATGTTTTTATATGTGTGGTTTGCTTCAATGAGGTGGTTTGCAAAGGTGGATTCTGTAGTGGGGTGGAGTGCTTTTGTGTGTTCAACGTATCTCTGTGTGTATTCTGTTTTGTTAGTAGTTTTGTAAGCGATTCTGTATCCTGCTTTTTTGAATTTGTGGGCTATTTTTTTCAGTTTGTTTGTTGATGTATGTTAGTGTTATGAATTTGTTGTTTTCTGTCTTTGTCTGTTGTTTGTTTTGTGTTTTGTGTAGGAGTTTACAGACGAACTAAACACAATAAAATATCTAGCAGAATCTAACGGATATGACAGAACAATAGTCAGTAAACTCCTACACAAAACATAAAACAAACAACAGACAAAGACAGAAAACAACAAATTCATAACACTAACATACATCAACAAACAAACTGAAAAAATAGCCCACAAATTCAAAAAAGCAGGATACAGAATCACTTACAAAACTACTAACAAAACAGAACACACACTATCAAAACACACACACAAAGCACAAAACAAATTCGATCTACCCGGTGTTTACAAGGTAAATTGCTCAAATTGCAATAAATTCTACATAGGCCAGACAGGATGTAGCTTCAAACAGAGATACGTTGAACACACAAAAGCACTCCACTCCACTACAGAATCCACCTTTGCAAACCATCTCATTGAAGCAAACCACACATATAAAAACATCGACAATAACATGAACATTGTACACGTACACACAAAAGGCCGAAAACTAGACACTCTAGAACAATTGGAAATATACAAACACACAAAAACAAATAAAAACGACATCCTAAACGAACAGACACATTTCAAATCGCACGCATTATTCGAACATATCTCACCCCACACACACAGCATCGATCTTTCAAAACTCGATTCCGTCGCCTACAACAAAACGGACAGCGCTACCAACGGCAGCCTCTGAAGAAGCCTTATAAAGGAGAAAACCGGTTTAGGCTGTAAGGTAAGACTTTATGCTTTTACTTAAAAAAAAAACCTAGTGTTCCGAGTCGTTAATGTAATAGTGATATTTAGTTAAGTAACGGACACGTCATGGACAACGAAATCCAAGAAAATACATTAACAGATGTATAAGGAACGGACATGTTTGGAGATGGGATAACACTTGTTACATGATTAGAAAAGATTATTGAAGAGGATGTTGGAGAAGAGATTGGAATCAAACTGGAAAAGCAAAATGGAATCAAAGAAGAGGTGTTTTTTGAGTGATGGAGAAAGTGGAAAGAAGACTTTCAAGAGTCAAAATTAAGGCAATGAACACAAGAAAATTTGCTAGTTCAGGACAAAGGCTTACGGAGGGGGCAGTCTAACACCTATGAGATATACAACCTGCATGGGTTGTGTACAAGGTCGACTTCCAGTTACTAGACAATCATTCTTGATGTGTGGGCCAGAAAGTGGTAGATTCTTCTTGAATCTCGGCAGTGTATTAAGATAACCAGCCAAGTTTAGTTTTGGATCTGGAATATTAATGTGCGTTATTGAAGTTATTATTCTGACTTGCGGTGTAGTATAACGTGTTAATTGTGTATTACTTAGTGTGACACTGTTAATGAGGTGCATTTTGTTTGTTACACTACTGTGTGTTGAACAATCATAAGCATGAAAAAGTGTTGTTTTTTGTGATTTCGTCTTGCGCCAATTACTATGTTTCCAGTGTATAGACACGGCGATACATGTGGCCGGGTTAACAATATATTGACTCTCTTTTTAGAATTTTTGTATTAGCAATGCCGTATACCAGTGTTCCGCAACCTTTTTTTACTCACGGCACACCCCAGACGGGCCTAGACTCAACACGCACACCAAAATGTCTGTCCCCTCAAAATCATATGAATCTTAATATAATTACGAAATATTATGTCGTTATGTAATCAATTATTATTATTATTATTATTATAAAACAGGAATAGCCTCATGCATTTATTAACAATTTATTAACTTTAATTCACTGTAGAAAATACGAATTTTTAAGTAAATAACTCTACTCATACCTTCAATGTGATAGTTGAGCCTGCTTAGCTGCACATAGACGGCTGATTCGTGGCGGAATCGTTGACAAAGCAAGCCTCATTTCTTCATCGATGGATTTGAGTCTCTCTCTCTTTGATGTTTTAATTTCAGTGAACGTCGAGAAGCCCAGTTCACACAAATATGTAGTTGAAAATGGTAATAACACATTAACTGCCATCTCGGAGATAGCCGGGTATTCACTGCTTATTGACAACCAAAATGTTTCCAAAGGCACTTCGAAAAATTTTAATTTCAAGGTTCTGTCTACTTTCAAATCTGCCAGTTCCTCTTGTAAGCCTAAATTATGCGGAAGATGTTTCGAATCCATAATGAATGGATCACGAACCCAGTCAAAATCTTCAACACTCTCTCCAAAATATTTTTTGAAATTCTGCTGCAAGAGTACTAAATGTTCTTTAATTAAGTCCATCAACACTTTATTATCGTCAGCAAGGGGCCATACAGTTGGGAACATCTCACACAACCCATTTTCTATTGTCTGTATCCACAAATTTAACTTATTAATAAATCCTTGAATCTTATCCATACTAGTCAGAATATTTTCGTTTCTACCTTGCATTTTTCTGTTTAGTTCATTCAAGTGTACACAAATATCGGAAAGATATGCCAACTTAGATACCCATTCATCATCTGCAAATAAATCCGCATACTCATGCCCCTCAATAGTCAAAAATGCAAGTACCTCCTCTTTAAGTTCAAACATTCGCGTTAACACTTTACCTTGAGATAACCATCGTACTTCTGTATGTAGCAGAAGTGTAGTGTGCTCTGATCCCATTTCTTGACACAAAACGTTAAAAAGCCGCATATTTAGGGGCCGCGATTTGATGAAGTTCACGACTTTTACTACTTCGTCCATCACAATTTTCAGAGGAGATGGCAAAGATTTAGCAACAATGGCTTCGGGGTGAATGAGACACAATGGTCGGTTCGTAAGTTAGGATTTACTTCGCGTACTTTACCCACGAATCCTTTCACTCGGCCTGTCATAGAAGCGGCTCCGTCTGTACAAACACTAACGCAATCCTCCCATGTTAATTCATTACGGATCACATATTCATTAGTCATATGAAATATTTCTTCACCGATTGCTCGCTCGGGTAGTTCTTTGCAAAAAAAGAAATTAGTTGCAATTACATCCCCATCAACATACCTTATGTAGGAAAGAAGATGTGTGTGACCGCCAATATCGGTGGACTCGTCGATCTGAAGTGAGAACTTTCGACTGCTCTTTATTTTCTCCTTCATAATGTCTTCGATGTCACTGGACATGTCACTAACTCGGCGGCTGATTGTGTCAGCAGAGAGGAATTTTTGAAATTTCAGTACCAGCTTCTAAACCCAGGACTATTTTTTTTATTTTCTCCTTCATAATGTCTTCGATGTCACTGGACATGTCACTAACTCGGCGGCTGATTGTGTCAGCAGAGAGAGGAATTTTTGAAATTTCAGTACCAGCTTCTAAACCCAGGACTATTTTTACCATTTCTTTACACGCGGGCATTAACAACGTTTCTGCTTTGTGTGTGGTTTTTGGGCCTTTACGATAAGTTCGGCTACCTTATAGCTAGCTTCCTGTACTTTTTGCGAAACACGTACCGACGTAGTCATGAGCGTCACTTGTTTTTTATTTTGTTCCAACAACCGACGAAAATAATTCACATCTTTACTTAACAGAGAGGAATGTTTTGTTGACAAATGTCGTTTCAATTTACTGGGAACCATAGCAGCATTACTGAGTTTTTCACCACACAAAACACACTCGGGGATTGGGCATGTTTTGTCACCACACCAAAAAAACCCGTAAGATAAATAATTATCACTATATTGCCGGTGAACTACTTTCTGTTTCTTTTTTTCGGGCTCGATGGTTTCACTACTTGCACTCGAGGACGGACCACTCCGTACAAGGAACTTATCCATATCGAAAAAAAAAATAGTTTAATAACACTGTAATAGAAAATAGTAAGACTGGTGTAGCAATCACAATATTCGCAGTACTGCAGAGCACAGCTGTGATAGAACTGAACTGAAATACTGTAATTGTTGTCTGACAATGTGTGGGTCCTTCGGCGAAGGAAAAGAGCAATAAAGTTTAAGAAGCGCTGACAAACAGGCACAAATATCAAAACAAGGCAATAAAATAATAAAAAAGAGGGAAATTTTTGCTAATCCCCGCAATTTTATTTAAAAGCACTTACAGCCAGCCGTACACAAAAGATGCGGTGTTACAAAGAACTCTCTTGAATAGAGTTTTGAACGTAAACTCTATTGTATGATTGGTGCGGGCCGCTAAAAGGCTTGCTAAAAGTCTTACGCGGCTTTCTTTGCGGTGAACACAAAGCTTGCCACCTGTAACCCATCAAATCGGCCCAATATTTCAGGTGAGAATACAAATAACTTAAGATAAGCAAACTATAACAACAATATTGAGTAAATAAATTACATTTAATTTCTATGAAAATATAACAGTTATCAGCATGTATTAAAGAATAAACAAGCACCTTCTTACTTAAAATCGACAATTAACTTATTACAATAATAGGTAAAAGTTCGCGTCACACCTTTCACCTTGTGACGGCACACTATTGCGGAACACTGCCGTATACCATAGTCATGGATAATGGGTGTACATGGTGCACATGAAGAAGGTGTAAGGAAATGAAAACCTTTATTAATCATGTGAATTTAAATGCATGTAAATGTGCGGCTCACTATACTGCTTATACGTACGATTGAGATTTTAGTAACTCTATTGTTTCAGTATTAATCAGAATTATAGTTATATTCAATCAGCCTCATACTCAGGTCAGTGTGTAAAGGAGGGTATATGACAAATCAGTTTTTTAAGTGTATTAAGCAGAATATAACTTTCTTCATTTCACAGTTGTAAATAACTGTTTACTTGAAAATTCATGAGAAAATGTACTGCATCAGACTGCAACAGTTACAATTAAAGGCAAATTCTTCAATGTCGTATTTATTTATTTTGAACATTTATAAAACATATTTGTTACCTTTTAATATGTTTCAATAGACTTTAAATGGTGTTTAGGAAATATATGTTCCCAGACATTTTTTTCTAATGTAACATACAACAGTACAATATAATTTATAACAGTAACCTAATAACTTATTTGGTAACAAGTTTATGCTGTATGGATACTTATCACACCAGTCTAAGACAGGCTTTCAAAATATTTACACTACTTTTGCCAGAGGCTATATTAAAAATATATTTATGTCTATTAAACTGTGAAAGTTAGGCCATGGTAAGTATAACGTAGATACCCTGAGTAGATCCCAGAATTATATTAATATTCTGTACACAGATAGTGTATTATGATTCTCATTGTCAACGAATAAAGGAGATCACTTATCGTTATTAGTGAAATCACATAGAGTGATTATGTCTACATAAATACGTGAACTGATGTCTAGATAGTGTCTGGCTGTAAATGCGCAGGTGAAGAGGGAAGTAAATAAATGAAAACAAATTACTTTTGTGGCTTCCAAGGTATCAAAATGTTTGAATAAGAAGATAATTTTTGACTTATTAAATTTGATGTGGATGAACAATTTGAACACAGCAAAAAACGTTGTAAAGGTCAGAAACTAATATCCAGAAGTTAAAACAAAATCTTGTGTAAATAAAACAAGACTACATCACCTACCAGGTACCATGGCACTTTTTTTTGTTTTAAATGCCAGTTCCTGAAGTGTTGTGCTTACACTGAGAAGCTTTTGTGAAGAGATCATGAAGCCTTTTTTTTTTTAACATTAACAGTGATGAAGTATTTGTCTTTAAATTTGAAAAACATTAGCTACCACTGATTTAATTTTGTGAGAAATTAATGTTATGGCTAAACTAGAAGTCAGTAGCATTCTTTAGCCAATTGATTCTAACATGCTATATGACAGTGTGTCACACGTGAACAAAATCAGAGATACATGCTCCCATTGAAATGCTTAAACTACACACACAGCATGGAGTGTTCAGGTACTTTCCTCATGTGTTGCACTTTGTGTGTGTGTGTTTTTTGCTTTTCACTGAGACAGTGCAGCTCTTGGCAACTGGATTCTGCAATGCGTTTCTCTGATATGAAGTTTTTTGTTGTTCATGTAATTGTCATTCACATTTGACTGTCTATCACTAGAATGACAGATTACACACATACGTTCATTAGAACTTCTAAGGGATGGGTGATTTCTTACAGGTAAATCTTCTATCCGAACTGCTTCCATAGTAATTTTTTGTGGCTTTACGTTTTGATCCCTGGAATCTGGGATCGTCCTCAGAACCTGTGAGTGGCAGTTGAAAGACCCCAACAGGGTCTGAGGACAATCCCAGATTTCAGGGATCGAAATGTCACGCAACAAAAAGTTACGATGGGAGGAGTTCAGATAGAGGATTTACCTGTAGGGTATACATAATTTGTACTCAGACTTATTTGTGTATATCTTTTGAGCAGTTGAAGTGTTGCTAATTTTGAAAATTAAATCAGTGATGGAAAAAGCCCGTTTTCCGAGTGTAATTGCTAAAAGCTTTCATACTTGTCATCTCTCCATAATAAAAATCACAGTTTACTGAAGTATCAACAACTAATAAATTCAATTACAATTACAGCGTATCCTAAATATTTCTTCCTATCATTTTCTTAAAAATTTTCTGCTTTAATTCTTCAGAATGTTTTGTTTGATACAATATAACTGGTGTAATGGATGCTGTCAATTTATTGTTCTAAGATTGCACCTAGAATAGAACAGAATAGAATTCTCACAGTAATAATGATTGACAACATGTATAATCATGTATGAATCAATAAATTATTTATTCCTTCATCTGCTTTTAGAGAAAATGATTACAGGGTTTATTTTTTTTCCCTAGTAGTAGAAAATAACTATTAGTAGTTATTTATATATAGTTAATTGCATTATCATGTGTATTACTGGCCTGTGACAGTGACTGTAAATAGAAGATTATTCCATTCATGAATGTATACGTTCCTGAATCATATGATAGTATTTGCACCGGGAGATATCAGTTTTTGTCATTATCAGCGATTAAAGATTTTGTAAAAATAATTTATTAACAAAACAATGATAAGTATTTTTTACATTGAAGAATTAAAGATGGCTCATTCTTACAGAAAGGTTTACAGATATGACAAGACTGTTCAGTTTTGAACATTAAAGTCTTTTCTATGTATGGCTGTGTGTGTGTGTGTGTGTGTGTGTGTGTGTGTGTGTGTGTGTGTGTGTGTGTGTGTGTGTGTGTGTGTGTGTGTGTGTGTGTGTGTGTGTGTTGATTTCATTTTTATGAGTAATTAATATTATGGGTATACTAGAAGTCAGTAATGTTTTTCAGTCAATCGATTCTAACACATAGAAATGACAAACTGTATAAACACCAGTATGACAGTGTTACATGTTAACAGCAATTAGAAATATGTACTCAGTGAAAAGCTGAATGTACAAGCAGAGCATGGAGTGCTCAGATTCTTTCCTTGTGTGTTATGCGCTGTGTGTGTGTGTGTGTGTGTGTGACATGTTCCATACATGAGCATAAGCATATGTCATAGCTTAAGTGGTCATTTGACGTTTTCACTTACTAATGGTATTGAAATAATTGATTTGTTAGCGATATCAAAGAATGGTTGTTATACCTCTCACTGCCTATTGTATTTCTATATAATGAAGAAAATTTTTGTATTATAGAGTTACTGTGTAAGAACTGTACCAAAGTGATACAAATAAAGATACTTACTTGTCCTCATTGACGTTTGGTTTGTACTAAAACCTAATGGCATTGTGACTGTTGAGAAAATGTGTCCAGTTTTTATTGGGGTGTTTTAGTGTGATACGGATTCATGAAGCATGTCTGCGTATTCGGTATATTAACACTTTACAGCTACAACAGATGTAGACGTATTTAATTACAGAATTTGATATTCACTGTCTCCATTTTCTTTTTACAGCATTGAAGCATTCTCCATCAAAGAGGAAAAGTATTTCACGGCCTCTGAGGCAGATAGATACAGAACCAGATGGTGAGTTTTCAGTGTTTATTTCATTTGCTTATTATACATTTTGTATATATAATAATTTGAATCTGGCGATGCCTAGTACAAAAATAAAAGGTAAAATATTTTGATTACCATAAAAGAAATTCCATTGACTCGTTAATATTATATAACTTGATAATATGAATTATGTACTGTGCATGCTGTTATATATTCAAGGGCTATTAAACAGTTAATTTCCAATTGTCTGATATAAACAGACTGGTTGCTGTAATAACACCACAAGTGCAGTAGCCATCAGACTGTTACATGTTAATGCACCACCCATTCTGATTAGTGCTGTTCAGGTAGTGACAGGCGGAAGATAAAGCATTTGTTGCCTTTCTGGCCAGCATTAGGGGTGTGTTGTGAATCAGTTTCTGTGAGTGGAAAACACTGCTACTGAAATTCATTAGAGGTAGTGTTGTTTTTGGTGGTACATTATGAGTGACAGTGCTGAAAGAGATCAGTGTACAAATTCAGGGAGGGGGCATAGACATACATTATGAAAAAGGAAAAGTCCAACACTATATTGTGAGTGAGGAACGAGTTTTAAAAATTGAACAAGTCATGTGTGCTAAACATTGATTCACAGTTTCTGAACGTCCATTCAAATTTCCATAAATTGCAAAGAGTCTAAATTTATATAGAATGTTAAAGATAGACTTAGTTTCCACAAGGTCTGTGCAAGTTGGATAGCAAAATGAATTGATTCAAACAACTATAGCAGCTGTGGGTTTCGTTGAGTCCTGTAACAAGTTAATATCGACTGAGATGTTAGTGAAGATTGTGAATGTTAGAAACCAAGGAATGATCCAAACTGTATTTTGTATTATAGTATTTTGGAACAACAATAACATCAGATGTTTATTCTCAAATGCTTTAAGCTTTCAAAGTGAATAAAAACAAACTGTCCGTGCCAAGTTCTGCATGGGATTAAGGCCAGATTAAGGCTATGGGGGCCCGGGGCTATTTAAGAGCAGAGGCCCATGTATGAAATTTTCACGTTTTGCACAATACTTTATTCAGACAATCATTTAATAAATATAATAAACAAAATATTGTTCTTAAACCATATTTTTTTATTTTATACTGATTAAATAGATGCTGAAACTGTTAACTATTATTTTATTTCACGGATCTTTATACAATAATCAACACATTAAATTACATAATTATTTCTAAGCACATGAAAATCTGAATAATTGAGTTTCAAAGGGACGTACATTTTTCTCGAGTCTTCTCCAAAAATCATCATAAAACAATTGTGATAGGTGTAACTGGGGAAATTTTGAGCATTAAACTTTACTGCTTTGGCTTTTACCATAACCTTGTGTACCTAAATATGTCCCCAAGTTTCATTTAAATCTGTGATCGTACTTCAGGTACTGTCCTTGTCAGTGCGATTTTTAATATTTCGCTTGCTCAGAAAATTTTATTTATTCATTTGAAAAATGAGAATTTTTAAATGGTCGGGTATGGGCCCCTCCAACAAGTGGGACCTGGGGCTTTAGCCCCCTCTTAATCTGGCACCGAATGGATACATGACCCTCACCATGGTTTGCACAAGAAGGAGGTTTTTTAGTGTCTCACTACTCATTGCAGGCTGGTACCAAGTATCTATCATTTCTTAATGTCTGGTGTTCTTTGAGAAGGGATTGCAAATGGTAGTGCCACAGTATACCAAGTGACTGAATTTTGAGTTATTAACTTTTGAATAGCCTTTGGATAGTAACCATAATACATCATTTTAATAAGTGTATACTTATGTTAGTTGCTGCAGGATAAGAATGTATGAAAATAGTATAATACTAGCAAGTGCGAAAACATATTATTACTTCTTTCCCTGCCTGCTTGTTATAATTCTGCATGTTCACTAATTGTGAAGCAGATATCTATATGCTTTATTGTATGCAAAGAAACAAAATCGTATTTGTTCTTAGTTGTGTCACTAGTTTGACTGTCTTTGTGAGTCTACAGGGTGGTTAGCATTGACTTTACAAGTTAATAGTATGTTCACACTTGTATTAATGTAAACATTGGAGTGGTCTCATTATTGATATAATGATGAATTTGGTAACATTTTAGATTTTCAGCTTTAGTATTTAAATGACATGTTTTTTATTTTTAAACATTAGCTTACTATTTTACTTAATAGTACAATATTAATCTGAATGTGTTGGTTCATCATTTTTTTCATTGAGGTATCCGATTCTGCCAACTCTAACTAAATCAGTCCGATACCAAGGACACTTCAGGTGTGCACTTAACCAATCGTATGCCTTTTTGATTCCTAAAATTTCACTTTATTTAACTGCAATCATGTGGATATATTATTTCTCACACCACCAAATAATGTGTACAACAAGCCCCTCTTCTTATGATTACATTTTTACCCTGATGTACCAGATTTTTGTGTTTCTAATGTGCATTCACAAATAACATGCACCCATGTTTTATTGGACAATTTCCCCTGAAAACATTATAAATTATATAAATTAGAAGTACATAATATTTATAGAAATGTATTGCTTAAGTATATAACAGATTGTGAAATGATGTGTTTTCAATAAAAAATGTACAAAAAATACACTTAACTAAGCTTATTTATTTGAAACACACAATAAAAAAATTATTAGTTCTTTTAAAATTTATAACAACATAAATTTCACAGTTCATAGAAGTTGAGGTTTTAAATTATGAAAATTGTGCTGTAGAGCTGTTCTAGAGTCAAAGTCTACAAAGACACTGTATACGTCAACCAAGACTGGCACAAAATTGTGTACTATTGGTCTCAAAACATTGAGCAATTCATATGGCTTGAGCCTGTATGATTTCAGTAATAATGGCAAAATCATTCTTTTTTTATTGTAAATTAAACAAACTGCTTTTCTATCTCCAGAAATTTTGTCTTGTTACCTGGGAAACACTGCCATTCACAAGAGTACTGTTTTCTTCTCTGTAATAAAATTTTCCAATGTATGAGAAGCTAAATGTTCCCAAACTCTTTACAAATGTATAGTGTATTATGTTTTTAAGTCTCCTTCCTTTATGGACTGCATCGAAAATGTCTTGTATGACAATGTTTCACTCATATTACAATGAGTATCCAATACAGTCTGTTTATATACAAAACAGGAATTTTAGAATCAGCAGCGTAATGCTGAGGTAACTGAATATAATGCTATAAGATAGTAATAAGCCTAAACATATGTCCACTTCTTGCCTGAAACTGTGTTTACACACATGCACTCACATATATTTGTGAAAATTGGGATTTGTTCAATTTAAATAATCGACACCCATGTTTTTGGAAAGAAAATTTGACATGAAATGTGCAGGTTATACACACAAAAATGTGGTATGTATATATGTTAGAAAAAGATTTTGAAACTATTTTCTACTATCAACCTATTTCAATTGTCATTTGTAGCTATGTTTGCATAGAGATTGTTTTTAATTGGCTGTTATTATAGGCAAAGTGTATCTATTTTTTTTTTTTTTTTTTTTTTGTAGAAACTGTTAAAAAATCCTCTTGTCAACATAAATATATCTTTTGTATGTTCTGTAATTGAAACAGATACACATGCTGCTTTTAAATTTATTAATCGTACTGCAAACCATGTGCATATAATTCCCAAGAGTTTCAGTTTTCTGCGATCATTCGTTTCTGATAATCAAATAAAATCTACTCAATACCTTGAGTTTCAGTCATGGTTTCTTTCACATTTTTGTACAAGTACCCACAGTATATTTTTTGTCTGTTTTCATTCCATGATTCATTTCTGTTCATTTTCTCTTTGCTTCCAATACTGTTTTTTTAACACTTTATCATTTTTTTATGTGATTATTAGAAGGAGTTGCTGCCCCAAGCTGTCACTACAGATAGGGATCTAAGTGCCATATTTCTAATCAGTTTTTGGAGTTAATTCTTTCATACTTAACATCAAGTCCTGTACTTCAGACGTTCTTACTCATTGTCTCGTTAATACCCATAGGCAATCCACCTAACCCTATAGTTAACCCAATTCTGTTGTATTCCTGTGTTATTTTTTCAATGGCCTCAAAAAGAACTGCAGTTTTCAGGTTCTGCTCTTTTACTTCTGCATACATTTATAATCCTCTTCTGTTTTCTGTGTCTTCTGTTTCTCCTAGTTTTCTTCTCTTGATTCTGCTGCCCTCAGGTACACAATACTTTTGCCATACCTCTGTTTATTTATATTTTTTTATTTATTGTTTTTAATCTTTTCTTGAGAATTCGATCTTTTGATTGTGAGCACTATATATTGTGTTTCATTTTGCATCAGAGCTTGGGCAGTTCTACTATAGATAGATGATCTATTTTATGAAGTCATTTATTGCTAGACAAGTCATAGTAAATTCTTTTACAGTATGTTTGTTCTCTGGTACATTGCTACTCATCAGTGCAGATCTTACACACATAGCAGCCATGAAAATGAAAACTTAATTCAGCTTTAATATAACTTCCCACAATTATAGGACATAAAATAACCCGATAACTGGCTAGGTCTGTGCTCTTCATAAGCATCAGTTGAGGTCATAACTACACGGTTTAAAACAAAATTCAGACTCATCAGGAATGCTCCAGTTTAAATTCATCTTGAAAACTGACTCTGTGTTTAAATATTTTTAAAAATGGCTTTAACAAACAATTCATGTGGATCGTCATAATATCGTTCGGATAATATCCACAAACGCTGCCTAGAAAAGCAGCGATTTGGAAGCAGTTGCTTATTGCAAGGTGAAGTGATTAGACATATAATTAAGGTGTTTATAGACGGGGAAAGTAGAGGCGCCCAGTACTGGTGGCTAGTACTGGCCGGTAAAATTTCTTATACACAAGGCAAGTACTGACCGCCACTTTTGCGTCTCTTCTGGTCGTCAGTAGTTCTATATGAGTGACCGTGACAACATCTGGGCTCATTTTTTTTTTTAGTTTCATCAGGTTTTGGCCATGTCAGATTTTAATAAAAAGTTTGATGAGACTTTTGATCATCATGGCGGACATTCCATAGTAATTCAAAGTTTTGGGACTCTTCCAAAAATATTGTTATATCATCTTTATAGCTTTCTTTTTTTATTTTATTACATTGATGTTATCACTATTACCACTAGCACTCATCTTGAACAACTACCTTAACAGCGACCGAGAACAGACTAATGCAAAGTAAATCCCACCTGGCTCTACTGGCAGCCAGTAGGTCACATGACCGGTCATGTGACCACTACTGGCCGTCTTTCGAGCCAGTAAAATCAAACATGTTTGAGTATACTAGCTACCAGTCTCAATTGGCCACTGAAGAGGAAAGTACCCCTGTAGACAGGGGAAGTTGCTGGCTGCAAGCACTGGCCTCCTCTGCTGTCCGCCTCTACTTTCCTCATCTATAAGCACCTTTAGATATTGTTGAGACTCATGATTCGCAGTTTGCTTTAACACCAGTTTAGTGTAAAATGATAATTGAGAATTATTGTGTGTGGAGATCTGTAATTAGCGACTTGTATTGCTTACTGTGATGGTCTTGCGTAGGTGATATTTATTGTTTATTACATTTTTGTGTGTTGTGTAATCAGAAGTGAGATATAGGACCCTTTAGCAATATAAAATAGGCAATAAAAAACAGCTATATTATGAAAGAGTTCAGTGTATGTGATAAGTGATTTGCTAGAATGGATACTAGTAAAAATTGTACCTTCAACAATTTGAAAGTGTCACTAGGTAGTGTGTTACAGGGAATTGGTCAGGAAAGCAATTGGTAGATATTAAAGACTGTCATGTTATTCACTCAAAATATTCGGTTCACTCTCTGAATGGGGCTAGCCTGAGGAACAGGCCTCACTAACAAACAAGGGAATTAGTGGCCTCTTGCTTGGCAGTGTAACTCATCTACTGTGCATAATTTTACATAACAGTTTGCCAAATTATCATCAATGGAATCATAAAATATTAAAAAACTAATAAAAATGACATCAAATATAATCTTTAAATGGTAGTGATTGTAGTAGTCACATAACAACATTTTGGAAATACAATGAGTACAGTAGAGCATCGATTATCCGAACCTCTCGGGACGAGGGCCCATTCGGATATTTGATATTTCAGATAATAGATCGTAAATTAAAAATAAAGGTTTTTATTACAAAATAATTTCTAACATACTGTTATATAATTTAGTCACTTTCTGCTACAGTCCGTTTCTTGATGTATATAATACATTTAATATTTATAATTAAATTTACCTCAAGATGTTATTTTTTTCCTTTTTTGGAACATGTTTCGGGTACTATCTTGTACCCATCCTCAGCCTTCCGGTTTTTTTGTCTGGTGAAGTACAAAATGTGTTGTTGGTTGACTATTATTATTGTGGCTTCCTGTTGGCTTCTGGTATTTCAAATTGGTTTTATTGTGTGTGATTGTGGTGTATGTGTTAGTTTTTTGTGTATTTTCAATGTTGAGTTCTTTGAATATTGTGTCATGTTTTGTATTGATTTGTATTTGTTCAGGTATTAGTTTGTTTTCTGTTTTATGTTTGTGTATTTGTAAATTTTCCCAAATGTTCATTATGGTGCCTTTGTGTGGTATATGTTTTATTAGTGTTACATTGGTTATGTCTGGGGATTCTTGTCCTGTGTTTATTGCATGTGTGGCTAAATTGGATTTATATATTTCTGGTTTTTTGTATGCATTTAGGTGTTCAAAATAACGTTTTTTCAGCTGTTTTTTTGTTTGTCCTATGTAACATTTATTGCAATCTTGGCATTCAATTTTGTATATGCCGTTAGTTGTTGTATTATCTTTGTTGTGTGAGCTATTTAGATTTGTAATTTATTTTTATTAGTTTTGTATGCTATTTTTATATCTGTGTTTTTAAATAGTTTTGTTAGTTTTGTCATTTTATTATTTATGTATGTGAATGTGGCCCATTTTTTGTTGTTGTTATTATTTATGCCCATTTGTTGTTATTGTTGATATAACAACAACAAAAAATGGGCCACATTCACATACATAAATAATAAAATGACAAAACTAACAACACTATTTAAAAACACAGATATAAAAATAGCATACAAAACTAATAAAAATAAATTACAAAATCTAAATAGCTCACACAACAAAGATAATACAACAACCAATGTTATAGGTATACAAAATTGAATGCCAAGATTGCAATAAATGTTACATAGGACAAACAAAAAAACAGCTGAAAAAACGATATTTTGAACACCTAAATGCATACAAAAAACCAGAAATATATAAATCCAATTTAGCCACACATGCAATAAACACAGGACATGAATTCCCAGACATAACCAATGTAACACTAATAAAACATATACCACACAAAGGCACCATAATGAACATTTGGGAAAATTTACAAATATACAAACATAAAACAGAAAACAAACTAATACCTGAACAAATACAAATCAATACAAAACATGACACAATATTCAAAGCACTCAACATTGAAAATACACAAAAAACTAACACATACACCACAATCACACACAATAAAACCAATTTGAAATACCAGAAGCCAACAGGAAGCCACAATAATAATAGTCAACCAACAACACATATGTACTTTGAAGCTGTACGAGCTTAAATAAATATTAATATCTAGAAATCTGTGCCTATTAAAGGCGGCAACTGAAACTTTACTTGTTCTTTTTTAAATTAAAATATTCAAATTTGTCCCACTTACCTTCATCGCGAAAAACCAGAGTGTCGTCTGATGTACTTAGGCAGAGAAAAACAATAGGTAATGCAATGACAAACACGTATTTTACAAACACAAATAAAATGGTATTTTATTTACTTAACATGACATTTTTTTCTATTTACTTTCTTTTACTTTACTTAATATTCATTTTCGACTCAAAACTACTACTCTGCATCTCGATTATTTTCTGAGAATTTTTACAAAACTTTGGTTTACTTTTACATGACCAATATGCTAATAACTAGTTGCAAACTGTAACTTAAAGAATTGACCAAACTAATTAATTAAATTATCAAGACGACCCAGATTGCTCACTCTCTCCCTCTCACACGATTTAAGTACCCATTTATTTTTTATGTAGAGCTCTTTAAAATGAAATTTTTTAACATAATGAACTGGATGGTCGTTACTTAACTCACGGCGTCTTTCTGGCCACGTGCAGCCCTGCGTACATGTCCGAATGTTCAGTCAATTCACATTTTAATTTTCTTGGTTCACTTCACTTAGTTCGATATGAGATGTGGTTGCTGTCGGAATTAATCGGTTTGAGTTGAATTTTAACACTTCATGACTATGTTAGTAATATAGATTTTTTAGTTCGCGAACTTTTTTGTTCACCCTGGCCAGGGAGCAGTTATATCGTCGACTGGGTGGAGCGCTACCAACAGTTTCTCCCCCTCACAGTTAGGCATGACGGAAATTACAGTGCCTTAGTCGTCAAAGTCATCGTCACTGTTCATGGTACCACGTACAATTCCCGTGTGTTGGAGTTGACGAAATTACGCTGCCACTGGTTTACGTCACTGGAGTAGGCGTGACTTAGTTATGTTTCCGTCGTGTTTCTGAGCACATGCTGGACAAAATTCGCACATAGCCATTTTGTTTTAAACAACTCTGCGTCGGCTGCGCGCCTGCTGGTGGTTGCGCGTGTCACTCAACACTGCAGTTCCGAGAATTCTATTCCGTTGTGGGCGACACGCACATTCCATTGTACTGACTTCACCTTACTGTTCTTTGTTTGCTACGATTTCTATTCAACATATGATGGGCCACGCAGATGAAAATGACTTGTTACAAATTTTTAATAAAATAAAACCCCTCCCTTTTGCCCCGTTACAATACCCCCCCAATGAGAGATATTCTGTCGAAACAGAAGAAATCTCATTGCTAAACCCTTAAGAGGACCGGTGAGGAACTGGTGCCAACAACCCCCCATTTGTTCTTATACATCATGGGTAAACTACACCCCTGGCTCGGCGACTATGGCCGCATCTGAACGAGATTACTGGACTTCTCTATTCGAGATCCCAACACCATAAAATCGAACAGACACGCACCATAGCGCACCTAACCTTCCAACATGCCACCCCAAACTCCAAATCCCTGGCCTTATACCATGCCAGATCCTCAACTGATATGTTCCCCCTTGTCATGCATACTGGGTCACCTTCAGCAATACTGGGCGCATACATATACTTATTAATACATTTTTCAAATTCAAAATATTTATTGTTAAATCAAACTCATTTAAGTGACCTCCTAAAATTAAAAAAAAAAAATCTGTTACCTGAATTCATCACTCTACTAATTCTCTTCATTATTATGATACCAATTAAAAAATAAATTGAATACCTTACTAAAACATGAAGGCACTTACTCTAACATCTGTTTACATCTGTATTCTCAACAATATAATTCAATAAAACACTATTGATACATATAAACAATAATATACTTAAAACTCAAACATCATCTATATGGCAGACATAAAAATAAATTTTTTTTTTCAAAAAATTTAAATTTATCAAAATATTATTTTACCAATTTCGGAAAAATCAAAAATCATTTAATTCAATTAAGCAACCAAATTACATCAATCCATTGCCAGAAACTGGTCTAGTTTATAACATCAGCCATCAGCTGATCAAACTGGGTCAGGTCAACGGCCGTGACATACTCGTGTGTCACACAAAGCTACATCATAAAATACATGAAAACATCTTTAACAAATTTTTATCTTCAAACATAATACAATAATAATAAAATAAAACATTTAAAATTAACATGGTTATTATTACAATCAACAACAAAATTTACATTTAAATTAGTCAAAAATTACACATTTTATAGCTTCAATTAGTTTCAACTTCTATTAAAATCTATCACTTGTTTCACTTAATTTTTATATTTTAACTTTGATTTACTTTCTTTAACATTCTCAATCTCCATTAGCTTGGGTGACTTAATTATTCATAATAACTTGATTTACAACTTGGCATTTATATATTCTCTTAATCCCCTTCTGACTCTGATATCACTAACAGCTGTAACTAATATGACACCCCTCTATTAAAATTCCCATCAACTAATTACTCTCCCAATACATCACTTTCATCTACAAAAATCTCCACTTATTTATTAACTCAATATATATCAATCAATACTCTACATATTTTCCCCATATCTACTGTGTCACTATTACATCTCAAATTCTACATTACTTTGATTCATAACTATAATATTATTCTATCCAACTCCACTTCTAAACTTAACTTGGACTGATCTACACGTCCTAACAAAATATTAATCACCCAAAATCTCCCATTTACTATCTTTTCCAAACCCTTTAAAATTCTCAACTATCTCAAATTACTCCCATCATTTAAACTAAAATTTTTTAACACATTGAAAGTCATTATATTCAAACATTAGTTATATTCAAGCATTTAGTTACATTGAAAAGTTTGTAAATTATTTGTAAGTGACGTAATACGTTTATAATTCCAGCAATCAGCTGATTTTCTTGACAAGGTGAATGACCTTTCTTCAAAAATGCTACACAAAATTACATAATGAAAATTACATAACACATATTTATAATTCTTACACTCTAACATAACAAGATTAATGACCCACTGAAACATGATAACCAAAATATAATAAACATCTACTGTATACATTTTCTCAAATCAAAACAATTAGTTAATTACTTCAAGAGCTAGTTGCCATTGTTAAGTTACCAAATTTTAATTCGTTACCCCTCTGAGTAACCTCCTTAACCACACACACTATTGTTTTTTGATGGTGGACTGTTGCGCCCATTTGCATCCACAAGGACGGCATTGGTGGAGGAATTTATCATCTCCGTGTCCTTGCTTCAACGTTACATTTTAAAATTAAGCAGATATCATCATATCTTTTGTTTCAAATTTATATGCCCTTAAAACGGGTCTACCACCTGGTTTACTGTTCCTACTCGAACAGAGTGGCAGCCGCTGTTCCATAGTTCCGGGGATTTCCCCTAAAGTCACCCCCCATTAATTTCAAATATACACCAATTTCAAGCCAGCTATGGTCAAGGTTCTTACTTTATGGCCATAGCTGACCACTATCCAAAACCACGATTAGTGCTGGTAAGGCAGTAATTGCCCGAAAAGGCGGGGAAATCACTCTAAATTCAGGCATGTTCTCTTCGTCATTATTATACACGGCACGGCAATCAATCAGCATATAATATAAAATTATATAAAAGGTGTGCCATGTATTTTACGCCAGTTTGGCCTCCGATGGAGGTAACACTCTCTGTTACCCCCAACACTTACCGCTACCTACAGTGGCACATGCCACCACTGTACTAGCCAACCTAATAACTAAACTAACCCTTCTACAGTTACAGTTTCTACATCCCATAAGTATATCACTTCTATTAACACCACTCAACCCCCCAAAATTACCCACATATCTTGTATGATAACAAGTTTTTATTTTATTTAACACATTTTTTACACAAACACCTATGCAAGTCCAAACTTTTTCTCTATGACCAAAATAGGAACTACAACAATGGATCATCTTACAAATTTACCTTAAAAGTACAACACATTTTGTTTTCTGAAGGAAAACAACTTCTTGAAAATTTAAGTATTTAAGTTACATAATTTCGGTTGTTTCATTCTGAAATTTTTCAATTGCTAAGATCTTTTTTTCTAATTTTCCAGTTTCAATTTCTAAAACAACCTACTGTAGTTCGTGGAAAATATTACCATTTTTTTTTTAAACTACCCCACTTTTCCACGAAACTAGGGGTCCCCCTCCCCGTTCAATGATAGTGTTAAATTTCTAGTTTACACCAATTTGTGGATTAGGACCATCGTTGATTTCACCCTTTGCGGGGCTACCGTCAACCATGGTCTGCCTCCAGAATGCCAAAAACCATGATCAGAGGTGGTGAATCTGTGACCGCCCGAAAATGGGGGACGATCCCTTCTACTTTTAAAATACCATAACGTGTGTATAAATAATAATAAAATATAAAATGTCTGTCTATGTATGAAAATTTTAATAATTACAAATATATCTATCATCACTCAGCTAGGTAATACTTTTTTAATTGGGTCACATTATAAGTTCCTTTTATTTCTCGAGTTTGCAAATCTACTAAAACATAAGCATTCTCCATTTTCACTTGGCTAACCTCATATGGACCGTCATACAATAGGAAGAATTTTTTAATTTCTTTGTCCAACGCTGATGTTTGATCGTGACTTTTTATTAATACTAGTTGTCCTACCTCGTATTGTATGGGTGTTAAATTCCGGTCATGTCTCCGTTTCCGCTGTTCAGCCTTACTCAGCAGGTGCTCCCTAGCGATTACCAGTTTCCTATCATGTGGTATATCCGTCCGGGTTGGAAATTTTACTAGTTCTTCTAATATGCGTGACGGCCTTCTCTGAAACATTAACTCACATGGGCTGTAGCTAGTGGATTCATGTAAACTATTGTTAATATACCCTTCTATCTTGCACACAAAGGTAGCCCACAAAGAATGTTGTTTGTGGCAAAAGGTTCTAAACATCCTACCTAGCTCCCGCATAACATGCTCACTAGGATTTGACTGTGGATGATACACTGATGTATGTTTAACTAAGATGTTTTCCCAACCTAAAGTTTCCCGCCAGGTGTTGCTGGTAAACTGAGAACCATGATCTGATAATACAATTTTGGGTTTACCTACTTCAATAAGGTATTCATTTACTATCTTCCTAGCTACTACTGAGGAGGTTGCCTTTTTAATCGGGTACAATTTTACAAATTTGGTAAAAACATCTAACACAACAAATAAATAATTTACCCCTCCTCGACCTTTGGGTAAAGGGCCATATAAATCAACGGCAACTAATGCTAAAGGACTGTCTGGTATTACATGCTGCATTAAACCCTCCTGTTTACGATTGTTTGCTTTAGCTTTCTGACAAATTTCGCATGTTTGTAATATTTTACGCACCGTTCTTTCCATATTATTGAATTTACATGACTCTTTTAATATGTCACTACATTTCTTGGGGCCTATATGACCATACCTTAGATGACAATCTCTCACTACTTCAGGTATTATAACTTTGGGGATGCACACTTTCCAATCGTCTCCCTGTTCATTTGCCCGGTGGAACAAATGTTTATTAAACAAACTAAAATGCTTCTCCCACTTGTGAGGTATGTTGGGTATTTGACTCAAAGCTAATATTATTTTACTAAGTTCGGTGTCTCTTTCTTGTTCTGTTGCTAAGTTACTTATTAATTTTTTCATATTTATTTCCCCCACTTCTTTTACTATAAATATTTTATACGTATTTGCTATGTCTACTTTGGTATTATTATCAAAATCTGTCCTGGATAGGACATCAGCTACTATATTTTCTTTACCCTTACAATACTCAATTGTTAAGTCATATTCTTGTAATATTAGCATCCACCGCACTAACCTACCATGTGTTAATTTACAGTTCTTTAAAAACGTTAAAGGTTGATGGTCGGATCTTATGATTACCTTATTTCCTAATAAGTACGTTCTGAACTTTCTACAGGCGAAAACTATTGATAACGCCTCCTTCTCCATCGTAGTGTAGTTCTTTTCACTAGTTAATAGAGATCTACTTGCAAAAGCTACTACTTTGTGGTTACCACTCCCATCTAACTGAAACAACTCTACTCCCAAGGCAATGTCTGACGCGTCTGTGTGTATATAAAATTGTTCTGAAAAATTAGGATGAGCTAATATAACTGTGTTTAAGAATTTATTTTTTATCAGCTCGAATATATTTTGCTCTTTTAAATTCTACTGCCATCGATTGTCTTTATTTAACAAATGTCCCAATTGTACTGTTAAATATGAATATTTGTCTACAAATTGCCTATAATAATTGCATAAACCTAAGAAACTTTGCAACTGTTTAACATTTTTTGGTATCGGAAAATTTTGTATTATTTCTACTTTCTTAGGGTCTGTACTGATACCCCTTGCTGAAATTATATGTCCTAAGAAATTAACTTGTTCTTTCAAAAATTCCGACTTCTTAAATTTAACTGTTATGCCATATTCATACAGTCTACTTAGCACTCTATCTAACCTTTCACAGTGTGTATCAATGTCTGGTGACGTAATTACTATATCGTCTACATAAACGGTTGTGAATTCTAAAATCTCTCTCCCTAATACATAATCCAGGCATTTAATAAAAATTGAAACACTTACGTTTAGTCCAAAAGGTAACCTGCGAAATTGGTAATTCCTACCGTTGTATAAAAAGGCCACATACTGTCGAGACTCCTCTTCCAGCTCTATTTGCCAGTAGCCGGCAGTCAAGTCCAAGGTGGTGATGTATTTGGTCCCACTAAAACGTTGCAGAATTTCGCTTACTGGTACCGGTGATTCTCTGTCTGGAACAATTATTCTGTTTATTTGTCTTGCGTCTAAACATAATCTTATCGATAAATCTTTCTTTGTCACCACGACTAAAGGGTTGGAATATGGTGACGTAGATTTTTCTATTATACCTTCCCTCAACATTTTATTTATTTCCTCCTGTACTAAACCCCTCTTGGAGTATGGTACCGGATAGGTTTTAGGTGCAAAGGGTGTTTTTTCTTTAACAACTAATTTACCCTTAAAATTCTTTACTAAACCGGGTTCGTCTGAAAAAACTGATTTATTTTTGTTTATTATTAGTACTATTTTCTCCCTGTCTTGGTAGCTAAATTCCCCATCTTGATATAGGATTTTATTCATTTTTTCCTCCCAGCTATTTTCATTTTCAAATAATTCAGTATTATTTACTCGCAAGTTACAATAATTTATCATTAAAGGCCTACACTCGTTTATATCGTTATCAGAAATTAACATTCCCTTATTAATTATTTTTAAAGCTTTCTTTCCTACAGTTTTCTTTCGTATAAATGGTATTTCAATTATATTATTATCATTGTTTAATTTCATAGTCTGTGTGTAATAGTTTAACTCTACTTTGAAATTATTTAAAAAATCAATACCTATTATAGCTCCCATATTTAATCCTGGAATGACCAAAAAAGGTATATTTATTGTGTTTTTATTTACCTTTAATTGTAGCATTATTTGTTTAGTTACTTTTTTACTGCGAACACCCGTTACCCCTATAACACTAATTCCCAGTACTGGTAATTGTGGAATTGTCTCTGTAGTCTGATTTTTGATTTTTTCAAACATTCTATCGTCTATAGCAGTCAGTTCACTCCCTGAATCTACTAGAAAAGTGTATTTAGAATTAAACACTTCGGCTTCAATTTCTGCCATCCCAAAAGCATTACTACTCTCTCCCGCTTCTTCGTCGGATAGATCATTATGTATATTGGTAATTAGTGACCCTATTGGCATGTGATTACTAGACGGCTGGGGGCTTTCTTTTTCAACCGCCCTGATTAGTTTAATGGTATTGGATGTGGTGGTTCACTGTAAACCCCCCTACTGTTTTGATTATGAGCTGGTGCTTCCACGCCCCGAGTTTCGTTTGGGTTACTAACATATCCCCCTCTCCCTCTATGATTAAAGTTTCCTGACACTCCCCGATTGTTGGTGAAACCTCTCCCTCTATGATTCCCTCTAAACCCAGTATGTTCAAAACCTCGATTATAATTCTCCACTCTCCCTCGGGCACTCTCCCTCGGACCCTGACACCGGTAACATTGATTCCGCAACCCGTTATAATTACTAGCTCCACAACTAGGGTTTGGACATAACCACGCCCCTCCCCTGATCTACTCACATTATTAATAAACTGGTCTGGTTGTCTTATTTCAGTATGTATTTGATTTGATTCATTAATTCTAAACTGGTATTTATTATCTTCTTCCTCTTTCATACTCTGGTATGCTTCTAGTATTTTTTCTAATTCTGCAATATTAGCAAACTCCCGGGTTCTGATTGTGGACCGTATGTCCTTAGGTAAATGTTTACTAATGTATCTTATAAAAGATGAAAGAGGCATGGTGGTTCTAAATATTTAACCTGACTATATGGTCTCGTCACATACGATGTAATACTCATGTTTTTAATATTAAAATTTCCCCACCCCATTATGGTACTACGTAATCCCTCTTGTTTCTCTTCTGACCAGTACTTATTTCTAAATGCTTGCTCAAACTCATTAAAATCTATCCAGTTATCGTTATGAGCATCCGCCCATATTTTAGCATCCCCCTTTAAAGTACTTTAAAATTCTTACTAATTTAATCTCCCAACTTTCTTGGTTATATTTATTGAAACTTTTTATAGAGTTCAAAAATTGTATGGGGTTCACTCCCCTACTTTCATTACTAAAATACCCTAATTCTACTTCCACATTCACTCTCTCACTTACATTAGTTAATTTCTGATTAATGGTTACACTCAAGTCTTCTCTGACTTTAATTATTTCACGCTCATGTTCTGCTTGTTTATTTTTTAAACTAGTTACATTAATCTTAATTGCATCAACTTGTTCATTACTTCTGAATTCATCATTTATATTTTCTTGTATTTCACGTGCTCGTTTGATTTGCTCACACTCATTAATTATACGTTGAACATTACTGTCAATTTTGTCATTTTGCTTTTTAATTTTATCATTAAATTTATTTGTCAATGTGTCAAATTTTTTATTTGTCTCTAACATTTTCTCTTTTTGTTTTTCGTTAATTATTTTTATCTCGTTTTTCATTTCTGTTTGTATCTTATTTATATCACTACTGTCGGATTTTTTATTATGGATACTCGAGTTTAAGCGTTAATTACAAGTGAACCTGTAGGTCTACTTACAAATTAGTTACATCAAATTTTTGTGCATTTAATTTTGCGTTGATCTGTGTAAGAAACATATTTTTTGAAGGTTGATTTAAATTTTTATTCGCGGTTAGAGTAAAAAAAGTCCATGTTTTTTTGTGTTTTTCAAGAAACCGCTCTCTTTGAAATTATATAAATTAAAAACCCTTGGTCCAATCATAACTAAATTTTTATACGGTATGGGCACAAGTGTTTTCAATACATTACTTAAGTTACAAAATTGTTTTTTGATCCAAAAAAAAGTTGTTATCAGTTTTGTGAAACAACTTTTTCTCGGTACAGGATAGTCGTACAAAGGCAGACTTGGTCTTGTTTTAAAGCTCTTGATCGTGTTTATCAAAATCCACAACTGCTGCAAACATACATTGAGATGCCGATTTTATACAGAGTGATATTCATGCAAGGGTGTGTGTGCGCTGGACCGTGTGTAAGCGGGCCTTCCGGCGTCGAAAGCGGGTGCCGTGTTGCCATGTTCAATCACCCCGGCCGCTTCACTGCAGTTGAACAGTTGCTGTTTGGATAATTTTAACACCTTATTAACGTCATAACATTGTTTTCTATTATCCATTTCCCATCACCTTTTCTCATGAGGGCTGTGTGGTAAGCGGGCCATATGGCAGTGAAGGCGGGTGCGGTGTTTCCGCGATGATTCACCCCAGATCCGGACTTTGCCCTGGCTTTTGTGGCCTACCCCCAGACACGTATGATTTGCTCGTTAAAAACGATTCATTTGAACATTGGTCAGTCTGAGTCATCAGTTCTTTAAATCTGCTTCGTCCGCATGCCACATGTCATTCTGGCTGTGTTGGTCGTTGTGTTTATATCACGTCAAGATGCCTCCGAGACCTCCGCTCTCAGAGGGTGAAGTTGCGATGATTTTAAGTGCTATATGTTTTTTTAAGAGTGAAGGAGAAAAGGTTGGCGACAAGAGGTTTCCTGTACACCAGAAAGTAATACAGTGTCTTGGAGTATCCTTAGCGTCTGTGAAGAGAGTGAGTGCCTCTACCAACGAGAACGAAGAAAATACGTCACCTGGATCAAGAAAGAAGCAGTGTGTCGGGCGAGGACGTCCGAAAATCCAACTTGATAACTTCAGTTTGGGCACAATACGGAGGAGCATACATGATGTTTACATAAACAAGATTTTTCCCACAGTCAAAAACCTCCACACGAAACTTGTTGAAAATATGGCAGATTTTCCTGAGATGTTAAGATCTACTCTCTTGAAGATTGTTAAAAGCTTGGGATTTAGATATAAGAAGCTTAATAAGAAGCCAGTCCTGATGGAATCTGTGACAGTTGCTGCGTCCCGGCATACCTTCCTGAGAAAAATGAGAGAGCTACGTTCCCAGGGGTACAAGATATTCTTTACAGACGAGACCTGGTGCGGACAGAACCACAGGATGAGGTACGGGTGGCAAGAAAACGTGCTGGATGCATTAGAAAATATTTGACAACTATGATCAATACAGAGGACACATTCAGCAGATTTATGGATGGCGAGGAGGATTCAAGACACCGTCTGGTGATGGGAAATGGATAATAGAAAACATATTGTTATAACATTAATAAGATGTTAAAATTATCCAAACAGCAACTGTTCAACTGCAGTGAAGCGGCCAGGGTGATTGAACATGGCAACACGGCACCTGCTTTCGATGCCGGAAGGCCCGCTTACACACAGTCCAGCGCACACACACCCTTGCATGAATATCACTCTGTATAAAATCGGCATCTCAATGTATGTTTGCAGCAGTTGTGGATTTTGATAACCACGATCAAGAGCTTTAAAACAAGACAAAGTCTGCCTTTGTACGACTATCCTGTACCGAGAAAAGGTTGTTTCACAAAACTGATAACAACTTTTTTTTTGGATCAAAAAACAATTTTGTAACTTAAGTAGTGTATTGAAAACACTTGTGCCCATACTGTGTAAAAATATAGTTATGATTGGACCAAGGGTTTTTACTTTATATAATTTCAAAGAGAGCGGTTTCTTGAAAAAACACAAAAAAACATGGACTTTTTTTACTCTAACCGCGAAAAAAAATTTAAATCAACCTTCAAAAAATATTTTTCTTACACAGATCAACGAAAAATTAAATGCGCAAAAATTTGATGTAACTAGTTTATAAGTGGACCTACAGGTTCACTTGTAATTAACGCTTAAACTCGAGTATCCATAATAAAAAATCCGACAGTAGTCAGTTCATCTTTCACTCCAACAATAGCCTCATTCATACTTTCCAATCGGCTATTCATATTTATTTCACTCACTCTCAATTCGCTCCTCACGTTCATGAACTCGCTATTTAAATCAGTAAGTTTAATATTTACAGCATTTATTTCTGATTTGATTTCAGTTTTAAATTCGTTCAAATTCGTGTTTTGTTGATCAAATTTACTACTCATCATTCCATAAATAATGCTAATTGACTAAGTACGTCTACATTCTCGAGTCTGCTGCTCTTAGCGTGTACCGTCTCAATTGTTATTTCGTCTGTTGTATTGTCTGTGTCGTCTACGTGCTCGTCAATATTTGTCGATACTAAACTGTCCTGTGTCACATTTAAATTTAATTTAACTTCTTCACCTTCACACGAAGTTGCATTCTTATTTCCCTCTGCCATTTTCGATCAGTTTGTAAACTAATTTAATTTTTTAATTTACAAAGTCCCTGTTCGGGCGCCAACAGAAGCTGTACGAGCTTAAATAAATATTAATATCTAGAAATCTGTGCCTATTAAAGGCGGCAACTGAAACTTTACTTGTTCTTTTTTAAATTAAAATATTCAAATTTGTCCCACTTACCTTCATCGCGAAAAACCAGTGTCATCTGATGTACTTAGGCAGAGAAAAACAATAGGTAATGCAATGACAAACACGTATTTTACAAACACAAATAAAATGGTATTTTATTTACTTAACATGACATTTTTTTCTATTTACTTTCTTTTACTTTACTTAATATTCATTTTCGACTCAAAACTACTACTCTGCATCTCGATTATTTTCTGAGAATTTTTACAAAACTTTGGTTTACTTTTACATGACCAATATGCTAATAACTAGTTGCAAACTGTAACTTAAAGAACTGACCAAACTAATTAATTAAATTTTCAAGACGAAACAGATTGCTCACTCTCTCCCTCTCACACGATTTAAGTACCCATTTATTTTTTATTTAGAGCTCTTTAAAATGAAATTTTTTAACATAATGAACTGGATGGTCGTTACTTAACTCACGGCGTCTTTCCAGCCACGTGCAGCCCTGCGTACATGTCCGAATGTTCAGTCAATTCACATTTTAATTTTCTTGGTTCACTTCACTTAGTTCGATATGAGATATGGTTGCTGTCGGAATTAATCGGTTTGAGTTGAATTTTAACACTTCATGACTATGTTAGTAATATAGATTTTTTAGTTCGCGAACTTTTTTGTTCACCCTGGCCAGGGAGCAGTTATATCGTCGACTGGGTGGAGCGCTACCAACAATTTCTCCCCCTCACAGTTAGGCATGACGGAAATTACAATGCCTTAGTCGTCAAAGTCATCGTCACTGTTCATGGTACCACGTACAATTCCCGTGTGTTGGACGTTGACGAAATTACACTGCCACTGGTTTACGTCACTGGAGTAGGCGTGACTTAGTTATGTTTCCGTCGTGTTTCTGAGCACATGCTGGACAAAATTCGCACATAGCCATTTTGTTTTAAACAACTCTGCGTCGGCTGCGCGCCTGCTGGTGGTTGCGCGTGTCACTCAACACTACAGTTCCGAGAATTCTATTCCGTTGTGGGCGACACGCACATTCCATTGTACTGACTTCACCTTACTGTTCTTTGTTTGCTACGATTTCTATTCAACATATGACGGGCCACGCAGATGAAAATGACTTGTTACAAATTTTTAATAAAATAAAACCCCTCCCTTTTGCCCCATTACAACTTCACCAGACAAAAAAACCGGAAGGCTGAGGATGGGTACAAGATAGTACCCGAAACATGTTCCAAAAAAAGGAAAAAAATAACATCTTGAGGTAAATTTAATTATAAATATTAAATGTGTTCTATAATTACAGCAACCTGTATTCTGTACTGTAATGTATTACTAAGACAACAGTCATTGCATTAAAACTGAGTGTAATTAATAAAAACCAAATGTTAATTAAACAAAATTAGAGTTTAATGACAAACATTAATTAAAAATTAAAAACAAAACAAAACATACAGTACCACATTTAACCTTTTTTGAAGAATTGTTCTATCACTGTGCTTCAAACCGATACCCCATTTTCTCGCTGGTAAAGGCTGAAGTCGTTTAAGATTCATAAGCTGAATACAGTCTTCCTCATCTTCTGTTTCGGCGCCTTTTCGAACAGTCTTAAGTGCGTCAGCTTTTGCTGCCGTCGGTGGTTTACTGTAGTAGCATTCTCGCCATCTTCATCTGAATATATTTCATTTTCATTACGTTCATTTAAGGACTCAACTGTCTCTACATCGGTTTAATAACTAAAAACCGGGATCGACTTCATCAACCTTTAGCCAATCATTAACTTCTTTTTTCAATATCCTCATGCTGAGGTAAAGACTCAGCTGAAGAATGTGGAGGGGTGTTGTCCAATAGCAGCAATACAGGAAAATTAATTTATTTTCTGCTTTTCTTCTTTTTTTTTACCCCAGGGACAAACACATCATTAAACCATTTAGTAACATTTTCAACATCATCCGAGCGTTATTTTATTGTAAGTAATTAACTGCGAAATTATTCATATTAACATCTTTGAAACATCTAGCTTTCTTAGATTTCCCTATAACAGTCAGTTTGAATCTGTGGGAACCACTTGCATTTTCACACGTCATAATTGTAACGCATTCTTTATTAACTTTGAACCCAGAACAAGATTTTTCATTTCTTAACACTAACGTCTTTTTTAGAAGAGCTTTCCAGTTAAGCGTGGTCTCATCAGCATTGCAGATATTTTCAGTGTAGTTGTACCCTTTTTCTTTTATAATAAATATAGCCACAGCATTTATTTATTTCTGTACGGTACTGTAATAATTTATAGTAAACAATTTTTTATGTTCAATAAATATCCAATACGCCTACACGTGTCCAATACATTACTGTACAGTACATAATTGTACTTTTTTATTGAGTTCGGATAATAGATCGTTCAGTTAATAGATGTTCGGATAATCAATGCTCTACTGTATTAAGTGATACAGCGGACTTTTTTGGACTTATTGCCAATAAATCTTTTATAGAATTGAAGAAAATTGCTTTTGTGGGACAACTGACCGTCTTCATAAAGTTTTTATGTGTAAGACATTGTTGTCACTATTCTCAGCATGTTTGTGTGTGTGGGGAAGGAGGTCTAGCTGCAGGAATTTTATATTCTGTTACAATAGTGTCTCATTTTAATGTTGTGATGGAGGTTTCTGTGTCAGCTGGTGTGTCCAGAATATAAAACTATTGTTACATACCCAAAAATTATTAATATTATTATTTTATTGCTTAGTAGTCTCATACCATGTTTGATGCTATTTTTGTTAGATTTTTATAAACAGTTCGAGACTGATCAGCATTTTGTGATTCCAGTAAATCATTAGTAAGCTGTTTCTGCATAAAAAAGATAACCAGTAGGTTGCCAAGGAAAAGGCCAAACACTAATCTGCTGTGTGCATATGTACAAGGTGGTCGTGCACAGAGGTCTCACTCCAGAAGGCAGCTTTATATATGTCCTGCACGTGCGCCAGCCATTCTTCCAAGAAAATATTTAGTCCTTAGACCACGGGGTGTCAATGCAAATTTTTCATTACTTGCAAAACTAATTTTATACTTCAAAACAAATATGCTCACTTCACAATTATATTGACGACAAAATAGCAGCCGTCAGTGTAACCTAGTATTACGGAGCAAAGTTGGACAAACTAATGTTTGCAGGCTAGAAAGTAGTTTGTTTACGTCACACCACTTCCTCTTCTCTAGTTGAGAATTATTTGCGTGACCATGCTATACACATGTAGAACAGGGTATAAATATGAAGCTCAGAAGTCCCATTTTAATTTTCTAGATACCTAATTAACTAATAAAAAAAATAATTACTACTACCACATTGTCAAAAGATGTTTTTGTCCTGTTACAACTCTCAGTCACACACACACACACACACACACACACACACACACACACACACACACACACACACACACACACACACACACACACACACACACACACACACACACACACACACACACACATGTATACGAAGGGGGTTGTTTTTGTGGGTGAAATAAATGGTGGTGTTATTTTGGTTTTATTCCATGTATCTTCATGTAACCTGTAAAATGACAGCCCCACTGTTCATACTTGTACATTCCACGTATTAACTGTAGAAGGAAATAGTTTACACTCAACTTTGCATGCAATTTTTGCAACTACAGAGGAACTTACCTGAAGCCCAACTTGACATTAAATATCTTTACTACTACCAAAATACTGATATACTTTATTTATTTAAAATATTTTTATCCATAATTTATATTGTGCATTTGGTATGCACAATGTAAACATTTAGAGATTTTTGAGATATAAAAACTTTAAAAAAATGAAGATTTACCTAGGATGATAACACCGTTGACCATCCCCTGGTTTCAATAATTATTGAAATAAAACTACTTGCTTTTTACTACAAATAAAGCAACAGAATACTATAGACAACATGAAGCAACACCACAATATATGCAAATCCATGCTTGTGTTGGATGGGGGGTTTGGGGGGCAGTTGAGACCAAGCTTTGACACTTTGACGTGGCCATAAACTAAAATTTTCTAAACCAATTCAGCCAGTGATTGTGGTAGTATGTATATTATGTATACATAATTCTTCCAAATGGGGAGAAAACGTCTTGAGATAAAGTAATTATAATATATATATTATATACATCAAGAAACGGATTGTAGCAGAAAGTGTTTGCACACACACACACACACACACACACACACACAGAGTTGAATTGAGATTTAAATCAAATCACATGTTTGTGATTTTACAAAAGCCTAAAATATTTAAATTGTACAGGGCAATGTGATGTGTATATGTCTGAAATAAGCTTTGTAACTTTTGCTTCTGGTCAGATAGCTTGAAGTATTAACATTTTGCTTATTGGTGATTGTACTGCAGCTGTGGCTTCGGGAAGTGGAAACAGCAAGCCTGGTGAGTGTCAGGTTTTTATGTTTTGAGTGTATGCATAATTGAATTGTTGATGTACGTGTGACTACGTAATTCTTAATTAGTGGAAGGTGGTTTATATAAATTTTATACAAAATAGAACTAAAACAAGTGCGCGTATCTGTATACTGTTAACAAATCAGTATTCAAATAACAAATTTGGAAATGTCTACAAATTGTAGTGATTTTCTGGTTACAGCAGACTCATGCTAATCTGAGTTTACGGGTTAAAGGGTGTGGTTGTAAATTCCAGATTACCCAACATGAATACAATTAAGGGCTGTCTGATAATTCAGAATATATATATATATATTATAAAGACCTTTTGTCTATCTATTTTCTGTATATAATGATAGAACAAATCTTACTTACCCGTGACTTTTTACTTTACCTGAGCGCCAGAACAAATCCCAGATACAAATGACACGGATTCAGCTTAGCTCAGAGCACAGAGACACACTATCTCAGGATTCGTTCAGTGAGTGGAATATTTAAGGGGAATCGTTATAAATAACTCTTAAATAATGTTGAAATTTGTTAAATTAATGACTTTGTTATTGAATTAATTTCTTTAAAAGTTAATTTAATGACTTATTGCTAACATAAATCTTATTGGTTAATGAGTGTGCTTGAAAAGTGAAGATTAAAACGTCCAAACGACCAGTTTCTCTTATCTGGTTGATTTAGGGATTTATATATCACCCAAACCAGTGCTAAAGAACGGGTCTGCAATAATTGGCACGTTCAATACTACACCTCACTCTCCATTCAACACTCCAATATTAGTTTATATCTAATCTTAATAATTAAATACAAAATTTGAATTTATATAGTGTCTTTTAAAAAGGTTTATTGATTTAATTATTTATTTTGTTATTTTATGTTCATTGATCAATGAATATATTTCTTATCTGATTGATCCGTCGACCGTAGATAGTAATCAGTAGAGATACTCCTTTTGATGGTTCGGCTCAGAAGAAATGATGTTGACTGATAATTCTGGACAATTACAGATGCTGTAGCTACTCTGGTGCACAGGTCACTTCACTGTTAATTAATTATTAATTAATTAATTATTTAAATAATTAATTAGTTATTACGCAGCGAGATTATTTATTGAACTTTACTTGTTCCTCTACTACTGCGGACCACTTCGCGAACTGTTTATTTAAATAAATACTTTGCGTTGTTTGTGCAATTGAGATCGTATTTAACACACGTCTTGCTTATTTAATGCCCGAACGAAGAGTGATCAATTCCCTCATTCTGAGTTAGCGTCTACTCTTAATACAGGGTTGTGATTGGTTGTTCCAAATAAATCATGTGTTTTCCATTTGAAACAATATCGAACAGGTAGGCCAAACTCTCCTTAACAAGTTTGAGATGGTAGAGAATTTCTGGCTAATTTCATACTTCCGCTGTTTGCAAATCGTTTGATTACAGGTATTTGCAAACGTGTTTTCAAAGATCTGACCACAGAATATTATTGCTTTGGTCTTTCTCTGTATGTGTGTGAAAACACCTAATTCGTACCTAGCCTAATTCTCTAGTTATATCTCTTGGCGTTCTTCTTCTGTATAACTTCTTTAAATGTTAATTATATTAGTTGATATTTTGGCTACTTATAGAGCTTTAATTGCTGAACACTATGCAGGTTTTAGAATTGCTGTATATTTATTAGTTTTGAAGATATTGCAGTTTTAATAAATAAAATTAATTGAATAAAATTTCATGTCTGTGCACGCGTCAGTAGTAGCAGTGGCGAGGTTAGACAGAGATGGCTGTGATTATTCCCTCTCTCTCTTGCTTACGCCGCTAGACTAGCACAGTTTGACACTTTCATATAACGATCTGATAGGTCGACTATATGAATCGTTATATATACCCCCACTCGGTATAAAAAAAAAATTGATTATTTAAGAAATACGTTAATTTTTTTCTCTTCTTGCATTCTTTTACACTAATTAAAATCTGCACATATAAAATTTCACACTTTTTTTTTAAATTTGCACTTTTGATTTTTCTCGAATAAAATTTGCACTAATACAATTTTGCTTACTTCTACCTTATAACTAATTATTACAATATATTACTTAACCTAACATGGCATACACATATTAGATATCCATATGAACATTAATACTTTAATCACAATTTTGACTTAATTGACGTCAATAATCAAAACAACAATACTGACATTTATTCAAATACTTCTTATTAACATTGACATTGATTCAAAGACATTTATAAAATTTTATTTGACCACGTTTGATTCACATACCTCATTGGCTCAAACCATTGTTTCCTTATTGCTCTATATTTTGTCTATATTTCCTCAAACTATCCCCATGGTACTTTCCTAAAATTTTGTTTTTTCCAACGTCCTTTAATATGTATGTGTACCTTGCAACCTGCTCTTCTATTCTATAAGGTCCCTCGAATATCGGGAAGAACTTGGTCGTGGTATTATCTATGGCAGAGGATACAGGATTCCTTCCACAAACCTTACCAACTTGTGGGTGCGATTATATCGTTCTATCCTCTTTTGGCCTTCTCTCTGTATTCTTTTATGACATTACCGACTTCCAATGCTTAAATTCTTTAATGTGTACACTGATTTTCTTGGTATCTATTTCCAGCGTGATGGTATTTCTTGTGAAATTTATTTCTGTCTTCCATTCAAGTAACGTATCTACCCCAATAATACAGTTATGAATGAGTTTCGGGACTATAAGAGCTACAATTTGGGTTTGGGTACCATTTATATTGATAGGTAAATAAATTTGTTCAGTTATCTTTTGCATTTTGGCTCCAGTGGCTCCCTGTACATTACAATTTTTTACGGGTAGTCTGGGACAATTACGCAACTGACTATTATTTTCTACAAACTTTGAGCTGACACAGGTTACCTCACTGCCAGTGTCTATTAACACTCTTACTAGTAGCTTACTGATTTCACAAAGTATTTCCGGACATTCAGGATAATGGCTTCTACCCACTTCTTGCTCTTCTTTTAACAAGAACTCCCTATCGTTCACTTGATTTATATTATGTGTTAATTTCCTTTTAACTGTATTAATGGGTTGTTTCACTGCAGGTAATGGTAGATTTAGTTTTGTTTCTTTTCTATCTGCAGTGGCTTCCCGTTTCCCGTATCCGTTTTACTAGTAGACGGTTGTGGCTCGGTTGATGATATGGCTGTCTTACATACCTTAAACCCTTTACTTGGTCGGGTTTCTATGCTCCTACTTCTACCCTTCTCTTCCAATTCCTGCTGCATACTTGGTTGACTAACTCGGGGTTCCAAAAAGGTGAACAATGACTGCATGGGGAATACAAATTTTTTAAGATATTACCTTGGCCTTACAATTCCGTACCGTTACAATACCCCCCCCCCCCAATGAGAGATTGGATGTCGAAGCATACAAACTCTCATTGCCTAAAACCTAAGAGGATCAGTGAGGATATGGCGCCGCAACCCCCCTTAGATTCTCTACTAAAATCATGGGTACTTACCCCCGTAGTCCGGTGGCTGCGGCAGCACCCATCCGATCTTACTGGACTTCTCTACTCGAGATCCCAACACCATAAGCTCGGACGGATACCCGCCACAGTGTCACCTGACTCTGTAACATTGCATCGAAAGATTAACAAACGGCCTTCCATCACTCCATATCCCACAACTGATTCATTTCCTCTTGGCCATACCGTCTCATCCTTTTGCAAAGTACTGGTCTTCTTATACAAAGTGCTGGTTATTCATTTAGGTGGGTTGCCCTACAATGGCAACTGTTCTACATTCATTCATGATTACATAAAAAGGGATACGACATAATAAACATTCCAAATGGGCATTACCGTGAGTTATAAACAAAACACTGCTACCTAATTCATTACAAGTCAAAATTAAATTACTCTGACCTTTTAGATGATCTATCTGTTAAATTACTTAATTCAGCTTGGGTTGAATCTAATTTATCATCAACATTGTTTTCCTTCAACACCAATAACTGGCCTTCATGCAATACATTTATGTCTGACTAATATGAATACCATACAAATTGACTCATGTTCCCAATACAATATTACCCATCCAAAATAATACCTTAATTATACAAAATACCAGTACATCATAATAATCATAACAAAATATGAGTTATATACTCAAGACTGCTTTATTCTTAATTCCTATATATATATATATTTTATTTATTTTTTTATATATATCCCCCCTCAAATCCCTTAACCCCTGATACCCGTTACAATCTGCTGTGTTCAGCACTAGGCTTCTTGGCCCTTGTAGACCTCAATCTAGCCGTAATCACATCTCCCTCGTGACCTGTAACTGGGTCACCCCCTAATCCACACTCACTATTACCCCCCCCTGGACTGTAGCGCCCAGTTGCTTCCACAAGGACTGATGCGGAAGGGGTGGACATTTTTTTCTTTTATTCCACCCCCATCCTTGCTTCGGCGTTACAATAAAAATTCAGTATTGCACTTACTAACAGTGAATGATACGCCCCTAATGGACTACCACCCCTATCTGGGTGAAAATAGCCCTGTTCCAAAATTTGGTAGATTCCCCCAAAAAATAACCCCCCTACTAAGTCTAACAAACCACCGGGTTAACAAAACAAAACAAACCACAGGCCGGTTATATCAAGTAAAATTTATGATTTGTCACAATTAACTACTTTCACGGTCATGATCCGGTGAGGTCATGGCCGCACTTAGGTGGGGAATCTACAGTTAAACGTAAAATATGGATTGACATTGATAAAAGTTTACATGAACAGTTATGTGCACATCTTAGTTTCCCAACACTATCTCAGCCCAAACATTTCCTTCAGCTTTCAATTTTAAATGAATATTTTAATCATTATGTTTTTTAATTCATCATTACAGTGTTAGTATTTACTTTATAATTACAGTTTAAATTCAAATCAAAATAAAGTTAAATGCATCACTAACATTTACATTATTGCGTTAATCCAGGGACAACTCCAATTTAATTTAGTCTCTTCATAGATTCCAAACAATTTCAATTACTTTAATTACATTTTTCAAAATGATTCTGATAGGTTTAATGTATAATTCTTTCTTAGTATTTCAATAAATTTTACAAACATTACATCATTGGTGTCAAGTCTCTACTTAACTTCCTCCATAACCACATTCTATATACCATTTATCTATACTCATAACCTAACATAGCAGGTACCACAAAATAATAATTTAACCTTTTGGTTATATGACTTTTATTTTAAAATGTTTTCACAAAATTTTTTTTTTTTTTTCTAACTACCCGTAAATATGTTACACTTTATATGTACAGGATAATTGTATACCGAGATGCGATGGAAGACGAACAGAACCCCTATCTCAATGGGAGTGAACAAAAACCTTTTTGACAGCCCTAAATTCCTTACCGGCCTCCTTTTCCCGGAAATAATAAACAACCCACAACCACTAATCTACGACCCCCATCTCAGTATACCACAATCCTGTTAGACTATACAGAAAATTTGTTATCTTAGTTTGTTTACTCAGCCACAAAACTTCTTTACTACCTGCCTAATTAAGGGGTGAGTTCACAATTCATAAATAACACCGGTTTATTTAATTTTGAGGATTACCCTAATGTATTGTTTAAAATTAAGGCAATCAAATGGTTCGAAAGGGTGTGCCAATTTATGTAACTATTTCTTTGTTTTCTCTAAGGGGAGGGTTAGGGAAGTCGGGAAGATAAAAAGGGTAAGGATCATTAAAAGGTCAAGAACTAGGACTAAAGGTAAGGACAAAGCTTCCTCCGAAAATAAGGGTAAATGGAGAAAACCAAGGCTCGCGTGGGCAGGGGCGCGTCCCTGAAATAGACGAACCCCACTGGGACAAGTGGGGAACATCTACCCGCTACCACTTACTGTTTTATATAAAATTCCTAGTTTTATAGTTATTTAGTTTATATACAGTTACAAAATTTATTACTATAAAACAGGTTAATTACCTGCCGTCACGCTTTTTGAATTAATATAACATAATTAACCTGTTTTATAGTCTTAAAACGCTTTTGGAGGCAAATACAATGTTTAACAAAATTTATTCTATTATTTTATTTTAACCAATACTTTTTTAAATTGGTGGTGTTATGGGTACCCACTATTTCCCCCGTCATTTGGTTTCATAAAACATAAGCGTTATCCATTTTAATTTCAACTACTTCATACGGTCCTTCATACAACAAAAAGAATTTTTTAATCTCTTTATCTTGTGCACTCGATAAATCGTGCCTTCTCACTAATACCAACTGACCTATCTCATACTTGGTCCACTTACCTTTAGCATCATGCAGCCGTTTTCTTCTTTCTCCCTTAGTTAGTAAATTTTCATTGGCGAGTTTAAGTTTTACTTCCAGATCTCGGGTGTTGCTCACCGGTGGAAAGTTGAACAGCTGTTCCAGAATCCTAGGTGGACGTGTTCCCTTAACTAACTCGTATGGTGTGAACCCCGTTGATTCATGGGTGGTACAATTTAACCATTCTTCAATTCTCCCCACATATGCTGGCCATTCACTGTGTTTGGCATGGCAATATGCCCGAAAAATTCTCCCTAATTCCCGCATGACTCTTTCGGCTTGGTTCGACTGAGGATGGTATACCGCCATGT
The DNA here is from genome assembly GCA_034769895.1 of Magicicada septendecula. Taxonomy (NCBI): domain Eukaryota; kingdom Metazoa; phylum Arthropoda; class Insecta; order Hemiptera; family Cicadidae; genus Magicicada; species Magicicada septendecula. The sequence goes on from CM068376.1 coordinate 308,460,675, forward strand.
GTTTAGGTATGATACCTTCCCAACCCAAAGTTTGTCACCATCTTCCGCTAATAAATTGGGGTCCATGGTCAGATAGTACTATTTTGGGTTTTCCGGTTTTAATCATATAATCCTTTGTTATTTTTTCACTTAATACTTTACTAGTTGCCCTCTTTATACTATATAACCTTACAAATTTCGTGAACGTATCTAACACCACAAAGATATACATTACACCTCCCCTTCCCTTTGGTAGAGGACCAAACAAATCTACCGCAACTAAATCAAAAGGCTTTTCAACTTTAATACACCTCATCTCTCCCTCTAATCGGTAATTTGCTACTTTTGACTTTTGGCATAAATCGTACCCCCGGAGTAAAGTTCTAACCCTCCGTTCCATATTTTTAAAAAGGCATGATTCTTTTAATACATTTACACACTTCCTAGCACCGAAATGCCCATACCAAAAATGACAGTCCCATATTATCTTGTCTACCAACCCTTCCGGTATAACTAACCTCCAATCACGCTCTCCCCCCTCTACTTTCTTAAACAAACTCCCTTGATAGATTTGAAAATGCCGGCTATACCCCAACTCATCTGAATCGGACTCTAAGCTAGTTATTATTTTATTCAATTTAGGATCTGTCCTCTGCATGCTATTAATATCTCTCAATTCTTCCCCAAACAATCTATCTTCCCTACTAAGTCTAAAAATTTCTATTTCTTTTAAATCCCTCCCTGTTCTCATTCCCTCTGTATCTACCCTGGATAAAGTGTCAGGTATTTTGTTTTCTACCCCTTTTATATACTCACAACTAAAATTGTACTCTTGTAAAGCTAGCACCCACCTGGTTATCGTGCTGTGTGTCAACTTACAGGTGTTTAAAAAGGATAATGCCTTGTGGTCAGTCCGGATGATAGTGGAATTTCCCAGTAGATATGTTCGAAACTTCTTCACGGCAAAGACAATGCTTAATAATTCCTTCTCAGTTGTCGTGTAGTTTCTTTCAGCAGCTAACAGCGTCCGGCTGGTGAAGGCGATAGTATGATGTTCTTTGTTGTCATCTTCCTGGTACAATTCCGCACCTAAAGCAATATTACTGGCATCCGTCTGTAAATAAAATGTGCGTTCAAAGTTAGGGTGATTCATCATGATCATGTTACTAAAATGGTCCTTTATCTCATTAAACACATCTCGTTCTCTTTCCCCCCATTTCCACTGCTTATTCTTTTGTAACACTGCGCTCAACTTGGAAGTTATATGGGCATAATTTTTCTGGAATTTTCTATAAAAATTACATAGCCCTAAAAAACTTTGTAACTGCTTAATATTTCGGGGTTCCGGAAATTTTAGAATTGATTCTACCTTCTCTGGGTTAGCTTTTATCCCATCTGGAGTAATTATGAAACCTAAAAAATGTATTTCTTTCTGTAAGAATTTAGATTTCTCCCAATTGACAGTCAACCCCCCTTTACGCAGTCTATCTAGTACATACTCTAAATGTTCCACATGTTCAGAAAATGTTCATGATGCTATCAATATATCGTCTACATAGATGGTTAAAAAATCTAAATTTTGTGGCTGTAGAATTTCATCTAGACATTTTATAAAACTGGCCACACTGGTATTCAGCCCAAAAGGTAACCGTTTAAATTGATAATTCTTCCCGTTGAAAAGAAATGCTGTATATTTCCTACTTTCACATGCTAACGGGACTTGCCAGTACCCCGCGGTTAAATCTAATGAGGTCATGTATTTGACTCCACTGAATTTTTGAAATATTTCATTTATTGCTTCGGGTGATTCCCGGTCCGGGATAATTATTTGATTAATCTTGCGGGCGTCTAAACATAATCTGACTCGACCGTCCTTTTTAATAACTACTACTAACGGGTTGGAGTACGGTGATACTGATCTCTCTATTATATTCCCCTCTAACATTTTGTCTAATTCAACCTGAACCGCTCTTCTCTTTGAATATGGTACCGGATAGCTTCTTTGTATATAGGGTGCGTGTTCCCTTACTTTTAATTTACATTCATAATTTCTTGCCCTCCCTGGTATATCGGCAAACACTTCTCGAAAACATTCTATTACCCGCCACAACGCTTTTCGTTGAGAACTCCCTACGTCACCCCCCTCGCTACAAAATTTCCCCTCTCTATCCTCCCAAATTCGTTCATTTATAGTACCCCCTAACTCTTCCTCTCTACATGCATACGTATTAACTTCCGTTTCTACTTTACTAGCCCGATTTAGTATCATCTTAACTCCCGAAATTCTAACTGTATCTACTACCCGCTCAAAACTAATCTCAACTGGTTTACCTTTATTATTAAGTGCTAACAATCACTTCTGGAAATCAATTATCGCTTTGTGCTTTATCAAAAAATCATTCCCCAAAATAACTTCCAAATTCAACCCCCGTACTACTAAAATGTATTATCATACTCTACTCCATTAATTACCATATTCAAATGTACTTGTTTAGTTACACGTTTACTCCTAACCCCTGTAATGCCTATAATGGTCACCCCTGCTACTGGCAAAAGTGGGATATTTTTGTTTGTTTCTTGCAAACTCTCTAATGTGTGTTCGGAAATAACAGAAATTTCGCTACCTGTGTCTACTAAAGTTTTTACTTCCTTACCTTCAATCTGAATTCTTACCTCGGTCAGTCCAGTTTCTGGTCTTGCTGTCTCTAAGTCATCCTCCTCCATTAGTTCCTTGGACAGGTCAGTGCGGATGACGTTACTTATATAGTCGTTGTTGTCTTGGGTCCCGCAGTCCTTTGTCGACAATGGTGGGGTCCCTTCACCCACTGTCCTTACTAGTTTTCCGTCTGAGTGGTTGCACGGCCTGGAGTGTACCCCCCACGGCCTCTGTTAGCAGTTCCACTGCTTCCCGGTGCTCCTCGGTTGCTGCTCTCTCCTCTCTGCGGTTGATTGTTTTGGTTATGCTCAGTGTTGCTTCGTTGACAATTCCTTTCTTTATGGCACCTGTAACAGGTCGTTCTACTGCCGTAATTCTCACAATGACACTCTCGACATCGCCAGTCCTCTTGTCTATTGTTATTATTATTACCTCCTCGCGTCCCTCTATAATGGGTTGGTGTCCCCCTGGGCTGGTAATGCCTTTCGTTTGTGTATGGTGCGGGCGGATTCGGGCGCCTACCCATCTCTCGTTCTCTAATGTTTTGGAAAATATCTAGTATTTGCTCTAATTCATTTATGTCTCCCACTTCCCGCGTCATTAAATTGATCTGAATTTCTCTCGGCAAGTGTTTACTTACGTACAGACGATCGGAACGGTAACGGAGGCTGTAAATATTTCACCTCATTATATAATCGCATCACATACAGGGTCACATTGTCCCCCTGGGCCCCAAAATTACCTTTTCCCATAATTTTACTGTGTAACCCCTCTTGCTCCTCCTCCGACCAGTATTTACTTCGGAAGGCCCTCTCAAAACGTAGATAATCTCCCCACTCTACTTTATGCACTTCTGCCCACACAGCAGAGCTCCCTTTAAAGCATTTCATTATTTTTAGCAACTTAACCTCCCAATTACTATTACAAAACTGATTATACTCTTTTACTCTATTTAGAAATTGCATGGGGTGTACCTCCCTACTATCACCATTGAACAATTCTAACTCAACTTCACTACTTAGGTCACGGGTCATAATTACCCTTTCCGTAACATTATTTACTTTCTGGCGTATGGTGCTGTATGCACCATACGCTTTCTGGTGTATGCACTGCATCTCACTCTCAATACCCTCAAATTTATCACCTGCTTTACTTACAAAATTTTCTAATTTGTCATTTACTGTAATTATTTTTTGTCCAAGTTCTTTTTGATTGGATTCTAAAATGTCTATTTTATTGTCTACCACACACACACACTCTCTTAACTCATCTGTTTCTCTTTTTGTTTCACTACGTATTTCATTAATTCGTTCATCAATACTACACAATGAATTATTTAATTCATCAAGCTTTACGTTTATGCTATTTTCAAATTTCATATTCTGTTCTTTGTATTGTTCAAATTTAATATCATTTGTGTCAAAGCGTTTATTTAAAGCATCCAATTTCTTATTTTGTTCATTGAACTTGGTATCATTCATGTCAAAACGACTATTAATATCGTCCCTTAATTCACTCACACTTTTACGCAAAAAATCGTCATTACCATCAAATCTCTTATTATTATCATTAAACATTTGTTTTATCTCCCCCATTGTCTCACGAAACCAATTTCTCGTTTCGTTGTCAGTTTTATCACTATCCCTAGTCGGGACAGGAGTTGAATGAACTCTAACTTCTTCCATTACCGCTGATTCGGTCATTGATTGATTTCCTGACTCATTCATAACAGTTACGTTAGCTGTATTTATTTTATTCTCTGTGTTCTCCATTATGGAATTATGTTTAATTAAATGATTATCAATTTTACTTTCGTAAATTTACTCTCTAGCTACGATCTAAAAACGTTCTAACCACACCCTCACTTCCAAATAACCCGTTCTGCAGCTTATTTAGGTCTGGCGAATGTAATAACGAATTACACTCACCGTCCCTGTATCGGGGGCCAATGAAACTACTCAATTTATTTTAATTAATATTTATATTGTCTCATCTTACCTTCGGGTTCTCTTCCAGAGTCGTACAGACGAAAAATCAGCTGCAGACAAGGTTATTTGGATTGACGTTTCAAAATATTTTTTCTAACACCAATTTTTGTATTCTAAAACAACTAGCTTTCTTTAATGCAGTGTTTGCTTTCAATTTATCTTTACATTACAATTTCAATACAAAAAATAAAGACATGAGTACTTAATCAATTGGTTTAAACGCATATAAAAATGACTTAACAATAACGCAATTTACAAATAACTTAACCAGCACTTTGCAACGCTCTCTCACTCATACTCTTTTATTTTTATTCTTTTTTAAAACCCCGTAATTAAAACTCTGTATTTATATTTAATGTCAGTATTTATGGAATAGTTATGATAGTGTTACGTAGAGTACTTAACAATCCCCGGCGTTAATAAGTTCCATCACCACCTCGTGTTGTTGGCTGTTTCTGGTCATCAATGTTATTTCCACAGTTCATAAACTTTCGCACTACCGCGACACACTCCGTCTTTCTTAATTCATTATAGTTTGTGATTTCGTTACACTTTTACAGATTTGTTTGTCGGCCGACTTTTATTTTACACAGTTGCTCGAGCTCTTACGTATTTAATTATTTGACCGCGCGCGGCCATGAGTTGCAGTTGAACTCTCATTACGGCTCTAAGGCAGCAGTGCACGGAGTTTTTTTTTCTGGTCACGTGATTGTCAGTCTGCGCTCCCATTGGTGCTTTTTAAAAGGGCGCTATAGCGCAGGCATAAGATTTAGCAATATTTTGCCACCTGGTGCAATATGAAGTTACATTATTTTCTTCCGTGATTCACGGCTGATGCAAAATTGTGTGTTGTTTCATCATCTGGCTGGACTGTTTGAGTGCGGAGACAAAACACAGACGTTTTGTTTTGTAATAAACACTGCATACTTGGTTGACTAACTCGGGGTTCCAAAAAGGTGAACAATGACTGCATGGGGAATACAAATTTTTTAAGATATTACCTTGGCCTTACAATTCCGTACCGGTACATGCTATTCTGGTTTTTACCTCATATGGAATAGGTAGATTGTAGTTGGGTGGACTTTTTATGGTTTTGGTCCATACATGTACTGGTTCTTTGTTGATAAATAATTCTGAAGGTGTGTACCCCATTGTTTCATTACAAGTATTATTAATACAATCCGAAATAAAACTCAAGTAATCTACCCATGCAGAATGGTTCTGATGGCACAATATCCTAAAATATCTACCTAATTCTCTATTTATTCGCTCAGCTAAATTCGCTTGAGGGTGATGTATTGATGTAAGAATTGGTTTTATATTGAGTTCCTCCAAGGTTTCTCTCCATAGGTTATGGGTGGACTGTTTTCCTTGGTCGGACAATATTTTCCTAGGTTTACCATACTGTGGGATATAGAACTTTGTTAACGCTCTTAGTGTTGCTTTTGTCGTGGCTCTTTGGACTGGGTATAGTTTGTCAAATTTAGAAAAGAAATCTACTGTTACTAGAATGTGCTTTACCCCTCCTTTTGCTTTTGGTAGAGGCCCGTAATAATCCATAGCTAATAACTCTCCTTTCTCTTTTGCTTGGATTGTTTGCATTTCTACTCTGGTCGATAAGTTCGGGTGTTTACACTTCTGGCACAGGTCACAAGTAGACAATAATCTTTTCATGCGTTTTGCCAACCCCTTTCCAATGAAGCTTTCTGTTAAGGCTCTATGGCATTTCTTAAATCCAGCGTGGCCCAATGACAAGTGGCATTCTCAAATAAGTTCCTCCATCATACAGCTTGGTAATAATAATTTCCACTTATGGGAACGTAGCTTATATAGTTTCCCTTCATATATGGAAAATCCTGGTTTGGTGTTGGTAACTGCACTTCTCCAAGCTACACTAATCCTAGGGTCTTGTTGTTGATGGGTCCCTATTTCCTTAAGTCGTCTAACTACTTCAGGTTTTGTTACATGTTTTACCGCGTAAATACCTATATCAGTGCTACTACTTTTACTGTTAACTGTATCCATGTTGTTTTCTGATGGTGGATTTCTACTGAGTACATCTGCTACCAAGTTGTCTTTCACTTTACAATACTGTATTTCAAACTGGTACTCTTGTATAGCCAAGATCCAACGAGCCAGACGAGCACCTAGCAATTTACACTTTAATAAAAATACTAACGCTTTATTGTCGGTGATTATAGTAAGTTTAGCACCCAGAATATAACTTCTAAACTTTGACAGGCTATGCACTATCGCTAATAGCTCCTTTTCTGTCGTAAAATAGGTTAATTCCGCTCCTTTAAGTGTGCGACTTACAAATCCTAATACCGCTTTTTGGCCCTTCTCATCTATCTGATACAAGTGTGCTCCTATAGCAATATTGCTGGCGTCTGTTTGCAAATAAAATCTTTCTCCTACCCTCGGGTGATGTAATACTACAGTATTTATAAAAAGACTTTTCACTTGTTGTAGCACCTCATTGAGGTCCCTTGTCCACCTCCATTAAATCCCTTTGTTTAACAGCTTCAACAATGGAACAGTACTTTCCGCGTATTTACTTGTAAACCTCTGATAGTAGTTAGCTAAACCTAGAAATGACTTTAGCTGCTTGCAGTTCTTTTATGACACTTACCGACTTCCAATGCATAAATCCTTTAATGTTTATATTGATTTTATTAGTATCAATTTCCATTGTGATGGTATTTCTTTTGAAATTTATTTCTGCCTTCCACTCAAGTAACGTATCTACCCCAATAATACAATCATGAACGAGTTTCGGGACTATAAGAGCTACAATTTGGGTTTGGGTACCATTTAAATTGACAGGTAAACAAATTTGTTCAGTTATCTTTTGCATTTTGGCTCCAGTGGCTCCCTGTACGTTACAATTTTTTATGGGTAGTCTGGGACAATTACGCAACTGACTATTATTTTCTACAAACTTTGAGCTGACACAGGTTACCTCACTGCCGGTGTCTATTAGCGCTCGTACTAGTAGATTACCGATTTCACAAATTATTTCCGGACATTCGGGATAATGGCTTCTACCCACTTCTTGCTCTTCTTTTAACAAGAACTCCCTATCGCTAATTGTTTTATATTATTTGTTACTTTCTTTTTACCTGTTTTCTTGGGTTGTTTTACTGCAGGTAATGGTAGATTTAGTTTTGTTTCTTTTCTACCTGCAGTGGTTTCCCGTATTCGTTTTACTAGTAGACGGTTGCGGCTCAGTAGATGTTATGGCAGTTTTACATACCTTAAACCCTTTATTTGGTCGCTTTTCAACACTCCTACTTCTACCCTTTTCTTCCAATTCCTGCCGATTTTGGGGTTTGTTACCCAGATATGGGGAGTCCTTTTTTCTTTTGGGCATTCATTGTCTCTTCTTTTCGTTGGATAGAAAGTTGGTTCCTGATGATCGCCTCTAGAGTAGTTACTCAGCTGATTATTTACACGCTTCAGGTCCCTCTCTAGGTCTTGACATTCATCCACGACCATTATAAACTTTTCTAGAGTATCCACTCCTCTAGTAGTGGTTGCTACTCTAGTGCGTTCTGAGAAATGACGCGCTAGCTTATACACTAGGTCTCTCTCCTCTATTGGTGGTGTTGAATGCTTTACTTGTGCCATTACGTTTAGCACATAGTTGGTGGTTGTCATATTCATGGACGGGTGATAATTACCAAATTCCAGATGATCACGCACCCTTCTTTGAATCTGTACGTTCCAGTATTGAGCAAGGAATTTTTCTCTAAAGTCAGCGTATGTTGGACTCTGTCCGAGATGACTTTCCACCACGTACCTACCCAATTCTTGAGAAATCGGCCTAACATGTTCTTCTTGTCCTCGTCGTCCATCAGTGGGTTTACGCGAGATACATAAGCCTCAAACAGCCGTAGAAACTCCACAGGATTCTCATGTGGGTTTCCTGAGAATGCAAGGTTTTCCGGTTCTTCCTTATAGCCGCCACACCTCACGACTTTGGTTTGCTGTGACTTCATTGCCTTAGTCAGATCTTCCCGCATTACCTTTAATTGCTGTTCTACCTTTTGATGTACTTCGTCTCGGTCAGCCTTACTCTCTACTTGTTTCTTAACCTCCTTAATATTTTCACCCAGTTGGGTACACTCTTCCCTAGTACTCTGGATTTCTTCTTTATTTAGAAGCGTTTGGGTTTTTAATTCAGCAGTTACTTCGCTGAATTGTTGGTTAATAAGGGTTACTTTCTGTTCTAACCGTTCATGAAATTTGTTTCTAAATTTATTTAGTTTTTCGTCTTGACGGCGAAAATTAGTGTTTACTTGTTTCCTAAATTCCTCTAATGTAGTTTTAACCTCTTCGGTATGCTTATCAGACTTAAGATTACTCTCATCTATTTTACTAGCTAAATTAATAGCTAAATTTGCTATTTCTTCATCTATTTTAAATGTAGCTTCTTTACTATTTTGTTCTATTTGGCTAGTTAAATTTTCATTTATTTGTTTCATTTCGCTAGATAAGTATTTATTAGTTTGCTCTATTTTATTATTAACATCATTTATTAATTTGTTATTACTTTCTTCTAAATTTTGATTATTTTCATCTATTTTACTATTGGTACTATCTATTTTACTATTTAATTGACTATTTGTACTTTCAATTTTACTATTAGTTTCATCCATTTTAGTGCTCAACTGCTTAAACATCTGTTCAATTGCTGCCATATCTACTGCTTGTGATTTAGCCATTTTTTATTGTTATTATTATTTAACAAATTTTATTTTATATTTAACCCTTCAACAGTTATTTGTAACCTTAAATTCCACTTCGTTTCAAATTAAATATTATTACAATTCAAACTAGTCACTTGGGTTAATCTCGTTTTAATCACCAAATTTATATATATCTTATTTACCTATACATAAATTTGTGAGTTTAATCGTGCCCATTAAGTTGTGGCACCAAATTTTCTAACGGCCTTTTTATCTAACACACATATATTATATATTTAATGATAGATAAAATGTTACTTACCCGTGACTTTTACTTTACCTGGGCGCCAGAACAAATCCCAGATACAAATGACACGGATTCAGCGTAGCTCAGAGCATAGAGACACACTATCTCAGGATTCGTTCAGTGAATGTGGAATTCAAGGGGAATCGTTACAAATAACACTTTAAAATTTGCTTGAGTTTGTTTAATTAACGATTAAATGTTATTTTATTAATGTTCTTTCAAAGCTAAGTTAAGGACTTATTGCTAACCTAACTCTTATTATTAATGAGTGTGCGTGAAAAGTGAAGATTAAAACGTCCAAACGACCAATTGTTCTTATCTGGTTTAATTAAGAACATTTATATCTCCCAAACCAGTGCTAAAGAACAGGTCTGCAATAATTTGCACGTTCAATACTACACCTCACCTTCCATTCAACACTCCTATATTAATTTATAGCTAATCTTACTAATTAAATACAAATTATGAATTTACTTAGTGTCTTTTAAAAAATTGTTTATTGCTTTTTATTATCTATTTTGTTTCTTAATTTCATTGATCAATGAATCTATTTCTTACTGATTGATGCGTCGACCGTAGACAGAAATCCGTAGTGATCCTCCTTTTGATGGTTCGGCACAGAAGAAATGATGTTGACCAAAACGTTGACCGATGATACTGGGCAATTACAGATGCTGTAGCTCTCTGTTGCACAGGTCACTTCACAAATAAATTCATTATTTTTTAATTAATTAATGCGTTGTTACACAGCGAGAGTTGTTATCGAACTTTACTAGTTCCTCTGCAACTGCGGACTACTTCCCGAACGGTTTATTTAAATAAGACTTTGCGTGGTTTGTGAAATATAGCACGTATTTAACACACGTCTTGCTCATTTAATGTTCGAACGAAGAGTGCTGCATTCCCCAAGTCTGAGTTGGCGTCTCTTCTGAATACAGCTTTGTGATTGGTTGTTCCAAATAAATCATGCGTTTTCCATTTGAAACAATATCGAACAAGTCGACCAAACGCCCCTTAACAGGTTTGAGATGGTAGAGAATTACTGGCTAATTTCATACTTCCTCTGTTTGCAAATCGTTTGATTATGGGTATTTGCAAATGTGATTTCACAGATCTTGTAACCCCTCTTTCCACTTTGTGCTTTTTATAAAAAAAATCTAAATTTTTTTTTGGAAAGAGGGGCCACTAGTTATTTAGAACTAGGTGGAAGGCCTAGAGAAGCAAAAAAATGCGCTGGGTCCAGTGAGACGGGACTTGCAAATGAAACTCTGTTTTAAGACAACAATAACAGGTTTTATTAGAATCATTTTTCTTGTACAGTTAATTCCCCTGAGGTGAAAATATAACAATAAGCTTGATATAAAATATTCTCAACATATTAACAATTCAGTTTCAATAAGGCCATTTCAATTCATCCCATATATATATATATATATATATATATATATATTACTATAATACTTGTAACTATTTTACCTCAAGATGTATTTTTTCCTTTAGGGACATGTTTCGGGAGATCCTGTTCTCCCATCTTCAACCTTCGCCATCTTGCTTCTGGTGCAGTATTTCCTGGCGAAGGTTGAAGATGGGAGAACAGGATCTCCCGAAACATGTCCCTAAAGGAAAAAATACATCTTGAGGTAAAATAGTTATAAGTATTATAGTATTATATACATCAAGAAACGGACTGTAGCAGAAAGTGATTGAAATATATATATATATCACTCTGGTTCCTTAAATTATATAAATAAACACCATATATCGGGCAACATCCTATAAATTATATAAATCCCCCACCTGGATAACACTGAACACTAACATCACATATTAGAACATAGAGACACATATACATATAATATACATCACAATAAAACTCATGTTCAACCTGGCAGACAGCCTGTATATACTATAAAGCCCCCAAAGACTGCAATCATAATTTTAAGCTTCCAGCCACAGTTGGAATTAATTCATTAAAAAAAACCCCAACCCCTTTACTCCATTAAAAATGAAACAAAAAAAAATTTAAAAAACCGTAAGGATAATGATGACTAAAAACTGCGAGATGAGAGTGGCATGGCAGCCCATATGAATTTATAACATCTAAGAAACGGTATATTATAAGTATATGAAAATTTTTCAATTTCTTTGAACTGTATACAAGTGGTAAACCCTTATCACTTAAGTTTAAACAACTGGCATAATTTTACAAAATGTTAAATCTTGTGTTACAAATATAGAGGTATGCATATATCAGGAATTCGTTCTTTAATCCTAATGATTTAATTAAACAGACAGGTCCAGCAAGCAAGCCAGAACTAAGTTACAATAATCAGTACCACCAGTATGATTTTACAATCTCAAAATTATTAGTATATGCCCACCAAAAAATAAAATTTTAATATCATACATCTGTGTATAAATAAATTTAAAGTAACAGCATGTTGTATTCTAGCAGCTGTGGAAGTGTGCCAGCATGTGCCAGACCATATGAGACAGGTATCAGACCTGCATGAAACTGTACCAACGTGTGCCTAACTTGTGTCAAAAAAAAACTATGTGAATTTTTACATAGCCTGAAACCTGAAAAATAGCCGGAAAAACGAAACCCCCAACCCTTAAATGCCAAAAAAAAAAAAAAAAATATGAATCCCGTCCTGAACCAATAAACACATGACTTAAATTTAGATTGAAATTATAATAACTCTTAAGGCCTTTGTATATAAAAAAATATATAAAGGAGCAAAAAGAAGCTCTGGCACGCTCCCCCAGTGCAGCACACAATTACAATAATAGTCCATTATAGTTATAGAATAATTTTATGATTGTTATAATAATGTTCATAGTGATTGTCCTGTTGACACACCCTTGATCGGACTGTCTAGCAGTGTAAGCACATAGTTTAAAAAAAAAAACAATTTGTAACACGGATGTACTGCGGGCCAGGCCAACGAAAAATAATAATAGAGTTTATATCACCTCAATTGCAGCAGTAGAGTTACATCTTTACAGTTGGTTATCAAGCTCCCTCCTCAGAACAGACACGTGTCGGGTGGTTCATGACTGATGAAGGCGTCAGTACACCAGCTGAGGCCACATCTCTGTCTAGGTGCGAGAACCCTGAGGATTCAAAAAGGATTACAAACTGTTCACTAAAATTTGCACCCTAGTCAAAGATATTAAACATCCGAACGGGCGCTCCCGACTAACTCAAGCTGAATGCATAAAAGTTTTTGTTTTTCGAAAATTTATTTGTTTTTGCCAGAGGAGTAATTATGTTTTCATGGTAATTAAGAACTCAAAAAAAATGATAAAATGTGCATAATAAAGAGACACTCGCACCAGATTTAACAAGTGCCGACATAATCATGCATGTTGGAGCTGCCTAACCACGTGGCGAAACAAATTCGTAATTTGTCAGAAAATGACCACTCTAAAGGCCCTTACAGTTACACACAATTAAGAGAGTTACAGTATTTCATCTAAGGGTGGTCTCACAATTTACTTTCAACTGATATAATTTAAGAAAAAATACACTCTTCCGGTCCAGTGCGTGTTTCTGCATAACCAACACGATTCAACTTTGTCTATAACGTACTTACTTTAGTTATAATTTTATACAACAATTGAACAAATGATTAACAGTGATTATTGTATAATAATTAAAAGAATTACTGGCGGTAAGCACTGGAACATTAATTAATTTTCTTACCACACACACACACACACACACACGTCTGATCGCAACACGTGCAGTCTACTCTCGCATTTGGCCGAATATATTTGAGTTTAATTATTCGCTTATTATTCAATCATTTTATAGCATACTGTAAATCACTCACCGGGAAGTCTCAAAAAATTAGCCTGCCATCAAGACGAGAAGAAAATCACCCAAGAAGACTGTCCAAGGTAGGGAACTTGTTGTTTCAATGAGAGCCTCAAAAGACATATGAAACAAAAAAGCACGGACATACGTAGAGCACCTGTGGACAATACATATAAATACATCTCCACACCATACACGGCCTTTATGCCTAGAATTCTAACTTCAATTTTAATTAAGACTAATAATATTATTATCACTTATAAAACTACAAACAACGTTTTAAATAATCTTCGTGTTCGTGAACCAACACCCCTTGAAACTAAAACAGGGATTTATAAATTGGTATGTGATGATTGTGATGCCTTCTATGTGGGCCAAACGGGGCAAAATTTTCTAAAAAGATTCGCTGAACATAAGCCACCTACATACTTTCACAACTTAGAAAATATCAGATCTAAATTTGCTAAGCATCTTATCGCGGAGAATCACAACTATACTGGCTTTAATACTAACCTAAAACCCCTTCGCATTTGCAATAAAGGGCGTTATATGAATGCCCTCGAAGAATTCGAAATATATAAAGCATACAATAATGCCGATACCAAGCCACATGTTTTGAATGATCAGCTGCATTTTAAATCAAACATCCTGTACGATACTGCTTTGCGGTATCTGCTATGATACGAGTTTGATATGAACCAGTGCGCGGTCTGTCGCCATACGGTGTACACCTTGAAACTGTTGTGCGCGCTATTTGTATGTGTATTCTTATTATTTTGTTTTATTTATAATGGTGATTAATATTTTTGGAAATATTCGACAACTATGCCATCGCACGATGGGATAAGAAGAAGATTTTAAATTCTGATGATAGGACAAGGTCCCGAAACATGTAAATTTTAACATCAAAATACATTTTGCTGTAAGTCACAGACGGTAAGATATACATTACTAATTTGATGAGTTATTTAGTTTTTGTAAATTATTTTTATTAGTTTTGTATGCTATTTTTATATCTGTATTTTTAAATAGTTTTGTTAGCTTTGTCATTTTATTATTTATGTATGTGAATGTGGCCCATTTTTTGTTGTTGTTATTGTTTATGTGTTGTTCATTTTGATTAATTCTTAATTGTTCAGTTTTTATTTTATATTTGATTTAATTTTCTATTTTGTTTACAGTATTTTTATTGTATCCATTTTCATAACCAATTTGGTATATTATATTTCTTTCTTTCTTTGTCAGTTTCTTGTTTGTTTAGGGGAATTTTGTACATTCTGTTAAATAGCGAATAGATTGCTGCCATTTTATGTTGTGGTGGGTGGTCAGAATGTTTAGCTATAATGATGTTGGTAGAAGTTGGTTTTCTGTATATTGCATATTATATGTGGTTGTTATTTCTTGTGATGGTTATGTCTAAATAGTTGATTTTGTTATGTTTCTTCTGTGAATTGTATTTTTGGATGTATGATATTGATTTGTTTTAGTATATTCTCTGCACTTGTGTTTTTGTTATTTGATACATATAGCCCATCATCTACATATCTTATCCATATGCCATTTGGATCAAATGATTTTATAATATTTTGTATTTTGGTGTCTATGTGTTGTAGGAATATTTCTGCTATTATGCTAGATAATGGAGATCCCATTGCTAAACCTTCTTGCTGTTGACAAATTTTTCTATTAAATTCAAAGTAATTTTGTTTTAGTATTAGTTGGAGGCTATTTTTTATTTCAGTTATATATTGTTTGTCTTCATTTTGTTCTTTAAGTTTGTTTATTATTATGTCTTGTTTCTTCTACTGGGATGTTGGTGTTATCACATTTTTTGTTGTTGTTATTATTTATGTGTTGTTCATTTTGATTAAGTCTTAATTGTTTGTGATATCATATGATGTGAAAAATGTATTTTCATTTATATTTATTATTTTTAGTTTGTCTCTTAATTCGTATGTAATTTTTATGTTATGATGGTTGTTTGTTATATGGTTACTTTTTAGTTTTTGTGCTATTATTTTTGCCATTTTGTATATAGGTGCTTTTTTGAAGTTGATTAATGGACATATTGGGTCGTTTAATTTGTGTATTTTTATATAATATTGAAAACTTTCTAGAGTGAAACTTACGTGTCTGTTTTGTATGTAGAACGCGTTTCGGCGTTGTGTTCGCCTTCTTCAGCTTTGCGACAGACTGCCAGTACCTAGTAACGTTTGTTGGTTGGAAGGTATAGTGGGGGTGGTGTATAGAGGAAGGGGATTGGCGTGGGGATCCGAATTATTGTTTGTTTTGTGTATAACTGTGTCGAAAAGTGTATGTGATTTATATTGCAATTGGTCGTTTAGTATGTTGTTTGGTTGTGTTGTGTGGTGTTTGTATATTTGTATATTGTATATTTTTATTAGGCTATTCATTTTAGGTGGTTCTGGATTATTATTCATATATATGTCTGTATTTTTATTGTTGAAAATGTTTTTAGTTGTTTTTATTAGTTTTATTGTTTGTTTAAGATATTTTTCTGTTGGGTTTTTATTTAGTTGTATGCATTTATTATTGTTGATGAAGTCTTCGGTTTTTTTGCTGTAGTCTGCTTTTTCAATGATTACTGTTGCTTGACTTTTGTCTGCTTTAGTTAATATTAAATTATTGTTCTTTACTTTATTTTTAATTTCTTTTATTGTTTTATTGTCCTTCTTTTGTTTATATTTGTTTTTCACTTCACTAGTGATTATTTTTTAAATTATATGTGTTGCTTCTGTTCTTTTTTCTTCTTGTATATTGTCTTTTATTATGTTAATGGCAAATTCTGTTTCTACTATTAAATTTTCTAGATTTTTGTTTGTGTTTTGAGTTAGTTTAGTTTTTGACATATTGTTTAAATATTTTGTTTCCTTTTTTTTTTTTAAATTCTGTATTGCTAAGGTTAATGGTTCGAGGGTAAAATTTGTGTTTATTTTTGTTTTTATGCTCCTGATTTTCGTTTTGTTGTTTAAATGTGTTGAGTTTTTTGTTGTTGTAATAGTCTTTGCTTTTTTTTTCAAATTTTATTTTATTTTCTATGTTATTGTATATATTATTCCAAGTAATTGGATGTAATAATCTTGTTAGCTCTAAGTGTACTTTATATATGTGTAGCGTTATGTTATTTTTCTTACTGTATAATTGATTAATTTCATTTTGTATCCATAACCTTTGTGCTTGTATTATTGTTTTTTGTGCAGTTATATTTTTGTTGTTTGTGATTATGTTAATGTATTTAGGTGTTAATTTTTGTTGTTTGTGTTTATGTTAATGTATTTAGGTGTTAATTTTTGTTTTTGGCATTGTCTATTGAAGTATATATTCATGATTGTGTTCATTAGTTGTTTTTTCGTGTATGAAATTTATTTAACTTGGTAATGTGGTTATATGGTGTTGTGGTTATGTTGTTTGTGTACATGTTAATGTATATTTATGTGAGAGATAATTTGTTATATATTTATTTTCCGTTATTTGATTGTTGCTTTCACTTATTATTTATGTTCACTTCACTATTTTTTCAATACACTTTCGTTTTTGAATTTGTTTGATAACCTCACTTTTCGTTTTTTTTCTCCGCTGTAGGCTTATTTACCTTGTATGGTTTTATTAATTTAATCACTTTCTGCAACAGTTCGAATCTTGATATATATAAAATATTTAAAATTTATATTTATTTTACCTCTAGATGTTATTTTTCCTTTATTTGGAACATGTTTCGAGAACTCCCGTGTTCTCATCCTCAGCCTTCGTGATCTTGCATCTGGTGAAGTACTTGTGTGCAGGCTGACTGCTATTTTGGTTTCTTGTTGGTCTCTGGTATTTTAAAATGGTATTATTGTGTGTGATTGTGGTGTATGTATGTATGTATGTGGTGTATTTTATGTATTTTCGATCTTGAGTGCTTTGAATATTGTGTCATGTTTTGTATTGATTTGTGTTTGTTCAGGTATTAGTTTGTTTTGTGTTTTATGTTTGTATATTTGTAAATTTTCCCAAATGTTCATTATGGTGCCTTTGTGTGGTATATGTTTTATTAGTGTCACATTGGTTATGTCTGGGAATTCATGTCCCGTGTTTATTGCATGTGTGGCCAAATTGGATTTATATATTTCTGGTTTTTTGTATGCATTTAGATGTTCAAAATAACGTTTTTTCAGTTGTTTTTTTGTTTGTCCTATGTAACATTTATTGGAATCTTGGCTATTCATTGTAGGTGATTCTAATAAATATATAAAAATACGCAAAAATATAAATCTAATAGCCTAATAAAAGTACACAAATTAAACAACCCGATACATCCATTAATCAACTTCAAAAAAGCACCTACATACAAAATAGCAAAAATAATAGCACAAAAACTAAAAAGTAACCATATAACAAACAACCATCATAACATAAAAAATACATAGACAAACACAGAATTAATAGACAAACTAAACATAATAAATATAAATCTAAATACATTTTTCACATCATATGATATCACAAACACGTACACCAGCATCCCAGTAGAAGAAACAAGACATAATAATAAACAAACTTAAAGAACAAAATGAAGACAAACAATATATAACTGAAATAAAAAATAGCCTCCAACTAATACTAAAACAAAATTACTTTGAATTTAATAGAAACATTTATCAACAGCAAGAAGGTTTAGCAATGGGATCTCCATTATCTAGCATAATAGCAGAAATATTCCTACAACACATAGACACCAAAATACAAAATATTATAAAATCATTTGATCCAAATGGCATATGGATAAGATATGTAGATGATGGTCTATATGTATCAAATAACAAAAACACAAATGCACAGAATATACTAAAACAAATCAATATCATACATCCAAAAATACAATTCACAGAAGAAACATAACAAAATCAACTATTTAGACATAACCATCACAAGAAATAACAACCACATACAATATGCAATATACAGAAAACCAACTTCTACCAACATCATTATAGCTAAACATTCTGACCACCCACCACAACATAAAATGGCAGCATTCTATTCGCTATTTAACAGAATGTACAAAATTCCCCTAAACAAACAAGAAACTGACAAAGAAAGAAATATAATATACCAAATTGGTTATGAAAATGGATACAATAAAAATACTGTAAACAAAATAGAAAATTAAATCAAATATAAAATAAAAACTGAACAATTAAGAATTAATCAAAATGAACAACACATAAATAATAACAACGACAAAAAATGGGCCACATTCACATACATAAATAATAAAATGACAAAGCTAACAAAACTATTTAAAAACACAGATATAAAAATAGCATACAAAACTAATAAAAATTATTTATAAAAACTAAATAACTCACACAACAAAGATAATACAACAACTAACGGTATATACAAAATTGAATGCCAAGATTGCAATAAATGTTACATAGGACAAACAAAAAAACAACTGAAAAAACATTATTTTGAACATCTAAATGCATACAAAAAACCAGAAATATATAAATCCAATTTGGCCACACATGCAATAAACACGGGACATGAATTCCCAGACATAACCAATGTGACACTAATAAAACATATACCACACAAAGGTACCATAATGAACATTTGGTAAAATTTACAAATATACAAACATAAAACACAAAACAAACTAATACCTGAACAAACACAAATCAATACAAAACATGACACAATATTCAAAGCACTCAAGATCGAAAATATATAAAATACTAATACATACACCACAATCACACACAATAATACCATTTTAAAATACCAGAGACCAACAAGAAACCAAAATAGCAGCCCGCCTGCACACAAGTACTTCACCAGATGCAAGATCACGAAGGCTGAGGATGAAAACACGGGAGTTCTCGAAACATGTTCCAAATAAAGGAAAAATAACATCTTGAGGTAAAATAAATATAAATTTTAAATATTTTATATATATCAAGAATCGAACTGTTGCAGAAAGTGATTAAATTAATAAAACCATACAAGGTAAATAAGCCTACAGTGGAGAAAAAAAACGAAAAGTGAGGTTATTAAACAAATTCAAAAACAAAAGTGTATTGAAAAAATAGTGAAGTGAACATCAATAATAAGTGAAAGCAACAATCAAATAACGGAAAATAAATATATAACAAATTATCTCTCACATAAATATACATTAACATGTACACAAACAACATAACCACAACTCCATATAACCACATTACCAAGTTATTAAATAAATTTCATACTCGAAAAAAACAACTAATGAACACAAACATGAATATATACTTCAATAAACAATGCCAAAAACATAAATTAACACCTAAATACATTAACATAAACACAAAGAACAAAAATATGACTGCACAAAAAACAATAATACAAGCACAAAGGTTATGGATACAAAATGAAATTAATCAAATATACAGTAAGAAAAATAACATAACACTAGACATATATAAAGTACACTTAGAGCTAACAAGATTATTATATCCAATTACTTGGAATAATAAATGCAATAACATAGAAAATAAAAATAAAATTAAAAAAAACAAAAGACTATTACAATTTAAAAAAACTCAACATATTAAAACAACAAAACGAAAATCAAGAACAAAAATACAAAAATAAACACAAATTTTACCCTCGAACCATTAACCTTAGCAATACAGAATGTAACAAAAAAGAAACAGAATATTTAAACAATATGTCAAAAACTAACCTAACTCAAAACACAAACAAAAATCTAGAAAATTTAATAGTAGAAACAGAATTTGCCATTAACCTAATAAAAGACAATATACAAGAAGAAAAAAGAACAGAAGCAACACATATAATTAAAAAATAATCACTAGTGAAGTGAAAAACAAATATAAACAAAAGAAGGACAATAAAACAATAAAAGAAATTAAAAATAAAGTAAAGAACAATAATTTAATATTTACTAAAGGAGACAAAGATCAAGCAACAGTAATCATTGAAAAAGCAGACTACAGCAAAAAAACCGGAGACTTCATCAACAATAATAAATGCATACAACTAAATAAAAACCCAACAGAAAAATATCTTAAACAAACAATAAAACTAATAAAAACAACTAAAAACATTTTCAACAATAAAAATACAGACATATATACAGTAGAGTCTCGATTAACCGAGGTTCCGTATTATCCGAGCCTAAACCAGAAAAATCAAAATAAAGAATTTTGCCGACATACTGTAATTGGCACCTGACTGTACGCGAGTTCCTTGACTGCGTGAGTCACACCCCCTCCCTTCAGCTCCCACTTCTACCCGCTTTTGTTTGATCCCTTTCAGTTGTCTGTCAAGTGTCAACCAGAGTGAGTGAAGGGTTCATCTGTCCAGTGATTGTTAAAAGTACGGTACAGTAATGAGTGCGAAAAGGAAACGCGTTGTTCTCTCTCTGGAAGATAAGCTTAATGCTATTAAATGTTTGGATCGGGGTGAAACCTTAAAAAAAGTGGCAAGAGATTTGGGTTTTGGTGAAGTGACTGTAGGCCACTGGAGGAGGAAAAGGGCACAGATTGAAGAATGAGTGACTCAGCACACTCAATCAACGGGAGATAAAAACGTCGTAAAAAATAGGAAAACAATGAAAAATAGTGATTATGAACAAACATCAGAGGCGTTGTTTTTATGGTTCCAGCAGATAAGAGATAAGGGTAGTCCGTTATCTGGTCCGATGTTACAAGCCAAAGCCTTAGAGTTTTTTAAGCATTTTCAAGATGGAGAAGAAGAATTTACTGCTAGAATAGGATGGCTAGATCGCTGGAAGATGCGGTATGGCGTAAGGCAGTTAAAAATTTCAGGCGAGATTTTGTCGGCCAATTCAAGTGTAGTTGATTCTTTTGTAAGTAAATTGGATGGAATAGTTAAGAAAATCAAATTAAGACCGCAACAAATTTACAATTGTGATGAAACAGGACTCAGTTTCAAAATGTTACCGAGCAAGACTCTACAGCTAAGCAGGAACAATCAGCTCCCGGTTACAAAAGAAGCAAGGAGAGAGTTACAGTTCTAGTGTGTGCTAATCAGTGCGGGGACCACAAACTTAAACTTTTATTGATAGGCAAGGCCAAAAAACCCAGGGCTTTCAAAAATGTGAACATGGAATACTTCCGGTAAAGTACACAAACAAAAAAAAACGCTTGGATGGAATCTTCAATCTTTAAAACATGGTTTTTTGAGCAGTTTCTGTTAAAGACTTTTTTCAAAATGTGTAAATCAACGATTTTCAAGTGTGTTTAAGGTATGTACTGTAGTGTAAATAATGTTTAGTATGTATTAGTCCTTTCATCGTACAGTACAGTACAGTAATACAACTGCAATTTTTGTAATTTGATCTAATTTTTCTTGTAAAATAAACTGGAGTACTCTGTCAAGAAATAACTGTTTGCAGTACTCTTTTAAACGTCCTGTTAGCCCTAACACGACTAAAACAACAAAGAGTTGTCTCCTTGTACTAAAGTAATTATTTTATGTATCTCAAAGTAGACAACCTGTTTTCTTATTCTATCCGTGTTATCCGAGATTTTGCTTATCCGAGGTTGCCACGGTCCACATTAACTTGGTTAATCGAGACTCTACTGTATAAATAATAATCTAGAACCACCTAAAATGAATAGCCTAATAAAAATAGACAAATTAAACAACCCAATACGTCCATTAATCAACTTCAAAAAAGCACCTACATACAAAATAGCAAAAATAATAGGACAAAAACTAAAAAGTAACCATATAACAAACAACCATCATAACATAAAAAATACATAGACAAACATAGAATTAATAGACAAACTAAAAATAATAAATATAAATGAAAATACATTTTTCACATCATATGATATCACAAACATGTACACCAACATCCCAGTAGAAGAAACAAGACATAATAATAAACAAACTTAAAGAACAAAATGAAGACAAACAATATATAACTGAAATAAAAAATAGCCTCCAACTAATACTAAAACAAAATTACTTTGAATTTAATAGAAACATTTATCAACAGCAAGAAGGTTTAGCAATGGGATCTCCATTATCTAGCATAATAGCAGAAATATTCCTACAACACATAGACACCAAAATACAAAATATTATAAAATCATTTGATCCAAATGGCATATGGATAAGATATGTAGATGATGGGCTATATGTATCAAATAACAAAAACACAAATGCACAGAATATACTAAAACAAATCAATATCATACATCCAAAAATACAATTCACAGAAGAAACATAACAAAATCAACTATTTAGACATAACCATCACAAGAAATAACAACCACATACAATATGCAATATACAGAAAACCAACTTCTACCAACATCGTTATAGCTAACCATTCTGACCACCCGCCACAACATAAAATGGCAGCATTCTATTCGCTATTTAACAGAATGTACAAAATTCCCCTAAACAAACAAGAAACTGACAAAGAAAGAAATATAATATACCAAATTGGTTATGAAAATGGATACAATAAAAATACTGTAAACAAAATAGAAAATTAAATCAAATATAAAATAAAAACTGAACAATTAAGAATTAATCAAAATGAACAACACATAAATAATAACAACAACAAAAAATGGGCCACATTCACATACATAAATAATAAAATGACAAAGCTAACAAAACTATTTAAAAACACAGATATAAAAATAGCATACAAAACTAATAAAAATAATTTATAAAAACTAAATAACTCACACAACAAAGATAATACAACAACTAACGGTATATACAAAATTGAATGCCAAGATTGCAATAAATGTTACATAGGACAAACAAAAAAAAACTGAAAAAACATTATTTTGAACATCTAAATGCATACAAAAAACCAGAAATATATAAATCCAATTTGGCCACACATGCAATAAACATGGGACATGAATTCCCAGACAGAACCAATGTGACACTAATAAAACATATACCACACAAAGGCACCATAATGAACATTTGGTAAAATTTACAAATATACAAACATAAAACACAAAACAAACTAATACCTGAACAAATACAAATCAATACAAAACATGACACAATATTCAAAGCACTCAACATCGAAAATACACAAAATACTAATACATACACCACAATCACACACAATAATACCATTTTAAAATACCAGAGACCAACAAGAAACCAAAATAGCAGCCAGCCTGCACACAAGTACTTCACCAGACGCAAGATCACGAAGGCTGAGGATGAAAACACGGGAGTTCTCGAAACATGTTCCAAATAAAGGAAAAATAACATCTTGAGGTAAAATAAATATAAATTTTAAATATTTTATATATATCAAGAATCGAACTGTTGCAGAAAGTGATTAAATTAATAAAACCATACAAGGTAAATAAGCCTACAGTGGAGAAAAAAAACGAAAAGTGAGGTTATTAAACAAATTCAAAAACAAAAGTGTATTGAAAAAATAGTGAAGTGAACATCAATAATAAGTGAAAGCAACAATCAAATAACGGAAAATAAATATATAACAAATTATCTCTCACATAAATATACATTAACATGTACACAAACAACATAACCACAACTCCATATAACCACATTACCAAGTTATTAAATAAATTTCATACTCGAAAAAAACAACTAATGAACACAAACATGAATATATACTTCAATAAACAATGCCAAAAACATAAATTAACACCTAAATACATTAACATAAACACAAAGAACAAAAATATGACTGCACAAAAAACAATAATACAAGCACAAAGGTTATGGATACAAAATGAAATTAATCAAATATACAGTAAGAAAAATAACATAACACTAGACATATATAAAGTACACTTAGAGCTAACAAGATTATTATATCCAATTACTTGGAATAATAAATGCAATAACATAGAAAATAAAAATAAAATTAAAAAAAACAAAAGACTATTACAATTTAAAAAAACTCAACATATTAAAACAACAAAACGAAAATCAAGAACAAAAATACAAAAATAAACACAAATTTTACCCTCGAACCATTAACCTTAGCAATACAGAATGTAACAAAAAAGAAACAGAATATTTAAACAATATGTCAAAAACTAACCTAACTCAAAACACAAACAAAAATCTAGAAAATTTAATAGTAGAAACAGAATTTGCCATTAACCTAATAAAAGACAATATACAAGAAGAAAAAAGAACAGAAGCAACACATATAATTAAAAAATAATCACTAGTGAAGTGAAAAACAAATATAAACAAAAGAAGGACAATAAAACAATAAAAGAAATTAAAAATAAAGTAAAGAACAATAATTTAATATTTACTAAAGGAGACAAAGATCAAGCAACAGTAATCATTGAAAAAGCAGACTACAGCAAAAAAACCGGAGACTTCATCAACAATAATAAATGCATACAACTAAATAAAAACCCAACAGAAAAATATCTTAAACAAACAATAAAACTAATAAAAACAACTAAAAACATTTTCAACAATAAAAATACAGACATATATACAGTAGAGTCTCGATTAACCGAGGTTCCGTATTATCCGAGCCTAAACCAGAAAAATCAAAATAAAGAATTTTGCCGACATACTGTAATTGGCACCTGACTGTACGCGAGTTCCTTGACTGCGTGAGTCACACCCCCTCCCTTCAGCTCCCACTTCTACCCGCTTTTGTTTGATCCCTTTCAGTTGTCTGTCAAGTGTCAACCAGAGTGAGTGAAGGGTTCATCTGTCCAGTGATTGTTAAAAGTACGGTACAGTAATGAGTGCGAAAAGGAAACGCGTTGTTCTCTCTCTGGAAGATAAGCTTAATGCTATTAAATGTTTGGATCGGGGTGAAACCTTAAAAAAAGTGGCAAGAGATTTGGGTTTTGGTGAAGTGACTGTAGGCCACTGGAGGAGGAAAAGGGCACAGATTGAAGAATGAGTGACTCAGCACACTCAATCAACGGGAGATAAAAACGTCGTAAAAAATAGGAAAACAATGAAAAATAGTGATTATGAACAAACATCAGAGGCGTTGTTTTTATGGTTCCAGCAGATAAGAGATAAGGGTAGTCCGTTATCTGGTCCGATGTTACAAGCCAAAGCCTTAGAGTTTTTTAAGCATTTTCAAGATGGAGAAGAAGAATTTACTGCTAGAATAGGATGGCTAGATCGCTGGAAGATGCGGTATGGCGTAAGGCAGTTAAAAATTTCAGGCGAGATTTTGTCGGCCAATTCAAGTGTAGTTGATTCTTTTGTAAGTAAATTGGATGGAATAGTTAAGAAAATCAAATTAAGACCGCAACAAATTTACAATTGTGATGAAACAGGACTCAGTTTCAAAATGTTACCGAGCAAGACTCTACAGCTAAGCAGGAACAATCAGCTCCCGGTTACAAAAGAAGCAAGGAGAGAGTTACAGTTCTAGTGTGTGCTAATCAGTGCGGGGACCACAAACTTAAACTTTTATTGATAGGCAAGGCCAAAAAACCCAGGGCTTTCAAAAATGTGAACATGGAATACTTCCGGTAAAGTACACAAACAAAAAAAAACGCTTGGATGGAATCTTCAATCTTTAAAACATGGTTTTTTGAGCAGTTTCTGTTAAAGACTTTTTTCAAAATGTGTAAATCAACGATTTTCAAGTGTGTTTAAGGTATGTACTGTAGTGTAAATAATGTTTAGTATGTATTAGTCCTTTCATCGTACAGTACAGTACAGTAATACAACTGCAATTTTTGTAATTTGATCTAATTTTTCTTGTAAAATAAACTGGAGTACTCTGTCAAGAAATAACTGTTTGCAGTACTCTTTTAAACGTCCTGTTAGCCCTAACACGACTAAAACAACAAAGAGTTGTCTCCTTGTACTAAAGTAATTATTTTATGTATCTCAAAGTAGACAACCTGTTTTCTTATTCTATCCGTGTTATCCGAGATTTTGCTTATCCGAGGTTGCCACGGTCCACATTAACTTGGTTAATCGAGACTCTACTGTATAAATAATAATCTAGAACCACCTAAAATGAATAGCCTAATAAAAATAGACAAATTAAACAACCCAATACGTCCATTAATCAACTTCAAAAAAGCACCTACATACAAAATAGCAAAAATAATAGGACAAAAACTAAAAAGTAACCATATAACAAACAACCATCATAACATAAAAAATACATAGACAAACATAGAATTAATAGACAAACTAAAAATAATAAATATAAATGAAAATACATTTTTCACATCATATGATATCACAAACATGTACACCAACATCCCAGTAGAAGAAACAAGACATAATAATAAACAAACTTAAAGAACAAAATGAAGACAAACAATATATAACTGAAATAAAAAATAGCCTCCAACTAATACTAAAACAAAATTACTTTGAATTTAATAGAAACATTTATCAACAGCAAGAAGGTTTAGCAATGGGATCTCCATTATCTAGCATAATAGCAGAAATATTCCTACAACACATAGACACCAAAATACAAAATATTATAAAATCATTTGATCCAAATGGCATATGGATAAGATATGTAGATGATGGGCTATATGTATCAAATAACAAAAACACAAATGCACAGAATATACTAAAACAAATCAATATCATACATCCAAAAATACAATTCACAGAAGAAACATAACAAAATCAACTATTTAGACATAACCATCACAAGAAATAACAACCACATACAATATGCAATATACAGAAAACCAACTTCTACCAACATCGTTATAGCTAACCATTCTGACCACCCGCCACAACATAAAATGGCAGCATTCTATTCGCTATTTAACAGAATGTACAAAATTCCCCTAAACAAACAAGAAACTGACAAAGAAAGAAATATAATATACCAAATTGGTTATGAAAATGGATACAATAAAAATACTGTAAACAAAATAGAAAATTAAATCAAATATAAAATAAAAACTGAACAATTAAGAATTAATCAAAATGAACAACACATAAATAATAACAACAACAAAAAATGGGCCACATTCACATACATAAATAATAAAATGACAAAGCTAACAAAACTATTTAAAAACACAGATATAAAAATAGCATACAAAACTAATAAAAATAATTTATAAAAACTAAATAACTCACACAACAAAGATAATACAACAACTAACGGTATATACAAAATTGAATGCCAAGATTGCAATAAATGTTACATAGGACAAACAAAAAAAAACTGAAAAAACATTATTTTGAACATCTAAATGCATACAAAAAACCAGAAATATATAAATCCAATTTGGCCACACATGCAATAAACATGGGACATGAATTCCCAGACAGAACCAATGTGACACTAATAAAACATATACCACACAAAGGCACCATAATGAACATTTGGTAAAATTTACAAATATACAAACATAAAACACAAAACAAACTAATACCTGAACAAATACAAATCAATACAAAACATGACACAATATTCAAAGCACTCAACATCGAAAATACACAAAATACTAATACATACACCACAATCACACACAATAATACCATTTTAAAATACCAGAGACCAACAAGAAACCAAAATAGCAGCCAGCCTGCACACAAGTACTTCACCAGACGCAAGATCACGAAGGCTGAGGATGAGAACACGGGAATTCTCGAAACATGTTCCAAATAAAGGAAAAATAACATCTTGAGGTAAAATAAACATAAATTTTAAATATTTTATATATATCAAGAAACGAACTGTTGCAGAAAGTGATTAAATATATATATATATATATATATATATATATATATATATATATATATATTGCAACAAATCAAATTTTATACTTTTAAGGATATAGTGAGTGTGTAAAAATCACAAACAAGTCTATTATGGAGGAGATGAAAAATTATTTATTATACACATAAATATTGTTTTAAAAGATGTATATTATATTATAAATTGCCATGTATTGATAATAGAAATAATTGTTTGTATTGTTCGATAATATAAATCGATTTTACTTGGTTTGCTGCAACGTCCTCTTCGTCTCGTCGTCCTCTTCTACAGCGTCACTCCTTCCTTGCGTCCTCTTCGTCCTTGTGTCCTCTTCGTCCTTGCGTCCTCTTCGTCCTGGCGTCCTCTTCGTCTTGTCGTCCTCTTCTACGGCAGGCGGCTCCAGCGGCGATATTTCAATGAGTCTCGTTGTTATGTTTGACTGCTAACATTTACTAGTTTCTTCATAAATTGTTCACTCACAATGCTCACTAAACAAGAAAATGCTCGTCATCCATGTGCTCTGATATAAACAACATAGCTTATCATCCTGTGTTCTGTTGCAGGATTAACCCCTCCACGTGTAAAACAATTTTTTTATATGGAATACAAAATTTTTTTTCTTCCAAACCTAAATTGACATAAATTCTTCCCAATAATCATAATCATCCAAGTTCAAAAATCAAAATAACTAAGTAGCTTCTATCAAACAACATTTCCCCAATTGTCACTTTGACAGCCCTATTGTAAACAAACACGCACATGGCTAGATATCAACAAACATTCCTGAACACTGATAAGGATGTCCATGTCAGACGTCATTTGGCTATATCTACAGTTAATCCATACATTTTTCAACATGATTACAATTATTCTTATTTTACACATAATTTTATACAATTTCCTACCAGTCATTCCACCTATATCTTGGCATTCTAGTTTAATTATTTGTATTATCCTTATTTTAATGTTTAATTTATCACACAGACTCATGCCCCGCAACCTTTCTCGTTTTTTGATTGCTCTTCGCTTGCATTTGTTTTGGTAATTGCCGATACGTTGCTTTGATTTAATTTTTAAAGGTTTATATGTAATGCCAGTTGTATTACCCAGGCTACACGTAATATAATCTCCTTTGTACAATATGAACTCATTGTTTGATTGAAATTTCTCTGGTATCATCTCAAACATTATTTTCATCAAGTTTTCACAGTGATCAGTATCTAAGTGCACTTTAAAATTTTTTAATGTCTCGGATTTGTCTGCATACACATTCATAAAAGACGAACACACAGTGCAGTACAGTGAATCTAAAAATAAATAATAAATAATTTTTCATCTCCTCCATAATAGACTTGTTTGTGATTTTTACACACTCACTATATCCTTAAAAGTATAATAAAATTTGATTTGTTGCATAAGGATATTTGGTGCTGGCCCCACGTTGGGCGCCAAATATCCTTATGCAACAAATCAAATTTTATTATACTTTGAAGGATATAGTGAGCATGTAAAAATCACAAACAAGTCTATTATGGAGGAGATGAAAAATGATTTATTATACACATAAATATTGTTTTAAAAGATGTATATTATATTATAACTTGTCATGTATTGATAATAGAAATAATTGTTTGTATTGTTCGATAATATAAATCGATTTTACTTGGTTTGCTGCAACGTCCTCCTCTTCTCTCGTCGCTCCCATCCTCTTCGTCTCGTCGTCCTCTTCTACGGCAGGCAGCTCCAGCGACGATATTTCAATGAGCCTCATTGTTATGTTTGACTGCTAACATTTATTAGTTTCTCCATAAATTGTTCACTCACAATGCTTATAAATTCTACTCGTACAGTTTATTATTAATTTATATCTTATATTTTCTTAATCTCAGGATTAATCTGGGTATTACTTAATGCGGTGCGTTTAATGTACACCTTCCACGATATCTTGAAGTGTCTTTAAATTCCCTAAGCGGATATCTTAACTTACACGAAACAGCACTGTATTATATTTTAAATTTTATTTAAATATTTTACCCACTCGGTTCTTAACGCGAAACTTTTTTAAGAATTACCACGGTTTATTTTATATATGATATTTCGACGTTCGTGAGAGAACAACTCTCTTCACCGGGCACAACTTCCCCTTGCAACATCTACAGACAGACTGTGTCCATCCTAGCTCTACAACGTATGAATCTCACTGAATTTAGTGTATTCTGATAGGGTAAGCCCAAGTCACATGATTGATGGAACAAACAGATATACAAATTTCATGAAAAACTTTGTATAATTTAGCAAAGTCCTGCATGGAAATTATCTACAATTTTTATTACCCTATCGTTGATAAGAGTTACAATTGAGTTTTTCTTCACTTAAAAAACCATATTTCTAAAATAGTTATGAACCTCAGAGTATACACAAATTGAAGCTATTTACCTAAATAATTCCTTGTCTAAGTTTCACGTCAATCGGTTAACTACCATTGAAGCTATAGTGATCGCACATTATCACACCCGCCACACGCGCACAAATTCACACAAAAAATACATGACAGTATAGAACACCTTTTTATGAAGAGTTTGGTATACCCTACATGCTTATCCATTTCTAAATACAAAACTTACGACTAAAAGACAAAATATTACATAAAACAAATTTAAACAAGAAAATGCTCGTCATCCATGTGCTCTGATATAAACAACATAGCTTATCATCCTGTGTTCTGTTGCAGGTTTAACCCCTCCACGTGTAAAAAAATTTTTTATATGGAATACAATTTTTTTTTTCTTCCAAACCTAAATTGATATAACTTCTTCCCAATAATCATAATCATCCAAATAACATAATAAGTTCAAAAATCAAAATAACTAAGTAGCTTCTATCAAACAACATTTCCCCAATTGTCACTTTGACAGCCCTATTGTAAACAAACACGCACATGGCTAGATATCAACAAACATTCCTGAACGCTGATAAGGATGTCCATGTCAGACGTCATTTGGCTATATCTACAGTTAATCCATACATTTTTCAACATGATTACAATTATTCTTATTTTACACATAATTTTATACAATTTCCTACCAGTCATTCCACCTATATCCTGGCATTCTAGGCACTTTTTATGAAGAGTTTGGTATACCCTACATGCTTATCCATTTCTAAATACAAAACTTATGACTAAAAGACAAAATATTACATAAAACAAATTTAAACAAGAAAATGCTCGTCATCCATGTGCTCTGATATAAACAACATAGCTTATCATCCTGTGTTCTGTTGCTCTCTGTCTCTCTCTCTCTCTCTCTCTCTCTCTCTCTCTCTCTCTCTCTCTCTCTCTCTCTCTCTCTCTCTCTCTCTCTCTCTCTATATATATATATATATATATATATATAAAATTTTATAATGAATTTACCTCAAGATGTTTTCTCCCTATTTGGAACATGTTTCGGGAAGCCGTGTGTTCCCATCTTCAGCCTTCCTAATTTTGAGCCTTGTGAGGTATCTGTGTTTTGGCTGGTTGTTGATTTGGTTTCCTGTTGGTCTCTGGTGCTTTAAATTGGTATTATTGTGTGTGATTGTGGTGTATATATTAGTATTATGTGTATTTTCTATGTTGAGTGCTTTGAAAATTATGTCATGTTTTGTATTGATTTGTATTTGTTCAGGTATTAGTTTGTTTTGTGTTTTATGTTGGTATATTTGTACATTTTCCCAAATGTTCACTATGGTCCCTTTGTGTGGTATATGTTTTATTAGTGTCATATTGGTTATGTCTGGGAATTCATGTCCAGTGTTTATTGCATGTGTGCATAAACTAGAAATATATAAATCTAACTTGGCCACACATGCAATAAACACTGGACATGAATTCCCAGACATAACCAATATGACACTAATAAAACATATACCACACAAAGGGACCATAGTGAACATTTGGGAAAATTTACAAATATACAAACATAAAACACAAAACGAACTAATACCTGAACAAATACAAATCAATACAAAACATGACACAATTCTCAAAGCACTCAACATAGAAAATACACAAAATACTAATATATACACCACAATCACACACAATAATACCAATTTAAAGCACCAGAGACCAACAGGAAACCAAAGCAACAACCAACAGGAAACCAAAGCAACAATCAGCCAAAACACAGATACCTCACAATGCTCAAAATTAGGAGGGCTGAAGATGGGAACACAAGGCTTCCCGAAACATGTTCCTAATAGGGAGAAAACATCTTGAGGTAAAGTCATTATAAAATATATAGTATATACATCAAGAAACAGACTGTAGCAGAAAGTGTTTGAATATATATATATCTTGATCATAAAGCTCAGTGAATTAAAATGTATAATTAGTGTATCATAATACATGTTAATGGTTTAATTCATGAGATTTAGGAAAACTGATAACAATCAAACAATATGGCAAAAGTATTTTAAGATGGCGTAGCTTTTTAAGTCCAAAAGATGTATTTTGGAGACTTTTGTTTCTTAATCTTTAACTGAGAAGTGTGTTTGTTGAATTTTCTTCAGCACTCAAAGCAAACTCTACTACTCTGGTTAGTTTGCAGCAGTAGTGAGGCAGACCATCTCTCTGGCTTTCCTAATAGTATGTGGAATTACAAGTAGTTGGATAGAAATAGACAGACTGGGTTTTCTGTGAGACAGAATAGACAGAATACGAGGTGCTACCCAAAAGTTCGGGGAATTCGCCCATAAAATTAAAATTGCTTACCATAACTCCTAGTTTCTACCGTCTCCTTCGAAATAGCTTGTCGATGGTCGTCCTGAACGCTCATCATAATCAACAGACTGTCGTCCATCCTTAAAGTGTTTGTACCTCAAAAAAGTTTTACTTTGACTCATAGCATTGTCACCAAATGCTTCCACACGCATGCGATGGGTTTCTGCAGTAGTTTTTTAAGTTTTAAGCAACATTTGATGCAGGTTCTTTGCTCCGTAAAATCTGGCATTTATAAAATCGCCACAATACTAAAAGACAATGTTACAAAAATGCACGAAACTCAAGAATGCGGCCTCTCACCATAACAACTGTTGGCACACTAATTCACAAAGGGTACTATTCACACACTCTAGTGGCAGCAGGTCATACCACAAATGGTTCGTGTGTGGCATTCAAATTCCCCGAGCTTTTGGGTAGCTCCTCGTATTGTGAGTTTTCTGTGAAATGAATGTGATAATATATTAACAGTGATACAGATACAGGCACAGTGGTTTTAGCAGATACTTACTAGTATTTTGTCAATATACTTCTTTGGAAACCATGTTAACTCTCTAGTAATATTTCTGGGCACTGGGGCTGGGTTAACGAAGTTGCATGGTATAGAAAATAGTGCTGAACATAAAGTGTTTTAAATAGTTTAGGAAAAATTGGAACAGAAATATTTGGTAATACTACAAAAAGCTGGTTCAGTGTCATACTTGTGATGTAATTGTGTTTGGAGCAGATTTGGATATTAAACAATACCCTTAATTTAACAGATTTAGTCAAAGGGATCATTGTCTAATAATTCTGAAAATATACAATATAATTTGATTGGAAGTAACAGAGTGCATGGTTTCCCATATTGACATGTCAAATAGATTAATTTAGAATATTGTCATTATAATGTAAATACTACAGTGTAATACTAACACTATGACACACATCTATGAATGTTACATGATTAGCAGTCTTTGAGGGAAAAATTTAATTCTGTTAAGCAGACAGTACTACAATTACAGGTCTTCTTAAGCACTTTTCCAGATCACCAACATTCGTCAGACCTGCTGTACTAAATCAGTAATCTGTTATACAGAATTCAGAATAATAATAATATACAAGTTTATTAAAATATAGGAATAAACACTTTCTTCACTGTACAGTGTCAACTTACAACTTCGTGTTTCTCTCAGCATTGCATATCACAAGCCAAAGTGCTTTAATGTACTGAAATGGTTTATTTATAGCTCATTACACATCATCAAATCGTTATTTAATGAATTGACACATCATATTAAATAGTAAAAAGATATTCAGTATTAATACTGAATAAGTACGTAATACTTACTTAGTATTAATATGAAGCTACTCTTTGAGGGTATTCATCTCAAACTGTCAAATCATCTCTGCAATACATAAATCTGTTGACTGCACTTTGTGGTTGGAATTCTCTCATAATTTTTGGCTTCTGTGTTACAAGATACAATGTCATTTATGTTTGTTATAGTTCACTATCTCTTAATGCTGTCTGTAATGGGCTGTACTGCAAACTCTATTAGGACAGCCCAGATGCTATAGGATATGCCAGTCTAATCAGTCTGTGTATGTTAGTGTCAACACCCAAAGGACCCAAAATAAAACACTGTCATTTCATTTTCATGTGTGTGTGTGGTACACATCACACATCCGTTGACCTCTCTCCATGTCTTAGCTCTAAAACTTCTATTAATTTCCCATTGGTGTTGTGATTATCAGAAGGTACTTTATATGAATCTATATGGGGAAGATGGTGGCTTTTGGAGTGAAAATATATTTTCTTCTTATTTTCAGAAACTTTTTTTATTATTTGTGTCGTGTCTTACACTGTTGGTTTCAAAGAACATGGCTTTGCTTTATGCTATTCTGTTAATAGTTCCATTGTCACTTCAATTTAAATTTTGTTCACCAGCCCTGGTTATTGAGACATCTTCAGGTGTTCTAACATCTTGTTTGTTCAAACAACCACGTACTGGACTTATGGACTAGAATGTTCCTGCACCCCGAGAACTGTTGTTTTTCGATTTTCTTCCTGTTCTTTCTTTAATTTTTATGCATTTCACTTTTGCTCTTCTTGTTGGCATCCTGTGCTTCTTGTAATGTTTTCTTATGTTTACACAACTGTGCTTTCTACATTTCTTGTTTATAGCTTGCAGAGGATGTACCATGGCCTTACTAGCAACCCACTGTTCACTAGGTAACTCGCAGTAAGCTCTTTTGTGGAATGTTGTTCTCTGGTTTATCTATCTGGTTACTAAATATCCTATTTCTGATAGCTATATGTAATCTATGAAGCAAAAACGTCATTGAACATCAGATACATTAAAACAAAGACAGCTTTGATTAAACATAACATAACAGTGAACATAACATACCTATTTAAAGCTGATATAACTGTTACATCACGATAAAACTGGTGTCTCTAAGCGTAGGCGGAAAGTTAGTATGGGATCAGAATGAATGTTGGTGTGTCCCGTTAAAGAGGGAAATTTTTTTGAACTGTGATTTTTGAGTGTAAGACAAGGAATACGCTGCATACCTTTTAGTAAATTAATGCTGCTCTTCTAATAAGTGTGTGCAGTATTAGAAGTGTAACACAATTTGTTACACCAAACACAACCACAGATATTCAATTCAACTTTATTTAGGTTTGTTATGTACACACTCTGTAACGAGCCATTTATTTTCATATATTTCTAATTGGAAATCATGTGGCTTTTGAATTGAGCAGAATTGTAAATAGTGTATTTTCTTTTGTTTTATACAGTCGTTAAAATTTCATAATATAAGGAGGTGATTAAAAGCTAGTGTGGGATATAGGCCCATTAGTCAGCTGCAGTTATTTATTTCACGTTGTGTTAATAGAGTTTTTGCAGCTAGTATGCATATACAATATATCTGGAAAACTTTTTTTCGGTGTAGATGTAGCTTGTCAGGTTAACAGGTTTGACTGCAATAAAATGTTTCTTCACAAAGTTAGGCTTCAGACAAGCCCCCAGAACCACCCATCATACAAGCCCCCCCCCCCAAAAAACATAAAATACAAAACCCCATGGTCGCTATCTATATTTGTTTAGTCAGTATATGGAGATCTGTTCACCTACATGAACACTGCCTACTGGATTGAGTCCCTGCCGCTTGGTCTGGTATATTCTGTTTGATATTCGAAAAGTGACTGGTGTTCTTGCTATTGGGGTCTTGTAACTTGGATCTCACACTAAGCTTTTTTCTCTGTTGCTGTCTGGGAACTGTAACACCTGCAGGTTTATCTGACACAACACTCTCAAGTGTGCGAATTTATGTGTTGGACATGTCCATGCGTTAGGTAACATACACTTTACCAATCCCAAGTTACCTACATAAATTTTTATGTTATCCAGTATGACGTTTCACATGCAAAATAATACTTCGAGTTACACTATATTCTCACATAGGTTTTCGTGGCTGGCGTCCATTCTGTATTTGAGGTCATTTTCTGGTATGGGCATGTCAAAAATGTAAGAAAAACGTTTCACCCTTATAAAGTGGGTATCCGAGGCTGGCAAGCAAACTCAGTTATATACCGTAGAGGTGTCGGTGGGTGTACTAGGAAGTAGTGGACCATGTCCTGCACATGTTACACAACTTCCATTGTATAAACCCCCGCCTCATTACATCTTCATACACTGTGGCCTCAGTCAGCTTGTGTACAGGTAACATTGGTTGATTAAGACCAAAACAGAAATCACAGATTTTACTTCTGATGGAAAAATAAAAATGATTGTGTACTGTGTATACTATAAGGAATAGTATAAGTATACAGTACAGTTTGTAATTTGGTACAACTGTATTGTTAAATTTGTCTTCATTGTGAAATTTTCATATTCATTCAGATCCTCACCACATTTTTTAATGGTTTATCTTTCTTGGATTTTGATGTCCGTGACGTGCCCGTTGATTAACTGATTATAAGTATACCACTACCGACTTGGAATACAGAGTTTAAACAAAAACTGGTTCAGACTGTAAGGTAAAAATTTTACGTTTTTACCATTAAAAAACGTTGTGTTCCAAGTCGGTAGTGGTATACTTAT
Source organism: Magicicada septendecula (assembly GCA_034769895.1). Lineage (NCBI taxonomy): Eukaryota > Metazoa > Arthropoda > Insecta > Hemiptera > Cicadidae > Magicicada > Magicicada septendecula. The sequence goes on from CM068376.1 coordinate 308,497,712, forward strand.
AAATGGTTTATATTTGTTAGAAAAGGTCTGTTGTATTGTCTATTAATATTGTGTATTGTATGTACTATAACCAAAGGGACCATTAAATCAAGGAAATTTTGGGTAAATACTGAAACTCTGATGACAGTTTTGTAATTCCATAATTATGACTTATATTTTTGAGCTCATCTGTCGTTACTATTTATTACACTGTCATCACTGAAGACTTCACAAGTATCATCTTCTGTTGTGATTCTGATGATTTCAACATGATTGTAAACTTGAAAAAAACCTAGACAAACTACCCTTTTCCAATCTGCCTTGTGACTTCTTATTTACAGTTGATGATGTATTTCAAAGCATATTCGTCATTATCAGATCTTAAAAAATCCCTCAATGAAGGACATCATCTGTTAAAATTCCAATTGCATTTGGAGTGTTCACATCAGTAGGTGTGCATCTATTCACATTTGGTCAACCACTGAGTGGTTGATTGTGTCTACCTGATAAAACAGGTTCAAGGCGATTTCGTAAGTTAAACATGTATGCTAAATTTAAAAAACCTGATTCACTTGATTTGTCTCTATCCATGTTTGCAGTTCATTTTCAGAAATATTTGTCATTATTGTATCATTCTGTAAAGCATAAAAGAAGTATTGCTGCATGCATGAAGACATTGTAATTTGAGCTTTGTTCATTAATTATTCTTATGGTTGCGTCAGTGTTGAATTTTTTTAAATAGTTTAGATTTGTTGGGTCGGTTGTGTACAGTAGTTATTGTAGTGAAACAGAAACGGAAGTATGACTGTTAGTGCAATGCAGCCTAACAGAGTTGTTGCCCATTGAAATATGGAAATATGGATTTCTGTATACACTCTTGTATATCAGAATCAAGATTTTGGCCTGAAAACTTCAACAACCATATCAGTGATTCAATAAAACTTTGTAGAATTGAAGAATATGTTTTCTTGTCATTTTTATTCAGGATGTTTCATTAAGTTAAGCGCCATGCAAAAAATTTTAGTTGGTGTAATGTGTACCAGAATTTCAATACAAGTACATATATTTTTGTTTTATACATCACCAGTGGAATCTGTTCTTTAAAACCCCTACACAATGGGTTTTACTTCTGAAAACTCCTCCTGCAGACTACCTTCAGTAGCAGTTGTACTTACTTTTTTGATATTTTAGCACAAAAATCTGTTGCCAACCTTCGAAATTAAGAGTGGTGAATGAAGGGCTTTGCCGAAGGCCTTCAGCAAGTTCCTCACTGTATCATTCTAAATTTCTTAAGCATGGATTTTTGGAAACAAAACAATAAACAAATTCAGTTGAATCCATTTTGGTATATCCAAGATTGGATGCTATTATCAGTCATTATAATATAGACTAGTTCATTTTTACTGAATTATCTGTTATCAGATAATTTTCCAAATATTGATATATAGTTATTACTAAATTCTCTCAGATATAGTCCTAAGATTTCTGTTTTTTGTTGCTGGATAGTTTTAATTAATTGTATTGTACTGATGCGTTTCATTGTTAGTTGTCTTGAGTTGATGACTGCAGTATGTCATGAAATGGATTTGTGCTTTTCAACATTCAGAATTTCCCAGTATAGTGACACCTTCTTACTCCAGAGCTAAAACAAGACGAATGTACTAAGATGAACTGTATACACTACAAAGCAAAATTTATTGAATATAATACTTTCCTTTTCTTAAATTTTCAGCATTAAACCCTCGAACATAGTGAAAATGTAAGACTTAAAAAAGCACAAATTAAAAGAACTAATTACAATAAAAATGTAAAGTTCTTAACATAAAATCAAGACAATATGTACAGTATTATTCACCAATCTTCAACTACCACTTTCTGTTTGATCATTGCTGGCTGCAGAAGATAGCAGTAGAACTTGTACCTAGTAAAAAAGTTCTTGTATCAAGTAATGCCATAGTTTCAGCTCGTTCTTTATGTATGAAGATTCATACACTATGTTGTAATGTATACTATATATAGCAAATTAGATAAATGTAATGATAAAGACAGTTGGATGCTTTCTGCCAAGCAGGGTGGACTATCAAGGATCCCGGGTTATCAAGTTCTAGATTATCAATGCCTTACTCTCATTTTGATGCTTAACCACAGTTATCAACCTACCTGTATTTGTCTGTCCAGATTTAATAATGTTCAAATGAAAGCCTTATTTCTTGTTGTATCCAGTGGCTAGTCTTCAGGGCCTTATTGAAATATGCGCATGTGTTGTTTGTTCTATAATACCTACACAAAAAGATTTTCAAAATTTTTTTGTTGTAAATAGGAAGGCCCAATGTGTGGTTTATTTTGTGAACACACTTAAAAGACAGTAAAAATGTTTGAAAGTATATATTTTTATTTTACAGTAAAATTATTATTCTTAACGTTACATAATTTGATGCAGATAAGTGATAGAATGATTGTTTTCCTTCATGAGAATTTGTTACCAGCAAGATTGTATATTATCTTCAGTTGCTTGTAATGTTTATGGAATGATATAAGATGTTATTATTGTGGTTGTTTTTGGGAAAGAATATGACTTAGAACATCATGACATACAGATAGATTATATATATTATTAAATGTTGATTCAGTGCGTCTTTTGTATTTGTATGTATGTATTGTATGTTTGCTAGTTCTAGTTTGTATAATTATGGTATAAAATAAAAACAAAAGTATTAGACATGTTAATCCAAAATAAGAAAAGAAAAATGAGTTTTCAGTTTTGTGTACGGTATTGTAGAATTTTCCCCAAGTATAGAAAAATGTCTGTTAATTTCAGTAAACAAGCAGTTTATACTACAAACGAAAGTAAAAATTTTGGACAGGTCCTGTTTGTGTCATTGTTGAGGGATTGTGTGAGATAATCTACTGGTTATTTCAATATCATTATCAATCTGGGGATATACAAATTGATTATTACACATATATTAAAAACTAACAGACATAAATTTGGTGAGTGAAACATTTAACGAGAGTATTGTAAACGTAATAGATTTATTTTTCTGTTCCATTTAAAATTCAGTGTAACAAGCCCAAATGTTGCATTTTGTATACTTAATATGACTAGACGCAGGGATTCACATTGTGCGGGGTATATTCTTATTTTATATCATAATTTTCAAGTATTTTTTATTTATATGAAATGGGGCATTACTAACTGCTGTTCTGTTTTATGCCTTCTTTCTCACCTTTTCTTCTGTAGGCTCACCTCCAAGCCCATCATTGCCATCATCTCCTCCTGCCATATCAGCTACTTCACCACCTCTATCACCCCCTTCATACCCATCAGTGCTTAAGGATAGGGGGGCTTCTGGAGGGCCTCCTCACCCTGGAGGGGCTCTGCCAAGAGTTCCCCCTCCTGTCCCTCCACGTGGGGCACCTAGGAAAACACAGGAAGGCATCGGACGAGGTAGTAATATGAGAATAAAATTCTATTTCCTGACATTGGACCTTGTTCCTACCTCCCTTGAGGAAAAGAAATGTCATTACTCTCATATTTTATGAAAACTTTAGTATAAGAAATACACAACTTTTCTTACATTCATTTAAAGTACAAGCTGATCACTTCTAATAATTGCTTGTCTGAGCTTTTAGTTGCATGAAAAACAGGTTGTGGAGTTTTTAGGTAACAAAATAATTACATGAATTTCACATGTTGTGTTTTTAACCCCTCTCAATATTTTATATTTTAAATATTTAATCCTATGGTGAGACTCGAGTGAATTAAAGAACTTTTAAACATATAGAATACAAGATCAAATTCACCTCACTTCATGTAGCCCTGTGATTGAAGAAAATCTGAAGGGGCAAGCATGAAAAAGGAATTAATGGAGTTACAGGATTACCTGCATTAAGTGAATAGAGACTATGTAATAATTTACACACCCCAAAACACTGAACACTGGTAAATAAAAAATTAATTTAACTGGCATAATTAAGTCAATTTTTGTAATTAAGTAAAGCGTGTTCTCGTATATGTAATTTATTCAGATCGTTATAGTTTATTTATATGTGTAATTTTTCATGAAGAAAATGCAGCTCTGCATATATATATATATATATATATATATATATATATATATATACTTGTGTAAAAATTCAGAGTTCGAATCTTACTTTTTTGTTGAATGCTGTAGTGTTTCAGATTGCTAATTTTCAGAAAAGTCCTATTATCTTTTGGTATAGAGTCCAGAACTTTTTTGCTTTGTGATTTTGTAGAAAAATACGTGTAAGTTAAAAGGTGTGTGTGTGTGTGTGTGTGTGTGTGTGTGTGTGTGTGTGTGTGTGTGTGTGTGTGTGTGTGTGTGTGTGTGTGTGTGTGTGTGTGTGTGTGTGTGTGTGTGTGTGTGTGTGTGTGTGTGTGTGTGTGTGTGTGTGTGTGTGTGTGTGTGTGTGTGTGTGTGTGTGTGTGTGTGTGTGTGTGATTCATAAATGGGTAGATTTTTTTTATAAATCATAATTGCTTTCTATAAAAAATATATTGTGCCATATTATATGAAGTACGTATACAAAATGTGAAAGTAATGACTTTCTTCTTGCAACCAGCTTAACCTCACTTCATCCTCTTCTTTAACTGTGTTTGCAGCATTTGTTTAGGCATTGTTATGTGTTCACCTATGCATGTCTGAGTGTATTGTTTAAATCAGTATGTGCATGGTAATACTGTTACTGCTTGTAATTTGTTAATGCTGTTTCATATGTCTGGTAATTTTATGTGTGTTTCAGTTTGTGAATTTTTGTGTATTTTAACTGATCAGACTGTTTTATTGTGGTAAACTGTGTCATATGAGGTTTCAAATAAAGTGTTTGATTTTCATGAGTCTACTACCACTAGTGAAAAATGGATGAAGTATAAAATTATTTTGCAGTTTTGGATGACCAGTGAATTGACAGATGTATACAATCAGCTTAAGTGATTTTATTTAATAATTGTTAAAATAGTCGAAAGGCTAGAGCATACTATTAAGCAGTTGTACAAATCCGTTGAATTTGTTTACAAGATTCATAATATTATACAAATATACCATAAGTAATGGTTTTGATAAATTAAATCATTATTTGTGTAGAATGAAGCCATCAGATTATAAAGTTAACATAAAGCTAACGTTGATCCATTATTTCAGAATACCACTCAGACTTACTTCTCTTTAAATTATATAAAACTATATATTCATTTCATATACGTATCATTTAATATTTTTATAGTATATAACTGTATAATTAAATAGTCCACACATGTGTGTATTTTGTAGTGCACATATGCATATTCATCGTATCTGCACACAGAATTGTCGACTTATATACAGGCATTCTTAGTAGATACAATTTATTTATAATATGATGTACTGATGATTATAAATATTTGTACAATTATTGTAATTTAATATTACTTCATGAAGTTCAGGTGGACAAGTCTTGTCAGTTTTTTAGCTGTAAAGTCAGTGTACTAACAGTATAATTGAAATTTTTATCAGTAGTGTCAATGTAAAAAAAGACCATATCATGTACAGTAGAAACATATACACATTGAACAACATAAAATATATTTTCTTTTCGTAGTTGTTCCAAGAGGTTTTGAAGATATGAAGTTTCCAAGACTAAGCCCAATTTTGCTCCAATATTACCCAGAAATCCATATTCCTCATACATACAGTAAACCTGCTTGTAAATTCTGTAGATCCTCTGTTAGCCCAGTTTCTGTCTGTAGTGATCGATATAGGCGTTCTTCAAGTAGATGTTTAGTATGTAGAAAATCCAGGTCACCTCTTTCAGATGATGGTAGATATTATATCGGAAGATCAAGGAGCACTGACCATGAGAAGAGAAAGATTCCTTTATCACCCAGAGTAGCAGCTTTGAAGGCACATTCTTTTAGAAAAAGTATTGATAATAGTAAACAGCTGACAGATAAAATAGATGATTTTCATACAGTTGTAAATCACGAAAATTTAAAAGAGAATGAAGTTGCAAAGACATACAATAGATTTTGTAAATCTTCACATGAGAAGTTGGAACCCAGCAGACCATATGATACTTGTACTGAAAATTCTGTTTCTTGTACAACGTTGGGAAGCACTGTCAACAAGAAAGATATGATTTTAACTCGTGAAACAACTTTTCCTAGTCAAGGGACTACTATTATAAAAAATTATATAGGTGAGGTAGACAATAGTGAAGTTTTTATGAGTTTTGATGATGATGACTTGGTGTGATGTGGTAGAAGCAATGTTTGGCTTAAAGAAAGTTATATCGAATCAGAGTTGTCACATGACTGTGGCAGACGTGTACATCATATACCAAGAACAATGTGTATTTCAGAAAATAAATTCCATGTTCTATGTGGATATGCCACAATTGTTTTCATATTCGTTGACATTTATTCCTCGTCAAATTGAAGTAATACGTTACCACATTAATATGTTGTACAGTCAAAATGGTAATATTCATTTTTTGTTTTCTAACTAGTTTATCTTATTTCTGCAGTTGGCTGGCTTTCATGAATTCTCATTATAATTGGACTTTTTTCTGTTTGAAATGAACTAAAATCGTGTAGAAAATACTAAAATTGTTGGTTGTTTGGCATAAAAGGTTTTTTTATAATGCTAATTAAAAGAAATTGTTGGAACAGCAGGTTTGTTTAATATAAATCTGACTAAAGTAATAGAATTAGTACTATTTAAATCAATGATGTATCAACGTCAGTTTTTTGTTGGATAGAAATTTTATGGATAGTTTTTTGTAGGCTGTTTTAAGCCACATAGTGTGTGTGTGTGCGTGCACGCATGCATGTGTTTTGTATGCTTTGTTGATTTTCAGGCTTTGTTAATTTATAAATTTTGTTAATTTTAAGGCTTGAGTATGCATGTGTGTTGTGTAGCATATAGTAATATTATTTTCTGTAATACAGTAGCATTGTGGTATTGCTGTATTAACATGTTTTACAAACATTACCCTGTAGATGGATTAAACATTTCATCAAAGTCTATACATATTACTTAGTAAGTAGTTTGTTTGTTTTTTTTTGGGGGGGGGATATGTTTACCGTCCGAACAGATAACAAAAACAAATGGCGTCAATTTAACAGGCAGAAAAACAAATTACATACTTATTATACAGAATTGCGGAATGTGCCTATTAATTGAACATGATAGATAGTTTGAATGCAACAGTTTGTGCATGACCATTTTTTATTTCTATTATTAACTGTTTATTTTTATTTAAGCTGTTTGTTCCTTTGATCTGTGTGCATGTGTGTGGATGGACGTATCTGTGAGTGTGTGTGTGTGCGTGCATGCTATTTCTTTGCTTGTTACGTTTTTTTCCTTTACCCCCCTTATGTCTCTGACACACCATTATGTACCGTTACATGCTTATGAACTTTTATAATGAACACTGCATATTATAGGCATATTTGATACATTTAAAGGCACTATATGATTATTAAATAGCATAAGAATACAAACACGTGTTTTATAATATATGTGTGTTAGTGCTTGTATATTCTTTATACAGTTTATTTTAATTCAAAATTCACTGTCTCTAAGCGTAATGATGCTAATATGTGCAAGTGTAGAGATTGGTGAAACGCTTTCTGGAATTGTATCGTAGTTCAGATTCAGGTGTTTACATTGATGTTTGTAAATTTATGCAGCTGTTATTATCCTTTAGTTACTTTGTGAGCTGTAGGATCTTTTGTTATATTAAACAGAACATTAACTGGAAATTACAGGGAACTTGCCAAGACGGAGGTGTTTGTGATCGAGAATTTGACATAACTGTAATAACTACATTCTCTGAGAAAATCTTATTGTCACATGTAGATGATCCTCAACAGCAACTATGCCATCATCAGGTAATTATAAAGATGATAATATTACATTGTGATCAGAATAAACGAGAATGGTAATACTATGTAACGTGAAAGGTGTGTTTACTGGTATATTTTAACAACAGCTGTTTCAAAACATGTCTGTCTTAATGTTTTAAATAAACGTGTTTCCTCAGTTTTGAAGAGTCCAGTTTTCTGAACTATGTATACTTTGAAGTAAGCGATTATGTATAAGCATGGCTGTACTTGAATGTTATATATTGACTGAGTATAATAAATTTTCGTTTTCATGATATTGCCTGTATCTGTAAGATCTGGCTAAGCGTTTATTTTAAATACTGTAGACAGTTGTTAAAAATGTTTTTCTAACAACATGACATTCCTTGTGCTCTGCCTACATATGCTATATACATTGGTCTGAGCATAAAGACATAATTTTTAATAAGCCTGCACCAGCCAAGATGGTGAAAATTGACAGTAACTTTGGTAGTCATGAATGAAATGAAATATTTAGATAAAATAACATAAATTGAGACACAGTGCTGGAATTTCGTGATCAAATAAGGTCAGGTTGGATTCTGTTTAGGAACATGATTATTTTTATACTAACAAAGGGGCGTTGCATTTAAAAAGGTAATTTTTAATCCTGTAGTGCTTCATACAATTACATATAGCCAGAATGAGACAAAAGTGTGGACTGCACAGAGAAGCACGAAAAGGAGTAATACAGAGAGACAGAAAAATGTGAAGCAACTAAAATGTTGTCCCTTTGTAAGATGGAAATATGACTTGGTGTATTATTAGTACAGTGAATTGGTCAGAAGAAAAATCTGTAGAAAATGACTGGGGAGCCATTTATTTAACTCGTCCATGGCTAGTGACGATTTTATTAGTATCATCACAAAGACTTACCCTGTAAGATGTTAAGGAGAACTATTGAGATCAGTTTTACCTTTTGTTTTCGTGGGATACCCTTCTTTCTGCATTGTTATGACGTTCATTTTTCCTGATTATTCCTCTTTTATTTGTATTTGTGTTAGTATCTAGAATTTAGTAATAAAAATATATGATGTGCTATAGTTCCATCAATGCAATACCAGTATGTCTTCTCAAACTAATTCAAGTTTTTGGCATGTTGTACATGGTGGAAAGTAACCATGCTTAGAATGGACACAGTGGTATAACATTTGGCTTGTTTCAAATGTTAGATATTTACATATTTAATTTCGTGTTTCTAATGTATTAGGCAACACAGTGAGAATGTAATACAGGTTTTAATTTGTCAGTTTGTGTAATGATATTTTTCTTCTGTGTTCAGTTAGGTATTATACCGTAGAGAAATGTGTCATTTGCTGTAGGATTGATGTGTGCGCGCGCGTGAATGCATGAGCACACATGCAAAAAATATATTTTTAGTTTCAGCATATAGTAAGATACGGCGTTGAAGTGAAGAAAATAGTATAATTGTATACTGAGGCCTTGCTTTCTGCGATAATTTCAAGATCCTCTCAATATGTTTTGTGTCCACAAATTTCGTGTTTCATTTGATTTTTTGACAGTTCGTATATTTAATATTTGTTTCATTTGGTTCTGTTTATGTTGTTCTATCATAGTATTCACTGGTTTTTATCGAGTAAAACTCTGTTTGTAGATAAGCATTGTGCGGTGTCTGTCCGGAATTACAGTAGTCCATTACCAATACAGAGTGAGAGCAACTAAGCTTTTTGGGATATAATTGTGTTCTAAAGTAAAATATATATTTGGGTTTGTAAATCATGGCTGTTAAATAATATATTTGGGTATGTTAAATAATAATATATTTGGGTATGTTAAATAATGGCTGCAGTTTTTTTTTTATGTGTTTGTACCGAGAATTGAAGTAGTGGTATACAGCCTTGCCAAGTTGCACTACAAAACCAAGTGTGCCACACAGGTAGCTTGCCAGCTTGCCAGTGGTGTTTATTTTGTTGGACAGGTTTGAAATAGCTGAAATATGCGTTCTCTTCCCAAATCTTTAATTTTAGTTTTGATTTATGTTCTAGCAATTGAGAAATTAGCTGTAGCGGGCACTGCAGTGAAAACAAAAGTCTGGTTGGTTGGTGAAATGAACAGACAGCATTTGTCTGTAGTTATGGGTAGGGCAATGATGAGCTAATGCAAATAATGTCAACTCTCCACTCCATCCATGTTCCCAGATTATAAAAAAACACAGGTGCTCCAGAGCAAAGTGGTACAGAAATTAGGTTGTAGTAAATAAGGATGTATAATTTACCTCAGTTAACGTCTGTACCTGAGAGTTAAATCGTAATTTCCTAAAAGCTTTGCATTTCTACTTTAGTTATTAAAATGTAACAATATACACATCTTTATTTAAAATGTAGTATTATCATTGTCTTGTTTTATGAAATGTAATATTATTATTCTTTCTTTTTGCACTCAAACTGAAGATGGTAAAGTTGTGCAGAAAGTCAAGATGAAATTAAATTTTGCGTATAAGCAAAAAGAAATGGTGCAGTTTTCCTTTTCATATATTTAATTAAACATTTTGGACAGTGTTAAATTAAATATTATGAAATTCAAATAATAACGATTATGTATTTAATTTCCTTGCAGGGTAGGTAATTTATTTTGTTTTGTATTGATAGTCGTCCATGCTTCTGCAAAATCACCACATGTCTTTTACAGATGTCTATAATTCTGTTGTGTACTAAGTAAAAATGTTAATGGTTGGTGATTAACAAAGTTAATCATGTGGCTTTTAATTAATTAAAAAAATACAACAAAAATTAACCCAATGTATTGTGCATGTTTTATGTAATACAGTAAAACACACTTAACTTCAATACAAAAGTTAGTTAATTTTTGTTTGTATAATTGTAATAATTTTAAATCAAAACATACCAACGTTGTTATTTTTATAAAAGAAGTTTTGTTTCTTGAAGTTATACTCAAGTTTTTCATGCAGATTCAGTGTTACTAATCTATATTTTGTATTATTTGTATTTTGGTTGTGCTTTGTTGGGAGAATAAAAGAACTAAATATCTGATTGACAACATAAAAGATGGCGGCAACTTCATATATTTGGTTTAATGAGTTATTAAAATAACTAATTTGTATTGAGCATGTATTAAAATCAATAAAAGAATTGAGAACATGTGCATCTTACAGTGATTGTATTATATATATATATATATATATATATATATATATATATTACATTTAATATTTATATAATATATATATAATTTTAAAGCAAATTAAGTTTTGGAAATTAATGACTTAATTTTTATGTTACGGGTAAATGTACGTAATTTGGTGGATTAGCTGATGAATAAGAAATTTCTCAAAGATTTGTACAGTAGATTTGTTATTAATAAATTTATCCATGTTTAAAATAGCAGTAATAACGTTTTCTACAATGATGGAACACTAGTCTTACATACACACACACATACGTAATAATAATAATAATAATAATACCATAATTATAATAATTAATGAAAGCTCAAAATATTATTTTTCCATCAATCTAATTTATATATTGATGTCAGTACAAATAACTGGTTATACACTAATGTGGTCAGTATGCCAGAGTTTCATTTAGTTGTAGATGCGCCGTAATGCCAGTAACATATATATTTATTGCTCATTTTACGTTGTAGTAACTAGGTCACTTCTAGAAACTGTACTGAGTTAGTAATAATAATTTGATTAAAGTTATTTAGTTGATATCTATATTGAATGCTCTGGAAGTTGAAAATTTTACTTGTTGAAATGTGCTTATCCCAGTCAGGTGGTAGATCAAATTGATTATATATAAAGTCATATTTAATTAACATTTAAATTTTATATTTTTGTATTCATTTCTTGAATGCACTATAGTTAATACCTTTTAATTAGCATTTTGTTTTAGAAAGTAGTTGTATGAGAGCTTGTAGGTTGTATATCCTGGTTGTGGTTTGGTTAGGCGGGTTCGTTAGTGGATTTCCTTCCTGTTCCACACCACCCCCTGCATTTGAAGATGCCATTCGAGATTATCCAGTGGAAACAGCTGGCAATAATCCTGGAGGTGCGACACCACTCCGACATCGTCTCGGCCCAACACATACTGCCCATCACACCAAGAATTACCGTGACGAAACAGTTAGGTAAGTGGTTTCTTGTGTAAAACCTTTTATTTGTATAACATTGTTCTCTGATGTATAAACACAAAAATAGTTTTCCATCAATGTTTTTAATTCATGGTAGCGCAATTATTTAAATTTACCACAGCATAATTAAGTCCACTTATTCGTTTGTTTCATAAAACTATGCCTACTCATTCCAACTAGGCAGTTCGATATCTAGCCACTTTCTTCATTTCTTCACAGTATCTGAACCTATCAAGCTCCTTACACCATCCAAACATTTCATGTAAAGTTTTTTCATGATCTTTGTTTCTGTTATGTTCTCAAGAAATATATTATGCTTGTAACATGATGTACAGTCATTACTTTTCCGTTTTTTTTAAACAATTTTGCTCCCTATCCTGTGTTTTTCAAAATCTGTACACAGGTTCTTTTCCAACCAACCCGTACTTCCTGTGTTCCTCTGTAATCACACTTTCAGTGCATTTAGTTGACCTCTGCCATGCTAACCTATACTCCAATTCCATTCCCATAAAATGATACAGGAGATTAATCATCATAGCAATGAAGCAATGAAAGCCTTTACTGATAAATATAATGTACTGGTAGTGAGTAGGCATAAAAATTGAAACAAGGAAAACTCTTGCAATCAAGCTTCTTTGTTGTTGTTTTTTCTGCTCTGACAGTATATAAATATTCAGGTTCAGCTCAGTCTTCCTTATTTCTGTACAATATGTATGCTTAGCTTAGTCTGTGTTTTGAGATGTATCTGTATTAATTAGGTTTTATTACCTTGCAAATGAATAGAATATACTCATTATGGCAATAGTTATATTTATAAAAATAGTCATTACACTTGTACACTTGTTATATCATTATACCAGTTGACACCAGTACTCAAGCTGTATGTCCTCAAAAACGTATGTATCAGTTTAATATTGCAGTGAATGTTGTACAGAGAAAAGATGCACCTACAATCATTGTTTTTTGTACTGAGATATTCAGGCCACCTTTGTTCATGTAACACTTCTTGCCTTGTATTCACACACACACAACTTTCTGCATAAAAATTAATATAAAATGTGTGTGTGTAAAGCATTGTTTAAATGTTCAAATAAGGTGTGGAGGGCTCAAGGGCATGTGTGATACAAGACAGCAGAAAAAAGGTTCACAATGCGAAGGTTATGTGGCTGTGTCCTTACTCTGTATAGTCGTGCATAAAAGTCAGATATTTGAAAAAATAAAACCGTACATTTCATCGCAGTCATAAACTGGTATAAAAAGTGAATGTAAGTATATGGACTTGAGTATAGTAAACTGGTATAACGTATTATCGATAAAGTCTTAAATTATCTGAGGTCACTTCCCCTCGGTTCATAAAGAGTGAATTGGGCTGTTTTTAGAAATACTTGCTGTATTCAGTTTTGTGATGCTTAAACTGCAGTTCTGAGTAACGCATACAGTTGTTATTCTGTGTTAGCAATAACCTTATATATGATAGTATAAAAATTTCAAAATCACTATATTTAAAGTCGGTGACTGTGTACAAGTTTCTTTTTGGTCAACAAATTTTTAGGCAAGGCTCTGTGAAAAAAAAGGTAATTTAGAAGTTTTTACTGGTGTTTCTGCATACTTGTACATACAAGTATACTTCAGTAGAGCTTATAAAGTACAGTAGAGCATCGATTATCCATTAACTGAACGATCTATTATCCGAACTCAATAAAAAGTACAATTATGTACTGTACTGAACAGAAATGTATTGGATACGTGTAGGTGTATTGGGTATTTATTGAATATAAAAAATTGTATACTATAAATTATTACAGTATTGTACAGTAATAAATAAACGCTGTCGCTATACAGCCTTACAATCGATAAACAAAGAAATTGGTTAAAAGTGGATGAAACCGATCCCGGTTTTCAGGTATTAATCGATGAAGAGATAGTTCAGTCATTAAATGAACTCAATGAAAATGAAAGGATTCAAATGATGAAGGCGAGTCTTTAATTTTAGTTAATTTTACAGTACAGTGTTTGTCATTAAACTCTAATATTGTTTAAATTAACGTCTGGATTTTTATTAATTACACTCAGTTTTAATTCAGTGATTTTTAGCCTGAGTAATACATTACAGTACAGTATACAGGTTGCTGTAATTATATAACAGTATGTTATAAATGATTTTGTACTAAAAATCTTTGTGTTTGTAAAGAGAAATAATGTTTTCAATTTACGATCTGTTATCCAAAATATTGATTATCCGAATGGGCCCTCGTCCCGAGAGGTTCGGATAATTGATGGTCTACTGTAATCACATTGATATATGGAGTTGTAAGGAAGTAAAGTGCAGAAAGGAAGTGGAGCAAAGTAGAACTATTGTCTAACTTAGGAAGAAAGTTGCTGTTATTTGGGTCACTGTGAAAGTACTTCTCTTTTACCCTTTTTAAAAATATACTACAATCATCATAATACTCACCGCTGCCAGAATTTTACTTACCGTCATAGTCCCCGTTAAACTTACCTTATTAAACTGCCCAGGTCGCCACGATATTTTTTGGTTATATATTGAAACCTTTACACTCTTGCCCTTATAAAAATCCCGCGATCTGACTACTCTTTAAAAATTCAGAAAACCCCCGAGTACGTTAGACGAGTTTACCAGCACAGAATACTAGGAAGTGGTTATGGCGTAATAATTTACAGCTACAACATTTTATATGATGGAACAAATAGATTTACTGCTCGTCTTACTTTTTCAACAATTACATAAAATAGAAAAAAAATACAATCAATCATTTCCGTGGTTGAATTACTACGTTAAATCTTATATAGATATATATACTTATAAAAGCGGCCCAGTATTTACATCCACACACTACATTCACATACATTTAAATGGTTCCTTTAATTAAGAGCGCTCTTTCGCATTAAATAATTTAACCAAATGGGTAGTCGCCTACTTAACCTTCATCTCGTGCCTCACTGTGTACCGGCTCGAATGTTTTGTCTGTCCGCCACTTTTACAATACCGTTCTTTCACTCCACTCACGTCACTCTGAGATTTTTGTTTCACTGTTTGGTGGTAGTTTATTGATGTTTAGACTTTTACATCTGAAAAAGTTTATTTGGGACCACTGAGTCGTAGCGAGCGTCCGCCTGACGCCGCGACGGTATCTCGACTACCTTTTCATGCGGGCGGACATCACTGCCTTCTCTGCTAACGAATTTCTTCGCTGTTCACAGCCTTTGCTGCTAAAGCTTGAGGAGTTGCACCCACAACACGTGTTATTTGTGGGTGTTGGCAGTGGACGAAATCTAGTGTCCACTGGTTTCGTCACAAAGGTGGGCGTGACTTACAATTGTGTTTCCGTCTTGTCAAAAGCACATGCTGGACACAATTCGCACAAAGCCATTTTGTTTAAGCGTCTTGGCGTCGGTTGCGCACCTGCTGGTGTTTGCGCATGTCACTCAACACTACAATTCCGAGAATGGTATTGCGTGGTTGCCCCTTGACACATTCCATCGTACAGCTACAACTCACAACTTCTTTGTTTGAACAACGCTTTTATTCAACACGTGGCTGGCCACACAAATGAAAATGAATTTACAATATTTTAATAAAATAAAAACCCCTCTCTTTTAGCCTCGTTACATCACATTATTTTCTACTTTGGACATCAATCAAGAATGTGATGGTAAATCATAAACGTATATCACAGTTATACATCATAATTGTTTATTATACCGAAAGCCTTGACTTGTTAACCTCTACAGACTCAGATAAACTGTATGTTTCAAGGTGTTTTAAACTGTGTATGTTAAAGTGTATTCTTATCATACTTTTGAACTGAATTATTAGTACTTTGACAATATTATTATGTGCTAGAAAGAGTAACTCGTTGCTATCAACAGGTATTGTTTATGGATAGCAATATTATTTTATTGATCATCATGTTATAGAATAAATGAGCTACATACCAATCCAGTGGAGACTGCATCTATACTGCTGTGAACAGGAAAGTTGTAAAGATATTACACCACCCATTTGGTGTTCTTGGTAACCCTTAATTAAAAACAAAAGAATTTCACCCTAAAGTAGCTGACAATTTACACTGAAGTAGACAACTTGAAGAATATTTCTGTGGGTAGGATGGTTAGAAAGTTGAAAAAATTAATACTTCCAGTATAAAATTTATTTTAAAAAATAAAATAAACAGAAGCATATATAGCATACAATGGAATTCAAAGTGTCCTTTTTTATTACAAAAAATTGCATGAATGTGTGAAAAAGATATTAACATATTATTTTGTAAAAAGGATATTAACATATTATTTTAAGTATAGTAGAATGATAATATAGTAAAACCTGTCTTTAGTGCCCACCTTTGGGTCTCTGTAAAATGTGTCCACTCAGAGAGGTGGCTGTTTAATAAAGGGGTTGGCGGGGATAGTAACAATACAATATATTAAATATGGATGATCAGCTATATCATTTTATTATGCACTTGCAGTTGCATTCCTACTTACAATATGTTTGCAGGATACTTCTGAAAATCGGGCTGGCTGCAGCAGTTTTCTTGTAAATAGCATAATTTTCGTCCAAACAGTAGAGTTTACTACACTGTTTAAAAATGGCAGCAAGTTTCATTGCTGAAATACCCTTATCATTTTCAAGAATAACGCTTTGCTTAGCTTCTAAATTAACATAAACTCTTCCTTTGTTACACATTTTTGACACACTGTTAAATTACACTACAAACGAGAACACTCGTTAAGCACACACAGATTGTTTATGCCAGTTCACATTATAGCTGTTTTAACAGTTCAGACGTTCGTGTATAACTAACTGATTGCGCATACTACTATTCAACATTATGGAAACTTCAACAGTATTGTCTACAAATAATATTTTCTAAATTTAAAAGTACTCAGGTACATATTGCTAGGTCATTTCAATTGGTCAGGTATAAACACTAATTGAATATTCTCAGAAATCTGTATTGTAAAACTATTTTGTCTACTGTATTGTATTAAAAATGACTGAACATCTAATAGGTGACCATTTAAGCAAGTGAATGAACCAGTTACGGGCTGACCGGTGGCCCAGGGGAGAGGTGACCATTTAATAGAGGGTAAATTTACATTGATCTTATGGAAAATAAAATCCGATCCTCAGAAAAGTGGCCATTCATACAGGTAACCCCTGAATAAAGGTGGCTGTTGGGTCAGGTTTTACTGTACACTCTATCAATATGGCTCATGTATCAATACAGCCTCTGTATATTGATATATGTAACATTGTTTGAACCATTATATACTGAGAGGAGTATATTATACCATTTTTTGAAGCACATTGGCGTGACTGATTTGAACTTGTAATTGACCGATTTGAAATTCTCCATAGCGTACTTTAATTTGAAGTTATCTTAACCATTTTTTAAGTGACAGTATGCTGGTTTTTCTTTTACTACAAAGACATACCACACCCAGCCAGTTCACGTATAAATAAAATGTTGTTTATTCAAAATGGATATTCATATAGATTCTTAAAAGAATGAAGTTTGATTGGTGAACAGGAATAACTTCATCTTGAATTTTCATATAAATATTTCTGCAGAACTGCCCTTCCTCTAAAAAGAGTATTGTCCAATCTGTTATCAATGATTTTCTGTATACAAGGGTGATCTGAAAAGTTCTTGGTCATGATCAACCCTCGAAAATTGTTGGCGTTTCCCACTCGCCAGATACCGTTTCCGGGGGGGGGGGGGGGAATAAAACTTTATTATTTAATATTTAGCATGTACCGCTACATTTATCATTAGCCCAGTTTATATTCTGATAGTCCCTTATCGAGTTGAAGATGAAAAATAATCAAGCTGGACTAGGCTGAGTGTTTCCTCTTGTGGCCACTAACATGGCGAAGTCCTGGCGAGAAATACCATTTGTCTATTGCTACACCAGGGTTGAAATCTTCTAAGGGTGGTCCATTTACTGCCAGCTGCATTAGATCTCCTAATGAAGTGATGTCCAGGGAAAGTCTCTGTTTCACTTTTATCCTGTTAACGAAGCTAAATCCCCGTTCACAAGATGCTGTTGTTACTGCCATGCATGCAACGCCATAAAATACTTTCTTTAGCTCACCAAAACGCTCAGGAAACTTGTACAGAGTTTTTAATAGCTCACCCAGTCCTTTTGAAGTTATTTGCTCTTCTTTAACCATCATTTTTAATTGAAGCCATTCCGATAGCAAAACATCCTCATTTATATCACCAGTAATAAAAACATGCGCCAATTGAAGAATCTCCTCATTGCCGTATGCAGTTAGGGTGTCATCTTGAGGAAGGCACAAGAAATCCAGAACGTGGCACTTAGTGCCTACTACAGTATCAAGACGGCACTTCAAGTAATGAACTGTGCTTTCGATCAGCTTATTACGGATTGATTTGTATTCTTCCTCCCCTTGAGACGTGTTTGTGAGAACAATTCCTTGGTCGCCTTTGTATTTTGAGCAATTCAGTTTCTCTGAGTCTGAAGTGTCAGAAAGGAATTGTTTCACACTGGATCCTTCAGATGAAAGCAAGAACTGAACCATTTCCACTGTTACCATCATTGACGATCGTACCTGTGAGACCAGTAACTGTTTCAACTGTAAAACAAAATGGCTCTAGTTTCCCATACAGGTCAATCAAAAAGTTTAATGTTTTTACAAACTTGTATGATGTAAGGATTTTTAGATAGCCTTTTGCTCTAGCTGCATCCGTAGCTTCTCCTGTTGTAGCTTTCCGGTTCGTTATATCCTCAAGATGGATGACCAGAGGTACGAGATCACGCCGCAAAGCTTTCAGAGCGTCAGATTTACTACATAGCCACCGTACATTGTGAATATTTCTGAGTTTTACTATCTCACTTTCTAAAGTTTTCGTGGTGTTTTTAAGCTCATGGAGGCATTTTAAGGATCGCTTGTAAAATTTGTATATGTTCTTCACAGTTTCGTCAAGCTTTTCTAGGTAAGGGATGGAATTGGCAGCATCAAGTATGGCCAATTGTAGACGATGCGCGGCGCAGTGAATTCTAATTAAATGCGGAGCTTCTTCTTTCAAACGAAGTACGAAACCTGACTTTGAGCCAATCATAGACGACGCCCCGTCAGTTCCTATACTAACCATGTACTTTTCTCTTCTCCAATCAAGCCCTAAGTTATCCAAGAGCCCAGTAACAGCAGTGAAATACGACTCTGCCCTACCGCTCTCGAGAGGCACAAGGCCTAAAAGGTCTTCTCTTATCTCCCTTCACACACATAACGAGCATAAACAATCACATGTTCCTCAGCACTTCGGTCCGTGGAACCATCAATCAAAATACTGAAACACTGAGCATTTTTTAATTTTTGAACCACATCTTCTTGTAACTGTTTAGCAATAAAATTAATGAAAACTTGGCAGTTTTTATCGTTTACATATTGTTTTGTCTCCACATTTACACCTAATTTAGTTGCAAGGGCAACTTGCTTAGGGAAGTCGGTAAATGGTTTTTCATTGATGCCTATAAAATAGGCTATGTTGAATAAAGTTGTTAGATGCTCAAACATAGAAGACTCTATTTTCTTAATACATTTGGCAAGAGGAGCTTTTCCTGGTTCTGACTCTACTTCAAATCGCGTTAAATTCTCCATATGTACTTGGCTTTTACCATGAAACACAAGAGTTTCCTTTTTCATGGAACCAGAAAATCCTGCTACCCATTTTGGGTCACTATTTTGAGGGTATTTAGCGCATATAGTACATTTTGCACGGTCGGAATCGTAAGCTTGCCAGGGGAAGATATCCAGCCAAGCTCTTTGAAATTTTCGTTTCCCAGAGGAACCGTGAGTAGGCCTAAGTCCACTAGAACTCGCGTTTTCCACAGTAGGCATTTCAGTTTCCCTACTAGGCCCGGCACTTACATCTCTAGCAGTAGACGTCACACTCGCAGACTCACTAGGCGTCGTCGTACTGACAGTAGAACTTTTTTTAAAGAAATAATTAAGTTTAATCTGTTTCATTATTAATAAAATAACACACGAAAAATAAAATACACGCTGAACACGATCTTAGAAATTGAGAATACTCTTAGTACACGAAACAATAAATCACACGCGTAACACATCCGGTTAACTCAACAATAATTAGCAGACTGTACAACTTGGAAGGAGTGACAAAGGCCGGCGGCCGGCGGCCCACGCAGAATGGCGTGAAATTTCCGCTCCCCTCTCTCAGCAACACTATTTTGTTCAACGTGTTTTAAGATGTTTATATCCAACAGAGCAGTTTTGTTTATAAAATTCACACGGTGACAGCTAACTGATGGCCTATGACTTCAACACGCGCCTTTACTAAAACAAAAACATGACGTGTTTTGGTTTAATAGACGTCCTTCTTTTTTCCATTTTTCATTCTTTATCTCCTCTTTTCTCCTTTTTTTCACAGTCAAAACCCACTCGCCACTGGCGAGTGGGCGAGTGCAATTTTCGAGGGTTGGTCATGATCATAGATAGTGATGCTATCGGCAAGTTTTTTTTTCTAAGTTTGTACATCCATCATAACAGTACATGTAAAATTGGACAACATTCTTTTAAAAATAGTTTCTTTAATACAGCTAGTTAAAGAAACTGTGTTGTGTATTCCATGAAATGGATAACATTGAATATCGTGCAGTAATAAAATTCTTTGCAAAATTAAGGTTTAACACCAAATGAAAGTCATTTCAAGTTTATAAAAATTGATGGGACCCCTTCTTTTTTTCACATATTAAAAATTGGGCTGCTGAATTTACAGTTGGCTGTACCAGCCTTAAAGATGATCCGTATGAAGCACGTTTAAAAATTGCAATAACTGCAGATCTTTCAAAAAATACATTGATATGTTGTTGGATGACAGGTGAGTTAAAGTACATGAAATTGCTGATGAGGTATTTCAAGAGAATGTGTGGTATTTATTTTGTATGAAACATTGCATATAAAAAAAGCTTTGTGCAAAATGGGCACCATGCTTGCTCACAGCAGATCAAAAAGTATTAATATGAAAATCTCTCAACAGTGTTTGGAAGATTTTATGAAGAATGAAACTAATTCTAGTTGGTGATTTATAACTATGAATAAGACTTGGGTTCACTATTACGCACCAGAATTGAAACAGCAGTCAAAACAGTAGACAGAAGCCAGTTTTCAGCACCAACAAAGTCAAAGTCAGTTCCATCGGCAGGAAATGTCATGATGCTGGTTGTTTGGGATTTTAAAGGATTTTATTTATTGGTTATTTTGAAAGGGTGAAAGAGTAACTGGAGAGTATTATCCTAATTATTTGTCTTCAAGGCAATGTACATTCCCATAAAAGAGGGAGAATTAAGGGATTTGCACTGTGAGTTGCTGAAACATTCACTCTGTTCCTCAGACTTGGCACCCTCTGGCTTCCATCTCCCCCAAACCCAATCTCTTCCTTGGTATTTAGCATTTTTCATTACATCAAGAAGTGACTGCAGCTGTAGAGAGGAATATAGCAGACCTTAACAGAAGAAACTTCAGGGACAGGATAGTGGTGTTGGCACATTGTGGAATATATGTGTTGTTGACCTTAAGGGAGATTATGTTGAGAAATAAACATAATTTTGACATTATAAATTTGCTCTTTCATTGTTAGGGTTAGAACTTTTCAGACCACCCGCACCAATTCTTGAAACATCCTAACAGTTTATCTTCTTTTTAATAGAGAAATATATAAATTACTTATTGACTGTGTGTGAATTAAACTACTTGATTGTTTATAGTCTTTTTTGTTCCAGATAGTCTTTGAATCTGTAGCTTCAATTTTTTGATGCTATAAATCTGCCACAGATATTTCTATGAACTCTTTAAATTCTTGTTGAACTCACAGTTCTGTCTGTGTGAAATTCAGTGTATTTGTCGAAGTTGTGTTTATTATTTCACACACACACACACACACACACACACACACACACACACACACACACACACACACACACACACACACACACACACACACACACACACACACACACACACACACACACACACACACACACACACACACACACACACACAGAGAGAGAGAGAGAGAGAGAGAGAGAGAGAGAGAGAGAGAGAGAGAGAGAGAGAGAGAGAGAGAGAGAGAGAGAGAGAGAGAGAGAGAGAGAGAGAGAGAGAGAGAGAGAGAGAGAGAGAGAGTAGAATTCTCTTTAATCAAAATAAAGAGAGTAGAGTGATTCTGGATAACAAGATGGCCCGTAAGAGCTTTTTTGGGCAGTTAAAATGAACACAGTATATTCTATGAAAATAATTTTAATTGTGTAATGTTAAAATAAAGGTTGTTTTACATATTTTGATGGGTATAATAACAACAACATTAATAATAATATTTTTTATTAGGAGGGATATAAAAAGTGTCCACCTAATAACATTCTAAGAAAGTGTTGTGTGCATAGTCCAGATCTGAGTCATCATAGGGGCATGACTCCTGGCTTTTCCCATCGTGGAAAGTAGTTGTGCACATATCCGTGCCCAGTTAGAAACTGTGTGAAGAAGAATAGTTGATATCACCAAACAGGTGGTCCAACCACTCCCTCAGACTCCCTACCAGTCTAGCAGTCCATCTGCCTGTAGGATCACTATTCCAGGGGTCCTGCCCCAACAGTGAATGGTTAGATCCGTGGCTTCAACTTCATCCTGTATCCACATTCAGTTTATAGATTGCTTTCACTCCCGAGTCTTCAGATCGATAGAGATGATTCCCACAACTACAAGGACCTTTCTTGGCAGCTTTCTGCATACGTGATCTGTGTCCTGTATGATGATTTTGTTTTTAGGCACACACCTATTTGATTGCCCTTTTACTTTCAAATTTTTCAGCCTCTGTGCACATATCTACTATTTTTGGGATGTGTCTCTTGGTGAGCAGGATGATCTTAGTTTTTTCTACCTCAAGGTATAGCCCATATGTCTCCAAGAGTTGACCCGTGCATGGTTCAGCCTCTGCTGAGCTTCTGTATTTCAGGCAACAATCATGGCAGCAGTGTCATCTGCGTACTTGACAAGAAAGGTTTTGTCTTGTATCTCCATGTGTAAGATTCCATTATGGGATATATTTCACAGATCTGGATCCAAGATCCCTCAGCAGCAACAGAAGTGACTTACTGTCTGCAAGAGGGCCATCTGAGGCGGCATGCAACAACTCTTGTTCACTTAAATAATTTTCATTACATGAAGTAGGTATTCTGGTATTTTAAAAAGCCTTTCCAAAGCATCTACCAGGTCAGCCCATCTGGCAGAGATGATTGCATTTCAGACATACAGTGTCTGTAGCAACATTATTCTTCTCAAGTAGTGGTTTCCTTGCAGAGCTATGTAGGCAGTTTTCACATAGGCATAGAAGTGGTGCCTGCTCTCTAAATCCATGTTGCCTCTTGGATGAACATCTAGCATTCTGAATAATCTCTCCCAGCCATGATTTTAGATATCTCTGCAACAGCTTACCTGCTTTGTTCAACATGCACAGTGGCATGTAGGCTGATGGGAAATCACCTGTGTCCTTACTGATCAGTACTAACTGTTGCACCTTCCATGATTTGGGGGAAACATTTTCTAACAGAGACCAGGTGTATATATTTAGGAGCAACTAAGTGCAAAAGTCACCTTCAGTAACTCTCAGGAAATCCGTGCAGTCCCGGTGCCGTCTTATTTTCCTCATGGAGCTTGTAGACAGTCTCAAATCCCTCTTCCTGAATAACGGAACTTTGTATACAGGAGCAAGATCCATTTCTCTTATAGGATGCAATGGAAAAAGGAATCCACAATATTTCGCATTCTATCTATGTGGCTTGCCAAGTGAGCTCCTAGTCTGTAGAACACAGTTTTGTATTCCAGTCCCCAGAGGTCATTATTCACTTCTTGCCAGAGTGCTTCCCACTTAAGGCACTTGTTCCTTTTAAAGACATCTTGAAGATTCTTCTTTGCTTCTTATACTCCTGAGCCTCTGCATCTCTATAGTTTCCTCACCTTGATCTTGTGCTGCTCCGTCTCTTGAAGGGCTTGTACACTTCCTTTGAAAGGCTACAAGTTTCTTGGACCATCAGTAGACAAGCTTCCTGTCATTGTGTGGTTTCTGCATAACTGTCAGTCGGCCTGAGAACCTCTGTGTAGTCATGAGTATATTGTTTAATAATTTATTATAAATATCATCTGTTAATAATTAAATAATACTAAGTATGAATAATTTTATGAGTAGTGAATTGTTTTATTATTATTTAAGGGAAAACATTTTTTTACAAAACCTGTAACTTAGCTAAAAATCTATGTTTAGTATAATGGTACCATCATATTTTTTAAATGAAAATTTGGGCTATAAAAGTGCGATTGTTATGTGTGTACATACATTATCATGTAAATTTTATGTGTCAAAAGATCTCAGGAAAATAGTTGTATGAGTTGTGTTTGTAAAATTCCCTAACTTTTTAAATAAAAAGTTTTCGACTTACTATAGAAACTGTCCGTTTACTATAGACACCTTGTCATCTTCAGATTTATCCCCTCCAATTTGAATAAAGCGCTTCCAATGTTTCTTCTCCCCTTTGAACCATCTGGAATTCTTCACTCAGGACACTGTCTGCCAGTGATTCCTCCATTATTGAGCCAATAAACTGAAAACATCAGCTTTTCAACCTATTTTTTAATTCGATGAATAAAAAAAAGAGTTTGGCCTTCAAGGAGTGAGCCATTTTTTCCTCATAACTTCATGAAGACCTGGTACTACTTTAAGATAATATTCCTTGTTCACTTTTGTGCCTTGTGGAAGAAGTTCATGGTAAATAATATACTTAGAATTAAAAAACTGTCAGTATGACTGTAATATTTGACCACATTTGCCTTGCTTTTTTTTTTAATTGTGGAGACCATTTTAACACTCGCTGTGATGATTGAGATTTTGTTTATCGTAGCCATACACCCATCTCCAGTAATGACATTTTTGAAAAGGTCTCATCTCTGTTACCTTGATTAAGGAGCTGAGACCAAAAACTCACTTCAACTCGAATCTGTTTTTGCTAGTCAGTCAAAAGGCGAGACACAAACTTAACTGCAGTATGACTCATGCCTAACTTTTGTGTAATAATTGGATGGCAAGGAGTTTTTGACGTGCTTACTTCTTCAGTTTTCTTATGAACAGTTAAGTGACAGTTAGATTGAACAATTTCCCTAACTTTCATAATAGTTTCATTAGTTTTGGAAGTTGATTGTCATCCTGAACAAGGATCATCATTGGTTGAGGTTAGGCAATTTTAAAAACATTTTTACCACTTGTACATTTGAGTCTGACTTAAAGCCTTCTTCCCATTTGCTGTTTGTAACATGTGAAATATTTTCTCTGGTGACTAATGAAATATTACATTGAGGTTTTTACTGTGCTGTTTCCGAATGTTGCTGCTAGATAGGAGCATATTACACATTCTGTTAGTAACACTATTCCTGACACGCTATTTTGCAAGTTTGGGAATTTTACAGACATATATTGGATACAGTGTCCAAATAATTTATTTGTGTAATAAATTATCTTATTTGACATTTAAGCCAAAACAGATTTGTTATCAGCATAAGGAAATCAGAATACAATATCAAGTGTTGTGGCACATTACTGGTATAAAATTCATTAGCTGATTCATATAGGAAGGTCAGCCAAATATAAACAAAACATTTGTCTTCAGAATAAGTTAACTTATGAGACTAAAACCAATTGGAAATTAGTATGGATGTCTAGATGGCTCATTTCTGTACACATCATTTAACATTTGTTCCTCCAGAAGGAAATTGATATTCCTACTTTCATTATGAATAAACACTGCTACTGTAACACATTTCTAAAATTATTCTGATCCATTTTTAATCATGGATGCTTCATTATAATCTAGAGCAGGAGCAGTCATTTTGGAGTGGTAAAGAAAAGATCAAGTGTTAAGACAAAACCCACCTGTGTGCAGGTACACTTTTTGCTTTTACACATGGAGAGTTGTGTATACTAAGTTTCTCATGATCAAAGAACAGTTAAATTCAGACAGAAGGCCACTACTCTCTTTAATACAGGAATTCGAAAATATCTGCTGTTCTTCTCAGGCAAACATGTTTGGGAGATTCTACCAGTAGAATCTATGTTTGCAAAATGATTTGTGTGAACATTTCAAAATTTTAATTTGAGGAGAGTTAGGAACAAAAGATTAGTTTATATTTGGCTGACCCTTGTTCTTTACAGATTATATACAAGTTAATTGAAGATGTATGGCATATAATCATACTAATTTGAAGGAAAGTATTTATATTTAATTTTAAATTATATTTTGTAACTTTATTGGATATATTAATTTCATATTTTAAAATAGCACGCTAAATCTGTAAATAATTCATTAGAATTTAACTTTATGCCATTTCCATAAATTGCGGAGTGTTTATAAATATTGTGTTTTATAAATACTTATTTTTGGCGACAAATCTTTGGCTATAAGAAAGTAATTATTACAGATTTCTTATGCTATCTCATTTTTTTTTTATTGTGAAATACTAGTGCTGTAGTGGGTTTTATTTTTTATTTTTTTTCCCCTTTATAACGCTCTAGTTTTCTTTTAACTTATATTCTGTTTGGGATTTAGCCCTGCCCCAAGGCTTACTCTCCCCGCAATCCGCCAAGTTGTCACATATCATGAAGAAATTATCAGGTGAGAGTATACATTGTATCTTTTTTTTTATCCTTCCCTCTGCTTTTATACGTAAATGTTTGTGTGCACACACATATATGGCATTACCAGAAAGCATGCCAGGAGCATTATATTTTTAATTTAGTATTGATAGTCACCAATAGTATATTATTTCAACTGCCATTCTGATTGGGTTTTTTGTACTTTTACTAATAATATAGAGAAGAATTAATATAATTTTTAAATTCGCATTCAGCCAGCATATATATCTTTGTACAAGATGCATGTATGGTAGTGTCAGATTACACAAGCCTCTACCATCTCTCATCACATGTTTATAAGGGTACCAAATAAACAAATCAACAGTGTGAGTTGCCTGTGTGTGTATCACCATTGTGTGTGTGTTTGTGCGTGTATGCATGTGCATGTACATATGTATCTGTGTATTGTGTACATGTTTACAGTCTCGTACACACACACATACATACATACACACAAAGTTGCATGTATACACACAGGCATATGTTTTTAAACTTACCCTGCATGGGAAATGGAAAAAAAATACGTTTCATGTGGCCTTTTGAAGAATGTTGACCTTTTAATGTAAACCTGCAAAGGGGAATCATATTAAATGAACATTTATTTTGCAGTTACAG
This sequence comes from Magicicada septendecula, assembly GCA_034769895.1. Classification (NCBI taxonomy): domain Eukaryota; kingdom Metazoa; phylum Arthropoda; class Insecta; order Hemiptera; family Cicadidae; genus Magicicada; species Magicicada septendecula. The sequence continues at coordinate 308,525,072 of CM068376.1, forward strand.
TTTTAAATTATCAGATTTTATATACTATAATTTTTTAAATAATTAACTCCTTAAATTTGTAGTGACCGTCAATCAATGAATTTTTTTGGTGAAGGGTTTGTGAGGATCGGTCAAAAATATAACACAAATTTTAACTTATTTGTGTCGACATTTCAACAATGTTTATTGTCATCAACAGGACAACTGTGTGTGTTTGGCATCAGCATCAATTATCCCATTGATGACAATAAACATTGTCGAAACATTGTCGAAATAAGTTAAAATTTGTGTTATATTTTTGACCGATCCTCACAAACTCTTCACCAGAAAAATTTATAAATAATACGAACATTTAAATAGTTTCTGCACAGTGTTATTTTATTGTAGGCTGTCTTGTGATTGGTAGGCATTGCAGATTGTGTGTGTGCACGTGCGTGCGTGCACGTGCATTCTGTGGTGCAGAAACCATCTCAAGTACTTTTTTTATGCTCAGTGCATCTTCAATTTAATTTACCCTTGCATCACAACTGCATGAAACGATATTTTACAATGTAGCGATGCACAAGAACAGTGCACTGAGCATCAATGCTGGCAGCTTTAGTTTTAGCTCTCATGGTTATATTGGGAGGTATGAACATATTATTGTGTATGTGGATGTGTCTGGGGATACAAATAATTAGTAGACTGTATCTTATGTATTCGTTACCCACAACCATTGTACGTGATCTCGCTTGTAGTTTCAGCCTTTTAATGAAAAGAATTAGTGTATCAAGAAATACGCTACACATTAAGTGAGGTCTGGCATAAAGTAATGCAGCGATGTTGTCTGTTGATGTCATAGCAAGTGATGCTCAACACTCGAGTATCTCAAATTCCACAGTTCTGGAATATCATGATCTCATTCTGTTGCAAGTGTATCACGAATTGTTAAAGTGCAGTTAATTGATCTCGTTTTTGCTCTCGAGGTTTTATGATGTTCAGGTCAGTGACTTTTAACAAGTCTGTCGCAGGATTATTATCTTTGTCTGTTTTTGTTTCACAAGCAGGGATATTGTTGATAATCCTCTAAAAACGTCTAACGCATCAAATGACAACATAGTGAAGATTTTGATGTATCCTCACAACACAACGCAGCACAGCAAAACACTACTTGTAGAGTAGTGTTGTATGTCCACTGTCGTTGGGTGTTTATACATTGGAAGTAATGTTGGTTTCATGACAGAGCTAGTGTCGTGTACCATTTGATGGACTATAGTAGTGTCTCTGACACTGGGTTGTTCAAATGATGACATGTGAATGATGACTAGTGTCACCGTGTGAATGAATCTTTATTATAGACATATAATGTAACAGCTTTTGATTTCAAAGATTGAAACGTCAAGCAAAGTGAACATTTGTAAAGTGATAGTGGTTACAATTGCAGGAACCACTGAGAAGTGGAATGAAAATTCTTATTTTAATTTACTACTGTTGTAGTCAGAATAGTCTGGTGTATACCTTGGCTTCCTACACAGTTCACTTTGTTTTTGTGAACTAATTGTATTCAGTTTTAGTTTACAGTATTCTGAAACTCTGTAGTACATTTTCCAGTCAGTGTTTCATGAGTACCTTTCCCTAATTTCCTACTTTTCCATCAAAAAATTGTCTGGTGTGTAGCATTTTTTTTCTTCTAATTATCCCAAGCAACTTATTCTTGAATGAAGTTACACACAGTACACTTCCTGGAAGGTAGCTGGAGTTACTGGCTCTATCTGTGGCTATTCCTTGTATGCATACAGGCAGTGAAGTGTGTCTATTCTTATAGCCAGTCAGAGCTAAGTGTCATTAGTGATTCAGCAAAGCTTAAATTTATAAAGCTACAAAATTGTGATACACCAGTTTTATTGAAAACAATTTTAATCAGTGCTGCAAAAAATTTCACTGAAAAAGTTTAAACAAGGCATAGTTATAATACTTACTACTCATTGTATTTACAAAATTTTGTCATGCAAAGATTATTCTATTCTTTTTTAATTCTCATTATGTCTCATCTGTATCATGTTTTCGTTATGTTTACCTTTAATGTGAAAATAATCAACATTGTATGTGTCCATTGAAAATTATCAAGCTGTTTTTGCATAAATGGGTCCCCAGTTGGTGTGAGACATGCTGTCGTATAAAGACCTAATCCTCTGTGTGTGTGTGTTAAGAGAGGATTGCAGTGTTTTTGTCTTTGAGGAATTCAGAATTTAAGTGTCTTTCTGTTGGAGTATATTTTGTAATTCATTTTTATTACTGTTATCATGTATTCTCTCTCAATGCATTGTTATCACAATATACATGCCCCCCCCCCCCAATGATGGTATCTTACACTCTTGCAATAACTTTCTATTCAAAATTTTTGTAATAAATTTGTACCACTTTTACATAGTGTGTGCACTAAACTTTTATACCAGCATATGAGGGTGATCAAATATAAACCGGGTTTTCTTTTAAATATTTTTAACTCAAAAAAATAATAAAAACATATTATATCATTTTTCTATATAATCTCCTGATTTGGAAACTCATTTTTTCCATCTAAATGACAATTTTTTAATTCCTTCCTTGAAGAAACAAGAAGTGAGTGTTTGCAGCCAGTTGCACACGATCTCCTCTAGGCCTGAATTGTAGTCAAATTGCTATCCACCCAACTAAGTGGACCAATTGAACTGTAGCCTCAAGGTGGTAAATTTTTATTTTAAGGGCTGTCCAGTAAAATTTTTCAACTTCACACGTGTATATGCAGTGGTATGGGGCCTTCCATTGTCGTAAAGGAGAATGATGCATTCGTCACCAATGTCATTTGTTCAGATAGGCAGCTTTGCATCTATCAGAAGCTTACAATAATAGGTGGCATTCACTGTTCTTTGTTCATGAAGGAAATCTATCAACAGAACACCTGTGGAGTATCAAAAAATGATCATAGGCACCTTCCCAGCTGACAAGCATGTTTGGGGTTTGACTGGCACAGCTTCCCATTTCCTCTGTCACTCCTTGCACGTTTGTTGATCCAGCGTGGGGGGGTGTAGTGATAGATCCACGTTTCATCACAAGTGAGAATACAGTAAAACAAATCCTCCCCTTCCTCCTCAGGAGGCTTTCACAAACATCCAGACAAACACATTTTTGTTCCTGGGTAAGGAGATGAGGAATTCACCTGGCAGACACTTTCAACTGGCAAGTTATTGGTGATGATTAAATACTTCCATAGCTTATTCCTACTTATGAAGCAGTTTCTGAAATCTTTATGAGCTCCTCTGAATCCATAAGGTTATGAACACCACAAATGTTTTCTTGTGTTTGGGGTTAATTTCCCAAAGTTTTCAATCCGGGAAAAACATTTGTTGTGCTAATGAAAGAATTCAGTCTTTGAAAGAGTTTATTCACCTTATTGTGCTCCGAGTCTCCTCAAAGTTTCAACAGATGTAACACCTTTTGTAGCAAGAAATTTTATTGTGATGCATTGTGCAACAATGGAACCTACCCCTTGCTCAGTCTGCCACTGATGAGACATGAGACTCACTTCACGAATTCGGGAGTTGGGCTGACTTCATACATCCACACCAGCTCAAGGCTGGTGTTTGCCCTGTTCACTTACTCAGCTGTTGGACAATTCCGGTTCATGTTTGATCCACTCTCATAATAATGGGTGTGTACATGTGTATTTTGATATTAAACAGGTTTATTCTGTTTTGGTACGTTAGTATTTGTTTGGTACTGGTATATTTTTTAATGTTGCAGAGGTGTTTTTGTGTTCATTAACTTGTCACTTTTATTAGACAAAATATTGATGTCACGTGTGATGTATGATCTAGAAACATAAAACAGTGAGGACAATTCAGATACAGTGAAACCTGCCTAAGCCGAACACCCTATATACCGGAAACCTGGACAAACGGAAAGTAAATTTCGGAACGGAGTTGTTTCCTATATAAAATAATACTCTAAACCGGAAAACCACCTAACGCGGAAACGGAATAATTTTCAGGAACTGTTTGCGTAAATAACCTGACTAAGATGGATTATTTTATGCGTAATACATAGCTACGTACTAAATTTTTTTGATCATTTTAAATTTTGAAAAAGTGATAGGCATCAATTTTGAGTGCGACTGTACTTGCACCGAAGTTCTAGGAACCATTAACTCTAATCTTTCTTCAAGGACGCAGCAGGTATGCTACATGGGGTAACATCTGTAAGTGAAAGCAATGTACCGTTACTTCTTCCAACCCTCTTGTAATACACACAACAGGGTACAAGTGTTTGGTACTGTATAGTATATTCATTCTCAGTTTCGTTCTGACAAGTGATTAAGTACGAGTGGAAGAAAACTGCAAACTTTAGTGATTTTTAAATTTACTTTTTACTGTATTTGTGTACGTAATTCAGTAACAATGACTTCTAAACATAAGACACTTACACTGTAGGAGAAAATTAAAATTATTGAAGAACACGAAAAAAACAAACGTCCAGGTAAAGAATTAACTGTGTTGTTTAAAGTGGGAAAAACTCAAATTTATGACATTTTGAAAAACAAAATAAAAATTAAAGACGAGTGGGTAAAGGGAACAGCAGGACATGTGAAACGCATCACAAAATCTACGGACTATGATGAAATAAATCGTGCTATGTTCAAGTGGTTCATTAGTGCGTGCGCTAAAGGAATTCCTATTTCTGGACCATTGATGCAGACTGAAGCTTTAGAGACAGCAAAAAAATTAGGCAAGCACAATTTCAAAGCGTCCAGTGGGTGGCTCGAGAGTTTCAAACATCGCCATGCTGTGTGTGGTGAAGCAAATGATGTTGATATGCAGACAGTAGCGGAATGGAAAGGGAAAATTGGAGATCTAGTTGCGGGATATTAACCTAGAAATGTGTATAATGGTGATGAAACAGGTTTGTTTTTTAGAGTGTTGCCTTCAAAGACACTGACTGTACGTGGTGATAAATGCACAGGTGGCAAGCTGTCTAAAGAAAGACTTACGTTATTTATTTGTGCTAACATGACTGGTGAAATTGAAAAACCTATAGTGATTGGAAAATCAGCATGTCCCAGGCCCTTCTGACACCTGGATCGTAATTCCCTCCCAGTCAATTGGCGATCTAATAAAAAGCCTGGATCACCAGTGCTATAATGGAAGAGTGGCTTCTTTCTTTTAATGGAAGAATGAAAAGTCAAGATCGTAAGGTCATTTTGTTCTTGGACAATGCAACCTGTCATCCAAGGATTGATTTGTCTAATGTGAAGCTAACCTATTTCCCCCCCAACACAACTTCAATTACAAAATCTATGGATCAGGGTGTAATTTATACACTTAAATCCTTTTATAGGAAGTTTGTACTGCAGTCACTTGTTGCTAAAATCAACACATGTACCAATGTTTCTCAGCTTGTTAAACAGATTAATGTCCTTGATGCTGTTAACTGGATCCATCAGGCCAAGAAGAAAATTCTCCCCGAAACAGTGAAGAAGTGTTTCCTTAAAGCTGGTTTTCCTGTACAAGCACCGGCGGATACACAAGATGTTACAGTGGAAAATTTACAGGAAATTTCCGTTCTCTGTAAGCAAGGAAATCTGCCAGATGAAGCTGAAGATGTAGTAAATTTTTATAGTGAACTTGCCACAACTGAAGACGTTCAAAGTGCAGCTGATATTGCTGCCGAAAACAGCAGGTGTGAAGTCATGGAAGAAATGGACGACGACGAAGGCAATGAAAGGGAGCTAAAAATACACACTTTTGGAGAAGCATTATCTGTTGTGAGTGACCTTCAGGAATTTGCAGCTTCCAAGAATGTTCCAGAACTCCTGGAGTTGATGCAGGATGGAAAGGAGATCATACAACGTTCTCTTGTGAAGAAGTCGCGACAATGCATTTTGAAAGACGTGGGGACAGAAACTAGGAGAGAACTGCAATTATTGTACGTAAGTTGAAAATACAGTAATACAATACATATGAACCTATTTTTTATTTTAAATTATTCCTTCGTTGTAATCCTATGCGATCATATTTTTTGTACTTTGTTTTATTAAAACACAACCCTTTGTAAGACGGAAACCTGTGAAAACGGAAAAAATACCGGAACGATCTCGTTCCGTTTTAGGCAGGTTTTACTGTATATGAACTGTATAATTCAGAAGCAGGGACTGCAAAAGATATAGGTAATTGTAAAAGAGGCAGAATTTGAATAAAAACAATTGTGACCCCCCCCCCACACACACAGAAAGAATAAAATGTCTCTCCTCAAATTCAGAATTTTCATTGATACAGACTTCCTAGTCTGTTAAATAAAGCATAAAAAGGTTAAACCTTGCTTTTATGAAAACTTAACCTTTAAGAATACTTCAGGTGTTTTGTTGGTATTAGTAGTTTTATAATTAAAACGTTTCAGTTAATATTTTCATAATTAATAATTGCAAGTGTGTATAATTAAAAACTTTTGTGTACAGAATTAAATTCAAATACTGCTGGTGAAAATATTTGTTTATATAAATTTAGATATCCATTTTGCAAGTACAATAGATTTTGTCATGTGTCTGTGAGTGTTAGTCTTTCTACCCTATGGATATTATACACACACTCATATCTTTCATATGCGTGTGTTAAATTTCATTGTCCCCTTATTAAATTCCAAATTGCAGTTCTATACTTTTTCTCAAATAGCCATCAGATACTGCAGTGCTATTTTCTATCTCTTGTATTTATTCTGTATAGAGAATGGTTTTCTTTATTTTCCTGTGTCTTCACCATGGCATATCAGTGATTCTTACTAACATATACTGTTAAAAAAATGAATGTGAATACAATTTAATTTTTGTAATATCCTTATACAGTCATATTTATGAGATTTTATATATTAAATTTTTGCCAGGATAGTTACATAAAATTTTTCATAACACTGCACAGATCCATTGAATTTATTCTATTTTCAAATATCTATATGTAGAATTTTTTAATTGATAGTGGACTCAATTGTGTGTGTTGTGCATATGTGTGCGCGGGCACATGTGTGTGTAGAGAGAGAGAGAGAGGGGGGAGAGAGAGTAATAAGTATTTGTAAAATAAGGTCATTGAAGTGGTGATGATAATATTTGATCCTAATAGTTTAATTAAATGATCTAATATAATAGGGGCATGCCTTTGTGTGTAGTGCATGCACATATAACTGGTAAAGTCATGTACAAAATGAAGGAAAACTCTTCAGTCAACATTCATATTGAATTTTTGTCGGGTGGACTAATTGTGTGTGGGTTGGAATTTGCTACTAATAGTTATTAATGGGTTTGTACTGTGTTTCTGGTGTCTGTCTGTCTATTTTGTTTGTTCATATATTTGTTTGTTGTATTTTGTGTTTGTACATAATATACACATATGCTTTCTACAAAATATTCAAAGCCTAATTGATGAATACTATGAAATCTGCTGGTGATGGTATTGTCATACCACAAATAAATTAGTTGTGCAACATTCTTTCATACTATGCTGAATAGTATGTTTACCAAGAAAACAGAATAACCTGACACAGTGGATATTTAAAAAACAAGGAAGAATGTATGAACATCAGGCTTTTTTATCACACACACATGAATATATTTTCTGGTTATTTGTTGCAAGTTCCATTCTAACAATAAAATTTTATTCACAGCTTGATGTTGTATAACGCAAGAAAAAATAGTGACCCTGTTTTTGCAAGAAGCATAAGAAAAGGAATTTGTGTAATGCATTAACAGATAAAAGCATTTTAAAGCTTTATGGGAAAGTATGCAGGTTGCTGATCATGCCCGTATGAGTATATTGCAGGTTGTAATATAAAGACTAAATATCAGTTCAATAATGTCTACTGTAAAAACTGCTGTAAAAGTAAAAACAAACAATATCCTGATCAAGTTTGGTACCAGTCATTCTTTGTGATTCTGTTGGAGGTTTCATGATCAATCAAAGACGTTTATTAATATTTTTATCGAATTTTATTCCTCTGTTCATGGTATCATACTTTATGTGTTTCCAAATTGGTCTCTTTTTCAAATTGAGGCTTGGCTGCTATAGATGAGATTGTTTTACTACCAGTAAAACAATTTACTCACATATGGCCAGATGTGAGATGTATATCCATCACTTTGAACAATGGAATAAGCAGCACACTTTACTATGGTAAACTGTGAGGGAGGAAGCTCAGTCGTAACAGCAAAACAGATTTCCATAAGGTGTTGACAATAACATTACAGTTACTGTTATAAATATATGTAAATATTTTTGCAGTAAAGTAGAGATAATGGAGATATTTTGGGAGTATGCTAATGGAGCACTGAAAGAGTGAAGTGAAAGAATTGCAAGCCTTTAATAAGAGGCTATTCAATGCAGCAGGATCTGGAAATGAAAAAGATATGCTGGTGAAGTGCTATGGCGAAATGAGGGGATACGATCGAAACTTTTGAGATCAGGTATGGAGAAAAATGGAGAGTTGATATGGTGAGTATAATGAGAATGTTCTGAACTGAATAAAAAGGAAAGTAGAATGCTTTTTGATACAATCATGAAGAGGAAGGAAAACTGGCTGGGACATATTATAAGAGGAAAAATCCATTCTTGGATGCACATTGGAAGGGAAAGGAGGAGAAGAAGAATGAGGAGATTAATAATGATAGATGATGTTAAGAGAGAAGGTTAGAAGACAGTTAAGGGATAGGTCTGCTGCGGGAGCAGTTGGGGATGCCAGTGATACGTAGTATCTGCCGACTGCATAAAACCAACGAAAGGTGGTTGTTTTATAAGTTGTACATTTATGAATAGTCGTAAAGGCATCAACTTAAAACATGATTCACAGTGTATGTCTGCTTCACCAACTGTAAATATTTCTGAAATGGCACTTTTCAATCAATAGTAAGACACTGTAAAATATTTTAGGGTAGCACATTTTTACTCAACTTGATCTTGGTAAATAACACCCAAGCAAGTAAAAGCTCGATCAGAATACCCAGTCAGGAAGTAAATTTGTCTACCATCAGATTGTCTGCTAATATGAAACTAAATGATACTTGGATTGCATAAAACCTTGGTTTGTAGATCTTTTGTACAAAATGTGAACCTAAACATTGTATATTGTGATACAAATCCACACCAGTACAACTAAATATTTTAATAGTTTTAATTTAAAAGTTCATTAAACAAATGGTTTTTTATTTTAAAAAATGAGTAGGAAGAAGAAATAAAGTAATCAAATACTAGAATTATAAATATACTTTAACATTATATTTGTATCGCAGTCAAATAAAATGAAAAATTATTTAACCAGTTTATGATATTTGATGCATATAATTAAAAAAAGGGAAAAAATCACCTAAAAATTTTGAAAGGTGTGGAACAGTTGTTACTTGTCAGACCTAGTTGAGTGACTTTGGTGAACAAGTATTTCCATTCATATTTGTGGCTAAAACAGTCTGGACTTATATGCCAGTACACAAAAAATATTGGTATGGTGCAAAGTTGTATATGTATCGATTAGGAAAATGGAATTTATACATATAAAAGTAATAACATACAGAATTGCTCTTTTTTTGTATCACTGAAATAGTTTAGTTATGTGGCCAGGGTAGGCTGCCTACTTAAGTCATTCAGTATTGAAGGGAAGTAATATGACCACCCATTAATAATATTTCACTTTCTTTATAACCCTGTGAGTGCAGATTTAAACAAAATGTTAAGCACAGGATAAATACTAAACAGCACAATTGTAGGTTTACCTAATAACTAGCTGACACAATGATCTAAATTACTTCATGGTGCCCCATGAATAAAATATGAGAAACATTTTTTTTTCAACTTTGCAGGGTCTAAGAATAATTGTAAAGCTGCCCATACACTATCAATATTATTGCACAATAATATTGGGTGGTGCCCCTACACTCTGCAATATTATTGTACAACCTTAGTTGACTCCTGAACTTTGAGTGAACATGTTGAGAGTGATATTGAGGCAAGTTGTGTGGCAATTGCACTGATTCTGTGTTTAAAAAAGAAAAAGAAAGGATCGGATATGGATGAAAGAATGGTACAAGAAAAGGGATGACTATATTCATGAAAGGCTGTTGAATGAACTAAGGCTATCTGAACCGAATGATTTTCGAAGCTTTGTGCGATTGGACTGTGAATGATTCGACGAACTACACCTAAGATAAGAAGCCCCACTTTTTTCTGATCATGTATTCTATTTAACTCTTTTCTGAAGTTTGTTCTCAATGAATTAATTTTCTTAATCAGTTCCTTTTTATGTGTATTAGGATATTTCTCATTATACTTTTTTTAGTAACTCATCATACTGTTCATTTTTTTGTCCTATTACTGTAATCTATCCTTTTAACGTTCCATAAGGCAGGTAGAGACCGATAAACTTCAATCACCTCTAAAATCAACATTCTTTCCTCCGACAGTGACAGTGAGAGCGAAACGATGTGCACTAGCCTACGAAAGCCGGGGAAACGAGCCGATATGGTGCAATCTCACCCATACATTAAGGAATACTTTCCAGTTTGTGCAATATACTTCAAAAAACATTTTTGAATTCACACAATATATTGTGCAACCCATTTTAGACCTTCAATCTGATACACTGTCAACACTATTGTACAATATTTATATTGTGCAATAATGTTGATAGTGTATGGGCAGCTTAAGTATAATCCTCTATAAATGGATTTTTACCATGGGAAAACGTTACTGAAATGTTTCCTTTAAATTGTACTACTCACATCTTTCTAGCATGTCCATATCTGTGATTCTTTCATACAGTGGCATTTCTGTTGTTAATTGGTCTTTACCTTGGAACTTCTCTTTCTTCTGGTTTCTCTCATTTTTACATATCATGACAACCAACTTCCAGGCGCCATAATTTTATAGAACTCTTCTGCATATATTATTGTGTTCCTTTTGTTACTTGCTCATAAAATGAGTCTCATTTTGTATTCTTTTCTGGTAGCATTTCATGTTAATTTCTATTTTGTTGTAAGTTTGATTTTTTTTTCAGTTCTTTAATATTTTTACAGAGATCATGTTTTCAGTTTTATATCCTGTAGCATAATTTTTTTTTCAGTTTCTTTTTTTGTTGCATTAGTACTTTTGTCTGTAAAGGTGTTTATGAATTGGTTTCTACCCATATATCATCTCTTTCATATTTTGTCACAACTACCATTTCACTGTTTTTCAGTGTCATTTTACAATTCACTTTTTGTGAATTTTATGCAAATATGTGTAATAATAGTTTGTTTTGTACACTTTCTTTCTTTGATAAATTTTTTATTTCCTTGATCTTTCCTTGTGATCACTACCTATGTAAAACTTATTAATGGGTGACATGCCTCTTACAATTCTTTTTCTCTCATTATAATCAAATATACTGCTTCGGCTTCTTTGTGTCTGTCTTCTATTAGAATGCTTTGTTTATGTTGCTGTGAAAGCTTAAATGGGACTATTGACTACGTGTACAGGTATTCACTGCTTCGTAGTGATGAATGTTACCAATTCAGTTCCTTTATCAGCTTTCACCAGTGTGTATCAGTAATTGGAAGATCCAATCTCGTAAATACCAGCAGTTATGAGGGTATACCTGGTGTGTTGGAAATAAAACCTGTTATGGTATGCTGTGGATTATGATGGTGACCACGTGGTTAGGAGAGCGGGGACGCTGTGCTGCTCTAGTTGTGTTTTGGATGTGATTCTGTGTTGTGCTATCTTTTTGTATTGAAGATGAATTGTGACATTAACGAAGTAGTTCCTCATGATCCTTTTTACAAAATGTGTAATGAAATTCTGGCTAGCAAGTGTTGGGATAATAGTGGTTTCTGACAAAAGAAAAGTATTGCAAACTTGTCGACGAGTTAACCACTGGTAAAGAGAAAACAACGGGGAAGCAACTCCAAGATTACAAGCAACTGAAGTGTTATGATATATTGTGAGTATGAGGAGACTTCTAAATTGATCTTGCCCTTGAAAGCAGGTTGGACAAACATTCCGTATTTTGTACAAAATGGTGAGATTTACAAAATATTATCTGAAGCCCATCAGAGAACTGGGCATGGAGGAAGAACCTGAATCGTGAAAGAACTTCAGAGCCAGTACAAAAATATAACATATGAAGTTCTTTTGCTATGGGCAGAAGTTCTGTAATAGGGCAATTATAAATCACCAAAGCGAATGTACGGTGTATAGACAGAGTAAGAAAACTGACAAAATTAAAATGGACTGTACATTTAAAATTGGAGATTTACAGATGATCTAGTGAAAACTAGTTAGAATTGCATAAAGCTATACTCCTTAAATTGGTTGTAAATGTTTTAACAGCTCTCAGTGAAGTGAAATATTTATGAAATAAGAAATATATGTCTATTTGTGGAAAAAATGGAGAAGCAATATCAGAAATCACCAGTAAAATAATATTAGTTGGATTGTCTTTGAAAAGATGCATAAATTATGAAGAATAACAAACTCCACTTGTGTTTAATATGAAAATATTTTAACTGTTGTGCGCCTTGCTTATTGATTTAGATGCCATATGTGTGGACAGTAAAGAGCAAGAATAATACAAAATGATGGACTCTTTTGAGAAGCGTGGAAAATTAAATTAATAAGAAGAGGCAGTGAAATGATTAAGTGAATTAGAACTCGGAATAGATAGCACTTACTGCAGAACTACGTCACTAAAATGTAGTGAGGCAGGACACTTGACTAGGCAAGAAAGTGGTAGATCACCTTGGAGGCCAACAGAAATATGTAAAGAGGCCACCACAATGGCCAGTTGAAAGTTAGTACTGGAACTGGACAATATTTGCTCTGCAGAGAATCTCAGGAAGGCTGAACCAGTTCCATCATGAATCATGACAACATTTGATTAGCAATGAAAGTAATTTATTTTTTGACTAAAGAGATACAAAATTCAGTTTATGTTTATCTGTGCATTTGTAAACACATTTTACACAAAAACATGTGCACAGGCATTTATTTATTCAGTGAATCGTATGTGTACATAGCCTTTAGTTTTAGTGGTTGTTATATATAATTTACCTTGTAATTTCCGTCCAGTGACGTCGAGCGTAATTTGTATGGTTACGCGTTTCAGGCCATGTGGCCCATCCTCAGACCATCACTCCGAGAGGAGCTCTTTAAACAATAAAATCCACACAAAACAAACACATAATAAATAAATACATAAAATATATTAAATAAACATATAAAAGCGTTCTATTACCCGAACATGGTGCACCGCGTGTAGAATGTCTGAACTGCGTCAATGGAACCCATTCCAAATCAATCAATCAAAGGGTTCCATTAACGCAGTTCAGGCATGCTACATGCGGTGCACCGTGTTCGGGTAATAGAACGCTTTTATATGTTTATTTAATATATTTTATGTATTTATTTATTATGTGTTTGTTTTGTGTGGATTTTATTGTTTAACGAGCTCCTCTCGGAGTGATGGTCTGAGGATGGGCCACATGGCCTGAAACGCGTAACCATACAAATTACGCTCGACGTCACTGGACGGAAATTACAAGGTAAATTATATATAATTATCATACAGTGACCTGGACCGCTTTAAATATGTTTAAATTAGTGGTTGTGTTGTGTATATGATTAATGTGTCACTCACTATATATACGACCTATACAACAATAATATTGTATGTTACACATCGCTTAATTACAAAATTATTGCTGTAGCCTGGCCACTCATATGTTAATTGGTGACAGTTTTAGTACTTGCTTTATATTGTATATAATTGCAATTTATAAAAATTGTGTGTGTGTGTGGGGGGGGGCATGATAATGTGTTTGTATATGCATATGGATATGTACATAGACACGTATGTTAGTACCATTAGTTTTATGTCATTCAGAATAATTGTGAGTTTGTGATGCGGTTTTATCATAAATAATATAAAACTGCCAGTACTAGATGTTATGAATATTTTCTGTGATTATATGAGTCAGAGTTAATTAATATAATTTATTTACTACTACATACACTCCAGAGTGGTACACATACAAGTTATTTGAAAATGTTTTCAGCATCTGAAAACAGTATGTGAATGTGTGAGTATTTGATTATACAGTAAACTATGCTAATTCAGGCACCATTAATTCAGAATTATTGCTACTTTGGATAGAAAGTCCACCCTGTTGATTCATAATGATGTCTAGATTAGTGAAATATTTAATACTGATTATGGAGGAAAAATGTTCTACAGTAGTTGATATTTTTATTATAATCTACAAACATGAAATACGGATGAGAATTATTATTTTTAGGTCAGCAAATTCTACATACACAGTAATTAAGATAAAATATGAAACTAAAAAGGTTTACTATATTTTCTTATAAAGGAGAGGAGCCACTATTTTTTATGTCACATGACTACAACAACATGTGCATTCTTTTACCATTCAGTTTGAATCCAGTAAATTCAGTACCATTCCACTCAATAAAGTTTGTAAGTTTCAGTAGTACAGAATGGTCTTCCTTTCAAATAGTCCAAATTAGCAAGGTTTTTGTTGTGTGTGTGCGTGTGCACATGCAGATTTTAAGAGAAAATATAAAACAGTGGAAACAATATTTGTTTAGCATCTCAGAAGTTCGATTAGAGTCACGCACTGAAAACAAATCATCACTTAGCGTCGAATCTGGTTCATCGACGTCTGGTTTTGGCTCTGTCGTGACCGGTACTGGACGACATCTGACGTGGACACCACCAGCATCTGTTGAAGGCTCCACTCCCACATGGACAGAGGGTACACCATCATTCACAGAGTCGTCGTCTTCAGGAGATATAGGTCAGGTTGGTTAGTATGGCAGTTTTGTGGGCTTTTTTACGTTTTACAATTATGGCTTCACAATAAAATTACGTAGTTGGCTTTTATTATTACATAGTAATTAAATATTTATTTATTTAATTATTATATATTTGTAATCAAACATCGTGTTACACAATTCTTTTAAGTAACACATAATCTGTAGGTTTAGTTGATTTCCATTTATAATAAAACCAGCATGTCTAAAAGACCATTTGTATGATAGTATTAATGACTGAATAAATTATTTATTTTTTTGTAAGATTGCGCATTTAAGTTGCAGAGTATAACAAATGAAATAAAATATGTTTTTAAAATATTTAAGTAAGTTGACAGAGATAGGATTGAGACCCTGGAAATGTGGATTCAAGAAATAATGGGGGGGGGATTAAGGAATAAAGGGGTGCTCAGATGAATCAAGGAAGGAAGAATACTTCTGCAAATTGTGAAAATGAGAAATGGAATCTGAAGTGGAAATATTCTGAGGGGTAGGTGGCCTACTAACAATGGTTTCTGAGGGAAGACAGAAAGAAAAGCCGGAGAAAATTGAAACTGTCAAATGACATACAGGTTGGACTATGGTATGAAGGGGTGAAGTCTTAAACCTATGTAGACCTGACGATAGATTTGAACACTGGCTTAGAGATGCGCAGTAGACAAACACCTTGTTACAAGGCTAACAAAATTCTCATTCATTTCGCACACGTGCATGAGTCTTGTGCAGTGTTTCATAGTATGAACATATACGCTGCAACAAGGCTGGCGAACACAATAGTGTCATTGAACAGTGTCAGTGTGTGAGTGAGACAGTGAACTGTAATTACATTGTCTGCATCTCTCCTGTCTAGACACCATACGCTATACATGTAAGGAGGGGCAATTCTTTCACTGCCTCAGTACAGTTCACTGCTCAAGAATGGCTGTCAGGTTTTTGCAAGTGGTGATGGGGTGGTGTATAGTGTACATTTGTGGTGTTGTGGAAATGAACACGTCAGTGGTCTTCAAAACTACTAGCCACTGTAGGATTAACTGACCCATGTCACTCTTTTCACTATGAACATATTCTGTTTTGCAGAATTTACTACTGACACTGTATACTTGAAAGCAATCACTACCTTGTGAGTAGTTCCAACAACAGTCTGACGCTCAACAATAATAAAGCCCAGAAATGTAAAGTTAGCAAAAATTGCTTGCAATAGATGATGTGTGTGATACCAAAAGTTTTTTATGTAGAGAATATGAAGTGCAACCATTGTTATCCTAAAATGTGAAATGAAAATAGCAGTATTATATCAGAATAGCCACAGGCATAATCAGGAGACAGGTTACACAGACAACTATAATAGGTTAGACAGAAGGAGAAGAATTGTGTGCAGACAGTATTTGTATAGTTACGATAAATGTACATAGGATGTTAACACAGTGCAGTTACTAATATCTACTCATTAAGCATTTCAAATAAGAACACACACTGAATAAAAATGGAGATGTTAATGAACAAGTGTTGTGCAATACTGAAAGGAATTTATCACAGTAAGGCTTAAAACAAATATATGGAAGTGTTACATTTGAATGAATCTGATGTTATTGTTTTGGCAGTTCATAGTATGTTTTACATCCAGAGTATAATAAACGATAAAAGATGAAGTCAAGAAGTAACACAAAAAACTTGTGAAGCTGAGCAAATGCTAAATCTGTTCAGTTATCAGTCCATGTGCTTATATGAATCCCATCTTCAAGGAAGCACACTGATCATTCTCAATCTGAGGTGCAGGATGTTAGTTGTCTGATTTCTGAATGAGAAAGTGAGAGCAATCTGTGTATACTAAACAGTTAATTTTAGATTACCAAATTTGTCTCATACTTGAGTCAGTTTTATAAATGAATGTTTAATAATTACTTTTTGTTCTAAGAATTATTGTATCAGGACAAGACAAATGTTATATTATTATGTAAGGCAGAAAAAATTTAATAGATCTTCGGACCAGAAAAGTATGGAAATTGGTAAATAGAAAGGTAAATAAAATGTGCACATCAGGCAGGTGTAGTATATTCGAACAGTAAAATTTTTATGATATTACTTCCACGGAGAGAATAGAGGATATAGGTTATGTTAGGATGGGGTGACCAGATCTCCCAGTTTTAATAATATTGTCCCTTTTTTAGCTCTTTGTCCCATTGTCACAGGAAAAAATTAAAGGGATGCAAAATATCCTATTCTTTCAAGAGGCATTAAACTTCTCCCCAACATCTGCTCAAAACTAGATTTTTAAAACAATTAGAATGTTTTAAATTCATTATACCAACTTGTGGTATGTTCCATGCTCTGCCAGTATTAGTTGTAACGCATATCGAATCTTGTATTTCCGTAGCATTGACCTTTACATTATCAATTTCAATTGCCAGTTGATGTGGGATGCTCATGAACGTAACCTCAGAGGGTACTGTAAATCTCATGCTTATTGATGTTTCATAGGTGTTTTGTGATAGTGAGAATTGTGCACGTATTTTTAACAACACCCGTTCCTAAAATAAAGTGATATTTTAACAACAAACTGAAAAATAGACTTTCCATTCTTAATAGAACAAAATCATGTAATATTTTCAGTATCAATTGCTTTATTAAACTCTGTTGTTAATTTCAACTTCAAGTAGAAACTATTTTTCTAGCATTTGGTGCTGGAGCATTTAAAATGGTGAAGAGGGGTTTTAAAATTTCAAATCTGGTCACGTTATGTTAGGAGGAACACAAAGATGTACGAGGACAAATCGAAAAGTAAGTTACACCCCCCATCTATAAAAAGAATACATACATTAGAACAAAAATTTTTTATTGAACAAATAAGTAGAAACATTTATCTATTTTTCGACATAGCCGCCAAGTTTTTCCAAACACTTTTCATATCGTGTGACCAGTTTCTCGATTCCACGTTCGTAAAAATTTCGTCCAATTTGTTTTAACCACTTCTTGCACTTCATCGTCTGTAGCGAAATGCTGCCCTCCCCAGGTCTTGTTTAAGAGGACCAAGAAGGTGATAGTCACAGGGTGCCAGGTCGGGGCTGTAAGGGGGATGGCGCCACACTTCCCACTTGAATTTTCGCAGCAACTCTTGTGTCACACCAGCTGTATGGGGGGTAGCATTGTCTTGAAGAAAAACAACTCCATCACTCAATCGTCCAGGCCTTCGATCTTTAATCGCTTTTCATAACTTTTTTAACATATCACAGTACGATGCGGCATTGATTGTTGTTCCTCGGGGCGTAAACTCACTGTACACAACGTTTTCGGAATCGAAAAGGACCGTTAGCATAACCTTTCAAACCGCTGGAATTGTTTTGGCTTTTTTTGGCTGTGGCGAATTCTTGTGTCTCCATTTGTTTGATGTCCGTTTTGTCTCGGGAGTGTAATGGTGCACCCAGCTCTCATCTCCTGTGATGATTCTGCTCAAAAAATGTAGACCATTCATCGAATAACGCTGGAGAAACGACAGCGCAGCCTCAAAACGTTGATTTTTGTGTGTGTTGCTTAACACGCGTGGCTCCCAGCGCGCACACCTTAACGATAGCCCAGCTGATCGTGAATAAGTACAGATGCACTACCGTAGGCGATGTTCAGTTCACTTGCAATCTCTTTAATTTTAACGCGGCGGTTGGCAAGAATGATTTTATTCACGCGCCCCGCGTTGTCGCTAGTGTTCACAGTTGAAGGCCGCCCGATGCGCGGACCGTCGGTCTCGTTCGTTCTTCCATCTTCGAACATCTGGCACCATTTCGCGATCATGGGCCGAGACATCGCATTCTCACCATAAACCTCGACAATTTGCCGATGAATTTCACTCTGATTATAATGTTTTGCCCACAAAAATCGGACGACGGAGCGCACTTCAACGTTGGACGACACCTCTATACGAAGCGCCATACTCACATGGTGACTACTCGCATACTAAACCAGCTACCGCACTGCCGCTTGGGGAGTGGGGAGACAACAATATGGACAGTGTTACCACCAAGGGAAATTTTTTTATCTCTTTTAGTACAGGAACGCGGCTAGTGTGTAACTTACTTTTCGATTTACCCTCGTACATCTAAGGAGATTGGTTAAATTGTGGTATTTCACTGGATCAGGTCAGTTACTAGACACAGTTTGGTGGGGAAGTTGTGCAATACCCAGTGGGTGTATGTTATTTGGCTCTAAACCTTAGGATCCAATAAGTAATTGTGGTGTAAGAAACTTCATGCACTTTTGGAAGGATTTGATAAGTAAAATAAATCATGAGCAGAACAGTGGAATTTTACAGACTTCCTGTTAACAAAAATTGTTTCCTGTTTAACTGATATGCTGTTTAGTTTTAAATTGGATGCTGAAATTTATATGATATTTATGGAAAGTATTGCAGTAAGTTTTGTAACAAAGAAAGGAGTAAATTGGATTTCTGTGAATCCTTCATTGTTTGTAATTTTTATTTCTCTTTTTATGTGTTAATATCTTCCTTAAAGTTAGTAGTAGTTCTTAGTAGCATGCTTTGTTTTAGTTTCGTTAGCAGTGTTCATTTTCAAATGAATGTGTTTTGCTTGTGTGTGTTCAGTTACCTATAGAAATTCAAAGTGCATGATTTCATAACTTCTAAAAACTGCTTTCTAAAGTGAGTCTGTGGCTTCTTCTATTAAGAAGTTTGTATTTTGTAATACAGTGGAACCTTGATTTTAACGTTCCTTCAGTATAAAGTAGCCCTTGGATGTAATGCTCATCTTTCATGGTTCCAACTAATTTCCCATATAAACAATGTAAAATAAACCTTGATTTTATGCTCTGCTTTGGTACGAGACCCAATGCTGCTTGATGTAATGCTGTTTTTCCCGGCTGATGGAAATAAATTTCCAAGGTCATAGTACCCTTTGTATAATCATGCAAAACACTTTCAAATTTCAAATGTACATATTTAGAGAGAGCTTCTTCCTTTACAAGGGGTGGCTGGTAGCTGTACTTTGCGCTTGGAAATGTGTAAAAATGATTTTTTGTTCAGTGTATAAAATGATTTTTTGATTATGTGTATAAAATGATTTTTATATTGTTACGACATCACAGAACAATCTACATGTTTGTCGAATGTGCCAGAAGAATGTTGCTCTAATGTGTGTGGCCTACGTGACTGTAGACGCATTCGCGAGAGTATTCTCGAAAGCGCCAGCCGCGCGGACTGTGTCAAGGCCGAAATTAATTACATCGCACACTGTGGTGCTAACACGCATTATGGAATAATCTGGTAATTTGGGGAGGTATAAATACCAGTACTCAACGACGTTCAGTTCAGTATTACTGCGATATATTGACAGTGTGGTTCGAGAGTTATAGTAGCGATATTACTGTGCGTGTTCAAGTGGTTATTAGTTAAGAGTGGTGTTTTATAATCAGACGGTATAATTGTAATACAATTATGTTTAATTTTAGTGGACATTTTATTGCGTGTGAACAATTTTCATTTGATTTGTTGTAGAGCGTGTGTTGTTAATTACGAACTGTTTAACTGTAAAAATTAAAGGTGTGATTAGTGACTTAATTGGTGTCAGTCATGTAATTTGTTTTCCACTGTACCTACGACGATCGAGTAGACCGTCGTGACAGTGGTGTCAGAAGTGGAATAGAACGGTTAACAGTGGAAACAGTGGACACTTTGTACAAGACGAGTGTAATTCATAATTAATCAGTAAACATGGATGCCAGTCAGATGATGGAAACTTTACAAACACTGCTGCGGCAGACACAGGAAGAAGCAGAAAAATGACAGGATGAGAAACACAGACAGGAGGCGGAAGAAGCAGAAAAATGACAAGACGAGAAAGAGGAAGCGAGACAGAAAACCCTCCTGCTAGAGACAGAGGTACGACGACGACAGGAGGCAGAGGAACGGAAGCGTGAAACAGAAGACATCAAAGCATTAATACAGGAGCAGAAACAGATGCAAGAACATAGTACCGCAGAATTGGGTCTCCTACGAGGTGAGCTTAATAAACGAGTTACTAAAATATCAGAGGTACAAGAATCAATGACATTAAAAATAGCTGAAGTAGAAAAATCTGTCTCGATTGTTGAAGAATCGATGTCTACAAAAATATCTGTCGTAGAAGAATCGATGTCTACAAAAATGTCTGTCATAGAAGAATCCGTGTCAAATAAAATATCTGCAGTAGAAAACTCAATGGCAAACATTAGAGAACAGATTAAAAGTGAAGTTGTGCAGTGTCTGAAGATACAACCAAAACAACTTTGTGAACAGAGTGTACCAATAATAAAGACAGAAAAAGATGCAGAAAATAAGTTAATAGAGAAAGTCACTTTGCCTGGAGTAGGGACAGTTCATGTCAAAGTTCCAACCTTTGACGGAAGCAGTCACTGGGGAACGTACCTCTGCCAATTTGAAGCTGCTGCATGCTCGAATAATTGGTCAGAGAAAGACAAGGCAGTCTCATTTGTTCTTGCATTAAAAGGACCCGCTGCAGAATTGCTACAGAAAGTGCCACCTGACAGCCAGAACATCTATGCCGAATTGATAAAAGCTCTAGAATTAAGGTATGGTGATAAACATTTGCGAGATGTGTACTGCACCCAGTTGAGAGTAAGGCGACATCATTCTGGGGAGAGTCTTCAAGAGTTTGAAGCAGGTATCGACAGACTAATTAGACTGGCCTATCCTGAAGCACCAGAAGATTTTCGAACGAGTTTTGCTATGCAGACATTTACTGCCGGTGTCCAAGATAACGAACTACAGCAAGTGTTACGAATGGCAAGACACCAGAACAGTGCAGACACCCTGGTACATGCTTTGCAATTTGAGGCCACCAAATCAGCGTCTCGTTGGACAAGTCATAAAGTGCGCGCACTAAAAGATCGCGACGGGACAGACGATGAGGAAGAAGAACAAGGAACAGAGACTCGACGGTCGGTGCCACAAAATATAATAAGAAAGGATGGAAGACCAAAGAGCTACAGATGTGGGAAACCTGGACATCTACAACGAGATTGTTGGGTTAGAATTCAGCAGCAGGGAAACGAGCAATAGTCGGTACAATGGGGCGTGTGCTGACTAACTGGAGGAACGAAGCCCCTAGACAATATGCAATTTCTACACTTCAGAAAAACAGCGGGAGCTTGGTAGTTACCAGATTTGTTCAAGAAAGGCCAACCTCGATTACAGTTGACATGTAGGCGCAACAGTTCCTATTGAGCGCCCCGACGTGGTGAAAGATCTCAAGCCAGTCTGGTGCTCTTGCAGCTTGTGAACAGCTACTGGATGGCCTGTAAAAGTGTATGGAAAAGTGGAGATACACGTACGCCTCGGTTGAGTTGAGTTTAATCATCAAGTACTTGTTGCAGACATTGTGGATGAACCAATTCTTGGTGTGGACGTTATGAACGCTTACGGATTTATAGTCAACTTCAAAAACAATGTCTTGAGAATCGGAGGCGAAGAGGTAATGCTATCAACAATGACGACAGCAGAAAAATCTATGGACGTCATAAACCAAGTGGCCGTAACTGTTCCGCCAAACTCCGAAAAGACCATCATGGTTAGAACTGAGGTAGATACTAAGGGCAACCAGTGCTCTATATTCGAACCCCAGGTAGTCAACACACCGGGCATACTAATTGCCAGAAGTTTAGGAAAACCTGACGAAACCGGAAATGTACCTATTAGAGTGGCGAATATTTTGGATCAAGCTATCACTTTACAAAGCAATACGCTCCTAGGCAAATTGACTTCTGTGGCCTGGGTAGCCGGAATGAGGCAACGAAGATCCAGTGCTTCGGATAATTCCAAATTACCAGAGGAACTGCAAGAATTATTGAACAGATCTTCTAACGACCTCTCAAGTGGTGAGGTAAAAGAACTCAGACAGTTTTTACATGAATTCTAAGATTGTTTTGCATTTCGGAGACAGTCACTGGGAAGAACTTCTCTTGTGCAACATCGCATCAATACCGGGGACACAACACCGATACGCCAACCTCCTCGAAGACCTCCATTATCTAAGCAAGAGGAATTGTCTCGGTTAGTACAGGACATGTTGACAGAGGGAGTATACGAACCTTCGTCAAGTGCTTGGTCTTCTCCTGTAGTGCTGGTAGCGAAGAAGGATGGTGGATTGCGTTTCTGCATAGACTACCGGAGGTTAAATGATGCTACAAAGAACTGCTATCCATTACCTCGTGTTGATGATACGCTCGACATGTTGTCCGGAGCACAGTGTTTTTCCAAATTGGACCTGAAGAGTGGATATTGGCAAGTGGGTCTGCATCAAGAAGACAAGGAAAAGAGCGCTTTCTCGACCCCAAGTGGCTTATTCCAATTTAATGTCATGCCATTTGGACTCTGTAATGCACCGGCAACATTTGAAAGATTGATGGACCTGGTACTCGGAGGCCTGACATGGAAAACTTGCCTTGTTTATTTAGACGATGTCATAGTCATCGGGAAGACCTTCAAAGACCATTTGGAAAACCTTAAGGAGATTCTAACTAGAATTCACGGTGCCCAACTGAAGCTGAGCCCGAAGAAGTGTTCTCTATTCCAGAAGGAAGTACAGTATCTGGGCCATCTAGTTTCAGCAGCGGGTGTTATCATGGATCCTAATAAAGTAGACACCGTAAGAGACTGGCCAGTGCCGAAGAGTAAACACGAAGTTCAGAGTTTCCTGGGGTTATGCTCATATTACAGACGTTTTATGAAAGGCTTCGCTACAGTTGCTAAACCACTATATGAGCTAACACAACATAAACAAAACTTCGAGTGGTCGAGGGAGTGTGATCAAGCATTTAGGACTTTGAAGATTGCATTATGTTCGCAGCCAATCCTCGCTCTTCCAGCTTCCGAAAGGAAGTACATCGTAGACACAGACGCAAGCAATACTGGTCTAGGAGCAGTTTTGTCTCAAGTGCAAAACGTGAAGAACGAGTAATAGCGTATTACAGCAAGACACTTTCTAAACCAGAGAGAAATTATTGTGTAACAAGGAGAGAGTTGTTGGCAATTGTCAGAGCTTTGGAGCACTTCCATAAATACCTCTATGGGAGAGAGTTTTCACTACGTACCAACCATGCCGCGCTTGCATGGCTCTTGAGATATAAAAATCCAGAGGGACAGTTGGCAAGGTGGCTCGAACGTCTTCAAGAGTACAACTTCAAGATACAACATTGACGGGGGTGCCTGCATGGTAATGCAGATGGCTTATCACGAAGACCATGCCCGGAAGACTGCCGACATTGCCACAGAAAGGAAGAACAAAACTCAAGCGAACATGTTCAAGCCATCACTGTAGATTTCCTGGCAGACGGCTGGACAACACAAGACTGTCGACAAGAATAGATGACTGATGAAGACATCGGACCGATCTTGACAGCAAAAGAGGAAGGTCGCTGCCCGGATTGGCAAGATATCTGCCATGGTTAGGAAGTGCTGAAGGGCTACTGAAGGGCACAATGGGAATCTCTTACTTTAGAAAACGGATTGCTGAAAAGGGCTTGGGAAAGTGCAGATGGACGAGACGTGGTCATGCAGTTGATAGTTCCCTGAAGTAAAGTGCAGTCTGTTTTGAAGGAGATGCATGATGGAACATCTGGAGGCCATCTTGGCGTTAACAAAACCCTTAACAAAATATGGAAGCGATTCTATTGGCTTCATCTTCGGCACGACATAGAGGAATGGGTTCGTACGTGTGAAATATGTGCTGCAAGCAAGGGCCCACAAACCAGAAGCAGGGGAAAAATGAGACAGTATAACGTTGGATTCCCTTTCGAGAGAATTGCCATAGACAGTGCTGGTCCATTCCCAGTTACTGATGATGGAAACCAGTACATCATGGTTGTAGGTGACTACTTTACTAAGTGGGTGGAAGCCTACGGAATTCCAAATCAGGAGGTTACCACTGTGGCAAAGGAGTTAGTTCACAACTTCTGTTGCCGTTATGGAGTCCCTATGGAAATCCATACAGATCAAGGGAGAAATTTCGAATCAGGAGTGTTTAAAGAATTATGCCGTCTACTCAGAATTTGAAAGACCAGGACAACGCCTCTGCATCCTCAGTCGGACGGGCTGGTTGAGAGATTCAATAGGACACTTGAGCAGCATCTTTCGAAGGTTGTTGATGAGAACCAAACAGACTGGGACCAACGTATACCACTATTCCTCATGGCGTATAGATCATCAGTACACGACACAACCGGCATGACTCCAGCAAAATTTGTGTTTGGGCGGGAGAGATTCGTCTTCCTGGGGACTTAATGTTCGGATCACCTGAGACTCAGTCCCAAGAGCCGCAGAACTATCCCTCACATTTAGAAAACCAACTGCGAGAAATGAATCGCTTGGTAAGAGGACGGCTGAAGATTGCCAGTGATAAAATGAAAACTCAGTATGACATTCACAGCAATAGTGTGGGTTTCCAAGAAGGAGATCAGGTCTGGTTGTTCAACCCAAAGCGCCATCGTGGTCGCTCACCTAAGCTTCAGTCTAACTGGGAAGGACCCTACAATGTGAAAAAAAGAATCAACGATGTTGTTTATCAGATTCAACAGGAAGGACAGCGAAAGTTCAAGGTCGTCCACCTAGATCGCCTGGTGAAGTACTACTTCAGTGATGGTTTGCCAGTTCGGGATGAACAGGCTTAAGGAGGGGGCAGTGTTATGACATCACAGAACAATCTACGTGTTTGTCGAATGTGCCAGAAGAATCTCATTCTAATGTGTGTGTGGCCTACGTGACTGTAGACGCATTCGCGAGAGTCTTCTCAAAGGCGCCAGCCGCGCGGACTGTGTCAAGGCCGAAATTAATTACATCGCACACTCTGGTGCTAACACGCATTATGGAATAATCTGGTAATTTGGGGAGGTGTAAATACCAGAACTCAACGACGTTCAGTTCAGTATTAGTGCGATATATTGACAGTGCAGTTCAAGAGTTATATTAGCGATATTACTGTGCGCGTTCAAGTGGTTATTAGTTAAGAGTGGTGTTTTATAATCGGACAGTATAATTGTAATACAATTGTGTTTAATTTTAGTTGACATTTTATTGCATGTGAACAATTTTAATTTGATTTGTTGTAGAGACTGTGTTGTTAATTACGAACTGTTTAACTGTAAAAATTAAAGGTGTGATTAGTGACTTAATTGGTGTCTTGTAATTTGTTTTCCACTGTACCTACAACGATCGAGTAGACCGTCGTGACAATATGTTGTGTAAGTTACGTGCTGTTTTGTATTGATACCAGATTTCATGCTAACAGAAGGCTAAAATTTTTTAGATTCTTGTGTTTTGTATAGCTTAATTGTTAAAGGTAAATCATTATTATAGGTACTGTATTATTTTTATTATTAAATATAGTATGCTTTCTTTTCTAAAAATTCATTGTTGATATTTTTAAGAGGGCAAATATCTAAACAATTTATTTTACAGCAAAAAATATTTGGAGCTTGGCTTAAAGGGACTGCAGTACAAATGGCAGCAATTTCTGTCTTACTTCATTTTATTTTGTCACTCTTGCATAATATTTGCATCCCTGTTTTATGTTATTTTTATTAACACATAATTTTGTTCCCAGTGTCAAATACAGTAATAGTAGAAAACAGTAATTCCTGGAAAACCATCTGTTATTATATAAAGGGGAAGGTAAGCACACAGCAAGATGCTTGTTTTCCCTAGTCCTCCTGACTTTGTACAGCTGTGATAAACGAGTTGAATTTTGTCAAGGTCATGATGTGCCAGACTTAAGTATAATGAGCTGTATGAGTTTGTGACTGCTTAATGAGTGTTTAGTTAGGATGAAAATGTCAAAAGTTAAATAAGAAAACTGGACAGTTTGGCCCATGTATAAGTCACTACAGGTTACAAAGTTCGTAAACACAATACAGTGTATATTTGTAATACCATATTTTATTTTCTCTTGTAAATTACATAGTAAATATGCTAATTTTCAGTCATAACTCACGCTAAGCTGTTTTGAAATTTGTTGTCACAGCATCAAAGAATTTTTATATTGTTGTTTATTTAAAGATTGTGTAAATTGTTCAGTTTGTGAAAGTTCAATAAATTAGCTGCAGATGATTTATTGAGTTTATCATGAAAAATTAGATGGATTTCTTTTTGATTGTTACAGCACCTTCTCGAATACCACAAATTACTGCATACAGTACTATAATTTACATTGGTCTAATTTAAAAATTGTAGCTAATTTATATAAATTACTGGTTAATATTGATTGTTAAACTTTCACTTGTGAACTTACTTTGTTTTTTCCCCGTACGCGTTTCGGCATGATGTGCAATATTATACAATATACAATGTGCAAAACAATAGTATAAATTTTCTGGACCTAACAATTAACAAAACAAACAATACGCACACATATAAAATATACAGGAAACCAACCACAACTGACATGGTCATACACAACACATCAAACCATCCAACGCAACACAATCATGCGGCATTCAACCATATGCTCCATAGACTAACAAAAATACCATTAAGTAAACAAGATTATAATGAAGAACTCAACACAGTCAAATATATAGCAATAAAAAACGGTTACAACCCTAATTTAATAAACAAACCACACAGACACATCATAGACAAAACAATAAATACCAACAACACACAAGAAAATAAATACATCACACTCACATACCATAACTCCAACACACACAAAATCGCCAACACATTCAGGAAACACAAGTACAAAATAAAGTAGCGTACAGAACAAACAATACCATCAAAAAACACATCAATGATACAAACACGGACATAGACAAATACAACAAAACGAGGGTATACTAATTAAACTGTAGTGATTGTAATAGTTTCTATATAGGCCAGACGGGAAGATCTTTTTCTTCACGTTACTCTGAACACATAAAAGCTCTTTCCAGCAACAACATACATTCCGCGTTTGCCACACACATACACACACAAAACCTCAGCTACACCAACATAGATAATAATCTTGAGATATTACACTACTTGCCTGAAAGTCGGAAACTTAACACAGCAGAACAATATGAAATATACAAACACTACACAACACAACCAAACAACATACTTAACGACCAATTACACTTTAAATCACACGCAGTCTTTGACACAATTATGTATAAAACATACAATAATTTGGATCCCCGCGCCAATTCCCTTCCCTCCCCCCCACTCAACCTACCAACCAAAAAACTGTTACAAGTTCCGGACATTCTGTCTCACACTGCTGATGAAGGCGCATATCACGCTGAAATGCGTACGGGGAAAAACAAAAAAGCTCACAAGTGAAAGTTTAACAATCAATATTAATTAAGTGCTGTGAATGAAGAAGATGAACTATCAAAACAAATTACTAGTATTTGAAAACTGTGACCAAGTAAACAGTTCTAGATAATAATTCCGACCGCCCACAAGATGCTTTGAACCTTGAATCTCCATAATTTCATCAATCTGGTCAACTTGTTCTTGTACACTTGTAGAAGTGTTGGAAGCTTGAGTTTCATTGAACCATTGGGAAAGACCATTTCTAAATCATAAGGTGTAAATTTCTTTTATCCTTGATTCATATTTGTTGTAATTTAACTTGCCCCTTCTTCAATTTTTTATGATGATAATATTGTTCTTATGGGTGCTGATGTAATTTTGTTTAGTCTGAAAATTGTATTTGGCTTTCTCAACATTTTTTATATTTGTTTATTAATTTTATTTGTTATTTTTCAATTTCTTTTTCACATTTCCCGTACACCTTTGTATGGAAATTATTAATTATAGTGAATTTTTTTATAAGTACTATATCCCTGATGATAATGGAATTATTGCCTGTCCTCTAATAAAATTGTTTCATTGTTTCTTTGTATTTCTTAAGATGGTGCATTATAAACTTCTGTAATGAGCACATGAACCTCCAATAGTAGAACTCACAGTTAATTGAGTTGTCAATATTTTTTCCTGTTTTGTGCAATTCAGAAGTTTGTTGGTAAAATTATTTTATTGAATATTTAGGGCATTTTCGTCTTTATTAAATTTTTCTGCAACAATGTTTTTCAGATTTGTAGATTCAGATAACTGCTATATAAAACCCGTATACATTAAACATATACAATTTTTTTATAAACCCATGTTTGGAATAAACCTTAAGGTACTTTTCGTATTCAGGGCATCTATCTGTTGTAATTAAAGAATGGTTGATGTCATAATTTTTAACTCACAAAATTATTTGTGAAAATTTTAACGCACAGCTACTATACATAATTTCCAACATATAACATTATTTTCTGATGCACATGTTGTAATATAAATGTGTGGTATCCTATTATTGTTCCATAATACTTGTAAGACAGAAAAATGTCACAGACAGAAAAAAATTACAAACTAACTCAAATACAAAATTTTAGGTTGCCAAGCCTCGCAAAAAAAAAAAAAAAATAAATAAATATGAGCTAAGCAAAGATTTTTGGGGAGAATACCTTCACATTTATTGTTAAACTCAAAAGCTTGATATAAAACTACCCTTGATATAAAGCTCAGGAAATTATTTTTACTAAATCATGTTAGAAGGGAAATCGTTTTTCCCTATTTGTCTCATTGTAATTCAATTCCTGACCAGTAAATATAGAGGCGTGCATGTATTACCCAGGTTTATATTACAGTGCTAAGCATATTTCTAATAACAGACTGTGTGTAGTTCCTTAAAGAGTGCATGTACTTTAATACTTTATTAACAGATTGCCAGTATCCTTGATGCCTTGACATTATTGAGTGAGTGTTTTCTTCTATACAACTTCTGGGACAGTCATCTTGCAAATACATGCCAACGTAAAAGTATTAAGTGCTCTACCAAACAAGAGTTTGGGAGAGTATTAATTGAATCAGCATACCTGTAGTGTGGTGTATTGAACCATGTCATTTCATAAATTTAATTATAAATTTATGACATAATGTGTAATATATTATAGGTTGTCCAACGACGCCAGTGAGAGGTTTAGTGAGGGACAGGGATGGAGCAAAATCAGCAGATGACAATGGCAGTTGTACAGAAGTGGTGAGTTTTTATAATTATTGTGATTATGCTTTGGGGCTGGTACATCATTGGTTTATGCATATGTTTCATGCTGATTTTGGGTTGTTGTCTGTGTGTTTTGTGTGGCCTTTAATAGGACAAATGTAACAATTCTCGATAGCATTTTTGTTATCTTCGTCAAAGTCTGTAGTCGTTGTTTGGTCGTGGATATGTAGAAGTGTTGCTGAAAGGTGTGTTATTTTACAGCTGTTCTGATCAGATGAGTCATGATAGACAAGTTGTAACAAGACTTGTTTAGTTGATTACCAGCTTAAGTGTGTTTGTGTTTTGGGTATAAGTCTGTGCCATGTGCGTGGTGGTGGGTATATTCTGGTTCCTATGATGGATGAAGCCACAGACTGTGACCCTGTTTATTTAGAACATTGGTTCACCTGTCAATCAGCATGAAACATATTTACATTGTAAAAATATGACAGGATACATATAACATTTACATGCACTTTAACTGTTTAAAGAGTTAGGAAAGTTTATAAGTTAAATATTCCAACTAAATTATCTTAGAAGCAGGTTTATGAATTAAATAATTTATTGTGTAGCAATACTTTTGTAGATGTAGTGATCGTGTTGTGAGTATGATGGGAACAGTGACATAGTCAAGGGTAGTTGCTGGGTTACAACACCTTTCTTGGGTAGGTCCCAATGATATCTTATACATAAAAATAAGACTTGTTACTTAGAATCTTTTCTACAGTTACTGTCAATATTGTTTTATATAACTTTATATTAAAACTATAAAACAGTCTAATCCTTTGTTTGTCAGTAGTTTACTTAGTGAATTTCAAAAGTTACATCCAACAAACACATACACACAGAGTGAGGTCATCATATCAATTTTGAAAGACTTATTTACTTTTTAAATAGAAGAGTAAAGAAATAGAACTTACACAAAAAAACATTGCAAACAAACTGCTGTACACATCCCAAACAGGTTTCTGTATGAGAGTAACTAAATTGGAGAAAATAGTACAGTAGAACTTGGCTAATTCGAAGCTGAAGGGACCAGTAAAAAATTTGAATTATCCAAAAATTCGAATTAGTAAAGTTTTAATAAGGGTAGAAAAATCAAATCAAAAACCGAAATTCAGTAAAGCAATATGTTATTTTATTAAACAATTTCCTTATACATATATGTATTACAAACGTATAAACACGTTTCAGTACAAAATATAGCATTTACAGTTTTTTAAAAAAGCTAGAAACTTTTGATTGCATTTTGCAGTTAATACACTGAGTTGTAGTAAACTCTTCAAGTTTATTAAGTGCTTGGAAAATAGCATCACTTACGTTCTGCTGTCCTTCAACAAACCGTCGCAAGTCTTGAATGTAATTTGATGCCTGTGAAGCCGTTGGAATCGGTATCTCTGGAAGTTCTAGCTGGTCCCCTTCTTCATCTGAAGATGCACCATCATTTCTTTTGTTCATAACATCAGCCACGATCTCCGCATCTGTCTGTTCACCGCACACCGCCAAGTCTTCATCCATGTTTACAAACTCTTCGTAACGAATGCCTGCGTCATGTCCAACATCTTCCCAGTTATCCGCAGTGGGTACGACTTCTCTAGCAGCTTTATTCTCCTCTTCACCTTCAATGTGACAGAAACCACCTTTACGAAAGCAATTAGCAATTGTTTTTTGCATAACTTGGTCCTAAGCACTGTTGCTCATTGGGGGGGGGGGCAGCTTGAAGGATGTTAATCTTGATAGTATTTTCGTGCTCATCTAAATTAGCACCTGACAATGTTTTGGACCACAAGCCGTCTGCAAAAATGTTTAAAATTTTTTATTACACCGTGGTCCATAGGTTGAACTACTGAAGTCATGTTTGGGGGGGGGGGACACAACCTTTACATTTCCATCACAGGAATAGTATTGTGCGCTGTACAGTTGTCAATAAACAAGACGATTTTTCTGTTTTGATTCCAAAATTTCCTGTTGATTTTCAAAAGCCATCTTTCGAAAATTTCACCAGTCATCCAACCTTTATTGTTTGATTTATATTCAACTGGTTTTGTTTTTACATTTTTGAAACAACGTGGGTTGGCTGACTTCCCTATCATTAGCAAAGGCAGTTTTTCCGAGCCATCCATGTTTGCTCCGACTAAAAGTGTTATGCGCTTCTTGCTGTGTTTGCCGCCACTACAACTTTCTCCTTTAAAAGCAAGTGTTTTGTCGGGGGTGCATTTGAAGAATAAGCCCGTCTTGTCTACGTTAAAAATGTCTTTAGCGTCTCTATCAGAAATCATTTGCAACAAACCGTCTTTCCATGAATTTGCAGCTTCAACGTCAACAGATCCACTTTAACCCACAAACAGTTTTGAAAGACATGCCATTCCTTTCTTTAAAACCATCGAGCCAACCAGTGTTGGCCTTAAAATCATCCTAGATGCGAATTCCTCAGCTTTGGCTCTGACGAGGGGCCCACTGACTGGAATTTTTTTGTCCCTTGCTTGCTTAAACCACTTCACTACACATTCATCTACGTCAGGATTTTCTGGTCCTCGCGCTCTTTTTCTATCTTTGTCGCTGGCTTTACACAC
This sequence comes from Magicicada septendecula, assembly GCA_034769895.1. Lineage (NCBI taxonomy): Eukaryota > Metazoa > Arthropoda > Insecta > Hemiptera > Cicadidae > Magicicada > Magicicada septendecula. Next base: position 308,557,550 of record CM068376.1, read on the forward strand.
ACTATTCAAAATCTTCTCTTTATTTTTGAGATACATTGACAGTGTATTTGGTGGTATCCTGAATTCCTTAGCAATTTCAGATTTCTTTTTTTTGTCTCTTTTCCACTTCCCGAATAATGGGAACTTTTTTGGCAAATGTCAATGATTTGTATTGGGTCCGTGTTGGTTTCGAAAGGGCCATGATGAACACACAACACAATAAAACTGCACAATAAGCGTCACTAAAACACACCAGTCTATATATACAGTACTGTAAAAAGAAAGGAACGGTCTCTCACTACAGGACACAGCTCGCACAGTAGAAACTCAAAAAGACTTAACCCTTCCACGAATGCAGGCAGACTGAACTGAAAGCAACAGTGAGGGTGGCTGACTGATGAGGCGGTGGAACAAGGGACAATGGCGGACGGTACCGTTACACGAGCCAGTCACGTGTTATCGCGAGATACTGGCGCCAATTCCACGAATTTGACACAAATGACAAGCATCTGTTCACAAAGGGCGATGCCTGCTTGTCTGTTTCCAATCATGTCTCTATTGTTACGTGGTCTAGCCCATACTGCAGGCGATTTTTTGTAGTTAGAGCAAAATTTTTATTTCGAATTACAGATGATGTTTTGCACGGTTTTACATAGGATATTCAAGGGACCATGGTAAAAGTTCGAATTATCCACGAATTCAAATTATGCACGTTCGAATTAGCCAAGTTCTACTGTAGTAAGTCATATGATATGAGTTTGACTTAAACAAACAGAATATACCTAAATTAATTTATACAGTTAGGAATTTTAAGTATTACATAGTATGTATAACGTAGACTCTGTTATAGTTTTTAGTATTGATTTTCATGATTATTGTTTATCACTTTTATGACAAATGGAGTGTGCACTATATAAGTATTGTTATTTTGTTAGGAATGTGGTTTTTTGACCATCTGAGTATGTACATCTGTGAGTGGCTCCTACAAAATAATAAAAGGCAGGTTACAATTTACATTTTTAATGCATTTATATTTTTCTTTCAATAGGCACATTTATGCTGATATTTTTTTTACTCATTTTTCTTTTGAGTTTTATTAGCATTTTGTTCGGTTATATGCACCATAAGCACAACTTTCCACAACATTCAGTACTGCATGGGTCACAGTGATGCAGGAAATACTTATCTTAGAAAACCAACAATAAATCAAAAGTTGTGTAATATATTGTATAATTCTACAAGTCACTTTACTCTTTGTTGTTATCATATTGTGTGTGATTGGGTTAAATCATAATTCTTAGAGATGCCATCAACATATGGTATTCTGACAATTGGTAGGTCCTGTACATTACCTCCAATTGCTCCTGTCTGAGCCTATTCTGTAGTTTTTATATACAGCCCTCTCTTGACATCATTTATCATCATTAATCTCTTCCTAATAGCTAATAGTGTGTTGTGTTACTTTATCCCGTTGAGCAACGGATAAACTTAAAATGTTTATGAAAGCACTCATATAGATGAGTGAAATAGTGACTTGTAGTTCTTAATTTATTTAAACAATTTTTAAGTGCATAAGGTGGAGTTTTCAAGACGACTTTCCATCATTGAAGGTCTGATTTCATTATGTATATTGAAACACTCATCAGTCGGGCATTTTAAATTGATGACAGGAGTGCCAGCATATGCCTTTGCAAAGGTCATATGTATAATGTTACATATTGTTTTACAACCGTGGATGTGTATCTCTGCACCTTACTGAATGACCTTCATATCTTGAACAAATGAACATTTATAGTGTGGAACTGTGTAGGTGAACAATAAGAGTTTTTATTACTGGCCCAGTAAATCGGTGTATTTGCATGTGCCCTAAAGAACCAGCAGTTGTGAAAGTAAACTAAGTATTGTGTGGCGACATACATATACTTGAACATTCCATATTTTTATTAATGTTAACACGTAAGTATATCATGTAGATGGTAATTAGTTTATTGTGTATTTGGTTGCTTTTTGATAGTACAGCTTTATACATATGTTTGCCATTGTAAAATGCACTTTGTTAACATTTTTTTTTAGCATTTAAATGAAAATACACCATTATATGTTTATCATTCTGTTATTGCTATAAAACGCAACAAAAGAACAACGATTACATAATATTGCTACGTTACGTTGAGTGATAGGAATGGATTATAGAAATTTTTGAAAATAACGGGTATATTCTGGTTGAGTACATATTGGTGTAGTTGTAGATTTTTATTTTTTCTGTCCACTTGTTTTTACTCATTCAAGTCCATATGAATATTTACCACGCTCAGATAATTTCAAAACCAATAATTCAAGGGAAACACTAGTCAGAAATAAGAGTGCTTCCAGTATAAAATAATAATATATTTGGTATGCAGTTTTGACTCTCACTAATTCACACCATCCAATGCAAAATATGTGCATTACACTTTAATTCTAGATTGGTAGTTATGATGTGTTCTGAATATATTATTACTAAAGGCAGCATTTTATAGGATAGCCTTTGATAAGAGAGTAGCTTTTGTTAAGGTGAATGGTGTGGAGGGGTTGAAACTAGATCTTGTAATGTGGTCAGCTGGATGAGCATTTAGGATTTACTTACCAAATTGTTTAATATATAATAGTAAAAAAAAAAGAGAAAATGAATTAAAATATCACATAATTTTGGTAATTCTGCTGGGTAGAAATCATATGCTATATGTTATGAATGTATTGAAAACTTAAATATTTACAAACATTTTTAGATTTAGTTGTTTGAAGTATTGTGTAGCTTTTTACCATAGTATGCTGAGACTTTTGACTATGCTGCCCCTATATCTTATCAATACATCAGTATTTAATAATCGGTTGCAATTAATAATTGTGTAGCATGTTATAACGTGGTATCAAAAGTCCAAGAAGCTACTGTGTATTGAAGTAATTGCATTTTATAAATGTTTAATACCACTTTCCACCCACACAATAGTCGTGTTTTTTTGTGCCCGACATTTTTGGAACAACATTTTTGGACCATTATATAACGGGACAAACTAGGGGATATATTGTTTATAAATGAATATTATTAATTGTTTAAAAACCGGGGCTCAGTGTGGGTGATTCCACATTATTACAATTATTATGGTACTAAAATATATCCCCTAGTTTGTCCCGTTACAATTACACAAATCTTCAGTTTTTACTTAGGGACAGGTTTTGTAAAAGAAAACTATTTTCTTCTTAAACAATGAAAACCTATTTATATAATTATTTTAAAATTATTTCTAATAATTAGGCTGATTTAATTATAAACCCATTACATTTTAAACCAGTTATTAAATGGAATAATATAATAACTATGTAGAAGTGTTGTAACTTTATTATTTTTTGGATATTTGATTTATTCAGATTAAAACTCCCACTTACCTTTCATCTCTGATCTGGCCGGATCGCGTAGTGTGGACGAACCCATTTCGTTCGACGAACTCTGACAGTACATAAAACGAAATAAGGTTTTGAAAGAATTTAAATCTCAATTTTTGGAAGAGAAATTATTTTTCTTTTATTGATCAGAAATATTGAATTTATACGTTTTCCATATATATGTTTTACATGTCACATGTTGTGCACTATTGCACCTTGCTTGTAACTGAACTTACTAACTATGGCTTACCTTATCATTTATAAAGGCACAAACACTATTGTAAATACAAACAGCCCAGCATTGCTCGCTCACACATGCACACAAATAAATTTATTTAACCCTTAACATTTATAGTAAACCCCCCCCCCCAGCCCTTACGCTTAAACCGCCGGCACGTGGTTCGCGCGCGCACTCATCGTTTGTTAATTTATTATTGTCAAAAAAAACTTGACTGGTTATACTCGTTAGATTGACCGCGGCCACATACTTTTTACTATTGTTCCAATTTTTTACTGTTAAATTAAAATTTTTGTGACGAGCCTACTTTGCTCGTCCCGGCACCGGGGAGTTCAGTTAGTAGACTGGGGACGAAAGCGTAGCAGGTATGGCTGAGGTGATCTCATACTTGGTACGGAAATCACTGCCTTGATCTTCTTTGCCGAAACTTAGTCCTATGCTTTGCATGTAGTTTTGGAAGTTAAGATGGCGAACGATTTCAGCTAGGCATTGGCTGACATCATTAAAGTGGGCAGTCCTTAGCAGCATTTCCTGAGGACCGCTGATGAGACGATGAATAAATTCGTTCTCTAGCCATCTTGGTTTTTTGGTTGAACGCGTCCCCCGAGCGCCTGCTGGAGTAGTGGCGCGCGTGCATCGACACACATACACAGAGTTCTGAGAATTTCATGGAGGGACGAATTCCTGACGACTTACACAATACAGTAACTGCGTCTCTGCTTTGTTCCAACGCTATATCGTTTACCATGTGCTCTGTTGTAACGGAATGAATATTTGTCGTAATATAAAGCTTTCACAATAATTTTTAGAAAAACCTGCACAAAATGAAATAAATAAAAATGTAAATACCCCATACTGTAAAAAATAAAATGACCCAAAATTGACACGTTACAATACCCCCTCAATGAGAATTCTGCTGTCCATAACAGAAGAAATCTCATTGATAAACCCTGAAGAGGACCGGTGAGGAACTGGTGCCAACAACCCCCTTGTTCTTAATCTACATGGGTACACGACCCCCCTGGCTCAGCGACTATGGACTCATCTGAACGAGATCACTGGACTTCTCCATAAGAGATCCCAACACCGAGAAATCGAACCGACAAGTACCACAGCACACCTCGCCTTTTAGCATGCTATCCCCAAATATCCTTAATCCCTGGCTTAAATTATGCCAGATCCTCAGCCGATATGGTTCCCCTTTTATGCAAGCTGGGCTGCCTTTAGCAGATACTAGGCTCACACACACTCACATTACATAATATTACACATTGAAAAAATTCCCTAAAATTTACCATATCATCAAAAAGATTCAAAATTCAAAATAAAATATTTTATCAAAAAAAAATTCTCTTCCTTGTTTTCTGTTTTATTTAAAATGACTTAATTTAGAACTTTCTCCTAATCAAAACATATCCTTAACCTAACATGTAATCACTTAGATTCTAACAGTACAATGTAATACAAAATAAATCAATAAAATAAACATGGTTAACACACAAATAATAAAATAATCAATACTTAAAATATTCATTCGCTGGCAGGCGAAAAATCAAGATTTTTTTTTCAAAATTAAAATTTCCAAAAAAAAAATATTTCCCAAAAAATTTTAAAATTCAAGAAAAAAATTTAATTTTATTTAAATGTTTCCTTTATATATATATAATTTGTTTAAAATTTGTTTGAATTGATCAAATAAACAAATTAAATTGACTTCCTACTATACAAGCTTAGTATGTGTATGACCTCATCAGCTGATCGAAACTAGGTCAAGTCCAAAACCCTTGACCTACATATGTTATGTATACTTTCTGAACATACATTCAACAGCTGCAACAATCTAACTTGAAACACAAAACATAATAAAATAAAATATTTAAAACTAACAAAATATTATTACAAACAATAGGCAAATTGACATTTAAATTATTCACAATAAACAATTCTTAATTTTGCATCATTTTCAAATTCTATCCAAATTCTGTCACTGGCTTCAAAAATGAAAATTTTTATACATTCTTATTACAAATCTCTCTCTTTACTTGACAATCTTATTCTATATTGCTTTGGGTGATGTAAATTATTTATTCTCATTTAATTTACTACTTGATCTGTATACATATATCAACTTTCTCCCTCTGACTCTAACCACTAACAACTTCAACTCCCATGACACCCATCTCTACCAAAACATCTATCCCAAAACGCTCTAACCCCAACTTACTATTAAACTCAATTCGCATCATTCTACCCTTATATATAAAAAAAAATACTCTCTACCCCTTTGTACTCAGGATGTGTGTTCCCTCCCAAAAGCTCACTCCCTTATGTTGGTTCCTGGACTCCCCCTAGGTAACCCTTTCTGGCGCCAATCGGTCCCTTCCCGCCACAACGCCTGTCACTGTGGACTCCCTTACATCATTCATAATTTTCAACCAATATCTTCCTAAAAATTTTCAAAATTTATTATCAAGATTTATTATAAATTCCATTATCTTTCAGTTATTATTTAAAATTTGTTAATTATCATTTTTATTGAACACAATTATTTCCAATAATCTCACTATTGAATTAGAATCTTAGTTACCTGTAAACATTTTTATTATACATGATTCATATTGTAAAAGTTCTATACTTACAATCCATTTAACATGATATACACATCACCATTACTTTCACCTCACCTCTGAAACATTTAACAAAATTTATTAGTTTACATCAAACAATTTATCCTTTAATCACCAAGTTTCCAAATCTCGTAAAATAAATTAAATTCATTAAAAACTTTAATTAATTAACATTTAAATAAGCAATCAAAATATTTAAGCATATCAAATTGGTTTAATTTAATTAATTACTGAAAATATAAATTATATAGTTATCGAAACAATTCCAATTAATCAATTACTGTTTTCACAATTCATTCTATTTATTTATTTAAATTGTAAAATATTTATATTATTATTACAACAATCATCATACGTACACACATTATTTACTTAGCATTCCACCATGCACACAAATAAATTCACTACATTATTATTTACAAACTTTAGTTAATAACTGTTCAGTTTTTTCCACACTTCATTGTCCCAATTTTGCCATGTCAAAAACCATAAAACAAAATGTTTAAAACTGTCTTTTATTGTTTTATCGTTTAACCTCCATCGTCCCAAATAAGTCTTGGTTTTATATAGCCTTGTTCACTTTTATCACCACACAATTGACTGTTTTGTGTGTTATAACCACAAGAACTAAATTCAATCAGCTTACCAAAATACTCATTAAAACAGTCTACGTTAGGTATTTTTGTCAAGTCTCCGTTATTAAATTCATTCACTATTGGGTTAATTACTTTTATCAAATCATTGTTATTCAAATATACTTTTAAACTTTCCTTCCATTCACCATACGTTCTATTTAAGTTATATAATTCTGTTACTTTCTCCACATACACTTCTCTGTTTAACTCTCTCTCATCACAATACCAAATCACACTTTCAACATCATTATTACAGACAGAGGGTACAAATTCAATTAAACCTTTCCTGACTTCTCCAGGAAAAACAAAAAACTTCAAAAAACAATTATTTGTAGCACACTTGTCTACACAATATATACGTGATTGTCTTCCTTCACCCCCCATTCTACCTCGTAAACAATTTACCCTCTGTTTCATACCCATAATATAAATCTCTTTCCACTCTCTCTCTAACTCATTAACACACCTTAACATCTCATAATCACATTCCATAGACTCATCAGTACTCTCTGATATGACATTTTCAATTTCATTATTATTCTCCTTATTTTCAACATCATTAATATTTATTAATTCTTTATCTAATACAACACTGTCATTACAACTTTCGTTTGTATTACTCTTACTCTGTTCTACTTTATTCAAATTATTTCTTATCATTTCATTGGCATTTTCAAGACATTTATTCTTTTCTTGTATATTATTTATAAACTCATCAAATTTTATATTTATATACTGCTGCAATTGAATATTCTGTTGTTCGAGTTCTATTCTCTGTTCATCTAATTTATTATTAAAGTCACTTTTCATCTTATTTAAAATTATTTCATTATTATCAAAACGTTTATTCAATTCATTATTCTGCATGTCAAATTTGTTGTCCATTTTTCGTAAGAAACTCATTATATCTAGTTCCTCTGATTGTTTATTTTTATTGGTTGACACTGGGGTCAACTGAATCCCAGAGTCAACATCTGTTTCGCTTAGTTGTGTTTGAGACGCAATCGGGGTTGAATGAACGATTACATTACTGCCGACAGCTGTTTCTGTAACAGCGCCCGGATCCACTGCCAGCATACCACTTTCATTCAGCGATTGCGACTCAAGGTCACTTTCACTCATAACTGAATCTATTACTATATTTTTCTCTGTGTTCTCAGACATTTTTTTTTTTTTTTTATGTAACAACTGCCAATGATTGGTCTTTTTTCAAAACTGATGTTTTAACGTATACAAAATCAATTTTGCTTTCTCAACCGTATTTCGCTATGTACCGTCAAATGTAAGCCGGCGTAATACAACCCTTTCTGTGTTATATTACATCCTGGTCACGGCACCAATTGTAACTTTATTATTTTTTGGATATTTAATTTATTCAGATTAAAACTCCCACTTACCTTTCATCTTTGATCTGGCCAGATCGCGTAGTGTGGACGAACCCATTTCGTTCGACGAACTCTGACAGTACATAAAACGAAATAAGGTTTTGAAAGAATTTAAATCTCAATTTTTTGGAAGAGAAATTATTTTTCTTTTATTGATCAGAAATATTGAATTTATACGTTTTCCATATATATGTTTTACATGTCACATGTTGTGCACTATTGCACCTTGCTTGTAACTGAACTTACTAACTATGGCTTACCTTATCATTTATAAAGGCACAAACACTATTGTAAATACAAACAGCCCAGCATTGCTCGCTCACACATGCACACAAATAAATTTATTTAACCCTTAACATTTATAGTAAACCCCCCCCCCCAGCCCTTACGCTTAAACCGCCGGCACGTGGTTCGCGCGCGCACTCATCGTTTGTTAATTTATTATTGTCAAAAAAAACTTGACTGGTTATACTCGTTAGATTGACCGCGGCCACATACTTTTTACTATTGTTCCACTTTTTTACTGTTAAATTAAAATTTTTGTGACGAGCCTACTTTGCTTGTCCCGGCACCGGGGAGTTCAGTTAGTAGACTGGGGACGAAAGCGTAGCAGGTATGGCTGAGGTGATCTCATACTTGGTACGGAAATCACTGCCTTGATCTTCGTCGCCGAAACTTAGTCCTATGCTTTGCATGTAGTTTTGGAAGTTAAGATGGCGAACGATTTCAGCTAGGCATTGGCTGACGTCATTAAAGTGGGCAGTCCTTAGCAGCATTTCCTGAGGACCGCTGATGAGACGATGAATAAATTCGTTCTCTAGCCATCTTGGTTTTTTGGTTGAACGCGTCCCCCGAGCGCCTGCTGGAGTAGTGGCGCGCGTGCATCGACACACATACACAGAGTTCTGAGAATTTCGTGGAGGGACGAATTCCTGACGACTTACACAATACAGTAACTGCGTCTCTGCTTTGTTCCAACGCTATATCGTTTACCATGTGCTCTGTTGTAACGGAATGAATATTTGTCGTACTATAAAGCTTTCACAATAATTTTTAGAAAAACCCGCACAAAATGAAATAAATAAAAATGTAAATACCCCATACTGTAAAAAATAAAATGACCCAAAATTGACACGTTACAGTGTTTCTGGTAGATTGATAGACATTTGTTTGGTTTCTGAAAGTGGATTTTGATTTGTCTTAAAAAATTAATAAAAATAAATGGTAATCATTTTTATCCAATGACTTAACACATGATTAGAATCCCCCTCGTTTCTTTTTGTGCGAGTTGCAACATTGTTAAAGTTTAGTCTACTGTAGTAAAAATTACATTTTTTAGAATTAAACAATTACACATTTTTGACTATCATATAAAACATAAAACAATTATGGGTAAAATAGAATATGTCATTAGGCAAGGTTGGTGTAGATTTTTTTTCAGAATAATTTTTTTTTAGGTTTCCATGTACATTACTACTCTGTGTAGCACCGTATAACTGGAAGACGGTATTTTATTTTATTGATTTAGTTTATAATGTGATAAGGAAGTGTTATTGCATCATTCCCCATTAGCGTTATGCTGTCTATTGAGTGGTGTACCATTTTTTAAACAACAGTCACACCATCAACTTGAGACAAATAGTAATGCAATTCTTATTGATCTTTTGTCTGTATATCAGAATTTGCTTAATCAATTTAGTCTTTATTTTTGATGTTTGTGCGACTAGCATTATTCACATGCTTGTTTTAGCAGCTATCCCATTGTACTGCTCGTAATATACTTACCCGTCTGTATGCTTTTTATAATTTCTGTTGCTGTATTAGCATTTATTAATTTTAATCATGTTTTTACAGCATTCTTACAGTTTTAAATTTAACAAAAGGTCAGTGGAGTTATTGGAATTATATTGAGTGCCCAAAATTGTGCAAATACAAGATGACACTACCACTAAGACTATAAAATATTTAAAAAATCAATTTTTAAAATCTTTTTTTTGTTAAATGTGTTTTCTCTCTCTCTCTCTCTCTCTCTCTCTCTCTCTCTCTCTAATATTTTAAAAAATTAGGTATTTAATATTTTAAAAAATTAGATATTTAATATTTTAAAATACCAATGTTTAAATTTCTGTTATTTGAACTAATCTGTAGTTAACAGTTTTCGTGGTGTAAAGTAACATGAACAGCAAGAATATATCCCTGAAGTAAATATTAAAATATTTTTATACTTATTAAAGTATCACAGCCACTTTCTACACTGAATAAGGTAACTGAATAATGTAGTTTAGGAGTGGAGTATGGAATGATGATGTCCAGTAACATTACCTAGAATTTTACATAGATTCAGTAACAACGAGCTCAGGGTTTATTTTTAGCCAAGGGTGAGCTTTCTCTACCCGAGTATCAGTACGCAAGCAAAGTATTTTTGTTTTAATTGAAAAAGATACAGTTAAAGTTAAATAATGAATAAAACTTGTATACTGATAAAGTTCACATTTGTACTTTAACCGTAAAAGACACTATCTCAAAAATCGCACTAAATGCAGGGTAGTAGATCATTTTATCGAAGACTTATAACATTGCTCTTGTGGGCATTTTGATGGGAATTCACAAAATGAGTATTAATTGTGGGATATCGCTATGTCGGGGAGTGCTATATATGGGGTTCCACTGTATTTAATTAACTATATAATGTAACTAGGCTTACAGTTGCAGAGTTTTTCATATTGTTGTAAATTGTTGTGACATTGTGTCCTTGTGTTCTTGTAGTTTTTGGTTGAGTTAGAACAAACATTCGTGGATAACATCTGAAAGTTCTTAGTACAGTGGAAAAAATTTAACACAAAATTACAGAGACTGGTTATTTTTGTGTGTGTGAACTGAATTTCATGTTAACAGACAGAAAGTGATAAAATACGAATGAGAGGCTGGACAAACACTGTAGATTATTTAGTGTCAAGTATAGTCAAAATAAACCAATAAACAGTTTTAGCAAGTACATACATATAAACATTTTATTTTCCCCGTGGTTTTTATTATTTAATTTTTTAATTTAGTATAATTTTTAAATTTATACTATACCATATCTTTTGTGTTTAGTTTTTTCCAAATAGTCCATTATTTCTTTTGCACATAATTTTGCACTATGTTATTTTCAACAAATTGTTCTAATTTTATTAATGTGGCAAATATTTCATCTTTAGAGTTGGTTTCTAAATATCGACAAATACAGCTCAGCAACAAAATCACATTGGTAGGCATAGAAACTAGTTAAATTGTCACTATCAAGCCACTGGCATCTTTTTAACATTTTCAAAACGGTGCATGTTTAAACTTTTTCATGTAGCAACCAACAGAAGTTTTTCTGACCTGTTAACATTACAAGGTATCAATGCTGTGGTTCTGTCTTTGAAAATATTACTGTCAGAGAAAATATAACTGTTCTCCTTTGAATTAAATGTTTTACTGGCATGCAATGGAAAAATCATCCTGTTTCATCAGCATCGAAAATAACCTTTCATTGATAGTCTTTCAAAATTACGGGCTGGGTAGATTGCAACCAAGTTTATGTTTTTAAGATACCTCTCTAGACTCAGCACAGATGTTTGTAAAAAGGTTATACTGTTTCATTGTTTAAACCTTTCTAGCCAACCAGGCTTTGCAATGAAATATAAGTTCATCTTTTCAACAGGAACTTTGCTTTCTTGATCAGCTGTGGTCCAGAAGTAGAAGTGCCTTGTGATCTTGCTTAAACCAAACAAGAAGAGCATCTCTTCATTGGTAGCTTTATGGAAATGTTTTCTGTCTAGTCTATCTCCTAAAATTGTATAACCGTTTTTTCTTATTGTAGGTATTGTGAAGTATGATATACAGAATTCGATACAAATTTCTATATTAGGTCAAATATACTCATGAACAGCTTGAAGGATTTATTTTAAGAGAGAGCATTTTGTTTACACACTTTCTATTCCATTTTTGCTTCTGGATTGTAAAAACAGAATTTACAAATGCATAACTTCACTTAACACATAAATGTAGTCATAGAATCACGTATCAATGAACACAGTAAAGACTAAGAACACTGTAGATTAGAAAATTAACAGTTATGCCTCACAGATGAGTACAAATAAAACGTAATCTGTTTTGTACTGCAAACCACCACTACTGTACCTATTATAACAGGGAGTGACAATTTATGCAGGGTCATTGAACAGCAAAAAATTAATTTTAACAAGCCAGAAAAAAATGACATTTTAATAAAATCTTGTCATGTTAAACCATACAAATTAGAACTCTGAAGTACAAGCAGCGGTCATGACTTAAATAATTTTTCTTGTTAACTGGTGTTTTATGTCAGTAAAAGGCATTAGTATTTCTTTACATGTAATTTGGAAATTCAGGAAATATAAAAAGGTTTTTAGAGGACATAGCCAGTAGAACAGGCTTAAGAATTTCTTCAGAAAAAACAAATTTCTCACGAACATTAAAAATGCCCCAAGATTCCTGCTAACAGATATTGATCGAATAGAGAGGGTTAGAAAATTTAAGTATCTAGGGGAAATAATTCGAGGATGGTTTAGAAAAAATCTGCTATAGAAGAAAGGATTCAAAAAATGGAAAGAGCATATGGTATAACTAAAGATATTTACAATAGGTAGTGAAGCCAGTATGCATATATGCAAGTGAATGTCTAGCATTGAATTATAATTTAGACAAACTAGAAATATGGGAAAGATGAATTATTAGAAAAATATTAGGCTCACGAAAAACTTCAGAAGGTTGGAAATTAAGAAGTAATGCTGAAATATATCAAAGTATAGAAAATATAACAGAAACACTGAGAAAAAGAAGACTATTATTTTTTGGACATTTCTATAGAATGTACGACAATAGGTTAACAAAGCAGATCTTCAAATATCTGTGAGGAAAGAAGTCAACATCAAGTTGGATTAAAGAAGTCCAAAAGGATTTAGAAAAAAATAATATATAAACACAGAAGAAGTAATTGAAAGAGAAGATTTTTTTTTGGCAAGTGTTAAAAATGGAAGGAGTCCAGCTTAGGAGAGAGAGAAACGCAGGTTCAAAGTGGACTGAAGACAGGAAGAAGAGACACAGTGAAAAGATGAAAGAATATTGGAGAAAAAGAAAAGAACACAGAATTGAAATTGGCATGTGGTCCTTAGATGGCCGACACAATCATCGTTAGAAGGTTTAAAATCATACAAATGTATGTTAAGATATGAACAAATTCATGACAATTATGAACAAATTATTAAGTGTGTTTGTAAGATTGCCAATAAAGAAGCCTTGTTATAAATATTTATCGAGCTTGAATAATGTTTTAACTTAAAACATATATGGATTAATTTGGGATAATCTGAAATTATGAAATGAAGAAGTGGCCTTGTGTCCATTAGAACTCACATTAAAATATGGTTTTAATATAACTTTGTTGAAAGAGCATTGATGTGCAATGAAACAGCATTCACTTAGCATGTTTTATTAATTAAACAAGAAAAAGATGTACGTTCTTGGTGATGTAAAACTAAAGACATCAAAGAATTGTAGGTAGAAGGAAAGATAGGTAAAACAGAATTCATTGGAATAGCCTCAAAGAAAACTCAGAAAGTTTCGGAGATGGTAGAAAATTGATAATAAAAAATCCTTTAACCAATCATGGAAAGTTTGCAACAACAAGATAGAAGTTAGAATATCATTCTTAGAATGTAAATCTCCTAAGGGAGCGCAAAGTTTTAAGCAGCGGTAGGTTTTTATTGACAATGGAAAATCTGTTGTTGCGGGGAAAAAACAGTTTATGTGAAAACAGTTCGTAACACTGTTAGGATAGGGGTGGGCAGAGAACTGGTTAAAACCAGTCAGAAGGCAAATGGTTAGAAGAGACCATTGAATATATATGTTTTATGTAGATAAGTTTCCGTAGAAATCTTAACTACTTCTTTACAGTGAGATTATCTGAAAAACATATAAGTAAACCACACAAATATGTACACTTCTAAATAACATACATATGTCGTAAAGAAAATTTTAATAAGCGCAGCAAACAAATACTTTATTTTTATAAGGGATGGATAATGGATCCAAGGGAGCCTTGAGCAGTGCAAGGGATAGAATGCACAATATGAGCATTCAGTACTCTTCTTGGTTCCACTTACCAGATGGGAGGAAGTATATTATGTGTTCCAAAGTAAATGTAAATGATGACAATGACCTAGGATCACTATATCAGAAATTTTAGTGTTTGTTGCTGTCAAATTACTGTAGCAATCTGTTACAGTGGATCCTTCATAATCCGAACTGTGTAATATGAATGTCCAACAACTTAATTGAACCCTAATTAAATTACACTAAATTTATAGGTTTTTAAAATAAAATTGAATCACATATTAAATCAGTAAATAGAGTTTAATGTAATTTGTTTAGGTAAACTAATTATTAAAATAGCCACTGCAAATTGAAAAAATGGAAATCAACATATAACTTAAAAGTTACTCAAAAAGTACCTAAATCTGCTTTTTATATAAGTTGTCTAATTCTCTTGGCAACCAAAACAGTTTTTGTGTTATTTATTTTGGAGTTTCATTACATCAAGCTTAATCCATCTTCCATTACTCAGCTGAGGGATTTACACAGTTAATGATCTGAATCACCTCCAGTTCCAGATAGTGTGTACTATCAAAGTTCGACTGTACTTGTACTGACTCCCAACTGAAGAGTCGTTTATTCTTTTGTATTACTGAAGATTTTAACTATGTTGCTGTATGGAATACGCAACAGTTCCAGGTAAAACAATGAAGAAGTGCTGTGGCATATTTACTAGAAATCAAATAGGTGAAGTCCAACAGTAATACTACTGGCCTATGCCAACAGCTGTAAATGATAGCAGAACAACAGTGACCATATTATGGATGTGAATTACATACATATGAGAAAGAAATTGTTATTTTGGAATAAACACACACCCAAGACTCTTTTGTTGCAGTGATACATAACACTTGGTCATCATAATATAATTTACAGTATACTATAATTTGTAGGAAAGTAACTTATTATCCAAAATCTACAGTTATAGGTTTAGATCTATATATTAACTTTGAAGTTATTAAAAAGGGATGAATGAATTAAAGTCAGTGGCTACATGGTTCATGTGTAGTTCAGGACTTAAAAGAGTTCATTTCATCCTTTTGCATTCTCCTGGGAATACCCAGTGGTATTACAAATTAATTGGGGATGATTGTAAAACAACCTGACTCAGAGATAGAAATGTTTAATAAAGAAGCAGATGATGATGAGAAAACCAACAAAGTATTATCTATGACAGGGGAAGCATAAAGTACCAGTACTTTATTCCAAGAACCAAGATTGCACTGAAGTGTTTGGGAAGATTCAAGACCACTACACATTATCTTAGAATGGGATCTATGACAATTGTATATTTGTCAAAATATGGGAAATTAAGAGCTTGTATAGACTCATATGTTGTTTGTGCATGACCACACTTTGTCAGAATTGCATACATTCATTTTCACCAATTATTACCATTTTTTTTTGTAAGGTTTTGTTTACCATTTTGACTAATTGCTGGTTTCCATATAAACATCTGTAGAATAGTGGACATAATCCAATCATAGAATTCTCACCATTTTTAGTTTTTTCATTTATTTGTTTTAAAATTGTGATATGATAATACCAAAACCCGCTCTTATTCATATTTTCTGACCTCTTAGTACAGGCCATTACTTTATAAATGTTTGTTATATACTGTACTGTATGATTTAAAAATTTATTACAGAAAAAGGAAGTCCAAGAATAAAAATATTGTATACACATTTTAAGATAAATTTTATAATGTCTAACTTAATTGCAGGAAACATAAAGTCATGTACACTGTACAGTATGAATACATACAATTTTAACCCTCCGAATACCACGGTCCAGATGAAACATAGAATACCACGGGGGTCTTTGTGAGACCCCATTCTTAATTTTGGTTCTTGACGGCGTTTTGTGTGTCTGGTGGTTCAACTCTTTCACTTCACACCTGTTGGTACTTATGAAAAGGAAAATCATCTTAGAAAATGATTAAAATTAATAATACTTGCTCAGAAAGTATTTATTTGGAAAAAGTGACAATTATGAAGTGTAGTGTTTTTCAGCCAAAAAATATCACCCTTTGAGACAAACATATCTCCAAAGTCTCCCACAATTTCTTCATCAAGTTCATTGCCTTGAATTTCATCAGCTATTTCAACAACATCCTCAACTGCAGAACATTCTATAGTTTCTTGTACCTCATCGAGAAGGTCATTGGCTACAACTCTAGCCCTCTCCACAAGAAGTTTGGTTCTTGAAGACACAAGACGATCCATTTCACAACACGTACACACTGAACTTAGAATCAAACTGAACTGGAAGGAAAGAGATAACTAAACAACGAGTAGTGTCCTACTCGTTGTAGGACAACAGTCCTACAGTAAACTCAAGGGCAATGAGTGAACAACAGTGAGTGAGGGCAAAGTTTATTACAAGTAGGTAGACGTAGCTACAACTCGATACTCCCAATTTCTAGGAACATCTTGTTTGTAAAAAGGGAAAATGACTTTTTGGAACCCCAGCTGTGTTTACACTTCATGAACTGACTCGAGTGATGCAATATTATGAAACTACACAACAATTTCATTTTCAGAAAAAGGGTACACAGAAACCACGGGGGTCTCGCGAGGACCCCAGCCACATTTTTTAGGAAACACTACGTGATTACAGTTGTGATATTGAAGTATTCAGCGGGAATAAAGATGAAAGTGGCAGTATATAGTTTAAAAAAAAAGTCACAGCCACAATGAATTCCTTCCAGTTTTTCAATATATTTTCGTCGAAATTCCGTGAGACTGGGGTCATTAACGACCCCGTGGTATTCGGAGGATTAAAATAAACAAAATATAACGTAAAACGTAGGCCTAGTTCTTAAAAAAATAATTTAAAGTTATTTTACTGTTCTTTGATAAATGATACACAAATGTGAAAGGTAGGCCTAAAATAAAAGACTCAAAACTTACAGTTTTTAGTTTTTTAAAAAGTCCTTGATAGACAACTGCTTCTCACTTTTACCCCTCTTCCACGACGCAATGTTCCTCTACTTACGCAATCAGATGATATCAGGTGATGTCACTTCCTTCTGCTGACTAATGTACTGCAGTGCTGCCTCAATTGCCTTGAACCCTTCCGAATGTGGTTTGAGATTTTTCTGTCATCTAAAAATGCCTCCTCCTCCTCCTCTTCCACTATTTCTTCTCCTATGTCACCATTTCCACAATATCATTGTCAGTTATTTCATCAACTTCATCATTTGCCATCCATTCTCTAATGTCCTCTGCACTGACATCATCACAGCCCAGTACTTTTTCCAGCAACGAAACAAGTTTATCGTTTTCATCTTCCACTTCAGTTTCACACATGGGTTCAATGTCGAAATGTCCACCTTCATGGCCCAAAAGAATTTTCCAAGACCTTACAAGTGATATGTTTGGAATCTCTTCCCATGCTTCGACCAACCACCTTATGACATCTAGCATGTCAATCTTTTTCAAAGTGGTTAATTAGTCTTCATTATTATCAATCGCTGATATCAACGAACTGAGAAGACGCCGGCGATACTTTTTCTTTAGCATTCCAAGGACGCCCTGGTCTATCGGCTGACAAACAGCTGTCACATTGCGTGGTAAAAATAAAGCTTTGATGTCTCCATCTCTGAGTTCTTCCGTGGCCGGATGTGATGATGCATTGTCAAGAATTAGCACAGCTTTTCTCGGCAAATTGTTGTCTTTCAAATGTTCTTCTACAGTCTGTATGAATTCATTTTTGAACCATGATTTAAAGATTTCTGAAATTCATCCATGCTTTCTTTTGATGTGTGTAATATATGGGTAGTAATTCCAGTTTTTTAAAAGCTCTAGGTTTCTTTGATTTTACTATTAAGCAAGCGTGTAGTTGCTGCTTGCATTACTGGAAGCCAAGATGGTGACTCGTTCCTTGCTTTCTTTGTATCCTGGTGCACCAGTTTTTTTTTTGTGCAAGCGTTTTTCTAGGAAGCATCTTATAATTTAAACCAGTCTTATCGCAGTTGTGCAACTGCTCCCCAGAAATTCCCTCCTTTTCAATAAGCTTAAAAGGATAGTCTTTGAAAAAGGTACAGCCTCTTTATCAGCAGATAAAGCCTTCCCAATTACGGTAATCTGGCAAATACCGAATCGTTTTTCCACCGATCTAACCATCCATCGCCGGCAGTAAATTCTGAATCTTCGTCTATTTGTCGCTTAAGTTGTAATGCTTTTTCGTGCAATATTGGCCCAGTAACAGGCAAGCCTTTTCCTCTTCTTTATGCTTACCTTTCAGCATGGTTTTTCTTACTTTCATTCCACTTCCTCTAGCTTGGGCAGCACACCACTTTTCAATTTCTGCTCGATTTTTCTTCCAGTCACCAACTGTACTTTTCCCAACTCCTAACTCCGAAGCAATAGTTTTTGCCGTTACCCCAGAATCCAGTTGTTTTATAGCGCGTAGTTTCTCCTCCATAGTCACTACAACCTTTTTTCGTTTATCACCCATTTCGTAATCTTCAATAAAAACAACAACGAAGCACGCCAAAAAAACAATTACAAATGTAACCAGGGCAGTGGGAAACGTATTCCGCACTTGTTGACATCCAATACACAACTGACGAAACAAAGAGCAGGTAGTGGGGTGGGGGAAATCCGCGCTTTTCATGTCGCAACTTGTGTTTTGCACAAGGCACATAGGTTCAAAAATAGGCCGGATAGTTGAGAGTCTACTGTATTTGTTATTAATATTCAAAGTGAACAAGAATAATTCCAAGTAAATAATAATTTGTTTTCGCACAGATCTTTTGTGGTATATTTACCAATTTTCTGTTATACAAAGAAAGTATTTTACTTATACTATGAGAAAGAGCTAACCACATTACAGATCAGTAGTAAATAAGCCCTGTTGTGTGTGTGTGTGTGTGTGTGTGTGTGTGGTTTTGTCATTTTTTTTAAACAATTTCCCTTGAATTTTCGTAGTGGCATACAAAGTACACCTGTATACATCAGTTCTTTTTATTCTCATTTCCGTTCTACGCATATTTTATAATAATTATTTTTTAAAAGTAATAATAATGAATTCATTGAAAATTAATTAAAATTTTGTTAGCCTCACTATAGAAACATATTATATGGTTGCGTATGAGGTAACAGGTATTTGAGTGAGTCATTTTTATTGCTTATAGTATATTTGTTTCTCGTAACTAGTAAATACACTGTATTTGCTATACAATGGATACTGTATAGCAAAATAGTAGGGTACTTGATTGAAGCAAATGTTTACTTATTTCAGAATACTACTATAGTTTCCCCAAAAGTAATCGCTTGTTCTTTTGTTTGTTTTCTAGCGATAATCTCACCCTGGTTTGATATGGACCACAGGAATCGCAACAAATTCAGATATTCTTCCAGCTTCGCTACATACAACACATTGCAAACATTTTTTGTCAAAATATGTACTTCTGCATATTTAATATAAATTGTTTTTCACACGTTAGTTTTTGAAAAGTAATGGTGGCTGTATATATTTTGTGCAAATTGTGTAATTGTAGAAACTGTTTTGTGACAAGATTAGTTGGATTTATTGAAGTTCAGTAGCACTACATAAATATTTTTCACAAAGCATTACATTACTTTGAACGCGCGAGTGAGAATGAGAGAAAGCGTGTGTGTGCGCGTGTGACAGGTACTTCAGATGTATGCGCAGTGCCAAACAGCTTCCACAATTGTGTGAAGTTCCTGATTGACTTGGAAAAATATTGATTTCTTTTTTTAAGATCTTTGTACAGCAGTTATTTAATATATGTGTATTGCAAAATGTGAACAATATTTATTAAGTGTTATGCATTATTTATACTACATGTTAAAGTCATTGTATATAGTTACATATAATGAACAACTCATAGTTAGTAAAAGAAAAATAAGATCTAATATTCTAATAAATAAAAAAACCCTCTGATATTATAAAGTAAAACATATTATTCAGAATTGTCTAAACACACACACACACACACACACACACACACACATGTCATGGCACATATCTGTGAACATATATGGCCTTTGTTTTGTAAACATTCAGCGTTCTTGTGTAATAATACTGTACATACATACTTGATATTTAACTGATTCCTGTATTTGTTTGTTAATAGATAGCATTTTCAGTTGTTTTTGAAATTAGTGTTATGCTACACACACACACACACATATGTATATATGTACAATTGTTAATTCTTCACAATTCTTGGATTTTTTACTGGCAACTTAAGATTTGCATTATCTTTAATTCACTGTTTATTACAAAGTTATATAATTATGAAACCATTTATTTTCACTTTGCTTTCAGTAGGTGAATAGCCCTCTGAATAATTCTCATGAAAAACACTCCACAGTGATATGGATCTGATATTATCCATTGTCATGGAATACAATTAGGTCAGCCAACTTAAACATACAAACACGGTCATTCCACTTCAGTAATATTTGTCCCAAAAGTACAGTATATCTGCATATTACAGACAGTGTACACTTGGTGCTAAAGAATAACAGTAATGTTTTCACATTTAAGTTATTGTTTATTTTAGTATTATAAATGGACACCAGGTGAATGTAGTTGATTTTTTTATAAATTTAAATAAAGATATACTTTTTAAGAAGGTTCTGTTTTCTTTTTCATTCTGTTTTTTTTTTTGGGGGGGTAATGTAATAGAAATTACATTCTATTTCTGTATGTTATCTTTTGTGGTTAACATACACCACATAACCATTACACAGTTTGTAAGTGCAGGATAATCTTACATGCAGTGTGCATAATTTCTATACATTGTCAAAAGTATGTTAGGCCTATGGCAGAGTGCTTGTTAATGACAGGGCCACTAGAGAAACCTAGGATGCTTTCTATCGTAGAGTCATTCTATGCTGGGATAATCGTGTAGATCAGTTTTGTAACTCCTATCCACTATCCGAGTTTAAATTTCAATTAAAGATGCCGCAACTTACACAATGCACTCCACATCAAAACTCTGGATCTGATACTTCATAGTAGGCAACAATGAATGCACAGGGTTGTCATTTTCTAGTGGTAATGAGTGAGGGGATGTGGAGAACTTGTTTCTGTTTGGGGCCAGGTTTGGTTGCTGTTAATAACCGATTGTGTGATAGTATACCTGATCAACATTTTAGCAACGTACTAGTAACTTATGATCATGTGTATTGTATTTCTCACAATCCTACATGTTATAAATGAATGAAAACCTTAAGGAGTAAGTTAAGTTGAAACGGAAATCCATAACAGTTCAGTTCAATTACTTGTTCTATGTATCACGGGCCTTTCGTATGGATTTCTTCAGTTTTAGAAAAACAAATTTACTACAGCACAGCAAAGACACAATTCAGAAGAAAAAATTCTTGGACCTGTACTGTTAGGTAGCATAATTCCAGAAAAAAAATTAATTCTTCACAATTATTGGATTTGTTACTGGCAACTTCAGATTTGCATTATCTTTAATTCACTGTTTATTACAAAGTTATATAATTTAATGAAACCATTTGTTTTCACTTTGCTTTCAGTAGATGGATAACCCTCTGAATAATTCTCACGAAAAACACTTCACAGTGATATTATTTTGATTTTTATCTGTAAAGTAAATGGAATTTGGTAAATGTTATTTGATTTCACTGACTGAAGTTTCAGGTTATACATAATAGAATTTTTGTGGTCGCAGAGCGAATGAAACCTATACATGATTATACTTTTTATGAATAAATTTGAGGTCGCTTTGAATTTAAATCTACAACATTCAGAGTGGGCGGTGTGGTGGTTTAAAAAGTAACTCAGTACAGACATTAACATTAATTACAGGAATACAAATTGAATATATCTGGAATTGTATAACAAAAAATATTATACACATTTTTTTATATCTCAGAATTTCTGGAGGTAGCGTTAACTATCTGCCTCCTACAGAAACCGCCCCTAACGCATGACATAATCTATATTACTGTTCAAATCATTGAAAAACACATGTCACTCAGTGAAATTAGTAAACAACTAACTACTTAGTCCCACCAAAAGTGTACCAGTTCAGTAAGATGAAACAAGTAAAAGTCCATGCAAAAATAAATGTCACTGATCTTCAGCATTCATAAAACCAACTAGCACTAATTAAATTTACTTCCTGTTGTAAAAATCTACTTCAGAGTTCTTTTTGTTACAATTTTTGGGGTAATCATTTTAATGAGTTTAAAAAAATATAGTGCCAATTAAATAAGAACAGCAAAAATGCTGCCAATTTATAACTAATACTGTTGGTTGTAGCATAACAAGTTACAGATCTGTTTAATACAGTCTGGACAGCACATAATTGGGGCATTATATGCATTAAAAATACTGATTAAAAATAAAACCATTTCGGTTTCTTGAATATATTTAAATAGTCTACAACAACAAAATCTGTTACCCAACAAAATCTGTTACCTGTTAAGAACTTTTCTAAGCATAAGAAAAGAACACTGGAAATGTTTTGGATAGCACAGTATATAAAGTGACCTAAATTGAATTATGAAGGCCAAGAGGTACGTGCACAAATCAATTGTAAATGGAAAATACTATATATTTAAAAATACACTCCTAAGTCTTTCAACTCCATTAATTCAAGTAGGTCACCTCATTAATTTTAAATCATTCTCATCTAAAAAATTATATTCTTTAATACAGAATTTTGACAATAGACGTTGGTTCATTGTACAAACCTGATAAGGTTTTGAGAAAAGATCTTAAATTAAATGGAGCCCTGATACAATAATATAAATCACAATACAACAACACCGTTTATCTAGGACGCTCTATTTTTATCAAGTTCTTAGAGAAAGCCAGAACAAGCAAAAAATATCAGTGTCAGTGTTTGTTTGTCAGTGATTTGAACAGTAATGTAGATTATGTCATGCGTTAGGGGCGGTTTCTGTAGAAGGCAGATAGTTAACGCTACCTCCAGACATTCTGAGATATAGAAAAATGTGTATAATATTTTTGTTATACAATTGCAGATATATTCAATTTGTATTCCTGTAATTAATGTTAATGTTTGTACTGAGTTACTTTTTAAACCACCACACCGCCCACTCTTGTTAATATACAAATTGTTACAATCAAGTCCCTAGTTCTGGACGACATTTGTTAATATACAAACTGTATACTTATTTTTGTGTATTTATTTATTATATGAATCTTACAATAATTATGGTACTTACCATAATTATCAGAGCACATGTCAGCATGACTATTTTGTTTCTTGCTGGGTCCAGAGTTCGTATTAAGCGTAAATAGAGACAGTTTGGTGATTGAAATGAAGGTATCAACATAAATATTATGGAAAATCAATTTAGTTTTATTTCGAATTTGCAGAATTAAATCATCATACATTACAATGGCTTCTTTATCGTGACCAAAACAAAATGGCGGTCATATGCTTACTCTTATATTCGTTAGTCATGACTTTAAGTACTTCGTTATATTCTTTGAATAGCTATAAAATTTCATACCCTGCAGATAGTAATATACTTAAGTGGTTCCATTTAATTTATTCTGATCTAATACTAAACACAAACCAATGCCTCAGCTTTGTTTCCGGCATTGTTTTTATACACTCTTTCTCTTTCACTCTCTCTCTCTCTCTCTCATCACAATATTATTTAAGGTATATTTTATGATATGAATAGTTTTGAGCTCAAGTATTTAAAAGAAATCTGACTGCAATTTTGACTTTCCTGAATATTAGTGTTTTCCAATGTGAACGTTCCTCATCGTCCGGCCAGGTGTTCGGCGTATTTTCCAAGTTTTCTGGTCGTTCTTCCCACTGAATTTACATTGTTTACTACATTACTATTGTCAAGCACTGATTCTGTTGAATTACATTTTGTCACTGACTTTAAAAACTCATTTCGCTGGCTAAACTTTTGCCAGCAAAATTGACAACGTCTTCACACTACAATGGTGTACAGCAGAATGGGACTAGATGCTATGCACATTTTGCGTAAGTGTGTGTGCATTGACGTCATTGTCTTTGTCTTGAAGTAGGAAACGCCCTGGTTTTGCGTCATTGTTGTTACGTCCTTTATATTTTTTAATGACGTTTCGTATTGTTGGCCAATGAAAAGTATATGAAGAGTTTGTGTCGACCGTCATGTACGCTTGACCTTGGAATCGTCCCGCACCGATGTAATTGCGTTGTTTCATTATACAAAGGGAAAATTGCCCTACCCATTTACATGTGTGCAAAATACAATAAAATAATTCCTTTTGTACCATAAATATGAAAACAGGCTTTTGTCCTGTTACACTCTGAATATTGTAGATTTAAATTCAAAGCGAGGCCACTTGAGTGTATAGGTAGCAGTTTTCATGCTACCTCGTGCAGAGTATTAGGGTGTCACGTGTCTTGTCTGAGGGGGTTGAGGGGTATGCCACAGCTATGCATAAGAGTGAGTGAGAGAGCAGTACAAGCGAGACAGGCTTAAGTAGCATATGGCGACCTACCTATATGCTGCCAACATTCCAGTATAATTTCGTTTGTCAGTTAAAGTGATCAAATTAAAGTTTTCACGATATTAATTGATGACTCGTTGGGCACTTGGTGAAACATATTAATACAAAGGTTTTGTAAAATATATAAAAAAACACTTGGTAAGTTTCACAAATTTTTTAATTAACTCTGACAGCTGTTTCGACTAACTTAAGCCATTGTCACTCGCTCTTTGACAATGGCTTAAGTTAGTCGAAACAGCTGTCAGAGTTAATTAAAAAATTTGTGAAACTTACCAAGTGTTTTTTTATATATTTTACAAAACCTTTGTATTAAATTAAAGTTTATTTGAATGTCCCCTGTGCGTGTAGTGTTACACAAAGTCACTGAAACATTTATTTGAATAAACAGACGTTTATTTTTTTGTATTATATATTTGCAGTTAATTAGGTCTAACAATATTGTAATAAAAACCTAAAGTTGTTCTTGCACTAGATTTTTTAATCACGAACCCTCACTGTTTGATAGTAGTAACTGGACATAATATATTTAATAAAATACTGACTTGAATCCACATAAACAAATTACAGAAATATGTTCTGTGTAATTTTTATGTACAGTTGTGCATATAAATACACATGTGTTGTTTTTTGTTTCAAAAAATATTCTGTCTCATGAGCTAACTGATTACTGTAGTTCTGCATGACTACAGTGTTTGTTACATAATTATATAGAGCTAAGCAACAGTTGTACTGTGTTGTAGATCGACATTACATTCTGGTATCTGTAATGATAAAATAAACATTTAAACAATTATTTTGACATGGGATTTCCACCTGTTGACTGTGTATAATAGTATTGTTGCCATTCTCCATGGAGTTGAATCTTTTTTTTCTTGTTTTATTCAGATTGTTTCTTTCAAAACTTCATGTTATGGTATCCTAGTTGAAATTTTTTATAATGGTGAGTTAAAAAGTAAAAAAATTGTAACATGGGTCAATAATGAAACTACAAAATTTTATTCATTATAGAAAACAGGTATTTGTGAAAACCTGATGTCTGTTTTGTAACATTATATGTGTTACATTATAACTGTGTGTGTGTGTGTTGCAGATGGGCAAAAAGAATATAATGTGGTTGTGTTCAAATATAATACTGGAACAAGTTAGAATAGCATGCCCCTTTATAGAAAAAGGAATGTGAATTGACAAGGCTATGGTGGTGAAACTTGAAACCGTACTGAGGATATTCAAATATTGTAATAGTACAAATAATTACCACATAATAATTAATAAAAACTCATCTTACCTTTTCGGATTCCAGGGTTCTACACACGAACTCGCAGCCTATAAACGTGATTTAGGGTTATGTGTTGTAATAATTACTCTCATTTACTGTTAACTATTTCAACTTCATTTATTATTCTGTTTTATTATTCTCTTTTATGAATCAATTAAAAACATGCCTTCTCCAGCTCTATTATCTAACATTTCAATTAAACACAATTAAATATTGAGGTAACGACCCCATCTGACCAAAACAACAACCTTATCTCTTACTTCGTATAATTAAATTAACTTATTTATTAAATTCATTAAAGGTAACCCAGCGTTTTGCTCACACACACACTCATCTTTTAACCCCTTTTTAATTTAGATTTTGCGCTTTTATAAATTTTTTATATATTGATTTGTATATGTTATTCTGTTACTTGACTGGTGGCGTCCCTGCAGACCACGTGTCACCCTTATTACATTTTTGTTCACTGGTTTGCATCCGAAAGATGTTGCACTAATTAAAATTTTGTTCACTGGCGGTTATTTGCTCTCCCACTGTTGTTTCACTACTGTATCACATGGTTCAAGCACATTTTTAATAATTTGGTTGTATTTCGGCTCGTGAGCCTTGTTACGCTGAACCGGCCGGTTCCGAAGCTATAGGACGACAGACGCCAAAATCGACGCTTCCAAGATGGCCAAAACGTTCTCCAGCTTACCAGCTTGCTTTTGATAGGCTCAACGGGCGTCACGTGACATCTCATTAGCGACCACTAATTACTGGAAACTCGCTCTGGCTGACTAGCGAACCGCATTCGTGACAATTCATCTGTGCGGGCAGGCATACGCGCGCTCTTTCACATTCCACAGCACCTGGAACTGGCGTATCTGGCCGAGCTAACTGAGCCAACATGCAACCGGGTGTTCCGTAAGTGAATGCCGATTGTTAAAAACTGAGCCCTGTGTGGGTAACTCCCTTTCTTAGCATTTACAATTTAATAAAATCAATCCCACAATTCTGTTCCGTTACAATACCCCCCCAATGAGAGGTTTTCTGCCGAAACAGAAAAACTCTCATTGCTAACCTAAGAAGACCAGTGAGGATATGGTGCCAACAACCCCCTTAATTCCGTAATAAATCATGGGTAATCTACCCCCCTAGTTTGGCGACTATGGCTGTACCTGAATGACACTACTGGACTTCTCGGTTCGAGATCCCAACACCGTAAAATCAGACAGGCACTCACCACAGTATCACCTTACCTTGTAACATTCCAGATAAAATCAACAACTGGCCTTATACCAAACCAGATCCTCAACCAATATATCTCCCCTTATAAATACTGGATTGCCTTTAGCAAAGTACTGGGCGCGTACATGTGAGCCCTACTATCTTAAAATTAGTACACATTAAATCAACTAAACATCCCTCACTATACCAAACCCTAATCCCACAGCAAGTCTAATCATTTTCAATTAACAAGAACATTTCATCTCTACATATAACTACAGTTCCCTTATTTTACTCAACTTTTATTTGTTTGTTTGACGTTATCATTTCAAAATGAAAATAAATTATTTAAATTTCCTTCATTGATTAAAATAAATCTAAACTCATTACCAAGAATTCACCTGCAAGTTAACTTACATCATCTCTTTTAATTAATCATTTTAATTGCAACTTTCAAAATTCAAAAATCTTCTAAATGAATAATTTTCCTCATAATTGTATGCTAACAATTATTACAAACCAAACAACTTATTACTATCATTAATTCCATTATAACTACACTTGGTTATAAACATATAATATAAACACTATTGATCAGCTGATACATCATCAACATACACAATCTTTACTTTATATAGTGAACATAAAACACAACACAATCTGTACTTCAAAAAAAATTAACAAATTTTTTTTTTATAAATTTAACTTTCAGAAATATATTCTGACCATTAATAAAAGAAACAAAATCAATTAATTAAATTAATTAATAAAAAGAACCTACGAATTAATTGCAAGAAATATACTACACATTTAACACCAGTCATCAGCTGATGTCTCATTACCAGGTGAATGACCTTTCTCTAGGCACAGTGAATACAAGTAAAACAAATACACAAAATTATACAATTGCAGTTATCAAATGTTCTCATTAAATACAAAATTATAACAATAATGTGCCTAGTATTTGAAATTATTTATTCTCCTAAGTGAATGTTCATCACTAATCATTGAATTATAAAGCACATAGTAACCATTACCAAAACAGTGAGTCAACAATACACCCCTCTTTAATCAGAGCCAAGCGAACGTACTTGTACCGTGATTACGGTTCATAATCATTTTAACTGAATATTCAGTTACCTCCTACTTCTACATCATCATTTTTTTTTTATTATACCCCCCCTTTTACCCAGTAACAATTAGGTAAATCACCTGCCAGGTAAACCGGATCAAGTATTTACCTGGTTGCATAAACACTATTGTTTATGCCCCTGGCTTGTAACGGCCAGCTCCTTTTCCACACACACTATTTTTTCCTGATGGTGGACTGTAGCACCCATTTGCATCCACAAGAACTGAAGTTTCATTAGGGTGTAGACGCTGCCTACCCCATTCTTGTTTCAGCGTTATACAAAATTCGGTATTACTGATGTCCGAGGACACCAGTAATCCTACTAAATATTACTTATAAACACTTAACACGGCACTTCCACCCCCTACAATGGTAGCCGCTGTTCCATAGTTTGGTGATTCCCCTGATTTACCCCCCAGTTAATTTCTAAATTCACCAATTTTGAAAATAATAACAAGTATGGCTAGGATACAATCTGCCTAACCACACCTGCTATCAATAACCCAAATCCACGGTCAGGGTTCGGTGACTCCGTGACTGCCCGAAAGTGAGGAATCACAAGTAAATATTATATATTATGTATTTGAATCAAAAATTTACAATTCTCATTATATGATGTTTCTAGTATGGATTATGTGCTACAGCACCTTTCATTTTCTTTCTTAACTTTCTTTATCGTGATTCTCATGAACACAATATAGTGAGTACAACCAAAATATTTATGTTTGTTTCCTAAACTATAATCTACCTACCTATACAAAAATATAATTCATACACTACATTTACTACATCATCTAATAACAAAGGCTACTTTTAGAGCTTCTTTGTACAGTTCCTTCAATGCTGCCAAACGTGCTTTCAGCTCATACTCATTAGCGTATGGGGTCTGACCATCTCCGACCCCATCTCTATAAACCATGTTTTTGCTAAAATATACTGAAAATTTGTACTTTGCGATTCGCTTCCCAACAACAACTTTTATATTATACCATCATTCTGTTTAGTATGGGATACCGGATCGCAAATCACACCTGTTTATATTTGAAAGTTGCTCTTAACAAATCAGGCAACCATTGGTTCGTGGGGCCGTTCCAACTTATGCACTACTTATCATAATTTTTACCCACGAACCTTAAGGGTCCCACTCCCCATTCTAAAACAAAATTAAATTTCTAATTGGTACCAATTTTTTGTGAAGCCGGACCATCGTCATTTTCACTGCCCGAAGGAAGTTACCGCTAACCATGGTCCGCCTCCAAACAGCCAAAACCACGGTCAGGGTTGGTAAGTCCGTGACCGCCCGAAAATGGGGGAGGATCCCTTCTGAAAACATATAAGACATATTAGAATTCAAAAAAAAATTTGATTTAAAGTTTATCGTGACCAATAACGCTTTAAATTTGTTGCGTTATGTGTACCCACTAATTATCGTGTCGCCTGGTTTTGCAGAACATATACATTGTCCATCTTGATCTCTATCACTTCGTATGGTCCCTCATACAACAAAAAGAATTTCTTTATCTCTTTATCCTGTGCACTCGATAAATCATGTCTTCTCACTAGTACCAACTGACCTACCTCATATCTTGTCCACTTGCCTTTAGCATCATGCCGCTGCTTTCTTCTTTCTCCCTTAGTTATTAGGTTTTCATTGGCGAGTTTAAGTTTTACTTCCAGACCTCGGGTGTTGCTCTCCGGTGGATAGTTGAACAGCTGTTCCAGAATCCTAGGTGGACGTGTTCCCTTGACTAACTCGTATGGTGTGAACCCAGTTGATTCATGGGTGGTACAATTTAACCATTCTTCAATTCTACTCACATACGCTGGCCATTCGCTGTGTTTAGCATGGCAATACGCCCGAAAAATTCTCCCTAACTCTCGCATAACTCTTTCGGCCTGGTTCGATTGAGGATGGTATACCGCCATGTGTTTTGGTATAATGCCTTCCCAACCCAAAGTTTGTTGCCATATTCCACTAATAAATTGGGGCCCATGATCAAATAGTATTATTTTAGGTTTACCTGTTTTAATCATGTAGTCCTTCATTATCTTTTCGCTTAATAATTTACCAGTCGCCCTTTTCACACTATACAGTCTTACAAATTTCGTGAATGTATCTAATACCACAAAAATGTACATTACACATCCCCTTCCCTTTGGTAGAGGGCCAAACAAATCCACCGCGACTAAATCAAAAGATTTCTCGACTTTAATGCATCTCATTTCTCCCTCTAATCGGTAATTAACTACTTTTGACTTCTGATATAAATCGCACCCCCGGAGTAAAGTTCTAACTCTCCGTTCCATATTTTTAAATAAACATGATTCTTTTAATACATTTACACACTTCCTAGCACCGAAATCTCCATACCGAATATGACAGTCCCAAATTATCTTATCTACCAAACCTTCCGGTATAACTAACCTCCAATCACGCTCTCCCCCTTTTACTTTCATAAACAGACTCCCTTGATAGATCTGAAAATATTGGCTATACACACTCATCTGAATCGGACTCTAAACTGGTTATTATTTTATTTAATTTAACATCTGTTCTCTGCATACTATTAATATCTTTCAATTCCTCCCCAAAAAGCTTATCTTCTCTACTTAGCCTATATATCTCCCTGTTTTATTACCCTCAAAGTCCACCCGTGAAAGTGTATCTGGTACTTTGTTTTCCACTCCTCTTATGTGTTCCCAAGAAAAATTATACTCTTGTAAAGCTAGCACCCACCTGGTTAGTCTGCTGTATGTCAATTTACAGGTGTTTAGGAAAGGTAATGCCTTGTGGTCAGTCCTGATGATGGTAGAGTTTCCCAACAGATACATCCGAAATTTCTTCACCGCGAAGATGATGCTAAGCAATTCCTTCTCGGTTGTTGTGTAATTTCTTTCGGCAGCTAGCAGTGTATGGCTGGTGAACGCAATGGTGTGGTGTTCCTTTTCGTCATCCTCCTGGTACAATTCAGCACCTAGAGCGATATTGCTGGCGTCTGTCGGTAAGTAAAAGGTGCGTTCAAAGTTAGGGTGATTCATCATGTCATGTTAACAAAATGGTCCTTTATCTCATTAAGTGCATCTTGTTCTTTTTCCCCCATTTCCACTGCTTATTCTTTTGTAATACCTCACACAATTCTGAAGTTATGTGACCATAGTTTTTCTGAAATTTTCTATAAAAATTGCATAACCCTAAAAAACTTTGTAATTGCTTAATATTTCTAGGTTCGGGGAATTTTAAAATTGACTCTACCTTCTCTGGGTTGGCTTTTATCCCTTGTGGTGTTATTATGAAACCTAAAAAATGTATTTCTTCCTGTAAAAATTTAGATTTTTCCCAGTTGACAGTCAACCCCCCTTTCTGCAATTTGTCTAACACATATTCTAAATGCTCCAGGTATTCTGTAAACGTGCGTGAGGCTATCAGTATGTCGTCTACGTAAATTGTCAAAAAATCTAAGTTTTGGGGTTGTAAAATCTCATCTAAACATTTTATAAAACTGGCTACGCTGGTGTTCAATCCGAACGGTAATCGTTTAAACTGGTAATTCTTTCCATTAAATAAAAATGCTGTATATTTACGACTGTTTACTGCTAACGGGACTTGCCAGTATCCTGCGGTTAAATCTAATGATGTCATGTACTTTACGCCACTAAACTTTTGAAATATCTCATCGATCGCTTCCGGCGACTCCCGGTCAGGAATTATTATCTGATTGATACGATGGGCATCTAAACACAGTCTCACTCTACCGTCTTTTTTAATTACCACTACTAACGGGTTTGAATAAGGTGATACCGATCTCTCTATGATACCCCCCTCTAACATTTTATCTAACTCTTCTTGAACAGCCTTTCGTTTGGAAAATGGCACCGGATAACTTCTTTGTACATAAAGTGCGTGTTCCCTTACGTTTAACTCACACTCGTAGTTCCTGGCCCTTCCAGGTAACTCTGCAAACACCTCTTTAAAACTCTCTACGACCCGCCACAATGCTCTACGTTGGGGACTCCTTACCACGCCACCCTCACTACAAAACTTGTGTGCCCTCTCTTCCCAAATTTGCTCTTCCCGTTCATCATTCTCACTCTCTCTGCATCCATTCACTCTAACTTCCATTCTTTTATCACTAACCCGATTCTGTATCACCCGTAGTCCCGATACTCTCACCGTGTCTGAAACCCGCTCAAAACTGACCCTGATTGGTTGACTTTCATGACTTAATTATACTATCCGCTTCTTAAAATCAATTACCACGCTATGCCTGATTAAAAAATCGTTATCTAGTATGACTTCTAAATTTAACCCGCGTACCACCAAAAATGAATTTTCATATGTTCCACCATTTATTATCATGTTTAGTTGTACTTGTTTGGTTACTTGCGTACTTCTAACCCCCGTAACGCCTACAATGCTAACCTCCGCAATGGGTAAAGAAGGAATGTGTTTATTGTTTTCCCTTACTTCATCTAATATATGTTCTGAAATTACGGAGACTTCGCTCCCAGTGTCTACTAAAGTTTTAACTTCCTTACCTTCTATGCTGACCTTAATTTCTGTTAACCCCTGCTCCTGTCTTACTGCCTCCGTGTCTTCTTCCTCCATCAGTTCCTTGGACATGTCTGTGATGATGATATTGCTCTGGTAGTTGTATTCTTCTTGGACCCCACTGCTACCTGCTCACAATGGTTGGGTCCATGGTTGGTCATCCACTGTCCCCTCTAGTTTCCCTGTGGTACTGCTGCACTGCTCGATGAATATCCTCCTCTACCTCTCATCGCATCTCTACTTCCTCTACTGCTACATCCGCCTCGTTGCTGTTGCTGCTGACTGTGATGGGTGGAGGCCACGTTGCTCCTTTGGCAACCTCTCACCTTGTTGCATCTGTAACATACTGTTCGGGTAGCAAAATTTTTGTACTCACAATCCGGACATTGCCACATCTCGCCCCTACGGTTATTACTATCTACCCTCGTGCCTCTGTATGCTGTATGATACCCCCTTGTTTGGTTATGATTCCCGTTATTGAATGTTACCGGCGGATTTGGACGCCTGCCTATCTCCCTGTCTCTGATGCTCTGAAAAATATCTATTATTTTTTCGAGTTCATTTATCTCAGCTATCTCCCGTGTCATTAACGATATCTATACCTCCCGGGGTAAATGTTTGGTGATGTGTCTCACAAACGATCTAAAAGGTAGCGGTGGTTCGAGGTATTTCACCTCATTGTATAGTCTTGTAACATATATGGTGACATTATTATTATGACCCCCAAAATTACCCGGACCCATAATTCGACTTCTTAAAACTTCTTGATCTTCCTCCGACCAGTATTTTTCACAGAATGCCCTTTCAAAACTCTCATAATTTTCCCATTCTGTTCTATGAGCCTCCGCCCATATTGCGGAACTCCCTTGGAAACACTTGATTACTTGATTATTTTTAATAATTGTACTTCCCAATTATTATGGTTAAACTTGTTAAACTCCCTCACCCGATTTAGAAACTGCATAGGGTGTACCCCCCTACTATCGTGACTAAATGATTCTAGTTCTATATCATTGTTGACATCTCGCGTTACTAATATTCTCTCAGTAATATTACGAGGGGTAACCCAAAATTAAGGTCTCCAAAGGACTAGAGCCGCAGGGAAATATTTTGGGCGGCAGTTGGCAGCACTGCTGTGTGTGGCCACCTCCCCTCTTTCAAACAAGCGGTCGCTGAGCTCGCTCAGTCGATTAGTCTTGGCTTGGCAGCCGTTAAGAATGGAGCTCCCAGTCGCTGTTCCCGCCAAGTGCGGACTTCGCGAAGTCATTCGATTTCTTAACGCAAAAGGTGTTCAGCCTATTGAAATCCATAGACAGTTGATTGAAGTGTATGGTGCGGGGTGTATGGATGTCAAAAACGTCCGCAAGTGGTGTAGAGAGTTTAAAGCTGGTCGTACAGAAATTCATGATGACGAAAGAAGCGGGAGACCGTCAGTGTCAGACGAGACGATCAGGAAACTTGACGAAGTCGTGCGTGAAGATCGGAGGATCACTATCCACGAGCTCTCTTGTTTCCTTCCTGAAGTTACGAAATCCACCATTCAGAGGATTGTGACTGAAAAGTTGAAATATCGGAAGGTGGGTTCCACGAATGCTCACAGAAGACCACAAACGGCAACGCGTCGAAGCTGCCTGCGAATTTCTTGAGCGCTATGCAGACGAAAGAGACGACTTTTTGAATTCCATTGTCACAGGTGACGAAACGTGGGTTCACCACTTCACACCTGAATCCAAACGACAATCACTTGAGTGGCGGCATCCAACTTCGCCAAGGCGGCGAAAATTCAAACAAACACAGTCTGCCGGCAAGATCATGGCGACTGTGTTTTGGGATCGGAAAGGTGTATTGTTGATCGATTTTATGCCTACTGGGACCACAATAAACGCAGATGCATATTGTGAGACACTCAAAAAACTCAAACGGGCGATTCAGAACTGGAGAAGAGGAATGCTCACCAAGAGCGTGTCCATTCTTCACAACAATGCTCGCCCTCATGTCGCACGCGCAACCGCCGATCTTCTGAACCAATTTGGATGGGACATAATCACCCCCCCCCTATAGTCCGGACTTGGCACCTTGTGACTATCATTTGTTTACACATTTGAAAGAACATTTCGGTGGAATGCGATTCGACGACAATGACAAGGTGAAAGACGAGGTCAAACGCTATCTCAATGACATGGCGGCGAGTTTCTATGACACTGGCATACTAAAACTGCCACAGCGGCTCGAAAAATGCATTGAACGTAACGGCGATTATTTTGAAAAATAGTGTGTTCTTATGCTTCACAACCATGTAAAAAGTTTTGATATTAAATTTTTTTTTCTATTTTTAAAAAATATGGAGACCTTATTTTTGGGTTACCCCTCGTATTCATTTTCTGGCTTATGGCCACTTGCAATTCGTCTTTAACACTGTTTATATTTTGTTCAACTAGATTGAATTTCCTATTGTTACTGCATTCAGATTGAATACATTTTTGGTTTATGTTCTTAACAGTATCATGCAATAACTGTATCTCTGTTTCACAACTAGCACTTATTTCGCTAAGTTTATTATCAGTATCTACTTCACATTTTTTAATATTTTTGTCAATCTCTTCTATCTGACTTACTGTATTCTGTTTACATTCATTTATTTTACATTCTATTTCATGGTTGTACTCATTGATTTTACTTACTAATTTTTCGTTATTCTCGTTTATTTGTTCACTGAACTTGGTATTTACTGATTCTATTACTTGCTCTTTAATTGTATTAAAACGTTCGTCAATCTCATTCACACGTTTATTTATATTGATTTCAAATTTAACATTTTGCGTATTCATGACATCAAAGCGACTATTTATTTTATCGAAATCATTCTTGACTTCTTTATTGTGTTCTTTCAATTCATTAACATCACTGCGTAACTCATGAAATTTAACATTTTGTTCATCGAATTTGACACACAACATTGCATTCATGCCGCACAAATACCTCATCACAACACTATTGTCAGATTGATTATTTTTATTAGATAATTTTGGGGTTATTTGAATCCCCGAATCATCTGTGACGTTTGATTCGCCTATTTTACTGTTTTGAATTGCATTCGGGGTCGAGTGAATTTCAAACCCACTCATAATGGCTGATTCATTAACGTCATTTACGTCAATTCTATCGCTTTCATTATTTTCTGCCATTTTTTATAAATTTACTGATTTTCGGTTAAATGATTCTCTTAACTTACACATAAAACATCTTACACTTAACTCAAAATTATTTTATCACTCACTTAACCTAACATCATTTTCTGTACGTAATTTATACGTATTACAACTTAACCTCTCAAATCACGCTTATATCCACGAGTAGGTGTGGTTTGTATCATATTTATTTGCACAAACTGTCCAAGTTTGGGAGCCAATTGTAATAGTACAAATAATTACCACATAATAATTAATAAAAACTCATCTTACCTTTTCGGATTCCAGGGTTCTACACACGAACTCGCAGCCTATAAACGTGATTTAGGGTTATGTGTTGTAATAATTACTCTCATTTACTGTTAACTATTTCAACTTCATTTATTATTCTCTTTTTTATGAATCAAACATGCCTTCTCCAGCTCTATTATCTAACATTTCAATTAAACACAATTAAATATTGAGGTAACGACCCCATATGACCAAAACAACAACCTTATCTCTTACTTCTTATAATTAAATTAACTTATTTATTAAATTCATTAAAGGCA
Organism: Magicicada septendecula; assembly: GCA_034769895.1. Taxonomy (NCBI): domain Eukaryota; kingdom Metazoa; phylum Arthropoda; class Insecta; order Hemiptera; family Cicadidae; genus Magicicada; species Magicicada septendecula. Next base: position 308,594,398 of record CM068376.1, read on the forward strand.
ATCCAGCGTTTTGCTCACACACACACTCTTATCTTTTAACCCCTTTTTAATTTAGATTTTGCGCTTTTATAAATTTTTTATATATTGATTGGTATATGTTATTCTGTTACTTGACTGGCGGCATCCCTGCAGACCACGTGTCACCCTTATTATATTTTTGTTCACTGGTTTGCGTCCGAAAGATGTTGCACTAATTAAAATTTTGTTCACTGGCGGTTATTTGCTCTCCCACTGTCGTTTCACTACTGTATCACATGGTTTAAGCACATTTTTAATAATTTGGTTGTATTTCGGCTCGCGAGCCTTGTTACGCTGAACCGGCCGGTTCCGAAGCTGTAGGACGACAGACGCCAAAATTGACGCTTCCAAGATGGCCAAAACGTTCTCCGGCTTACCAGCTTGCTTTTGATAGGCTCAGCGGGCGTCACGTGACATCTCATTAGCGACCACTAATTATTGGAAAATCGCTCTGGCTGACTAGCGAACCGCATACGTGACAATTCATCTGTGCGGGCAGGCATACGCACGCTCTTTCACATTCCACAGCACCTGGAACTGGCGTATCTGGCCGAGCTAACTAAGCCAACGTGCAACCGGGTGTTCCGTAAGTGAATGCCGATTGTTAAAAACTGAGGCCCTGTGTGGGTAACTCCTTTCTTAGCATTTACAATTTAATAAAATCTGTCCCACAATTCTGTCCTGTTACAATATTGTGGTCAGCTTGATAGTAATATTTGTCGTTATACTAATGAACCAGATTAGAAGCTAATCCTAGAAACAGAGAAATGCATACTATTTTCTGAAAGGCACTGGAATAATAGTAACTGGTATATTTCAGCAGGATATGTAGCTGAGAATAAATTTCAGCATTGTCAGGACAAATTTGAAAAGAAATGTGGTAACAGTGTTACTATCGCAGCTGTTGTGAATACTCAAAGAATATCTACACAATAAAGAACTGGTCAGAGCCATAAGCAAATGAAGAAACAAACATTCCAATAAGAGTATTGAGTGTTATAAATAATGTTAAAGATTGAAACAAATAAGAAGTGATGTAATAAATTAAAACAGAACACAACTTATAAACATCAATAAACAAAATTGCTAATAGTGCCATGTGTAATTGGATTATTAATACTAATAAGAAATAAGTACAGTAATTGTTTAGTTATTAATATCTGTTAATTTATTATGGACACAAAGAATACCATCAAAATGTTTTTGTGCATAGGTACTAAAAATGTTCCTTATAAAATTTGCTACAAAAAAGGTTCTTTTACCAATGCCGATTATTCTAATGAATTTTGAGCAATAAGCGATTGAAAAAGGGGGTTGAACGAACACAGCTCGCATTCCGTATTATATTCCCGAAAAGTGATTTAACGTTCACAGTACACGCGACAGAAATAATACTGCAAATTTTTTGACAAAAACATGTTTTTGGGGTAATATTTTAGTTTTGTTTTTATAATATTTTGACTTCTTTTGTTGTTGCTGCTCGATTCCACACCACCCACGAGGTAGAGCTATCGGTGCTTTTTTTTTTAAATGGTTTCCCCAAGAGATCTAATTAGAAAAGAGAGAAAATTACCATCAAAATTAGAATCGAAGGTACAAAGAAAAGATTTAAGGAAATATTTACACATTATTGATTAATTTAATTGTTTACTCTTCTAGAAACCATCATGCATACAAATAAATATAGTTGGCTCTGAAGCAATAATGTCATTATTTTGTGCAAAAAAGTGACATTGTGCAGTGGTGATGATGATTTTAGTTGTAACTATTTTGAAATAAAAACAGATTCTGCTTACAATTAAAGGGTCAGTTTTCAAAACAATTGCTATCCAAATTAAAAAATGTTGTTATTATATTTTGATATTACAGTTATCACTACTTAGTGAAATGATAATTGTGAATTCAAATTCTTCAGATTGACCGGGTGGTCAGTTGCGATCAATTGCAATTTCATGTTATTATAATAGTACAGAAATTACCACTATAATTGTATTCATTCCTAGCCTAACCTAATGTAATAAAAACATTGCGAGGTTACTCGCACAAATGACAAATTGCAGAATTGAAATTTCATCGAAGTTCAGAATAGGAGCATTTGTAAATGACAGATTCAGTCAGTAAGTGAAAGTACGGGGCGCAATTGATCGCGTAAGAACAGGTAAAAACTTTTCGTTGCAACTGACCGAGACCACTTCAGACACCTATTACATGAACTAAGTTACCGTAGTTAGAATATGTTTTTTTTTGAAGTTTTAATAATGTATTGTGTTTTGTTTTACTTTCCTGCTGTTTCAGATGTAAACTTTTTTTTAATACACTTTTATGTAGTGATCACATTTCTATAGTTGTCTAATACAGTGGTTCTTCAGAGTTAGTTACAACCCTCCTCCCACCCCGGTCATATAATTAGGATTTTATTTTTTTTATAGTGGTTTTATTTCTGATTGAGAACTTCACAGTCCACTCTACTTCTCTATTTGCTATTTGGATTGTAGAATTCAGATTACTAAGAGGTGTACTATACAATTTTTCACCCCTTCCCCACCTATTGTGTGTGATCCAATATATATTTTTGAAGGTATAAAGTAGTGTTTTTGAATTTGTGTGTGTGTGTGTATGTGTATGTGTGTGTGTGTGTGTGCATGCGTGCGTGCGTGTGTGCATGCACATGTCACCATTTCGCTCCAGGTATTGAACTTACTGTAAATAACCATTAAAACAAGGTGTTTAATTGTACCTGTCATGTGGTATGCATACACACATAAATACTAATAATGGACTAACTTCTAATAAGTTGTATAGTAATTTGTGATATATCCGTTTTTGGGGGGCAGTATTGAATCTCTGATTTTTCAGACAATCTCTTGAATCACTATAAGTGTCGGTTATACTAATGAAAACGTATACTACAATATTAAGTAATCTGAGGATTGTTTGTTTCTGATTTTGGTTTTGTGTGAAAAGTGTCAATCTATTCAACAGTATTATAGAATTTTTCAATACAGAGCCAAAATAGATGATACCATAATGTCTGTATACTATTTTCTCATGGTAGTTCATGAAAAATGTCTTTTTTTCTATATTCCTATTATATTAATTTACCGATGATTTTTGTAGAATTATTCAAACTTAAGTGTCAACGGTAGGTGGCAGAATATAAGTGAATTATCTTGGGACAGTGTATTCAGATTTAAAACCTTGAATGTAAAGTTGGTAGAATAACTTTTGTCACATGTAAGAGTACAGTAGAATAAAGCATAAAACAATGGACATCAAACTTTTGCATGTGCGCGCACGCGCATGTGTGTGTGAACCCTCTAAATCCAAAATGGATTTTAACATCCACCAGGTGGGTGATGTAGGCGCATTGCTAATGCAAGGGGATGTTGAGGAACAACTGCGCATTAAGATGCTGAAACTCTGCATCACCTAAACATTTTTAGATGTACCATTATATAATACATTCAGTAGTATTATAATTAAATTTTACATGTATTATTGTCTTTTTTTATGATTTTGTATTGGAAACAACATAGGAAACCTGTATATGTATAACATAATGCATGCGTACCGAATAAATTTTCTTTCAATATGTGGAGAGCATCAGTATCATTGTACAGTGTTTGTCTGCTGCCAACAATAAAACTCCTTGTACTGTCTTGTGGGTATAAAGCTACAGTAGTAAGAATGTTCTCATGTCTGGTTGATAGAGCTGCCCAAAACATGTAGGAAACACTGCTGTGTGTTCCTAACCTAAAAATGGCTGGAACAATTCAGTGGAATCATGAAAGAATATAGCAGAGGAACATCTTAAGAATACTAGGGTAGATCTTCATTCTTCCACAACTGTTAATTATAATTTCAGTTGCGATTGCTATTCCTAAAGAAAACTGAAAACTTAATCTGATAGCTTGTAAAAAGAATTTTCCAATTGAGAGAGCCTTATCAAAATTTTTGCAGAGAGTCACATGTTGAGGAAATGTATTAAAATCTGTTGTTATAATTATGGTATAATAATTCCAGTCGTTAGCATACTATAACGAAATTAAAGCACAATAATAAATAGCATCATACATTTTAGTCCATTCATCTTTGCATAATTAGAAAAAAAATTATAAAGTTTTGCCATTTGGAGATTATACGCACCAGGGGAAGAGTTTTTAAAAACAAAAGAGTTCCCAAGTCGTAAGTGGTCGCTTCACCCCCAAAAACCACCCCTAACACACACTGCAGTGGTTTTTGATGTTTTTCTCAGAAACTGTTGGTCGCACAGAAAATTTTATACTTCCTAAAAATGTTCCTTATAAACTTTGCTACAAAAAAGGTGCTTTTGCTAATACCATTTTTGTCCAATGGATTTTGAGCAACGAGCGATCGAAGTGAGGGGTTGCTTTCAGCGTAGCGAGTTTTTGGTCACAATACATCACACAACTATCATAATTTATTTTGAAAATAGTGTTTTAATCTGGTCTTCATGCGAGCACGCTTATCTGGGGTAGTTAGTTAGTTCTCTGCCTCTACTTCCATTTATTAAAAAGGGAGAGGGTCACACACATCATGCCGCTTAGTCTGTGCAGCAGGGCCATTGGCAGTAGTCCTTGAGAATAGGTACTAAAAATGTTCCTTATAAAATTTGCTACAAAAAAGGTTTTCTTTTACCAATGCCCATTATTCTAATGGATTTTTAGCAATAAGCGATTGAAAAAGGGGGTTGAAACGAATACAGCTCGCACTCCGTATTATATTTCCAAAAAGTGATTTAACGTTCACAGTACACGCGACAGAAATAATACTGTAAACTTTACATGTTTTTTGGGGTAATATTTTAGTTTTGTTTTTATAATATTTTGACTTCTTTTGTTGTTGCTACTTGATTCCACACCACCCACGAGGTAGAGCTATCGGCGTGTTTTTTTTTAAGTGGTTTCCCCAGGAGGCCTACTCCACTAAGCTTACTTTGATCTAAATTTCATCGTCTGCAGTGTCTATGTCTATCATGTACTCAGTATTCGTGGAACTTTGCCCACAACAAGTTCTAAACCTAGTTGTGCAACGCAATCCAGCTTTAACACAGCCACATCTTTTCCCACAACCTTGTTTGCAGTTACAAGTTATTAATAATAAAATTGAAGCCGGGGAAGGCACTTCTGTTGTGTAAATAGGTGACAGCGTGTTATTAATTTTATTCCAGCCCCATAATTCGGGTTGTAAAGATTGTTCTCGCCATATTTGTACTTGGATGTAAGTATGTCAGGAATGTTGATGTTCTGCAGCTGATGTGGGAGGTAGTTTTGATGAAACTACAGTGCTATTTGCTTGACCAACTAACTTGTTAAAACGTGCGTATCTTTGCTCACTCAGACTGCCTTCTGATGGTTGAAGTATGTACAGATCCAGGATAAACCGTTCTCCGGCTTTTTCAATTTCTTCAGGGGTTGACTTAGCGTTGTTGAAAACATCTATGGTGCTATCAAGGTCTTTTTTACCTATTAAACATTTGTACATATTATTGCTTTCCTTTTCCAAAAAGCCTGATGTTGTGTCACAGCCACTTATAGCGTGAATAAATAAAATTGATTCTTTGAAATTACGTAGAATACTAGATGATTGTAAGTCCCCCGAACTGTACATTTGTCTCTTTACATTACCTAGGGCCTCTTTTAGAAATGATGATGTTTCTATCTTCAGGGGTAAGTGCTGTTAATAAAACAAGAAGGTCGACGTCTTGTCAAACAACTAGAACTTGTTCGGTTTTCTCGGATATTTTGATAGCGGTACGAACAATCTGGACATCAGCATCATCTACTGCAATTGATGTGTTTATATTCTAGGTATTCAGGTGTACAGCAAGCTGTGAAATGAGTAGTTCCTTATTTTTAGTGTTGCTTAAGAATTTACTTTGCTGTTCAACCAATAAGGTATTGTTATCAAAAACAATCTCGCGAGTCGTGTGTTTCAGCGATCGCCTTTCACACTCGATGCGTTTTGTACTTGCACTATTTTCGGAGTACCCGTCGAGTATCACAGTAACTTTTTGACCACAGCACTTGCGAATGAAGTTGGTATAGGCAGCATAAACATCCCTGAAGTTACCTTCTTTTGGACACACCATGCGAAGGATAAGACAACCACAGTCGAGAACAAAATGATAATTTCCTGTGTTGATTTCTCGTTCCACACACCCATACATGTTATATCATAATATAACAAATATTCTACTATTATGTCTGTACTGTTTGCTTTATACTTATTTATTTTTATTGTAAAGATAAGCAAGACATTAATAAAAAACCTTCAGACTCGCTCAAGTATGTGTGAAGCTAGTATGAATAGTTTCATTTTTAAAAAATCTTAATTTTGATTCAGTTGGTGTATTTTGATGCTCACGCCTATCTTTATCCAACTCTTCTTAATAAAAATAAATTACCTTATTTTGGTCCACCTTAGTGACACTAGCTTCTTTTCGTCTAATGACGTGTTTCGGGATTAAAATCCCATCTTCAGATTACAAAATTAATTTAAAAACGTAAATGTATACCACATTTTGTGGTTATGTCATAATTTAAAATGATTAAAATCTTTTAAATAAAATATATAAAAATATAAAACATAACAACTGAATCGTTCAGAGCAATCGCATGCATGAGCGGTGTACCGCGTCTTCCTCATGACTAGCTATTATTCAGCAGTGTCAAACAGGTTATTAGATCCGAAGTTCATTTGATCATTTAATATATTATTTTTGGTTGTTGCATCTTTTGTAGCTTTATATATTTCGAGCTCCTCTAGGCTATCCATTAATTTACCCTTTTTGCAAGTATGTAACGCTACGAAATTGTTTTCGAAACTAGTATAATTATGACCTTTTGTTATTAAATGTTGTGCAAAACTGGAATTATTATTATTTGCTTTAGGAATATGCTCTAAAATCTTGTATAAAATCTCTTCCGGATTGGCCAATGTAGAATGCTGCACAATTATCGCAATTTATTTTATAGACTCCTGATTTATTTTTTAAAGGAATACCAGTATTTATTTTAGTTTTGAAAAAAAATTTTTAACTTATTACATGTTTTGAATGAAATATTATATCCTTTACTTTTAAAAACAGATTTTAAAATATTTGGCATCAAACCAGTATAATTAGCTGAAAGGAATTTCTTATGTTTTTTATTATGTTGGTTAATAATGTTGGTATTTTTATTTTCTAAACGTTTTTTATGTTCCATTATCATTCTATCAATTATTACTGGCTTGTAACCAAATGGTTAACCGACATAATAAAAAACATAAGAAATTCCTTTCAGCTAATTGTACTGGTTTGATGCCAAATATTTTAAAATCTGTTTTTAAAAGTAAAGGATATAATATTTCATTCAAAACATGTAATAAGTTAAAAAAATTTTCAAAACTAAAATAAGTATTCCTTTAAAAAATAAATCAGGAGTCTATAAAATAAAATGCGATAATTGTGCAGCATTCTACATCGGCCAATCCGGAAGAGATTTTTATACAAGATTTTTAGAGCATATTCCTAAAGCAAATAATAATAATTCCAGTTTTGCACAATATTTAATAACAAAAGGTCATAATTATACTAGTTTCGAAAACAATTTCGTAGCGTTACATACTTGCAAAAAGGGTAAATTAATGGATAGCCTAGAGGAGCTCGAAATATATAAAGCTACAAAAGATGCAACAACCAAAAATAATATATTAAATGATCAAATGAACTTCGGATCTAATAACCTGTTTGACACTGCTATACGGTTGAATAATAGCTAGTCGTGAGGAAGACTCGGTACAGCGCGCATGCATGTGAGTGCTCCGAACGATTCAGTTGTTACGTTTTATATTTTTATATATTTTATTTAAAAGATTTTAATCATTTTAAATTATGACATAACCACAAAATGTGGTATACATTTACGTTTTTAAATTAATTTTTAACAAATTGCGTTATTGGGTGATAACACAAATTACAAAAATATGTAATTATAGAATTAAACTTCCAATAGAAATTAAATGACAAAATTAAATAACGATTAAAATTAACTGTAAAACACCGACATAATAATAAACTGAGAGAATAATACATAGATTGAGGTAGTACATAACACAGTAATTAACTAAAACATGACACATATATTGGTAACACCTTTGCTTGGATAGCAGCTGATTCTCCGTTACCCTCCCGCCATTCACAGTTTCAAAGTGAACTCGTCCATCAAGAAATTGGTTTCTGTCCATGTGCCTTTAGATTTCAATTTTGCAATACCTAGAATTAAGCATACATTTCGCATGCACGTAAATGTCACCATGTAATGTCATTTAGATAATGTACACCGGCATATCAGACATAATACGTGTGCATCGCACCCCCCTGAGAACATTCATGGCAATGCATGTAGTTGCCACCCATCCCTGGTCAATAAAGATCTAGTACAAAATTTTGAAGATAAAATTCGTTCCAAAGACAATTTACAATGGCTGAATTGTTTCTGCAAATCCTGACATTTCAATATCTTTGATGCATGAATTTGTAATTAAATATTTACACGCACAAAAATGGGTGCCAAAAATGCTAACAGACATTAGCAAAATGAAATGCATGGGAGCAGCATATTGGCCTTCCCCAAAAGCAAAGAAATTCAAGACAGCTCTTTCTGCAAGAAAAAAGTCTGTAAACTACTTTCTGGGACTGTCGGGGATTTTTTTTCTTGGAATTCATACCACAAGGTACATCAGTCAGTGCAGAATTATACTCTCAAAGTCTAAGAAATTTATAGTGTATGACGGAATAAAAGGCATGGCCACTGAGTTCCATGACAGTACTGTACACAGCACATGGCACAGAAGCTGCGCCCCCCCCCCCCTACAATCTGGACTTAGTGCCAAGTGATTTCCATTTGTTTATGCACCTCAATAAATGTCTTGGCAGTCGGGAGTTTAGCTGTGATGGTGACTAAAAAAGAGCATCTGGAATTGTTTCATGTCGTAGGCAGTGGATTGCCAATATAAAATCACCTCATTTTGAAAGGCAACTGTGTCAAAAAGTATATTAAAATATGTATAATTTAATAGTAATAAAAATAACTGGTTTTTCAATTTCCTGGTTTTCTCAGTGGTCAAATACTACATCCAGTACATATTGTCTTGCAATATAAAAGCATTCTTTCTCAACTTTTTAATTGTCTTCTCAGTTTTTCAAATACTGGATGTGGTGTGTGTTCATTGATTATAAGCATTGTGCAATGAGAAAACCCCAGTGTTTTTGGCAATAAAATAGTTATGAATTTAAATACTGATTTTGGAGATTTGTTGTAGTTTTTAAAAATATTCTTTATTTTTAATGTATAGGGTTTTTTAAATACTTATATCAATAGTCTGTACCATTCAGGTAATACGAAAATTATAAAATTTAAAAGTGTGGTAATATTTATTGATTTTCTAATCAAACGAAATGTGTGAAACATTACTTTCATGTTGTAGCACATACAAGTACGGGGCATTACATTGGTTAAAACAAAAACAAAACTTATATCATTTGTATGGTAAAATTTATATAGTTATTGCACTGGAATTGAAATGAGATATTTTATGTAATGAAATTAAAAAATTTTATTTCACAATATACGAGGGTTTTTGATATATACATACTTGATTGAAAAATGATACATTTTTATGACATGTCCGTATACAATAATAAATCATATTTTAAAATAATAATGAGATATACAGCATTATGTAACATAGTGATTGAAAAATGACAATGTAGGGAATGACTTGTGGTCACATAATGCTCTTTGTCTTGTACAGTGAAAGGCATACGCAAAAGTGGTGTGATGCTATTTATGTACTTGTGAGAGCGTATGTGCTTGAACACTGAAACTCGAACAAATTGTGTATTATTCATTATTTACATGCTTTAACATTTATACTTTACATTTACATTTATGAATAATTAAAAATGTTGTTATGCAATACTGAGTGCCCTTTTTTCGGAGCTTAGCATTTGAAAAAGAATAATGTATTTAGATAAACACACTATATAAAGTAACAACTATGTTGGATGTTTTAACTGCTATGGACTGTTCACTGTAATACAGTTGATGTGTCCTGTACCTCCATCTAGTCATTACCAATAACGTAATCCCAATTAGGTTATTGTTTTTCATACGTTTGTAATAAATGAAACGTCATTAGACTGATTAGTGTTAACATTTGAGTGAATTCTAATTGTTTATGTTTATTGGAGTAAATAGCTCATCATCATAAAAAATATGCCAATCTGTAAATTTGCAGTCCCATTCTCTTTTAACCCGTTGTCTGTCATTAATTTCTCATTTTAATTTTTTACTGTGTCCTCTGTCTGTCTGACTGCCTCTCTATCTCCCTCTTTCTTTCTCTTTCTCTGTCTATCCTCATACCGTCTCTGTATAACCACATATTCTTGGTTCCACAATGGGCGAGATAGAGAAATACATTGCGCTAGTGGGTTTTACATTTGCTACTATTATGCGACTTGAAAACCTCGACCGATAAAAATTAAATACTAGATAAGTCTACAAAATGTACACAGTAGTGACGGCATTTTAATTCTTCACATTTTGGTATATTTTAAATTAATTAAGCCTGAAAAATGAGTCGGTTAAAGTAATAAACGTAATAAAACCATTGACACACAGTTTAGTATGTATTAAAATATAAACTGTCCTTAAGCAAGAAGTTCTTCCTCTTTAACGATATATATATATATATATATATAAATTTGTGATGTTATTCAATTTCTTTCTTCTGCAAGTAGTATAATTCGTATATACTACTTGCAGAAGAAAGAAATTGAATAACATCACAAATTTATATAATTACTGCAAGAAATGTCGAGTTACTTATATATTAAAATATATATATATATATATATTACATGTAATCCAGATGATGTACATGCTATTTCAATTTAATAATATCCTTGTAGTAACAAAATAGAAAATAAAATTTCATATCAAATTTTTTTTCAGTTGTGAGGTGTAAAAATTACCCTGCGAGAAATTGTTTACCTATTCAAGATAGACTAATACGTTAAGCGAGAAAATTGTACAGAAAGGTTCAAATTTAATTTTGATCCAACTGCCAATGTTTTATCCAACAAGAAAGTATACAGTATGTAAGTAATAGAAGGAAAGTAATAGCTTTGAAAATAAAATAAATCAAATAATAGAAAAAAAGTAGTGGAACCCCCTATTTATTTTAATAAATGGTAAAACGTTGTTCTTTTAAAATTTGGCATGGTTAAAATTTAGCTCGTTTCTTCTAAAAAAAATTGTGGACTTTTGGACAAATTGTGCTCCTAACATATTAATCATATTTATTTTCTCAAATCCTTTTAAGTAAAAGTGCTTTCCTAGCTTTTTGTGATGTAACAACTGGACCTTAGATTGTATCTTGAGTCTGTAAAACATTGCCTGGCTTATTCCCGTGATTCCACAAGCCTCTTGTGATGCCATCGTAAATATTTACACCAACACTAAAATATACCATGGACTATATACATACACAGAACATATATATACACCAAATAATTTATACACTACATATATACTTATAATTATATACTAAAAACACACTGAACATGCATACTAAAGCAATCGATGGATGATCCAACCCCCAATGTTTTGTCTTTATTGGTTTCCAAATTATTGAGTGAATCATACAAATATACTTCAGGAGTCACGGTGCATACTGTGCACCTCCAATTCCCATCGTTTTCAAACTCTAAATCACGATGTGTTACAATTAATGGATTACACTGTTACTGAAATCAGAAATACATTTGTTATAATTTAAGACTTAAAAGAGTAAATCTTGTCCACAGAATTTAGGAAATCGTAAATTGAAATAAATTATTTAATAAATACTGTACAAATATTATTACTTGAAGGAACATACATACATAGTGTGTAAGTAATAGAAGGAAAGTAATGGCTTTGAAAATTAAATAAATCAAATAATAGAAAAAAGTTGTAAAAACCCCTATTTCTTTTAATAAACTGTAAAACGTTGTTTTCTTAAAATTTGGCATGGTGATATCACTGTTCACACTGTTCAGCACTGAATTAACACTTGACAGCTCATTTCTTCTAAAAAAATTGTGGGCTTTTGGTCGAATGGCGCTCATTACATATTAATCATATTTGTTTTTTCTTGTGATGCCATTGTAAATATTTACACCAACACTAAAATATACCATGAACTATATACATACACTCTGTGTGTGTGTGTGTGTGTGTGTGTGTGTGTGTGTGTGCACCAAATAATTTATACACTAAATGTGTACTTATAATTATATACTAAAAACACACGTACAAAAGGAATCGATGAATGTTACAAACAGCAGCTTATACTATAAAAGATTAGCACAAAACGACAGCTATAACCTGAATGCACAGGCTGAAACACTTTAACAAATGGATTGTTTATTTCCTTTAGCAGTTTTTTTTTCATTGTTGTAGTCTTCGCTAGTACTCGTAAAAAGGTTTTCATGACATATTTGTTGCCCTTTTTACGAAAGCAAAGCATTCTTCCCCTTTCCCTAATATTGCTAACTTTCCAATGACTGTCGGGTAAAGCGTCTACATTACGCTGGTGTTAGCTCTTTGCATCATGAATTTAAAACTTAGCATAGGCTGTTATGTTGTTATGAATTTTTATTACTTTTTATGTCTCACGGCTAAAAAAAAATATATTTGATATGAAATTTTATTTTTTATTTTGTTACTACAAGGATATTATTCAATTGAAATGGTATGTACATCATGAACATGATCTGGATTACGTGTACAAAAAAAATTATCGTTAAAGAGGAAGAACTTCTAGTGTAAGGACTTTTACCCACTCATTTTTTGGGCTAAATTTATTTAAATTATACCAAATTTTGAAGAATTAAAATACTGTTACTACTGTGTACATTTTGTAGACTTAACTAGTGTTTCATTTTTATTGGTCAAGGTTTTCAAGTAGCGAATGTAAAACCCATAAGCGCAATGTATTTCCCTATCTTGCCCATTGTCTCATCCGACTATGGAAACAAGAATAGGAGTCTTGACAGTCAGTTTTAATCAAAAACATATTGACCAGTCTTTTATATAATATTAGTCACACACACATCATCTTGGAAATATTGAAATAACATATATTATTAAAAATATCGGTATGGAGAACCATACATGACTTCCATGTTCTAAGATTTATATTTAAAATCATTTTCGAAATGAAATATTTTATAGAAACTACATCTCTCTACTTACTGCTTCAGCCTTAACCACAGTACTCTGGTCACTAACGTATACCACCTCATGTTATCGCACTCGATTTTCACTGATGCTGGAAGTCGATGGCACTGCCGAAACGTCTGGTTTTGCAGAAAACATTGGACTACGGCTAAACAGCCCGGGAAGGAATTTTAACAAAAAACTACTTCTTTGTTGCTGATAACGTAGTACACATATAACAAATTCTCCCCTCCCTCTTCAACTATAATTTTCATTAATAGAAAATTACCCCCACCCCGTTCACCTAACCTCTTAATTTATAGATATTTCATCTACGTTTCTACAGTGGATTATTATGAGCTTCTTATCAGGATACTTTATTTATCAAAATTAAGTACTTCACTCTTGTTAAAACATAAAACGTTGCAGGTAAACTACCCCTTTCTCTTAACCGATCTTCGCCAAAATCAATAGGCCCTTCAGTCCTCTACAATTGCAAAAAATATTTGATTCTGTTTGAATGTGTGGCAGTTATCGTTCGTCATAAAAAAAATTACCCTTGTTAAAACATAAAACGTTGCTGGTAAACTACCCCTTTCCCTTAACCGATCTTCACCAAAAACAACAGGTCTTGAGTACTCTACAAATCAGGGCTGTATGCAAATAATTATTTGATTCTGTTTGAATTTGCGGCTGTTATCGTTTGCCATAGAAAATACCCTTTTAAAACATAAAATGTTGCAGGTAAACTACCCCTTTCCCTTAACCGATCTTCACCAAAAACAATAGGTCTTGACAACTCTACAATTCAGGACTGTATGCACAACATTATTTGATTCTGTTTGAATTTGCGGCTGTTATCGTTTGCCATAGAAAAAAATTACCCTTGATTTAAAAAAAAACCATTGCAGGTAAACTACCCCTTTCCCTTAACCGATCTTCACCAAAAACAATAGGCCTTGAGTACTCTACAAGTCAGGACTGTATGCAAATAATTATTTGATTCTGTTTGAATTTGCGGCTGTTATCGTTTGCCATAGAAAATGCCCTTTTAAAACAAAATGTTGCAGGTAAACTACCCCTTTCCCTTAACCGATCTTCACCAAAAACAATAGGCCTTGAGTACTCTACAAGTAAAGCCAGTATGCAAAAAATTATTTGATTCTGTTTGATTTTGCGACTGTTATCGTTTGCCATAGAAAAAATCTACAGACACACACACACACTTTTCGAAAAATGACTTTTTTTCATGTTTTGAGGGTAGTACAATCAGAATCTGCAATAATCTCAAACACGATTTTTTTTTGCTATCACCATACTTACATTTCCTTAAGGAACATGGAAGTAAAATACAATCAAAATCTGCAATAATCTCAAACACGATTTTTTTTTCATCACCATACTTCCATTTCCTTAAGGAACATGGAAGTAAAAATGCTTTCCTACAAACACTGTGTGTGTGTGTGTGTGTGTTTGTGTGTGTGTGCGTGCGTGCGTGCGTGCGTGTAATAAGATTAAGTTTTTTTATTGTAATATGACTGAATATTGTAATATAAAATATTCTGCGTATTCATTTTTTATGTGTACATTCTGCATTAGACATAGTATCATAATTTTTTTAGTGTGTAATTATTAAGAAACATGAGATTTCATGGTGTTCATTATTTGTAATACAAACTAATACGAGTGAACAGTATACATAAAACTTGTAATCATAATAACAGTTATATAAAATGTAATAGGTGTTTATTTATTCTTGTGTAATTTCAACAGTTCATAACTGTGCATTTATCTCAGTGTTGGTATGCTTTCTGAATATATTATACAAT
This sequence comes from Magicicada septendecula, assembly GCA_034769895.1. Classification (NCBI taxonomy): domain Eukaryota; kingdom Metazoa; phylum Arthropoda; class Insecta; order Hemiptera; family Cicadidae; genus Magicicada; species Magicicada septendecula. The sequence goes on from CM068376.1 coordinate 308,609,516, forward strand.
ATGTGGATTGTATGACTAAGTAATATGTTTGCAGCAATAGCTTTTCTAAAAGTATGTTTTCTAAATTGATTCTTTAGTGTTGTAATCCTAGACATGATGGTCATGCTGAATGTTATTTTTTCTTGTTGATACTGTTATAGATATTGTTGTAAAACATTGCTATATGCATTGTGTATCAAATTGTTACACAACATGATTCTTATAATCTGTTCATGTGTGTTTTATTTCTGTGCCATTGACCTAATGAACATGTATGCAGTGTTTAAAGAAAGACTGAACTGTCTGAATAACTCACCAACTGATGCTTCAGGTGTGCTGTGCTGTTTGTTGTACTGAGCAATATTTTATGACAACAAACTGCCATTCAGCTAACAGCTGTATCTGCTAGAGTTAGTATATGTATAAACTGTCCAGAAAATTAGTGAAAAAATGACAGTGAAAGATCAGAGTGAATTAAATTTTGTTCAAACGTAATAAAAACATTATATATCATAGTGTAATGTTTAACAAAGCATACATGGCATACTATATAAGCTGAAAGTTGTGCAGTATTTTAAAGAGGGTGAATGATGGTCGATGCTGAAGAGACCCGGTAGTGTCAAGCGGGAGTGTTCTGTGGTTTATCATAAATTGCTGTTTAACTGTCAGTAACATTACATCAGCATGAGAGTGTCATGTCATAGAAAAATCATCCACATTTATATTAGAAGTGTATACCAGGCTGGTTTGGCCATTCTCCAGGGTTTACAAACAAACCAAATGTTTCAGCAGCTCCACTGGCTGCCATCTTCAGTGGAATTCGAGTCTACCTGAACATGGGGTGTCAAACTTCAGGCCCACAGTACTGTGGTGAAGGCTGAAGATGTCCCGCGATGCTACCTGTACTTATAAATTCACCAAGTCCCACATACAGGTAAAAATTACACCATCAGGTAAATTTATAAATACAGGTAACATTGCGGGACATCTTCAGCCTTCACCACAGTACTGTGGGCCTGACGTTTAACACCCCACGTTCAGGTAGACTCGAATTCCACTGAAGATGGTAGCCAGTGGACTTGCTGAAACGTTTGGTTTGTTTGTAAACCATGGACCATGGCCAAACAGCCCGGTACATACTTCTAATATAACTTACACCGGCCGTGAAAGCCTTAGAACAATATTATCCACATTTGTTGTCTAACATTCCAAAGAGAAATATGTTGAAATCAGTCAGGAATTGCTCACCAATACAAACTTTGGAATAGACTGGAAATGACTGTGTTATACGTTTACCAAGTTAACAGAAAACATTCATTCACGTACCTGCTCTTTAATGTTTTCATTACAACTTTTTGTTAATCTAAAGGACAGCATGTGCACATGCTCACTCCAGCAAAGACTGTTAGTCATAGTGGAACAGGGTGTTGTCACAAATTATTGTCACATTTGGTCTTTTTTTAACACACCTTGTGACTGATATTTTATTGAGCGGCAATCATGTATACTTTGCTCAATTGAGGATACATAGTTATAGTTAGCATAAATGGGGTTTATTTATTATGCTAATCGTGATATAAATGATTTACATTTAGTAAATGGGACTAGTGGTATTTTATGTGAGTTTATCACTTTCTCATATGTATCTCGCCCTAAAGCTGGATGCCATTTACATTTAATGCCAAGCGTTGTGCAGCCATTTACATTTAGTGGTGTAAATATAATTACATCTGTGGTAATTAATTGTGTAAACCATTTACATCTAGTGAATATTAATCTGTGCTAATTATCTGCGCGGATTAATTACTCAACAATTATGAATCATATTAATTAAAGATTTATGTAATACGTTAAAATTGATATATCTAAAATTATTTCTATTCGTCAGATTTGACTCAACACAGTGTCTGATTAAATACGATTTTATGAGTCTATTAATCAGACGTTTCAATGGTCGAGTTTATTGTATCCATTGATGTTTAGCATAAGTTATGAGATTTTTAGTGTAATACTTAGAATGAAAATACATCAATAACAAAGGTGAAATTTCAATAATGAACGCATGAATACTGTAAATTAACTACTTATTTATTACACATCTTACTGAAGTAAGTAACTATATCCTGCAAATTACATACATATTAAAGCACATGATATAAATACAATTATTCAATTTATACGATGTTTCCTGAAACATAAACACATGGTACATTCAAATGCAGTAAATAATGCACATATATAAAACATACACGAATAATAAACAATCAACAATTATACTTATTCCTACCTAAAATGCGTTCATTATTTCTCAGATAACGAATTACGTTAGTGTTATTTTATAGATTTTATGATTCATATGACTCATATGTAATTATTCTCTTGGGGTTAGTTCTTTGAAAAGAGGCAACAGAACAGTAGTGTAGTATATACTACTAAGATTAAGTAGACATAAAGCTTATCTTTGAGAGTGTTTATCCAATTCCGTCGTCGTGAGAAGACACTTTCTAGATGATTCGTCGAAGATCATAATCACTGTTACGCAGAGCACTGATAATTTCACTTCACTCCACTAAATCTCCACTCCCGTCATGTGTATGGTATTGTGGTAACCCGCTGATGTCGAGTGTCCGGAGTTCAAATAGTGAGGTGTTAATGTTGTCATTAACTTGAATTGTTCTGAAAGTTTGCCATATTTGTGTACATGGTTAACTGTGCCGTCTATTTTGGGTGTATCGCGTACTGCGTGCTTAATTGTTTGGTATAGTTTATTCAACTAATTGTTCAACATGGTGATACGTTATGGTGTGAGAATGTTTGAGGTGACACTCACTGTTCTACTTTAAATGTTAATTAGTATATTATTATGTGCGCGTCAGTTGAGATTTCAAGTCCCGTACGCACTCATAGTTTATATTTCCGCACAGAATTGTGTATAAGTGTGACTATACCGATGTCTTTGTTCACTTATGAATTTACAAATTAGTGAATCCGGTCGGTCGACATAATCAATCGTCTGTCTATCGTACGCACTAACTTCTGACTATTAATTGCGACTACCAACTGCTACTATTAACTACATACTCTTGACTACCGACTGACTGTTAACTGCGACTAACTGTTCGATTGAACGACTTGACTACTCGATTGAATACTTGACTATCCGATTGAAAATTACTGACTCTCGATTAACTACTTGACTGCCCGCTCCGCGTCTTCGCCAAACAGTTTTATTGGAACATCTTACCCATAAGTCTAAGTTTCGATCTCTACGCCTTCTCGAACTCTTGATTGGTCGTACAAATTCCTACCCTTCTGTAGATCTCATCCTCTGTTTCACGATTCGTCGGCCGAACCCTTCCTACTCTCTCCACGAGCTCTCTTAGAAGATGCTTGATGCTGGTTGGTCGTCGTCATCCCCGGAGTGTTTCATGTGACGAGCGTAGCACAGATTCTAAGAAATTAGGACAATTTCATGGCCTTCTGTTATCCTTTGTTTAGACTTTCCCTAAGGTTCTGACTGAGCTTTTGTTAACAGACTCCAGGTCTTGGTTAATTGTCTAAGTTCCACGACGTTCGTTCCGCCGATTATCAACCCTTCGTTGTCTTCATTTCGGTGAAATTCTACTTTTCAGTCGTAAATTTCAGTAAACTGTCAAGAATGTGTTTTCACGCTGTGCAGGGTACACTGGCAGTATTCACTGAGTTACGTCTATTGTCTATCTCTCCGTTAAAATTGCTCTGTACTTCCTTTGTAACATAGTAAAGCCTTTCATAATTGAGCAGTTACACTTTGCTTCCACAGCAGGCGTTCCATCTCGATTCCGTGTAACTCGGCAGCTGGACGAAGTCTTTGTTTCAGATTGTTGGGTGCTGTAAATTTTGACAAACGGCTAGCTGTCAGTGACGCCTTGAAATACTCATTGTGTGCAGTGCTCAGACATTTTTTCTTTGTCTTCGCTCTGTCGTCGGGTTTGACGTGCCCTCGATTCGTCATTATTTACGACCTGGGCTTGTGTCCGTCGACTTGAGTGTGGGAACGTGTCACTTGATCGAGGAATTAAAATTTTTTAAAATTTCGATCATTACATTGTCCCCAAATTGGATTGGAGGTTGGACTTCGGGAGACATCTGATCCAATTTCTGCGCTCTGTCCCAGTCGTGGATGTCTGCTTCGGAATGGACATGGTTGACTGACATCTATCTCTCATAGGAAGCAATTAATTGTTATTCCCCATCTTAATGTTTTATATGGTCATATGAATTTATTGCCGCACATCTGAGTGAATGAACGCATTTTTACACTTTGTCTGTCCATATGCGGACTGTACAATACGATTTCGAGTAAATAATTGAATTTAAGACATGGACGTTTGTCCATTTGACAGTTTGTCTCGTTATTCTTTACACACAATGCATTAGATAAGCTGTAGATTAGCTACCCATTATATTAATCGATCTTATGTCGATGACCTATATAGCAATAAAATACTTTTAAACTTGTCATTACTGTCTCTAGAATACAGTTGATACTAACAAATATATACATATGGTCAATTCGTAACATGTTATAAATGATTACATTGGTAAAAGAAACATACATATTAATTAAATAGTTAAGGAATCAGCATACTTCGTGATGCATACTCTTAAAGTTATAAAACAATCGTCCATTTTGAATTATTATTTACATAAACAAATTATTCGAGTCTCTACATTTTAACAAGTTATTATTCATAATTATTAACGTCTTTGGTGTCCTGTGTCATAGTATTACACTGTCCTTCTGACACATGGTACATTTCACAAATCACTTTCTGTATATGTTGGTATTTATACGTCTAATTAACATAACGAATGACAATTATGTGCTGATCACAAACACAGTTAGCATTGAAATACAGACTAAACACAACAAGTAAAATGCATATCATTATTTGGTTAGCTGGACTGGCCGCGCGAGCAAATTACCTAAACTATGTCTTCTGCTGGTCGCCGGGAGTCGTCGCTACCACTCGTGTTATCTATACTTCCGTTCGCTGGCTCATGATACGCCTTAATTTGCCGTATATTGTACAAGCTCATACGTGGCTTTGTTTTAATTTCATTCATTAATCTTCTACTCTTCATTCATCAATATTCATCTTTAATTATTTTCTTTGGTTTATGTATTCCCATACAACCAATGTATTTAATGTATTTTATTCAGTACTATCTAATTTCATCATTACATTTTCAAACATTCTTAAAATCGTCTTCTTAATACGTTTTCATTTATTCATTCTTAATTTACATTTGTGATGACATACTTTTATGTCCCGTCACTATCGTGCTGTTACTAACGCACGCGTTTTTGTTTGTAAACATTAAGGTGTTTGACCTTGGGTTTTGTGTAACATATTTTTTCCAATGGCTGGTTGGCCGTCCCCGTTATTCCGCTACAATGTGCTGCACTTGCGCGCCTAAGATTTATGACCATTCTCCGTCTCGTTCTATGTGAGTGAGTGAGAGGTGTGTCCCACTTTCCTTTTTGTCGGTCTGCCTCAGGCCAGCACGCTTTAAACTGCCTCCCTTGGCTTAGACAACCCTTCGCAACCGTATTTCCATTGCTCACATATACAGTGAGTAGTTTTTGCCGCTTTTTCCAGTAGCTTTCACTAAGTAAACACGCGCCGTTCTGCTTTTGCCGCCGTTTCCAAGTCTGTATACAATTCCGTTGTTCGACAGTCAGTTTACTACTCGTGTGTTTACATAATAAAATTTTGTTTCTTAGGTTCCTAAGAGATCTTACCCCGAGTGCTTGGACTCTTCCTCCAGTACTATCACGATCCTTTACAACATTTTTAAGTCGTCTAGTAGAGATTCTTCTTCTCCTCTTCCTCATGACGTTTCTTGTCCATGATGAACATGCATACGGATCTTGTAGGTCCTTCCGTTTCATGTCATCCATGGCTTGTGTAAATTTGCTTTTAGCCTTATAACATGCGGTATTTGTTTCAACTTTAAACTTTCCCTTCATGCTTCTTATTGATGCAGCTCGACTACTTCGCCGGTCTATGCTTATTTCACAAGCTGGATACTTCATCATAGAATTCACTGATGCCGTATCTATTCTCGCGTTTCTTAATTTGTACCTTTTATGCGTTCTACCTGGTGGTAGTAAAATTTTACTATCTTTATCCACGTCTGGATACTCCTCTTCCCACTTCCTCATATACAAAGGAACAAAGTCGTTTTTCTTCTTAATCCATTTGTTTCTTGAACTTACGTTAGCTCGAATAGTTGATAATTTCTTAGTAGCTGATACATCCGTAAAATCAACAGTGTTATCAGTGTCTTGTACTTTCCGTACGTCTTCGTAATTCTCATTCATCACTTCTTCTTGCTTCTTCTGGACTTCGTTTCCATCCACGTTCCAGGTATCCTTGTATTCACGTATTTCTGTGCGAAACAGCGTGAACTGCTCGTTCATATTTTGCGTAATTTCTTTTGCATAGCTATCTAAATTTTTGTTGAATTTGTCACACCCTTCATCGATTACTTCCTTAATTTCTTCTTTATGTTGATCGAATTTCTGATCGAATTTCTGATTCATCATCTTGAAGCTTTCATTATTCGTGCGCATGAAGTCCATCAACAATGAACGTAGCGATGCCTCTTCATGTGATTGCTGGGACTCTTGTGGTTGCTGTGACTCCTGTCCCCGCGCTCTGACCTCTGACGTCTCCTCCGTCATATTTGGTTCGACGACTGATGAGTTTTCTTCGTTGGTGTCGGGTGCGCCTAACTGGTTGTTAACGTCAAAGTCCATGCTATCAGAACTACCGCTAGCCATTTTCGCCTTGCTTCGCGTTATCATTTACCAGTCAAGCTAACCTTACACTTATTTAATAATGTCTTACGTACTATATTATTGTAATTAGTCTAAATACTACTGTCTGCTCTCTTTTGCCCCACGTTGGGCGCCATTTATAGTTAGCATAAATGGGGTTTATTTATTATGCTAATCGTGATATAAATGATTTACATTTAGTAAATGGGACTAGTGGTATTTTATGTGAGTTTATCACTTTCTCATATGTATCTCGCCCTAAAGCTGGATGCCATTTACATTTAATGCCAAGCGTTGTGCAGCCATTTACATTTAGTGGTGTAAATATAATTTACATCTGTGGTAATTAATTGTGTAAACCATTTACATCTAGTGAATATTAATCTGTGCTAATTATCTGCGCGGATTAATTACTCAACAATTATGAATCATATTAATTAAAGATTTATGTAATACGTTAAAATTGATATATCTAAAATTATTTCTATTCGTCAGATTTGACTCAACACAGTGTCTGATTAAATACGATTTTATGAGTCTATTAATCAGACGTTTCAATGGTCGAGTTTATTGTATCCATTGATGTTTAGCATAAGTTATGAGATTTTTAGTGTAATACTTAGAATGAAAATACATCAATAACAAAGGTGAAATTTCAATAATGAACGCATGAATACTGTAAATTAACTACTTATTTATTACACATCTTACTGAAGTAAGTAACTATATCCTGCAAATTACATACATATTAAAGCACATGATATAAATACAATTATTCAATTTATACGATGTTTCCTGAAACATAAACACATGGTACATTCAAATGCAGTAAATAATGCACATATATAAAACATACACGAATAATAAACAATCAACAATTATACTTATTCCTACCTAAAATGCGTTCATTATTTCTCAGATAACGAATTACGTTAGTGTTATTTTATAGATTTTATGATTCATATGACTCATATGTAATTATTCTCTTGGGGTTAGTTCTTTGAAAAGAGGCAACAGAACAGTAGTGTAGTATATACTACTAAGATTAAGTAGACATAAAGCTTATCTTTGAGAGTGTTTATCCAATTCCGTCGTCGTGAGAAGACACTTTCTAGATGATTCGTCGAAGATCATAATCACTGTTACGCAGAGCACTGATAATTTCACTTCACTCCACTAAATCTCCACTCCCGTCATGTGTATGGTATTGTGGTAACCCGCTGATGTCGAGTGTCCGGAGTTCAAATAGTGAGGTGTTAATGTTGTCATTAACTTGAATTGTTCTGAAAGTTTGCCATATTTGTGTACATGGTTAACTGTGCCGTCTATTTTGGGTGTATCGCGTACTGCGTGCTTAATTGTTTGGTATAGTTTATTCAACTAATTGTTCAACATGGTGATACGTTATGGTGTGAGAATGTTTGAGGTGACACTCACTGTTCTACTTTAAATGTTAATTAGTATATTATTATGTGCGCGTCAGTTGAGATTTCAAGTCCCGTACGCACTCATAGTTTATATTTCCGCACAGAATTGTGTATAAGTGTGACTATACCGATGTCTTTGTTCACTTATGAATTTACAAATTAGTGAATCCGGTCGGTCGACATAATCAATCGTCTGTCTATCGTACGCACTAACTTCTGACTATTAATTGCGACTACCAACTGCTACTATTAACTACATACTCTTGACTACCGACTGACTGTTAACTGCGACTAACTGTTCGATTGAACGACTTGACTACTCGATTGAATACTTGACTATCCGATTGAAAATTACTGACTCTCGATTAACTACTTGACTGCCCGCTCCGCGTCTTCGCCAAACAGTTTTATTGGAACATCTTACCCATAAGTCTAAGTTTCGATCTCTACGCCTTCTCGAACTCTTGATTGGTCGTACAAATTCCTACCCTTCTGTAGATCTCATCCTCTGTTTCACGATTCGTCGGCCGAACCCTTCCTACTCTCTCCACGAGCTCTCTTAGAAGATGCTTGATGCTGGTTGGTCGTCGTCATCCCCGGAGTGTTTCATGTGACGAGCGTAGCACAGATTCTAAGAAATTAGGACAATTTCATGGCCTTCTGTTATCCTTTGTTTAGACTTTCCCTAAGGTTCTGACTGAGCTTTTGTTAACAGACTCCAGGTCTTGGTTAATTGTCTAAGTTCCACGACGTTCGTTCCGCCGATTATCAACCCTTCGTTGTCTTCATTTCGGTGAAATTCTACTTTTCAGTCGTAAATTTCAGTAAACTGTCAAGAATGTGTTTTCACGCTGTGCAGGGTACACTGGCAGTATTCACTGAGTTACGTCTATTGTCTATCTCTCCGTTAAAATTGCTCTGTACTTCCTTTGTAACATAGTAAAGCCTTTCATAATTGAGCAGTTACACTTTGCTTCCACAGCAGGCGTTCCATCTCGATTCCGTGTAACTCGGCAGCTGGACGAAGTCTTTGTTTCAGATTGTTGGGTGCTGTAAATTTTGACAAACGGCTAGCTGTCAGTGACGCCTTGAAATACTCATTGTGTGCAGTGCTCAGACATTTTTTCTTTGTCTTCGCTCTGTCGTCGGGTTTGACGTGCCCTCGATTCGTCATTATTTACGACCTGGGCTTGTGTCCGTCGACTTGAGTGTGGGAACGTGTCACTTGATCGAGGAATTAAAATTTTTTAAAATTTCGATCATTACATAGTGTAAAAAAACTGTTAATATGCAAAAAGCACTAACATTCTTAACTGTTAACTGAAATGTTAAACAACTTTTATTAGCTAATAAATAGCTGGAGTTCATAAAAACAGAATTAGTGTCTGTTAAATTAGAAACAACTGCTTCAGCATTGAAAAACTAACACCATTGTATCTTGAAGCATAAGATTTACAATACACAGGGCTGTAGAAACGCGCGCGCATGTGTGTGTGTAAATTTCATTCTAGTATGAACCCTCTATGTTAACTAATTCCCTAGTTTATATCAATAAATACACATTCTTATATTAATTTCAAGAATTTGAAATTGGTTAATAAATGATGAAATTTATCAGTTAAATCATTAACCTGAAACTTCTTACAGATGTCGAGAATGAACCCATTGGTTAATATTATGCTAAATTGTTTCCAAAAAATGTGATGCATAATTTAACTAGTATGCAACAACTTCCCTAGTTTATATCAATAAATACACATTCTTGTATTAATTTCAAGAATTTGAAATTGGTTAATAAATGATGAAATTTATCAGTTAAATCGTTAACCTGAAACTTCTTACAGATGTCGAGAATGAACCCATTGGTTAATATTATACTAAATTGTTTTCAAGCAAGTGATGCATAATTTAACTAGTATGCAACAACTTCCTACTAATCTGAAGTTAAGACCTGATTGTAGACTCATTGCTCCTTGAGCATAGGCACCATGTATTTAGCATATCCTTGAGATAGCATCTTTAGTTGTTTTAATTCTGTTTTCTCATTCTTTTGTGACTAACCTTTCATTATGCTCTGTTAATCAGTTACAAACAATTATCTCAACACTTTTTAGCTGTTGCTCTTATCTTCAGTCTGTAGAGTCAAGTCTGCGTTTTGTCATTAATTTTACTCGCCTCATTCATTAGGTACTACTATTGAATGAATTCTAGGCAATTCACATCCTACCCTTTTGCAGAATTGTTCTGTGTAATTTGGAAATTACACTAATTTATTTAATTGATGGATTTTCTAGCAACTTGATTGTTTTCAGGTACGTGCTGTGTGTTTATTGTTTGTTAAGTTTGCTTCTCTGGTATCGCTGCAACAATAGCCAAAGATATCTGATTCTTTTGTGTTTGTAGCACTGTGCGTTTGTCAATCTTTTCCAGCTATTCTAGGCCTTACCTTCTTTTATTTCTAGACCTTATAGCAAATAACATGTTTTATAGCTTCATTAAATGAACTGGTTTTTCTGTTCAGTAAAATAATCTGAACCATTCAAATTTCCCCTTGGTTGACTATTCTTACTTTGGAGAATGTTATTAGTTTATGTTCTATTTTTTCGATTCAGTAAACATAACGTGAGACTTTGTGAGGTATTTGTTTAACACAAATATTTGGATTTTTCTTGCTTTGCTGTTTCTCAGCTCAGCTTCTAGAGAAGTTATTTTAGACTATTTTCCATGTCTGTATCTGACCTGGAGACAGTAGCTTCTGTTTGACCTCCAAGTCAGATTTTATGGATTTTAGTCATTTTATTCTTCAGACCGTGTATTTTTGTTATCAATATTACATTTTATTTTAACAATATTTGATCGTAAATCTGAATTTTTGTCAGTTTTATAAACTGCTGTGTATTGTCTATATAACTGAGAAGAGACAGTTACTTCATCTTCACATTATGCACATTGTACTTCGAAATTCTTTCACCTTACTTTATCACACACACGCACACACACACACACACACACACACACTTACTCATTTTGTATTAGCAAAGTAATAAATTTCTTATCCAAATAAATATTTTCTATTAATCTATACCTTACATATATTTTGCATAGATAATCTGAGGTTTAAATAGACTTTGAATTAATTTGCTAATACAATATAATATTCAGTTTATGCAAGAAGCTATAAAAAGCATGCACGCACGTGTACATGAGTTCTTATTTATCAGAACTTGACTGCATCAGTTTATGTCTACCTGTCAATGTAGCAACATCCTTCTCTACCAGTGTCTTTTTCAGGAGTAGTGTTTTTTCAGGCATCACTTTTTTTTAATTTGTCCAGTGAAGAGTGAGTTACACCCAAACACAGCCAGATCCAGAAGAACAAGAATCCTAATATTTCAGGCTATGTAAACCTAAAACAGATGTGCATGTATACACACATTTGTGTCTGTGTCTGTGTACTTGTTTCATTTTATTATTCATAGGTTACTTACAAACAGTTACATGTCATTCTTTTCTTTGTTTTTTTTAGGGCTTTTTTATGTACAGAAACAGTTATAGTCTTGTACATTTATATCTCTGAACTTGGTTGTTGTGTGCTTCTAGTATAGCAGCTGATCATATAAATTCCAGTTTACCTACTTACTCAGATGTGGTACACATTGTAACCCTCAAATAAAGCTCATGCACTCAGAACGTTTACATGTGGAGTGTTTTGATGTGGTAATGTATTTTATGAGATCAACGTTTTTTTGAGTCCACGTTGTGCAAACACAATAATAATTTACTATTTAAAGAACAAATTTACTATAATAAAAAATATAAACATTAAATCTTTTCAATATAACTATCAAACCAGCTGACTATATAAACATATGACAATAAAAAAATTTAATCAAAACAGAATAAGTTATTCAGTAATTTATAATGTAATCAGAACAAAATCGATTGTTTGTTAATTCATGTGGAAACCTATGATGATGCAGATGCATTCTGTGAAACATGTGTCAGGCTGAAATACAACAATATAAAAATAACCAAAAAAATATACTTGCAGATATTATATTGAATAACGTGTGTCTGTGTGTAAACCTTGCAGAAACATTGTGCATTACCTATGAAGGAAAGAGCTATGTAAGGCTGTATCCTTAATATATTTTCTTATAAATTTTAAGTAGCTAACATCAGGTTTATGCATAAAGCATGTGTATTGTGGCACATGTGTGTGTGTGTTGTCAGTTACACTGTGTGACTATGTTCCTTGATTTTATACATCTAATGTAGCAAATTTCACACTGTTAAAATTTATTTTCAGTAACTACCTTCAAGTTATCTCTGCCTTTGATTTTATGGTATTTTTAAATTGTGTGCGTGTGTGTCCTTTTGTGCATATGAGCATCTCCTTTCATATTAGCAAGATTTTTTTTAGTGATTGTATACGTGTATACACATTTGACAGTAAACAGAAAGTTGTTCGCTCAACACATTTATTATTGAAGGAATTAGAAACTAATCCACAGAAGTTAAGTCTTTATAACATGCACCTACACACACACATGCACATATACACTGGATCAACCTAACCTTTATGGGCACATTCTCAAGGCTATTGAAACCAATCTAAGACCAGTGGATTAGCTGAGACCAAGAAGTTACATACAGAGTAGAAACCCTTGGAGACAGATGAGTATCTGTGAGTTACTGCTTACAAAGTATGCCCGTGTATAGCTGCCATTTTATTTTCTGACAGATTGGATTCTAGGACTACACTACACTGTTCCAAAATTTGCAGATTAGTTAAATCATATATTATAAGTTTACTACTTCTGGACATAATATTAGCGACAGTAGTCTGAGTACACATGGTACTCTCTGTTGCTTTGTCTTTGGTGCTCATTGAATTTAATTTCATTATCTTTACTTTGCCTACAATTTAATACTATTTTAATTAAAAATAGATACAATAGATGGAACTACAAGCTGCTCATTTGTCAAAAGTAACATAAATAATAATTTCTTATTTGTTAGGTACTTTACAAAGCTTAAAGAGACAGTATCTGTAAGTCAGATATGTACGTTATGCAATAATATCTACTTGGCTTTTGGAAATCGAAGGCTGATATTCTGTCACATTAAAAATTACTAGACTGCTTTAGTAATCCTTGACTAAGTAATTAAGGAAACTGTTACATCTTACTTGATGGAAAAATTTTACTATAATTGTAAACTTGCTTGCTTATTGTTAGTTTTAATTTTTTCCACTTTTTCCCACAACTTTTCGTGACAAGAAGTAAATTAACTTTGTTTGTGTACAATTGAAGTCGGTGAAGTTGAGGCAGAAATTCACATGTAATTTAATATTTTATGTATGATGTGACTCTTCGTTTCACTGTAACATGCTTTCCCATAATGAAATGGATTTTGTGGATCTCCCGATAATAATACCATGTGCAAGAGGAAGAGTTTTGTATGTACATTTAAATTCATGTGAATTTGTAAATATATAATTTTGTTCTCTGTAAATAAAAAATATAAATTCTTGGATTTAGTTGTCCATGACGTGTCCGTTACTTAACTAAATATAATTAATTCACTACCGACTTGGAGCACAAAGTTTTTTATTGGTAAAAACGTAAAAGTTTTACCTTAGAGCCTGAACCAGTTTTCGCTTTTAAAAAGCTTCTTCAGAGGCTAGATAATAGTCTAGCAACATCTTGAAAATACAGCAGCGCAGTGGCGTAGCTAGGCTTTTTGGTGCCCGGGGCAAGGATATCGTCAGCCACCTCACCTTCACAATTAAAAGGGGACAAAAGAGCAAAAATGAAGGCCCATCCAGTGAACAAAGTACTTAATAAATGCAAATATGTAGAGTTTTGTATGAATAAAATGGGTTCACTTTTCCTTGAATAAAAGACTTCATAAACTCTTTGGAACTTGTTGTAGTTTTAATCTTTCTTCTCTCCTCTTCCGAAACTGGACGCCACTGAGTTTACTTCGTTTCATAACAGCTCCAAATAAAAATTTTTTTAAATCGATTTTCAATAATAGTATTAGTATGATTACATACACGTGATGTATTTTAGATATACCTACAAGACGCACAGATGAAAAACAAACCGCACACTCAAGATACTCATCAATAACTGATGATCAACATGTTCTCTGCGTCGAACCAGGAAGAATTGTACATACGAAGGCCACGTAATGTTTTCTTTACACGTTTGCAAATAATATATTCGTCTGTATACGAACAGCAGTTATGGTCATCTATACAAAGCTAATACTGTATGATTATCAGTTCTCCTTTCCCGCACAACAACTCACTACAAATTTGTTGTCATAATGAACCGTAATTACGATGCTTGAGCATAAATAGACTACTACTACTGTTTAGCACACAATGTTTAAGACAACAGAGAAGCTGGTTGGTTATGCCTCTTCTAAGAACTGAATAGTCATATCAAAGAAACTAGTTGTTTGTGGTTTTATAAACTGAAAACAATTTTTTCAAGTCTATGCTCACTTTGCCGTCCTCCTGGCTATGCCGCCCGGGGCCCCTGCCCCCTTGGGCCCCCCCTAGCTACACCTCTGCAGCAGCGCCTAAAGTTATACTACAATGTTACAAATGCTATCATCCATCAACCTTGTTATACATAACCAACATTGTGTAAGCTCTAAAAATGTTACTAAATCGCAATGGCGTAAACCTTTTTAAAAGCGAAAACTGGTTCAGGCTCTAAGGTAAAACTTTACGTTTTTACCCATAAAAAACTTTATGGTCCGAGTCTGTAGTGAATTAATTATATTTAAAAAATATAACTTTCAAGATTTTTATAAAAATGGAGAAAGTGCAGGTATGATTCAATCAGTGTGTGTGTGTGTGTGTGTGTGTGTGTGTGTTAGTGAGTTAATATTGTTAAGAGGATTATATGGACCTTACAATAGTGGAATAAATTATTTAATGCCAGAGGAATTTATATAATTATTCATTATAAGTTACACTGTACAGAAACAATAATAAAACAACAAAAAATACAAAATTACAATAGTTTGCAGTGCAAATAAACAATTAAGCACTTGTCACTTCATCAGTACTCCTCAATTATAACACTGAGAAAACACCAGTCTGCAGAAAGCATATTACTCACACTTGAACGGCTGTAATTATTCACCATACGCAACTCAACTTGCTACAGCATGCTGATGTTGATCCCCATGTGGTGCAATAATGTTTATTAGAAAGTCCCAGTAGCCAAGATAATAGTCTAGCAACATATTGAAAGTACAGCAGTCCCTAAAGTTACAATGGTATCATCCATCAACCTTGTTATACATAACCAACATTGTGTAAGCTCTAAAAATGTTACTAAATCGCAGTGGCATAACAGTATTTTCACATTTGATGTTTAAGCAAATAAAACATTGTAACCTTGCTTATCAATTGAGAATATTTTAACATGTGCTGAAACCTTTACGAAGGCTCTAAAGAAAGGAAGACATGTGATGATGTGTTTATAGATTTACCAATGGATGCAAGTAATTGTTTGTTACTTTTTCACTAACAAAAAAAAATAGACGAATAAGTACTTCCAGTGAACCAATTAAAACAGATGTGTTCTAAAAATTTTTTTACATCTGTGGTTCTTATTCCAACTTCATGTGGAATCTCCCCCCCCCCCAAAAAAAAAAAACTGCTTGGTGTGCTTTTATGGGCACCATCATTTGTCACTCACTGTATACTGCTGTGGTTTGCATGTGTTGTCATAAAACAACAACAAATGAGTTTGGTAAAAAACAGCTTTCACAAAGTTTACACAACTTCACAAAGCCCCAAAGCTGGTTCTAAATTTTGATAAATTACAAATCTGTGTAGGGTATCAAATTAAAGAGAATTTTAACCAAATCAATATAATGTTCAGTTTTGGATATTTCAAAATTTTAGAAAATCAGGGCCCAAAAAAGGGATCAAACATTTGGAAAAAAAACTAAAATCCTTGCCGAGTATCAGACTAAAGGGAAGTTTAACTATAATTGAATGTAGTATTTACTATAAAAAATTGTAAACTTTAAGGGACCACAACCCAAAAGTGGAAATTGAACTTTTAAGAAAATTATATATGTAGTATATCAAGTTATAAAGAATTTTATTGAAAATACAAACTCAGTATCGTTATTAATTGGCAAAATAATATCTGTGAACACCTTGTACAAATTTTGGACCACCTTTAAAAAGTTAGTAAGCTATGTTTACAAAAAAAAACTGTTAACATACTGTTATGTAACAAGAACAGGTTATGCAGGTCAAGTTTAATATTAGCTATAGGCCAAAACTGTCTATGGAAACATACATCAGCTTAAAAGCTAGGGCTAAATTATTTGTCATTTAAGCATTGTGGTTATAAATTAAATAAAAAGCCAATGGAATAGTTTAGAATTTTTAGTGTTTATTGTGTTTGCTTTATAATTGTTATTTTACTAAAAACTTAGTAGAGTAATAGGGATTTTTGTTAACTTTTCTGATAACTAAAAATTTATGTAATATTGAAATTTATCTAACAAAAATGTATTTGTTCAAAGTAGTGAGTAATTTCTGCAGCTCACTAGTTCAGTACTACAGTCAAAATGTTATAGGGCTAATTAGTTAAATTAACACATCAGTCAACACAGTTTTTTCTAGAACTACTTTACATTAAATTAATAATACTTTAATGGCCACAAACTTTTTATGCTCCCTTTTGGATATGCCTCCCCCTCCTGAGGCTGTGTCTCACAATTTGGGAGCAAGTGAATTACAAGATTGCTGCATAGTTTATTTTTATTATTTGTTAATATTCCCATTAAAATGCGTGGAATAATAATTTGCGACTCTTTTTAACTGACTAGGAAAAAATATAAAATTACTAGTTTTGGTGGTGTTATTAGTTTATTTACCAGTTTGTGGCAGATGAATTTTATACATTTTATAAAATAAATATTAATATTTTACAAAATGAAATTAATTGACTGTTTAGATCAATTTAAAAGAATGTTCTAAAACGAAAATTGTATGTGCGCACGCATGATCATTTAGAAAAGAAACATTTGGCACAGGTTTTTAAAAATACATTTTGTTTTTCAGACGCATTTATGAAGAGGCACATTGGCTGTGTAAAAGTCAAATTAGAATACAAAGTACAAACTATATTGGACGGTGTGTGATGGTGACCTGTATGTGATCGACCCAGTGACTGAAGCACATACCAACAATAGTATTTTTTAAGAAAGAAATACTCATAAATATATTAACTTAAGTTTCTTAATTTTACCAAGTATGATACATTGTGGAAAACTATCTGTTTAAGCTGTATATGCATAATGCTATAAATAACATTTAGTTCATATATTTATATTTTTGTACTGTAATTTTTAAATTTAAATTAGACGTTTTAATTGTTACATACAAATCTCAGAGTTGTGTTACATTGTTATATCTGTGTGTGTTAGTTTTAGTTTTTTATTTATTGTTTGTAAAATTGATCAAGTTTTGTTGTGTCTTCTATATTTATTTATTTTTTTATATAGTTCTTTGTTATGAAAATATGTACCTTTTTATTGATCTGTTAGACACTATGAATAGACGATGAGTTAAGATAAAATATAAGTTGACTTGATAAGGAAGATAATTTTCTGCTACTTGCAGTCTGTGCATAATTTGATGTGTATATAAAACCTGGTAATTAAAGACATAATATCTGTAGCACAGTCCCATTTATCTTGACTTATAGAGCCAGAACCAGTCCAGATTGCTGAAAATCCGGATTAATTGGAACTAGTTCAAAAATTTGCATAGAGGTATTTTAAACGTAAATAATTATTGGAATCGTAGAGATAGTAGACAAAACAGCCTTCTAACCTACATTTTTAATGCAAAGAAAAACCTACAGAGTTTCTTTGTCTAAACCATTATGTTGTATTGCTTAGAATCTGTTCGTTTCCATACTTTCAAACATAACTTTTCAACTGTTTATAAAGGTAGTTGTTTCTAATTGTAAAATATTGTGTGCTCATATGTATGATATATTAAAACAGTATCTGTCAAAGGTTTTAAATATGTGAATAAAAAAACAATGCAGTGAACAGTGCACGATATAATGTCTGTGAACGAGTGCGGTGGTCATTAAGTACTATGCAAATAGCCTCACTGTTATAATTATGGGAACACTGTGTACGAGAGAAATCGTTTTTGTCAATTAAACATTTTTTGTAAGTAAATTTTTGTCACCTGACCAGTGACCTATGGTAACCATTGACTGATTGCTGTTGGCATTTATTTAGTATCTGACTACTTGGGTAAAAATTACTCATGCATTTCTTATATGATACAGCTTAAGTAAGTTACAGAATTTAAATGTTGATTATTCTACTTTACAATTGTCTAAAAATATTCAAGTCTTGTTTTTATTTTTCATTTACCAGTTGAATTGTTATTAGCTTTATCTATTACAGCTTTATTTTATCTTTAGCTTTATTTACATTATTCTTTATATATAGTTTTATTTATATATTGTGAAAAAAGTAGTCATTGGTTTTCAGAGAATACCGGCAAGGTAGATTAGAGTTGGCTAAACTGTGAAAAACATTTTTCTTGGACAGGTTGGGCAACCTTTCTTTGTTTTCCCACAACATATTGCATACATTGTTGTGTCCCCCACTTCTACTGTAATGCTTTAAATTTTATGAAAGAAGACCGAGTGGTGTAAGTTGTGTGAATATCCTATACTTGAATATACAATACTTATATATCAGCAAATGATATACACGTATAAATACGTGTGTGTAATTATTAATTACAAGGCAAAATATATTAAACTCACATGAGATGTCCTTTCAGTGGTATGTTCATTGTGAAGTAACTGCTTTATTTTGTGTTTAAACTGAATATGCTCATGGATATACACCTGGCTCTTTCACAAATGGTGAGTGGCCTTTTCAAGCAGTAATTTTATAGAGACTAGTGCTAGTTTGTAATATAAACCTAACCAAATGGTTACCTGTGAACTATAGCTCCTTAACTACAACTGTGAAATATTGTGAATTCTGAGTGGTCAGTGGCAGACCTTAATGTGTATTTGTGAAGTTTCATGGACAGATTATTTATCTGGGAAAACTGAGGCACGTTTAGGCCTGTCAGATTTTGCTTCCTTAAATTATACTACAAAGATCTGGTTGTTACCTGCACATACAATTACATTCATCATTGCACAGGTCAGATGCACATCTGACTTAAGAAGCCAATGTAATTTAGGTGGTAACAGTTTGAGAAACAGTATTTGACAACAGCAATTTAAACACGTTTTACTTTAAATCTATATTTATTTGCTTGTTATAACGTGTTCATATAACTAATAAGTTGCTTATTGTAATTGTTAATGTATGTTATGAAAATAAAAAATTATCAAGTAGACTTGAAATGAGTCAATTCGAAAGCATAATATTCAGGGCTTTATATAATTGAAGTATTGTCGGTTTATATTTATATATGACTTTGGTATATCTTATTGAACTTTATTATTTGCCCATTTGAGCACAACAATGTTACCATGTCATACCACTGTACGTTTGAATTTTTATGGTGTATTAGTTTTATTATGCTATATTTGTCATTGTTGTGTATGTATAGTATTTGTAGCATAACATGTTTTTATTTTTATCAGCAATCAGTTGAATTTGAAGAAGTGCATCTTAATTAACTGTAGTGATGATTTTTGTATTTACTGTATTTGTATTTCTGCTACACTCCACTACTTCTGTTTTTGTACAATGAGAAAGACCACGAACACAACCGTGAGCTCCTGAATAACGTTGGGTAAATACATAGACACAGAGTGTCTGTATGAGACCTTGCAAAATTGCTGAATAAAAAGTAATCAAAACTGTTTGAAAATATTTAAAAAACAATGTATCTAAACTGCCAGTTAATTGTTACAAGTCTAGTTATAAGGATAAGTATAAGATGTGTTCAGAAAGAAAGTATTGGTTGGCTATTAACAAATGAAACCAACATACAATTTTGTTTTTACAAGCAAGGTTATACTACTTTTAAACATATTTTCCACCATTATTGTGGCATAATCCATAATGAGGAATCTATTTCTGTCTTCCCTCTTCATATAATAAAGAGCCGAGAGTAAAGCCTGTGAAGACAAACAGTGCCCTTCCGACACTGTCACAGCACTGACCAGCAAGGAACTAGGTATTAAACTGCAAGCTGCATGCGAAATGATCCACTTTATTCTCATGTAGGCTTCTGCGGCCGGTGTCCATTATGTTTTTGAAGTCTTCTTCCAGTAAGGACAGCGTCAAAAATGTTTTGTATGATAACATTTCACTCATATTATATAGTCCTGAGGATACTCATTGTAATATGAGTGCAACGTTGTCATACACGACATTTTGGTGTGGTCCATACCAGAAGAAGACTTCAAAAACATAATGATCCACTTGTTCACAGAATATGAATGGCAGTATGAAGTAAAGTACTGTCGTTATGTAACACAAAACAACAGACGAGCAGTTCTACTGTCTAACCCACTTTCTCATCATTCTATGACTCGTTGCATTTTCTTGGTGGTTTCAGAATCCTAGAATTTCAAAAAAATGACAACACTGGTATTTCACAGTAATTGTATTTAAACACATTAAACAAAATTAAAGCAAGACTGCTTTTCTCATTATAGCATCTGTAGCAAGCTGATACACTATGGAAATCAGCTCACATGTGCATAGTGACTATCACATTGCGTTAACAGTCAGTCGTATTTGGAACCAGTACTTACTTTCCAAACACATCTTGTAATGTCACAGTTGACTGATGGAAGACAGAGCTGATGTGTTTTCCAGAGCTTTCTGGATCCTTTATGTAGCCCAATTAGTTAGACTGAATGTTCAGTTACATTTGTTTTTAACATTTATACTATTCAAGGGTTGCAGTGAAATCTTGAAATGGTGCAAACAGCGGATATGCAAAAGTATAAATAGTACATAAGAGCAAGTGTAATATTGGATGTTGCCTTGAAATGTTCAGCATATTATTTGCTGTAATCTATATACTGTTTTAATTTTTCTCGATGTAAATCTATAAAGACAAATTTTTACTAGACTCGGTTGTGATTGTGTGTGTATTTAATAATATGTGTATGATCTGATTAGTTGTTACCATAGGCATAAAATATACATAGCATAAGGAAGAAATATTTTAATTCCTTAAATTATACTAAAAAAAAAGATCTGGTACCTCCATATACAATTACATTCACCATTGTAGTATTTTTTATGGGGATTGAAATGTGGGCATGTGGAGGTTTAATGATCTGGGTTACCATGGACATAAAAGTAAAAATAAAATTGAAGAGTGCAGTGAAGAAACATTTTCATATCTGGATGTTTCTGTTGCTCATATTCACTTTCTCAGTTTGTTTCCTTGGTGATCTACTCATTACTTTGTACCTTTTACTGTATTAGTGACAGAATTTGAATCTCTTTGACACACAGTACTCGCCAATTTTTGGTTTTCACAGTAAATTCTTCATATAAAATTAGAAATAGGGAAAAACTCTGGTTCAGATTCTTGTTTAATCTATATGTGATGAATGTCTATCTTTAGCGCCTTCATACTATAGAGGCAATTTTTAATTTTGTGAGAATACACATTTGAGATATTTCATGTCATGTAAAAAACATTAAGCCTAATTTTCTTTTAACTGTATTTTAAATTGTATATTATAATTAGCAACAGAATTTGTAAATTGCATATCAACTTGAAAGTACCAGTTTCATCGATTATAGTTGAAACAAATTCTGCTTTCCTGGAAGTTTTAAAACCACCTGTGGTTGAGTTAATTATAGGATAACTGTTTTCTGTTTTGCTATACAAATTCATTAAAAAATTATATTCTGGGTAAAACTGAATTCAGTATAAAAAACTGTGTGAAGTATTTATGAATTACTTTATCTAATATATAAATAAATTACCTTATTTTGGTCCATCTTAGTGACACTAGCTTCTTTTCATCTAATGACGCATTTCGGGATGAAATCCCATCTTCAGATATACAAAATTAATTTAAAAACGTAAATGTATACCACATTTTGTGGTTATGTCATAATTTAAAATGATTAAAATCTGTTAAATAAAATATATAAAAACGTAACAACTGAATCGCTCGGAGCACTCGCATGCATGCGCGCTGTACCGCGTCTTCCTCACGACTAGCTATTATTCAACCCTATAGCAGTGTCAAACAGGTTATTAGATCCGAAGTTCATCTGATCATTTAATATATTATTTTTGGTTGTTGCGTTTTTTGTAGCTTTATATATTTCAAGTTCCTCTAGGCTATCCATTAATTTACCCTTTTTGCAAGTATGTAATGCTACGAAATTGTTTTTGAAACTAGTATAATTATGACCTTTTGTTATTAAATGTTGTGCAAAACTGGAATTATTATTATTTGGTTTAGGAATATGCTCTAAAAATCTTGTATAAAAATCTCTTCCAGATTGGCCGATGTAGAATGCTGGACAATTATCGCATTTTATTTTATAGACTCCTGATTTATTTTTTAAAGGAATATTTATTTTAGTTTTGAAAAAATTTTTTTAAATATTTAAATCACATTTAGAACTATATAATAATGTTCATCCCACTCTATGCGATTCAATCATACAACATATTAATAATTACGTTAAGAACAAGATTAGATTCCAGAAGAATAAACAAACTAATAAAATTGGCCGTGTGATAAGCAATCAAAACAATAATAAATTCAATAATGAACATAATTTCTACCCTAGACTGATAAACATGACTAACATGGTTCTCACGAACACAGAGGAAAATCTTATCAGTAAAGGACTGAATTACAATTTTCCACCGAATCTTAAAAATAAAAATAACATAATTAAAGAAATAGTTGAAGCCGAATCTGTAATTAAGTGCGTTCCAGACTTAAATGAACGAAATGAACTACAAATATTAATAAATAATAGATTCAATAAAGCAGTTAATAATAATTATCATAAACAAAAGAAATTACATTATACAAAAACAAAACATGAACAACTAACAGCTATACAACTAAATAAAAAACTCTTACAAAATAACATTTACTTAACGAAGGTTGATAAAGGCAATACTATAGCATTGATAGACATGGACGAATATAAACAAAAGGTATACAGATTCATTAATAACAACAACATAACAAAGCTATATATTGATCCCACCAAAAAATACACATTAGAATTGAATAAAACAATAAATAAATGTACAGAACTATTTGAGAAACATATATGCTACTCACTAAAACCAATAAAAGCTAGTGCACCGTGCTTAAAAGGTCTACCCAAAGTACACAAAAAAGACACACCGATTAGACCTTTAGTAAATTTTACAACTGCTCCAAGCTATAAAGTAGCAAAAACCTTGGTAAAAATAATCAAACAATATATAAGCTTAGATAATAACCAGAGTATAAAAAGTTATAAAGATTTTATTGAAAAATTATGTCATATTAATATTAAGCCTAGTTACAAGCTAGTGCTTTTGACATAGTGGATCTGTATACCAATGTCCCAATTGATGAATCTTTAAAATCACTCAAGCAAAATTTAATAAATAATAATACCTTGGAAATAAGAAAAATTAATCAGCTAATGTTAATAATAGAAATAGTACTTAATCAAAACTATTTTTCGTTTGATGGTTCATATTACAAACAAAATGAGGGCCTAGCAATGGGTTCTAAAATTTTAAAAAACAATTATTTTGACAATAAAATAGTATATTATTCAAGACACGTGGACGACACCTTTGTTATTTTCAATGGTAACAATAGACAGATCGAGTCATTTAATAACTATTTAAATAAAATACATAAGAAAATAAAATTCACTATGGAAATTGAAGAAAACAAAAATATTAATTTCCTGGATATAACCATAACAAATATCGGTAATGACCTGAAATACAAAATATACAGAAAGCACACATGCACAGATACGGTTATACATGCTGAGTCATATCATCCTCCAGCCCAAAAAATGGCTGCATTTAACAGCTTTATTGACAGATTACTTTGTGTTCCCCTTAATAACGAAGACTATGATCAAGAAGTAAATATTATAAAACAAATAGCTCTAAATAATGGTTACAAGCCAGTAATAATTGATAGAATGATAATGAAACATAAAAAACGTTTAGAAAATAAAAATAAAAATTACAAACATTATTAACCAGCATAATAAAAAACATAAAAAATTCCTTTCGCTAATTATACTGGTTTGATGCCAAATATTTTAAAATCTGTTTTTAAAAGTAAAGGATATAATATTTCATTCAAAACATGTAATAAGTTAAAAATTTTTTTCAAAACTAAAATAAATATTCCTTTAAAAAATAAATCAGGAGTCTATAAAATAAAATGCGATAATTGTGCAGCATTCTACATCGGCCAATCTGGAAGAGATTTTTATACAAGATTTTTAGAGCATATTCCTAAAGCAAATAATAATAATTCCAGTTTTGCACAACGTTTAATAACAAAAGGTCATAATTATACTAGTTTCGAAAACAATTTCGTAGCATTATATACTTGCAAAAAGGGTAAATTAATGGATAGCCTAGAGGAACTCGAAATATATAAAGCTACAAAAAACGCAACAACCAAAAATAATATATTAAATGATCAGATGAACTTCGGATCTAATAACCTGTTTGACACTGCTATAGGGTTGAATAATAGCTAGTCGTGAGGAAGACGCGGTACAGCGCGCACGCATGCGAGTGCTCCGAGCGATTCAGTTGTTACGTTTTTATATATTTTATTTAACAGATTTTAATCATTTTAAATTATGACATAACCACAAAATGTGGTATACATTTACATTTTTAAATTAATTTTGTATATCTGAAGATGGGATTTCATCCCGAAACGCGTCATTAGACGAAAAGAAGCTAGTGTCACTAAGGTGGACCAAAATAAGGTAATTTATTTATATTGAACCATAAAGTGACTCGGTACGTAAAACATGGACTTTATCTAAATTCATCTGAATTTTGTTAAGTTTAAATATTATTAATTGCTGTATGTTTTTACACTGCGATGTTTGATCAAAATCATTTACTTGTTTCAGCACCTTGTCGAAACATAGTGTAAAAACGACACGTGCATACCTGTTGTGTGGCAGTTACAGGAACTTGAGAATGTATCATAAATAGTATAAAATGTTCCAGGTATTAAAATTGTCTAATATCGTTTATATACTTACCCACAAAAATGATGTGTGATTACAGCGTTACAATACAAAATATCAAAACTTACAATCATTTTGTTTTGGCATTTTGTCAGGTGTAATGCCATGTTAATGGCTCACAAGTATACAGATAGTTCACATTAGTGTCACAAACACAAAATAAAAGTTTATGTGGTGTAAGTAACGTAATTTTTAATGATAGCTAAATCAG
Source organism: Magicicada septendecula (assembly GCA_034769895.1). Lineage (NCBI taxonomy): Eukaryota > Metazoa > Arthropoda > Insecta > Hemiptera > Cicadidae > Magicicada > Magicicada septendecula. The sequence goes on from CM068376.1 coordinate 308,635,248, forward strand.
TTGTATTGTATTTAATTCTAAAATAACGTCTTCCATTTGTATGTGTATGTTCTTAAGTTTTATATATGCTGTTCGTGTGTTATACTTAACATTTGTGTAACACTTATAAGCAAATTTAATTTGCTGTTTTCTCATTGTTTATGTGTGTTAGTTCAGTCAAACATTGGACAAGATTCACTTTTCAATACAGTTGTGATGGTTCATAAAGTTTCTAAGTTAGCAATTCATAATACACAGTAATTTACAAAACTCAGTTATTACATAATGAACTGATATGGGAAAAGTTACCATCAACGTGAGGTGGTATTTTAAGTCTGCTATTTGTTAGTTTTTGTTTGCTACATAAGTATTATTCATGAAAGTCTTGTAGACTTTTATTACATATATTTTTCCCAAAATCCCACCAAATATTTGAATGCCAATAACCCAAGTGGTGAAGTGTAAACTATTAATAGTTATATAGACTTTTGTTTGAAATTAAGATAATGTTGTATTGGACAGATTATAACTTTTATTAAAGTTTACCTGCAACACGCATAACATTGTTTTTTTTACCCTATTTTTATTATCATTATTCCAGATGTTTTCCTTGTTGTATTTACATACATAACATGCTACTGTTCCAACACCTTCTTACTCTCTGAATAAATATCTAAATAATAAGTTTTACATTAATATTTTATAGTAATTTTAAAAGACATGAAAGTGTGTAAGAAGGTTACATATAGAGGCGAGTGTCGATATGGAGGTTAGTCTGTGATGTGAAATGGGAGTTATTTGCAGCTAACTTACGGCATCTGATAATAAACAAAATTCATGTATTATCCAGATTTGTTTGTAAAATAATCAATATGAAAAAATTCCTAAAAGACTCATATGCTGTACTTCAGTTTTAGTCCAGGGCTTATAAAAACTTTAATGACTGGAAAATTATTTTGGGAAATTTCTTAGTTCAACCTGAGGATATTCTGTTCAAGTTAAAGGAATCAAACTCTGCCGATGACTTACCTCAACCGGAAATAATGGAAAACTTCGACTTACGGCAAACAGAGTTGCAGGAATTCCACTGTAGTTGTATAGGGAAATTGTTACAGCTTTATACAGTGTCAGCAAACTTTTTTTATACAGTTTTTTGCCCAATATTTTTATGTTGTTGCATAAATATTGGTATGCTTCAACTAATGCCATCAAATGACACATTAGTTTAGCTTACACAATCGCACAACCCTCATTACAAGTATTTCTGATCTCTGTTAATTGATCTGGTCATCAGAAAGCTTAGTTTCCGTGGTAACAATCATTATACAGATTCGTATTTATTGGTTCTTGGGGTTTATTCTGCCATGTTTCAAAACATGTATGTGCATACAAACAGAAGATGTCCTATGAAGAAGTGCAGACACTTTAGGAATAGAATATACAGGTTAAAAACAAAACATTTCATTTACACTTAGACCCAAAAATTGTATATTGACCTGTTAGGGCTGCTGAAAGGTTTTCTCATACTTCAAATTTAAATACTCTGATACTGCTTTCATTGTATGCCAATTTTGGAACAAAATTTCGTCATTTTAAGTGAAATTTTGGTTGAGAATTTAAATCCCACAGTTGTATTTATACCAGTGGCGGCCCGTGCTTAGGTTGCATGGTTGTGCAACCACCAATAATTCCCGAATTGTATTTTTTTATTATAGAATTATGAATAAAACAATAACTAATAACAGTGTTTTGAAGCTAAATAATCGTAATTAATCATTTTCTGATTGAAAAGCACAGAGGAATACTAAAAACCGTACACCCTCTTGCCGCGGTGTATGCACCGTGACGTGCTTTGTATATGGGGAAATACAGTGGAATAGTGCTCTGGCTAGCTAGACTCGGTTGTTCCTATTACAGCGGTATAGGCTCGCTTGGTGTGATTAGGGACTGCAAACCCCGCTTGTACGTCAAGGCGCCACCAGTCCGTTTGCTGGTAAATAACATGTGGTGCGTCAGCTTGGAATTTGTAAGTTCATTGTTAGTGTCAATCCAATTCATCGTCAAATGTAAATAATAGTACATAAAGGATTAAGGTGTCATAGTGTAAGATATTTATTATATTTAACTGGTAGGATGCAATGAATTCTGTCAAAAAAATTACCGAAAACGGCATTCAGTTTAGGTCCTATTGAGGAAAAAATTGAAATTAAGAGAGTAGGTAGGCCTACACCAGACCTTTCAAATTTTAATCAAAGTGTAAAATCAGGTAACAGAATATTTAATTGTAAATTTAAAAAAGATTCATACAGTAAATATTCGTGGTTACGTGGGTGTGACACTAAAATTGCAGTATTTTGCTTTCGTTGTGTATTGTTTGGAGGGGAGGACACTTGGACATTTTCTATTCAAAGAATAAAACAATTTTATTTCATCCAACCCATCTGCAACCCCTAAATTTTTCAACCACCAACTGCCACTGATTTCCACTATATGAAAAGTTTTTTTTTAATGTATAACTGTCAATAAATTTATACCAGTTAATGACAAAATGTGCAGAGAATTTAATTTTGAGGAAAACTTAAGTAATTAAGTCAATAAAAAACAAATGGACATTTAAAAATATCCATTTTCGTTTTCCTGTTCCATTCCAAAAAAAAAAACAAGTTCTTTTCAAACAAGCCTCTGTTTGAATACTTGGCAGCAACATGCAATACATTTTAGTTTGGGTGTATATGTTTAGTATGTGTATATTTCAATATTGCAATAGACAGCGGCAATTTGCTAATGATGTGTACTGCTTCTTTCTCCCAATTTTAGTTATACAGATGCTGAAAATGTCAATTGCTACATTTAGTGGCAGGAAATAAAAAGCAAAGTCAACATGCAATGGTATTGATGCTGACGGTGCAATGTAAAAAAAAGATACAGTACCGTTTACCAAATGGTAAAAGTTTAAGAGCATGATAATGTCTTTCAGCCACCAGCTAAACGCAACATTTGTGCAAAAGAAACAATCAGTCACTCAGTAACATAATAATGTTCCGTTTAGCTGGCGGCTGAAAGACATTATCATGTTCTTAAGCTTTTACCATTTGGTAAACGGTACTGTATCTTTTTACTTACTTCTTTTTTAACACATTATATATATATATATATATATATATATATTGCAACGGAACACAGGATGATAAGCTATGTTGTTTGTATCAGAGCACATGGATGACGAGCATTTTCATGTTTAAATTGGTTTTATGTAATACTTTGTCTTTTACCCATAAGTTTTGTATTTAGAAATGGATAAGCATGTAGGGTATACCAAATTCTTCATAAAAAGATGCTCTTTATTGTCATGTATTTTTTGAGTGAATTTGTGCGCGTGTGCGGGTGTGATAACGTGTGATCGCTATATCTTCCGTGGTAATTAACTGATCGACGTGAAACTTTGACAAGGAATTATTTATGTAAATAGCTTCAATTTATGTGTACTCTTTGGTTCATAACTATTTTAGAAATATGGTTTTTTAAGTAGGAAAAACTCAATTTGAAACACTTATCATTAATAGGGTCATAAAAATTTGTAGATAATTTAATGTAAGTTAGTGCATATGTATACAAACTCTTTCTGGAAAAGTTTATATCTGTTGAAAGCATCAATCATGTGACTTGGGTTTAGCAATCGGAAATCACTAAATTCAGTAACATTCATTCTCTGTAGAGTAAAGATCGACACAGTCTGTCTGTAGCAGTTGCAAGGTGAAGTTGTGCTGATGTGTGAGAGTTTTTCTCAAGCAAACATAGAAAAGTATAACTTAACATAATCCTTGGTATTCTGTATGAAGTTCTGCGTACAGAGCCAAGTGGGTCAATTATTTAAATAGAATTATAATATAGTATAGTGCTTATCGTGTAAGTTTAAGATATCCGCTTAGGGAATATAAAGACACTTCAAGATTGCGTGGAAGGTGTACTACTAATACACCTTATTAAATTGATACCCATATTTACCCTGAGATTGATAAAATTTACATATCAATTAATAATAAACTATTCTAGGGAAAATAATAAGCATTGTGTGTTTAACGTATTGGAGAAGAGGACGACAAGACGAAGAGGTTGCCAGGACGGGAGCGGTGGTAGTAAGCGGAGGATTGCACGTACTGAGGTCGTAACCTCAATCAAGTAAAACCGATATAGGCTATTATCAAACATTATAAACTATTATTGCAAATTACAATACATGACAATTTATAATACAATATACCTCTTTAAAAACTATATTTGTGTGTATAATAAATAATTCTTCATCTCCTCCATAATAGACTTGTTTGTGATTTTTACACACTCACTATATCCTTATTAGTATAATAAAATCTGATCTATTGCATAAAGGATATTTGGCGCTGGCCAACGTGTGGCTCAATTTTTTGGCATTAGTTGTAAAAAAAGAAAATATTATTTTGAGTGTATATAGACTATATTCATTAAATTATTTGTGTGTGCTGTTCTTTGGTATCAGGGAGTATAGATAAAAGTTGAATGCTCGCTGTTATCAGATAATTGTGTAGTAGTATTAATTGTCTGTGTGTAGGTTGAATTATTATTTGTATTTGTGTTAGATTAAGCTTGTTTACATTTGATTGAGATACTGGACGATAATAATAAATAACATAAACTGACAGTATAAGTAAAATTAAATTTTAAAAATAGTGCCGTTACGATAAATAAAGACTATAATATTTGTTAAATTTATAAAAATAAATAATCAATATGGCCGAAGGACTAGAATTACAGAATACATTAGTGGCAATCCTAGGTAATACTGTATGCAGAAAATGTCGGAAGAGAATAAAGCAACATGCGAAAGCTCTGAGAAGAAAATAAAGTTGGTAGAGACGAAGCATTAAAGCAAAATAAGTTGCTACAATCACTTCAGGATGAGAATAAAAAAATTTATACAGCCATTCATGACCAGGCAAAACAAAATAAACAACTATTAGAGTCAACAGAAAAACGTATAGGCGAAAAGGTAGAAATAATTTGCAGCAATATTGAGACCGCTTTAGAAGCGAACAATTCTCTCATCAGTGAATGTGAAGCTAAAATCACTGGGATAGAGGAAAGAGTAGTTCAACACACATATACGGTAAGTGAGCTTGTAGCTGAACAAGATCAGCAAATACAGGAGGTGGAACAACAGCTGACCCGACTCCAGAGTACCTCGACAACGGCAAACCAGACCACGTTCATCTATAGAACTGTAGAAGAAAACAATTCACAGTTGAAATTCTTCATTAAGGATACTGAGAATCCACTTTATTTTCTTAAGAGCTGCCAGCGAGACATGGAAGCAATAGGCGACACCCTGAGTGAGATGGATAAAATAAACTATGTAGTCAGAAGATTAAAGGGTACTGCAGCTGAGTGGTTCACAGTAGTACAAGATAAAATAGTTACATATCAAGATCTGGTACAACATTTTAGGGCGAGATACTGGAACAGCAAAAAATACGCGTACAGCTGGAGTTTGGTAGGTATTCCGGTTTAAAAGGGTCTAAAGAAAATTATTTAATCCAACTCATATCTCGTGCGAAGTATCTAGAACCAGAAATGTCAGAGCCAGAGATGGTAAATAAATTAGCTCATCGTTTCGAACGCGGTATTCAAATTGCTGTAATTACACAAGGTATTAAATCATTGGAGGAACTACTCCTATTGTTAACCAAATGGGATAATGTTGACAGTCAAAATAATAGTAATAATAATAGTGAACCGGCTCGTAAACAATTTCAGCCGCAACAACCACAAAAACAACAACAACCACAACAATTTAAAAACAAACCTAATTTCCAAAAGTTCAATCAAAAAAATGTATCGGCAATTATCGAAACAAGTACCAGGGAAGAGCAACCAAAAAACGAGTAGGGTTGCACGGCGTGAGTCCATGCGATAAATTGAAAAATATAAATAAAACTAAGGATAAAATTACAAATAAAACGTACCATAACAAACAACAGTGTCAAAAATCTTATGTGAACAATACTAGTGGTAAGAATGTATACATGGCTTCAGGCCTATATCCTGTTGACATTAGAGATGAATTAATATATAACAATTGTGTTGATGATGATGTAGAAAATGTTAGAAATAAGAATGATAATGATATTGTTGTGAGAACGAAAATTAATGGATGTCGGAAATGTATTATTCGACACTGGTGCGCAAATTTCTCTAATCAGCGAAAAATTCATTAACAAACGTAGACACCAATTTAAAAAAACACCGATCTAACCTGTCAACAAGATGGTTGTCACGACAGCCACAGGTGATTCACAAACTATTAATAAGCAAGCACTTATCACAATAAATTCACAAGGAATGGAAATGGAAATGCCCATGCCTATAGTCAAAAATCTAGCGTACGACATTATAGTAGGCACTGACACATTAAGGAAAATACACGCTACAATTAATTTCAATACTAAAACGCTAGAATGCACAGTTAAAAATACAAAACATAAAATTAATTTGGGTTATTCACTCAGTAAGGTAAGTCAATATGACAACACAGCTGATCGATGTAGGCCCGTTGACATATAGAAGCCAGCTGTTAATCGCTTAGATAAGATAGCAGCTAACGGTGGTGCGCCCAATAAGGAGATAACAGATGGTCAACGAAAACAATTAAATAATATTTTAAATAAATATGAATCGATTTTCAAAATACAGCACACAATTACCAATGTTTATGAACATAAAATACAAGTTAGCGACGAGAATAAATTTATAAGAAAAACATATCTGATCCCATTACATTATCAGCAACAAGTTGAGGAAGAAATAAATAAAATGTTAGAGAATAATATTATTGAATGAGGAGATAGTAATTTTTTAAACCCGATGGTGGTCGTTACGAAAAAAAATAACGACACGCATCTGCTTAGATATGAGAAATCTTAATAATATAACACAAAAATGTTACGATTGTGCTGCCAACGCGGAAAATTTGTTTGTAAAATGTCAAGGAGTAAAGTACATGTCGCGTCTGGACTTAAAAAGTGGGTTTTGGCAGATCCTGTTAGCCAAAGAATGTCGGAAATTCACAGCCTTTTTATATAAAAATAAATGTTATCAGTTTAAGGTAGTACCTTTTGGTTTGGTTACCAGCCTAGCCGCTATGGGTAAGTGTCTTGAATTGGCATTAGGGCCAGAGGTCGACGATTTTGTAAGTGTGTTTGTTGATGACATACTTATTATATCGAAGTCGTTCGAGGAATATATGCAGCACCTGGATATCGTTTTCCGCAAGTTAAGAGATGTGAACCTTGCGCTCAACTTAGAAAATGCGAATTTGGAAAATCACAAATAAAATTCCTGGGGCATATTATTTTGGCGGATGCTGTTAGTACCGACCCGGAGAAAATTCAGGCCATTACAGAATTTCCAAATCCAACCAAAGCGAAGGATATCAGGGCATTCCTTGGATTGACTGGATATTTTTGTTGTTTCACACCGGAATATTCTAAAACCATAGAACCGCTGCTGGAATTGTTAAGGAAAAACACCAAATGGAGATGGGAAGAGCGACATGAGGCAGCTTTCAACGCTAAAAAAGAATTATACAGCAAGAACTTACACGTGTTCCACCCGGAAAAAGAAGGAATATGTTCTTAACTGTGATGCTTCAGACTACGCGATCGGTGGTGTATTGTATCAACGGAATAATAAAGGAGAACATAAGGTAATTGCACATGTAAATAGATCTTTAAAAGGGGCCGAAAGAAATTATTTTACGTCTGAAAAAGAGATTCTTCCAATTGTGTATTGTATCAGTAAACTTAGATATTACCTGGTGGGTCAACACTTTAAAATTCTCTCAGATAACCAGGCTTTATCTTTCATGCTTATTTGTAAACTGGCCAATGCGCGGATATCGTGTTGGATCATGGCGATCCAAGAATATGATTTCAGCATCAAGTATTGTAAAGCCAGTGAGAATAAAACTGCTGATACTCTAAGTAGATATCCCCCCTCATCGAAGAACAGTACTCCTCGACCAGGAGTGAAATTCAAATTCTAGCAGTCAAGTATACATTACCAGATGACGTAAGAAATAGATTAAAATTGATAAATCTTGAACAACAGGACGCAAAATTAAGAAAAATTAGTGAAGAAATACAGAATCGACAGGTTTGTACTGTATAAAATAATCGATGGACAATGGAAGATTATGGTTCCTGATGAGCTCGTAGAAGATTTAACTTGGGCTTGTCATGAAAGTCTTGCTCATGCTGGAGCTTATAAATGTTATTTGGTGATGATGGAAGACTTCGTATGGTTGAACATGGCAAGGAAAGTTAAGTCTATTTTGCGAACATGTCATATATGCCAGACAGCTAAATACCCAAATCAACACACCTATGTGGAGATGGGTAACATCACTACCAAGGATAAGAATGATCTACTGTGTATCGATTTTTTAGGTCCGCTACCACGTGCTGCAAGGGGTATGAAGAACCTGGTTGTTTGCACAGATGCGTTTTCTAAAAATGTAAGTTTATATACAATTGGACGACCTACTTACAGCAATTGGATGGCAGTATTAAATGTTGTATTAAGTAAATACATTCCGAAATATGGTCCGGTGAAGAAAATTCTATCTGACCAGGGTAAGCAATTCACCAACAAGAAGTGGCAGTCCGAATTGGAGAAGCACAATATACAGGCAGTGTTGACAGCAATCCGGAGACCGCAAGGTAACCTCGCCGAAAGGGTCAACAGGGAGTTAGGGCGTCTGTTTCGCACTTATTGTAATACCAACCAGAGTAGGTGGCCGGATTATCTCGAGTTTTTCGAGGCGTCCATCAACGGGAATTAAAATGACACGACAGGATTTACAACTAACGAACTACAAACCGGGGAAATGCCAAAGCGTGTCTGGGATGGCTGCATCAGGAGGATTGCAACGCAGAATTTGCTTATTCCAAATTTGGTTAAAAAGATAGAAGCTAGGAGACGCATTAAAAAGTGTGCCGAAGAACGGACGGAAAAGTTTCATGAGGATCACAAACTGGTAATGTTCAAAACTGGCGAGAAGATACTCCTGTGAGCTTTAAATGTAGGCCACAGGGAATATAATACTGCAGCCAAATTCTTTAGATTATACAATGGTCCATATATTTTATCGGAACAAGTGTGTAAAAATACATACATTGTCACAAACCCAAATACAAACAAGGTGATAGGGAAGTTCCATGCATCATCCTTAAGAAAATATTACATTTAAGATAATTAAACCTAAAATGCCAGGATATAGGTGGAATGACGGGTAGGAAATTGTATAAAAATATGTGTAAAGTAAGAATAATTGTGATCATGTTGGAAAAATGTTTGGATGAACTTTGGTATACATAGACTTAGCCAAATGACGTCAGAAGTATGATACGCTTATCTTGTGTTCAGGAATGTTGTTGATATCTAGCCATGTGCGTTTGTTTGTTTACATTAGAGCTGTCAAAGTGGCAGCTGAGGAATGTTGTTTGATAGAAGCTATTCATTTATTTTGATTTTGAAGTTATTATGTTATTATCTGGATGATTATGATTATTGGGAGAAGGTTATGTCAAATTAGGGTAGGAAGAGAAAAAAAAAATTGTTTATATTCTATATAAACAATTTTTTTTTTTACACGTGGTGGGGTTAATCCTGCAACGGAACACAGGATGATAAGCTATGTTGTTTGTATCAGAGCACATGGATGACGAGCATTTTCATGTTTAAATTGGTTTTATGTAATACTTTGTCTTTTAGCCGTAAGTTTTGTATTTAGAAATGGATAAGTATATAGGGTATACCAAATTCTTCATAAAAAGATGTTCTTTATTGTCATGTATTTTTTGAGTGAATTTGTGCGGGTGTGATAACGTGTGATCACTATATCTTCCGCGGTAATTAACCGATCGACGTGAAACTTTGACAAGGAATTATTTATGTAAATAGCTTCAATTTATGTGTACTCTATGGTTCATAACTATTTTAGAAATATGGTTTTTTAAGTAGGAAAAACTCAATTTGAAACACTTATCATTAATAGGGTCATAAAAATTTGTAGATAATTCAATGTAAGTTAGTGCATATTTATACAAACTCTTTCTGGAAAAGTTTATATCTGTTGAAAGCATCAATCATATGACTTGGGTTTAGCCAATCGGAAATCACTAAATTCAGTAACATTCATTCTCTGTAAAGATCGTGTAACGGGGCTAAAAGGAGAGGGGTTTTTATTTTTATTAAAAATCACAATTTTGTTTTCCATCTGTGTGGCCAGCCCCAGTATCGTCAAACAAAGGAACTGTGAGGTGAAGTTGTGTAAGAAGTTGGTACACTGGAATGCGGCATGTATGCGACAACGCAATTTAATTCCCAGAACTTCAGTACTGTGTGACGCGCACAAACATCAGCGGGGTGCACAGACGACACCAACAGTCTTGGGACAAGCCGAACAATATGGTGAAATTGTGAATTTTGTTTGCCACGTGTTCAGAAGCGGGCGGAAACATAATTAGAGACCACGCCCATTTGTGTGACGTGCAGAGAGGCAGTGTAATTTCGTCAACGCCTGACACACGTGAATGACACATGTTACTTGAACAGTTACGAACGATTCAGATCATAAGGCATTGTTTTCCGTCTTGTTCAAAGAGACTTGGGGAGTGGGGTACTTGGTGGACGCTACTAGCAGTTCCCCTACGAAGCTAAGCCTGGCCAGGCAGCCCGCCAAACGGGGCTCAACAATAAAATTTTAGTATCAATTAAAAGTGAGTGCAGTATTCAGAAATGCGAAAGTGAGTGCAGTTTTTCGGAAAAAATAAAATCATAAATTCTTTCGGACACATAAAGAGGACTTTGTGAGTGATGCGCCACGTTGCCGGCAGGAGTATTGACTAACCGTATTCCACAAAATATTTGCTTATTTTTGAGTAAAATGGGGCCTATATAAATAAAAGGGGTTTCTTTTTTCTAATGGTGTGAATGTGAGTATGAGCAGGCTGGGCTGCTTTCTTTAGGATAAGATGTTTAATTAAATTTTAGTTGTATCAGATTATGTCATAAATATTCCAAGAATGTTTTATTTATCTTGAATTTTGGCAAGAAGTAATAGACTGATTTAAGAGGTAAAGAAATGAATAAGTAATAATTCGAAGTTTGAAAGTTTAAAGAATAAAATAAAATTTTAATTGTTTCTCTTCATAAATGCGAGTTGCGTACATTATTAATATAACCTTGCAATCATCCTTGCATTTCAACATTCGTGTGACGTAACTCTGGGCTGAGAGAAGATTTTAAAGTAAGTGGGAGATAAATATTTTTGTAATTTAAATGTATGAAAATTAAATAACTTCACAAATGGCGCGTCCGAAGCAGGGACAGTTTTTATAAATTGAAACCTATATATAAAGACCACACCTACAAATAAATGCAAGTTGGGTTTCAAGGTTGAGTAACAGTACGCAAAAATACGTAAAAGTACGTAAATTACGTACAGTTTGAACGATATGTAGTATACTTAATTATACAAGATTGAAATGGTGTTATGATTAGTTAAATTGATTAGATTAAATTAACCGATATTATAAAGAATAAATAATGGATACTAATGAAAATAGTAACAATGAAGTCGGCTTCACTGACAGCCAGACAGAAAGTCAAACAAATAGCGATTCAGGTATTCAAACAGAGTCACTGTCAATAAGTGACAGTAATGTAGACGGATCTGTATTAATTAGTGAGGCGGGAGCAAATTCCACTCCCATTACAACTAAAACAAATATAAAAGAAAAATAAATGTCAATGAATGACCTATTTAACCTTCTCAGTAAACGATTTGATAATAATGATATAAAATTAAATGAACAGAATATTAAATTTGATATTATAAATAGTCGTTTTGACGAAATAAATACACAAAATGCAAAGTTTGAGATTAATATGAATAAACGTCTAAATGAGATGGATGAATGCTTTAATACAATTACAGAACAAATATTAGAATCAGTAAGTAGCAGTTGCGAGAAAAAGATTGATGAAATGAATAAAAATTTAGAACGTAAATTCAATCAGATACGGAATAAGAAATTAGATGACAATGTGATGGTTATGACAAATATTAATAATGACAAAATAGTGGAAGAGGCAGTGGTAGATAGGAAAGTATTGAGTAGTGATGATAATGATGTTAATTGCAATTCTGAGAATATAGTGGAAGTAGTATGTGATAATGAAGTAGTAGAAAAGAATGTTTGTCAGTTAGTGAGAGAGTGTAATGAAAGTTTAGATGGGCAGAGGGTAAATTTTCCCCAGGTTTATTGTGAACCAAGGTGTTTACAAATGTTGTTGTTGAAGGGCAAGAGTCCCTTATTATTGGAAGACATGAGGTCTTTGAGTTGTTCCCCGAATTTATATGAGTTAGCGCCCTCTGCGTGGAGTGAGAGAGAAAATATGATATGGTGTTGTGATGAGAGAAAGAGAGAGATAGAGATTTTTGAAATAAATAGAGGTTATGAAAGGTTAGCGCAGGTTTTAGATATTGAGATGAAAAAGTAACTTACGTTGTAAAATAGAGATGGATAATTATTTTGATGATGATGATAAAATAACTGACTGTATAGTGAATAAAAATACTTACGGAGACAGAATTTAAATCATAAATGTAGACCGGTTTTATGAATCAATAGGTTATAATGGTATCAAATATGTTGATAAGGGTTATTACAATAATAATAATAAATTGAGTGTGAGTAAAAATGAGAAGTGTTATAAAAAAATAAGACTATTATACAACGATGGCGGTTAGATAAGAAATCAATAAATGGACATTTTAAATATATTAAATATTTTAATGTATGGTTATGACCTTGCTGAATTTGGAAATGAAGTGTGGTAAAATTGAACAATTAATGATGAAGTTTGTAAATAAATTTTAGTGAAATTAACTGTATTTGTATTGTAACAAGTATGTAATGTACACAATGGGTGTATGTAGCAGAATTTGTTTAATAATAATAATAATAATAATAATATGTTGTCAGATTAAATAAATGCTTACGAAGGTGGTAATTAATGAATGATAAATTGTTTTGGAAGTAATGTAATTAAAATGTTGTTTTCAATACTTGAGGGAATGCAAATAATTTGAGATGTTTAAATATTTGGATTGATTTAAAATGTTATATAATTGAATTTTGATGATGAATTTAAATTATTTTATGAGGTTTAATTTTGATAATAATAAATAAATAAATAAATAAATAAATAAAGGTTAAATTGTATTTATTTTGTGGAATAACAGGGTTGTTAAAATGTTTCAGAAGGTACATGGAGTTATTGGTGTTTGGTGTTGATATTTTGTGTTTATGACAGTATGTAAGCGATGTACTGTAAGTATGAATTTTATAATGCAATTTAAAGAAAGTAAAATGTTCAATGTCTAAATAGCAAATTTTAAATGAAATGTTATGTACAAGGAAGGTTGATAATAAACTTGAATTTTTTTTGGAAAAGTTAATGATATAGTAAATAATAAATAATTGATAATTAATTAATAGAAGTTCAATTAAAATATAATGTTTATAATTTTATATGCAAATGTAAGGATGTAAAGTGTGTAATTTCTGATCAACCTTAAATGTGAATTGTTTGTTTTAATGGAATAATCACAATGTTCATTATGAGTGTATTGTATGTATTATGTTAACAATGACAAATCAATTAAGTAATGAATACCCAAACATATAAGAGTTGACCTTCTGTGAACTGTAGTAGCAGTGTCAGCGTTGGCCTTATATGTCTTTTGGTAGTTTCCCCACATTTCGGGCAGTCACGGTTTCACCAGGCCCTGGCCGTGGAATTATGTAAGTAGTTACAAAATTGGTGAATTTTGAAATTGAACCAGGGGGTAAACAGGGGAAACTACATAACTATGCAACAGCGGCTATCGTCGAAGGTGTCGATAGTGCTGTGATTAAGGGTGTGTGAATCAGTTTAGTAGGATTACTGGTGTCCTCGGACATCAGTAATACCGAATTTTTATATAACACTGAACCAAGAACGGTATGGGCAGCGTCCATACCTTATACATGTAACTTCAGTTCTTGGGAATGCAAATGGACGCCACAGTCCAACACCAATAAACAATAGTGTGTGTGGAAAAGGAGCTGGCAGTTACAAGCCAGGGGCACAGATAACGCATCTGTGCACAAGGTAAATACCTAGACCGACTGGCAGGTGGTTTACCTAATTGTAACTGGGTAAAGGGGGGATTTTAAGTAACGATGTAGTGGGAGTGTAGCTGTAAATTCAGCGAGAGGGTGACGACCTCTGTAAACAGCGGGCGGTCAACTTATAACACGACTCTATAGAGAGAGTTGGGGGTTGACAATCCATAGAGCTGTTCAGTAACTGTTGCTATGACTATGTCTCAATGAGTAGCGATGTAAGTCCCTATGAGAGCGAACAATTTTAAGTGATAGAGTCAATTATAATGTTTTATTTTGATTCAAAAATACTATTGTAATAGATAGGCTGTTTAGGAGTAAGTGATTTAAATGTGATGTGCTGTGTGTAATGATTTCATAAAAGACTTTGCTGATATTTAAAAGACTATTTCAAGGATATAAGATGTTTATCAGATTCTGTTTAGTATGTTTTATTGTGTCATTATTGTTAGTATGTTAGGGGTAAGAATTTATAAACATATGCACTTTATATAATTTTACAACATATCTGTAGTAAGGTCATTCACCTTGCCAAGAAAGTCAGCCGATTGCTGGGTTCATATATGTAATATGTCACTTATAAATAATATGCAGATTTTTCAATGTAATTAAATGTTTTAATAGAATTAATGTTTGAATAATAGATTTTCAATGTGGTTAAAAGATTTTAATTTAAATGATGGAAGTAATTTGAGATAGTTAAGAATTTTAAAGGGTTTGTAAAAGGTAGAAGTTGGGTGATTATTATTTCGTTAGGACATTTAAATCAGTCCCAGTTAAGTTTAAAGGGGTACTAGAGAGAATAATATTGTTGTGAATAAACGTAATGTAGCATTTGAGTATTGATAGTGACACAGTAGATATGGGGAAAATATGTAGAGTAATGAGTGATATATATTGAGGTAATAAATAAATGGAGATATTTTGTAGATGAAAGTAATGTGATAGGAGAGTAATTAGTTGATGGGGAATTTTGTAAGGGGGGTGGTGTGATAAGGAGTCCTCAACGAAAAGCGTTGTGGCAGGAAGGGACCGATTAGCGCCGGAAAGGGTTACCTAGGGGGAGTCCAGGAACCAACATAAGGGAGTGAGCCGTGGGAGGGGAACACATCCTGAGTACAAAGGGGTAGAGAGTATTTTTTGTTATAGGGGTAGAATGATGCGAAATGAGTTGAATAGTAAGTTAGGAGTAGGGAATGGTTGGTAGATGTTTTGATAGATGGGTGTCATATTAGGTAAAAGCTGTTAAGTGAGTATTCGAGTCAGAAGGGGGGTAAGATTATATATACCAATGCCAAAGTGATAAAGTGAGTTACTATGAATAATTAAGTCACCCAAACTAATTGAGAATGAAAATGTTAAAGAAAGAAAGTCATAGTCAAAATATAAAATTAATTGAAACAAGTGACAGATTGTAATCGAAGTTGAGAATAATTAAAGCTATAAAATGTGTAAATTGTGGTCAATTTAAATGCAAATTTTATTGTTTATTGTAATAATAACCATGCTAATTTTAAATGTTTTATTTTATTATGTTGTATTATGTTTGAAGATGAAGAATTTTAAAGATGTTTTATGTACTTTATGATGTAGCTCTATACAACATGTGTATGTCAAGGTCGTTGACTTGACCCAGAGAGATCAGCTGATGGTTGATGTTATAGACAATACCTGTTTCTAGTAATTGATTGATGCAATTTTGCCGTTTAATTGAATTAAATGATTTTAAATGTTTCTAAATACAGTAAACCCTCGATTTAACGGACAGAATTTAACAGACAAAAAAAGCATGATGTTTTTAGGCTTTTGAAACATATAATGTGCATAAACTGCAGACTCTCCTGTTCTGGCGATATTGCTTGGCTATCGCAGCATTCTTTCGTTTCTTGTTTTGAAACGCAAATTTTCTCATCTCCAATTGTATTTGATGAGAACGGAGATAAGAATTCATTTAATTCTTCACGATCCCCTCTTTGTGTTGTTGTTGATGCAGGCGTCGCACACGTTCAGTTGAAGACATCACGACGACTAACACTGAACAATATACACTGATATGCATCTTATTTCACTGTGACCAAATTTATTTATTACTAACATACCTGGAGCATTACATTTTTCGATGACGTTACACATTTTGCATCACGCATTTTGTGGAATGACCCCAGCCTAAAAACATTATCATGTTAAAAAAAAAATTTTGAGACGAAAAAATCACGATTAAGTTTCGAAGTCCATGGTTGTGATTTAAATTTGGTGGTAGTTCATAACCATAGCAACGCATTTTCACTCTTGAATATTCGGCTATCTTCATGATAATTCGTATGCACGCGCAGTTCACATTCGTACAGCGTCGCATCAGTTTATTCAGAGAACACAGCGTGTACACTACATGTGTTTCTTAGTACGAACCTTGCACGTGTTAAATAGAGAGTCTTAACGAGTTTATACTTGCGTTGTTACAGCAAGGTCCATTACTTTATTAGTGAATTACAGCATAAGTATGTCTGGTGTTACGAAAAAACGTGTGAACTTGAGTATAAAGCAAAAGCTTGAACTAATAAGTAAACTTGAAGGTGGCGCGTCTGTTGCACATGTTTGTGAAGTGTACGGTGTAAAGAAACAAACCGTTTCAGACATTCGAAAGAATAAAGATAAACTTATTCAGTTTTCGCTAAAGTACAGTGTTGATAGTTCAAAGAATGAGGGAGAAAGAAAACACATTAAATTAGCCAAACACAAACAATTAGAGGATGCTGTGTACAAGTGGTTTATTCAACAATGTTCTAGTGGCGTCGTTGTTCGTAGTGTGGAGTTGCGGGCTGCTGCTGATAAACTGGCGAAACATATTGGTATCCAATTTCAGGCGAGTGATGGGTGGCTTTGGCGTTTTCGTAAACGACATGGCATCACAAATAGATTAACATGTGGGAAGATGGAGATGATGACGATGACAACGATGAAGAAACATCTGTTACAGGAGGCCCTAAATTATCAGCGATAAGAAACAGCATGGACGAAATTATCGCGTACATTGGGGAGTCTTCAGATCCGGAAGTGTGTGCTTATTATGACCATTTTAGACCTTTAATAATAAAGAAGCAACATTCTAGTGGAAAACAACTGACTCTTGATGCTTTTATCCACAATAAATAAAGGTGTGTACATAACATTGTATTTGCATGATATTAATAGTACGTATTAAAATACAGATAAGCGATGTTGTCGCTGTTACAATAGAAAACCACACTGGCAGTTTACCCGTTATTTAGAAACATGTTATTCACACCCCCTCTACTCCATCCTTTGTCTTGCTGCCTACAGAAGGGTGCGAGCACGCACTTACACTTTTTCTTCCTATTCTTTGTTCAGTTTGCTGTTAAAACGTACGGTTGCAGTCATAAATCATAATGCCAGATTAACAACAGCCAGGGAAACTGCTGTTGCTTACGCAGTAAACAACTCATAGATACCAAAAGCGTTTGTCCCGCCAGAAGTCAGGTATAACTTCGAATTTCGTTAGCGCGCGAATGCAAGACGCAGGCCAAATTAGCGACCATGTTTTTAGGAGAAAAAGTGCGGCTTGTATTCGGAACAATACGGTATTAATAGTATTGATATTGATAGTATTAAAATTTCAAGTGTTATAGGCCTATTTGACTTAAATATATCCTCAAAAAAACAAAATTTGCGATTTAACGGACTTTCGATTTAACGGACACCCCTCAGCCCCAATTAGTCCATTAAATCGAGGGTTTACTGTACTGAGAAAAGTATATTTTGATAAATTTAAACTTTTTGGGAAAAAAAATTTTTGATTTTTATGCCTGCCACATAGGTGATGTTTGAGTTTCAAGTATATTATTGTTTATGTGTACTACTAGTGTTTTATTGAATTATATTGTTTAGAATATATTTGCAAACAAATGTTAGAGTAAGTGAATTCATGTTTTAATAAGGTATTCAATTTGTTTTCTTTAGGATTGTTATTAGTATTGAAGAGAATTAATAGAGTTGATGGATTCATGCAAAAGATTTTTAATTTTGATTTTTTGAGAGAGTAATGGAAATATAACAAGTTGGTTTTAAACTTAAAAGAATTTTTGAATTTAAAAAAATAAATATTTTCTGAATTTTAAATAAAAGGATGTATTAATGAATATGTGTACGCGCCCAGTACTTGCTAAAGGCAGCCCAGTGTGCATGATAAGGGGGAACCTATCGGTTGAGGATCTGGCATGGTATAAGACCAGGGTGTTGATTTGAGGTAGAATGAGAGGAGGTTAGGTGTACTGTGGTGCGTGTCTGTTCGATTTTATGGTGTTGGGATCTCGAATAGAGAAGTCCAGTAATATCGTTCAGGTGCGGCCAGAGTCTCCGAGCTAGGGGGGTAGTTTACCCGTGATGTGTAAGAACTAATGGGGGGTTGTTGGCACCATATCCTCACCGATCCTCTTAGGGGTTTAGCAATGAGATTTCTTCTGCTTCGGCAGAAGCTCTCTCATTGGGGAGGTATTGTAACGGGGCTAAAAGGAGAGAGGTTTTTATTTTTATTAAAAATCACAATTTTGTTTTCCATCTGTGTGGCCAGCCCCATGTATCGTCAAACAAAGGAACTGTGAGGTGAAGTTGTGTAAGAAGTCGGTACAATGGAATGCGGCATGTATGCGACAACGCAATTTAATTCCCATCACTTCAGTACTGTGTGACGCGCACAAACATCAGTGGGGCGCACAGACGACACCAACAGTCTTGGGACAAGCCGAACAATATGGTGAAATTGTGAATTTTGTTTGCCACGTGTTCAGAAGCGGGCGGAAACATAATTAGAGACCACGCCCATTTGTGTGACGTGCAGAGAGGCAGTGTAATTTCGTCAACGCCTGACACACGTGAATGACACATGTTACTTGAACAGTGACGAACGATTCAGATCGTAAGGCATTGTTTTCCGTCTTGTTCAAAGAGACTTGGGGAGTGGGGTACTTGGTGGACGCTACTAGCAGTTCCCCGACGAAGCTAAGCCTGGCCAGGCAGCCCGCCAAACGGGGCTCACCAATAAAATTTTAGTATCAATTAAAAGTGAGCGCAGTATTCAGAAATGCGAAAGTGAGTGCAGTTTTTCGGAAAAAAAGAAATCATAAATTCTTTCGGACACATAAAGAGGACTTTGTGAGTGATGCGCCACGAGGTCGGGGAGATGCCACATTGCCGGCAGGAGTATTGAGTAACCGTATTCCACAAAAATATATGCTTATTTTTGAGTAAAATGGGGCCTATATAAATAAAAGGGGTTTCTTTTTTCTAATGGTGTGAATGTGAGTATGAGCAGGCTGGGCTGCTTTCTTTAGGATAAGATGTTTAATTAAATTTTAGTTGTATCAGATTATGTCATAAATATTCCAAGAATGTTTTATTTATCTTGAATTTTGGCAAGAAGTAATATACTGATTTAAGAGGTAAAAAAATGAATAAGTAATAATTCGAAGTTTGAAAGTTTAAAGAATAAAATAAAATTTTAATTGTTTCTCTTCATAAATGCGAGTTGCGTACATTATTAATATAACCTTGCAATCATCCTTGCATTTCAACGTTCGTGTGACGTAACTCTGGGCTGAGAGAAGATTTTAAGGTAAGTGGGAGATAAATATTTTTGTAATTTAAATGTATTAAAACACAATCGACACAAAGTCTGTCTGTAGCAGTTGCACGGTGAAGTTGTGCTCGTGCGTGAGAGTTTTTCTCAAGCGAACATTGAAAAGTATAACTTAACATAATCCTTGGTATTCTGTACGAAGTTCTGCGTACTGAGCCAAGTGGGTCAATTATTTAAATAGAATTATAATATAGTGCTTTTCGTGTAAGTTTAAGATATCTGCTTAGGGAATATAAAGACACTTCAAGATTGCGTGGAAGGTGTACGACTAATACACCTTATTAAATTGATACTCATATTCACCCTGAGATTGATAAAATTTACATATCAATTAATAATAAACTATTCTAGGGAAAATAATAAGCATTGTGTGTTTAACGTATTGGAGAAGAGGACGACAAGACGAAAAGGACGCCAGGAAGGAGTGACACTGAAGAAGAGGCGCCAGGATGGGAGCGGCCGTAGCCTCAATCAAGTAAAACCGATATATTATTGAACATTATAAACTATTATTGCAAATTACAATACATGACAATTTATAATACAATATTTACCTCTTTAAAAACTATATTTGTGTGTATAATAAATAATTTTTCATCTCCATAATAGACTTTTGTGATTTTTACACACTCACTATATCCTTATTAGTATAATAAAATCTGATCTGTTGCAATATATATATTTAAACGTATCAAACAAACCTTTATTTACAACAATCCCAATGTCATTCAATGATGACGTCATACAGCGTGACGGTAAATAAAATGTTACAGAAAGTTTCAAACGATGT
This sequence comes from Magicicada septendecula, assembly GCA_034769895.1. Taxonomy (NCBI): domain Eukaryota; kingdom Metazoa; phylum Arthropoda; class Insecta; order Hemiptera; family Cicadidae; genus Magicicada; species Magicicada septendecula. Next base: position 308,655,940 of record CM068376.1, read on the forward strand.
CCAGCTAACAGACATTTATCATGTCAAAATAGACACATGGAAGCATAGATTAGAAGGTGAATAACAGTAGTGACGGGAGGCAGTGACCTAGTGATGGAATGTGAATGGAAGATTAGTTGTATCAGTCCAACTAAGAGGAGGAGGATGGAGAAACAGACAAATTTTGGATCAAAAGATGATCCACACAGATATATTCGACTGGCAGATTGTACAAAATAACTTTTGTTTCTAATACACATACTTGTTAACAACTCTTGACATTTTGCTGCCAACTGGGAACCTTTACATTTCTGAGCACTGCTCTGCAGCGAGTGCAATATGTTCTTTGTATGGGGCAGTCACATGAATTAATTCATTAACGGGACAACGAATCCCTATCTTACACCATGTTAACATAAGGAACATTTTCTAACAAACTACTAAACCAATCTGTTTGAAATTTTTACTGCAGTTTCTGTAGACCTTTTCACAAGAGCTGTTTTTTTTTTGATAAAAAATATATCACAGAAAATGAAAAAAAAATTTCCCCATTTAACTTTTGAAAGTTGATAAATTTTTATGAAAACTATTTTTTGTAATATGTAAATTTACATTTACCATGACAGAAAAAACTCTATATATACTCACATACTGTGAATATTGTATGAAAATTTCACAATGCTTGGTTCAGTGGTTAGTGAGAAAATGTTCCTATGTATTAAAAAACCATACTTTCGTTAATCGAGAAAAAACTGAAAACATGTGAAAGTTGAGGTTTTTAGTGTTTCCATGGAGACACTTTTTTACAATTGCCAGCTGAATGCAGTTGAACAGCTGAGTGCTGTCCACTTTTCTGCATGAAGTGTAGTAAGTTATGAAAAAAGAAGCATGAAATTTGATGGAGTGATTCAAAAGTTACGGGTGTTATGGGAGTTTTGACGGCAGCTGTCAAAAGCTGTAATATATTTTTCAAAAGCATATTTAGATGCGAATTTTTGTTTAAAATAACAAGTGTCACACATCAGTGCATTCAGAAAAACCGTAGCTTTTAATTGGTGCTAAAAACAAAATTAAAAACAAAATTTTTTTTTGCTTTCCACGTCTTCCCTTAACCCTTTGAACAGTAATCACGTATATACACGTTTTTTGTCAGACGGGCCAAATTCAGTAATCACGTATATTTACGTTTTCAACTTTTGCTTCGTTAGTATTGCCGTCATACGTCGTTTATTGGAATGGTATTCGTGCTGCAGTCTAGCGGATAGTTTCTGAAACATTTGGTATTCATTCCTTCTTAGTCTGATGCAATTTACGTGGCTGTGTTGAATAATTTTACACGTGCTCTGCAGCGTTGTGTTTGGAGGTTACGTTCTGCGTTGTGTACGAAAGTGTAAAGGTGTGAGCAGTGTTTTCATTTATAAATAACGTTTATTATTCGTATTATTTAAATTATAGTGCGTAAAATTTGGATTTAGTGTTGAGTATTGATTTAGTAATCTGATAAACTATCTTTGCAAAATGTCTAAATATTTGACTGAAGACGAAATTTGTGAATATATTACAAACTGTGAATCGGGTGACGAAGTGTCTATTTTTTTTCACACACAGAAGAACTTTTAAAGTAAGTAGAAAATTTTAATTTAACACTATTTATACATTTTTAATCAATTTGCCTATAATTGAAGTTGCCAATTTTGAATTAAAATACATTTTACAAAATTTCAAAAAATTCCACTTTCAGGGGCCCGGAATACTGAGTTGTCACTGTTCAAAGGGTTAAGCACATGTATTTTTCCACTACTACTCTTTGGTCTTGACACAGAAGCAATAATGCACCATGCATACCGTCCAATCATGTTTTAGTTGCCTATATCCACTTCAACAAAACTGACCATGTTTTATCTGGGTAAGAACATCACAACACAGTACGATTACACGCCATTGCTACGGTGACTTAAACAAATTCCTGTAATGTGATTAGCTGAGGTTCTTACACATGCTTTTACTCCCATGTCAGAGTCACTTACTTGAGTGTATCATCAAATTCATATGAGGCATAATGAATATGTCCTGATATATTTCCATTATGAAATATTTTCTACTGTGTCTACATCCATATTTATTTTATAGGGGACGGAAATAAAAATGGCTTCCAGTGAACAACAGACACCAAATATAAAAGTACATATTTTATTGCATTTAATAAGGTTTACAAACACTAATATAACAATCAATACTCCCTTTAAGGATTCATCATTAAGACGAGATTTGTTTTCACAAATTTCCCTGCCTCAAGTCATACTTAGCAATAATTATTTTAGTGTTTATACAAACTTTAGTACAATTATGAAAAATGATTTTTGACAAATGTGTGAAATAACATACATCTTTTGAGAAAAATAGAACACTTATCATTCCACATAATCTTAACATACCACATTAACATATCACCTGTACGCACTATAACTTGATACATAATGTGCGAGTATTTAATTAACATAGCACATTATTAACGGTATTTCTTAATGAATGCTTGTTTTATAAACACATAATTAAAAATTAAAATACAAATACAAAACATAGCCATTTAAAAAAATTCTATAATTAGTATACCATAATGTATATTTAGTGTATACCATTTATGTATATTACTACACATAATATAAAAATTTGCAAAACAGATATATCTGACTAAGAATGAATGACAAATGTTTCAGAACCTTCCTTCCACACATTCTCAACATAAAAGCTTTCCAATTACATAATTTTCACATCAATTGTTAAGTGTACAGCCCTACCACTTGGATCAGGAACTAACAAAATTATGTATATAAATACGTAAATATGAACATTCATAAATAACATACCCACAAAGGTCACAGTTCATTTTGTATTGTTAAATTATTTTCTCAACTAACTGTTCTCGATTACTAACAAAAAAAAAGACATTACTGATGCAGCTAATTCCCAATCTCAACTCAAGTACATCATTTGAGAAATGACTTTTTTTCACTACTGTAACTTAGCATACCACATTAACAAATCTCATACATGCACATAACAAAAGAAAACTTAATTAATTATAAAGGTTATAAGTGCTGGCACTCCATTCTGTTTTATAAACATCAAATTAAAAATTAAAATACTTCAAAAATGAAAAAATGACTATAGTCAATATTACAAAATAAATAGTATATAATATAAAAATTTACAAAACGCAATATGTTATCTGACTGATTTTCAAATGAGCGACAAATGTTTCAGAAACAATATTCAACACATTCTTAACTCAAAATCTACTTAAAAGAAACATTAAAATTTTATGCAACTAAATTCATAAATCTACATAAACACTGTATTATTTAATAAATTTTGTAATATTTAATAATTGTATTATTAAAATAAACGTGTGTGTGTGTGTGTGTGTGTGTGTGTGTGTGTGTGTGTGTGTGTGTGTGTGTGTGTGTGTGTGTGTGTGTGTGTGGACGTGCGGAGTTTTTAGCTTTTTACATCTGACCCCTGAATAAAAATATCCTATATTACATTAGGCTGAAAACCAATAGTACAACCATACATTGTGAGAAATGTAACATACATTAGTTTTTGAGAAAGCAGAAAAACAGAAACAGTCAACACACTACTTTAACTTATGAGCTGTATATATTTATCTTACCACTCGGGTTATAATTAACAGCAAGGCAAGTGGTATAAAAGGAATTATTTTGTTGTTATTATTGTATATTTCAGATCTGAAAGGCTAGAAAGTGCTAATCAGGGATTGTTGCAGCTAATTCCCAATCCCAACTCAAGTACATCATTTGAGAAATGACTTTTCTTTCACTACTGTAACTTAGCATACACATTAACACATCTCATACATGCACGCAAGCATGCACATAACAAAAGAAAACTTAATTAATTATAAAGGTTGTGAGCACTGGCACTCCATTTCTGTTTTATAAACATAAAATTAAAATACTTAAAAAAATGACTATAGTCAATATTAAAAAATAAATAGTATATAATATAAAAATTTACAAAACGTGATATGTTATCTGACCGACTTTTAAATGAGCGAAAAATGTTTCAGAAACATTATTCAACACATTCTTAACTCAAAATCTACTTAAAAGAAACATTAAAATTTTATGCAACTAAATTCATAAATCTACATAAACATTGTATTATTTAATAAATTGTGTAATATTTAATAACTGTATTATTAAAATAAACGTGTGTGTGTGTGTGTGTGTGTGTGAACATGCGGAATTTTTAGCTTTTTTACAGCTGACCCCTGAATAAAAATATCCTATATTACATTAGGCTGAAAACCGATAGTACAACCACACATTGTGAGAAGTGTAACATACATTAGTTTTTGAGAAAGCAGAAAAACAGAAACAGTCAATACACTACTTTAACTTGGATTATAATTAACAGAAAGGCTCCCTCGCTTGGCAAGTAAGTGGTATAAAAGTAATTACGTTATTATTGTATATTTCGGATCTGAGGCTAGAAAGTTCTAATCAGGGATTGTTGCAGCTAATTCCCAATCCCAACTCAGGTACATCATTTGAGAAATGACTTTTTTTTCACTACTGTAACTTAGCATACTAGGCCTACATTAACATATCTCATACATGCACGCAAGCATGCACATAACAAAAGAAAACTTAATTATAAAGGTTGAAAGCACTGGCACTCCATTTCTGTTTTATAAACATAAAATTAAAAATTAAAATACTTAAAAAATGACTATAGTCAATATTAAAAAATAAATGGTATATAATATACCAATTCACAAAACACTATATGTAATCTGACTGACTTTCAAATGAGCGACAAATGTTTCAGAAACATTATTCGACACATGCTTAACTCAAAATCTACTTAAAGGAAACATTAAAATTTTATGCAACTAAATTCATAAATCTACATGAACATTGTATTATTTAATAAATGTATTATTAAAATAAACATGTGCGTGCGTGCGTGTCCGTGTGTGTGGGCGCAGTTCTTAGCATTTTTACAGCTGACACACGAATAAAAATATCCTATATTACATTAGGCTGAAAACCAATTAGTAGAACCACACATACTGATAAATGTAACATACATTAGTTTTTGAGAAAGCAGGAAAACAGAAACAGTCAACACACTACTTTAACTTGGATTATAATTAACAGCAAGGCTCCCTCGCTCGACAAGTAAGTGGTATAAAAGGAATTATTTTGATGTCATTATTGTATATTTCGGATCTGAATGGCTAGAAAGTGCTAATCGGGGATTGTTATATAGTGGTGTGTAACAGTTTAATTTCTGTTTGTGAATATAACCACTAACACAAATTTATTATTTAAAATAAGAAAATTTTGTAATTCAATTCATAAAGCCACATTAATATTAAATAAACACAATGCTTAAATATGTGCTATAGACACTTACATGGTTCCATTTTCCAACTGTAAAATTTGGACATCTTATCACGCTATGGTTAGTATTAATGACGTTGCCACTATTTTGGGTATCATATTTGTTGTTCGGTTTGTGGGCTTAATTCGTACATTAAATAAACATTGTGTGTGTGTTTGTGTGGAGAATTGTAGCAAAGTGATGACTCTCACTTATCTGATGTAAATGACAACCAGTTTGGTTTCCAGAAAGAAAGGGAACAAGAGATGCTACTAGACCCATGAAAATGCTGACTGAAAGATCTCTGGAAGTACACAAAAAGGTTTCCGAGCGCTTTATACACGGGAAAAGGCATTTGATAGAGGTACTGATGGAACTGATTTCCAATCCCAACTCAAATAAATCTTTTGAGAAATCCAAATCCAGAACATTTAACAATCTTAACTTAGTATATTGCATTAACATACCACACGCGTACGAGCACGCATGCCCACATATACGCACAAGCACATGACAAAAGAATACTTAATTACTTATGAAGATTTGTTACATTTTTGCTCTACAGCTGTTTATAAACAGAAAACGAAAATTTAAAATAAAACTCAAACAGTGTCCCTACTTAAAAAAACAAAAACAACTAGTCAATATTAAAAAATATAAAAATGGTACAAAACACAATAAAATCATCATCTGAGGTCAGAATGAGTGACAAATATTTCAGAACTATTCAAAAGTGTAGTCCTACTACCTGGATGAGAACCAACAAAATTATGTACTTACATATGAACATTCATAAAAACGTACTTATAAAGGTCACAGTTCATCTTATATACTGTAGAAGCTATTTTCTCGAACATGGAGATAATTCCCACACTATCGAAACAAAATCAACAAAACGCATAATTATAAACATACAAATGTATTTAGTGTTTACATGTTTTTTATAAGTTATACATTATTACATGTTTTGCTCACTGTATGCTATTTAATTCTTGATAAACATGACACTGCTCATTTGGAATTATACTAACAAAACATTTTCTTATACAAAATTCTTCATTTTTAAAAATACATTGTTACTTAATTGCTCTATTTGTTTCTTATTCTTACTCACCTACAATAAACAAGTCAAAACTTACAAATAAACCAATAAAACTAAATTATATGCTTATGTTATGTTTATAGGTATGTATCTTTCTACCACAGCTCTCCATCCTTCTCCTTCGTAGGCACTTCAATTACACGTGGTTTGTCAATAATTCGAGCTGTACGATTACCTTTCTCTACTATACCAATTATCCATGCCTGGTAACCCTCTTGCTTTTCGATATCCTTGCAGTAGGCAGCCGCTTGCTCCCTTGGCAGGCATATCAGCAAACCACCTAACAAGAATAAAGTAACTGCTAGAGTGAACCCTAGGTCAATCAATCTTCATTATGTGACCACAAGTTTCTTGTTAATCACTATTCTTATGTGAATTAAAGTGGCATATGAATAACCTAGATTAAAACAAACTCAGCACAATTTTCAGTTAGGTGGGTTAGTAGTGGCAGTATTCAATTGTTGTCTGTGCGTGTTCCTTAAGTATAGTTTACTTTTAAAATGTCAAGTTTTTATTGCTGATTCTATAAAAATTCACCAGATAAATTCTGTTATGTTTGTGGAAGTTTTGTATTAAAGTCACATGGTAGATCCTATAACAAAATGAGTCGAAACACCTAGTTTTTGTATTCTGGTTGTAAAGTTGGCGATCAAGAAAAAAATTGGACTCCCCACTGTTTCTTGTGAAAGCTCTGTGAAGTGACCATAGTTCAGTGGAGAACTTGTAACCCATCAGTATCACATTTAAAAATTATGACTTTTAACTTTGAAAGGGCCTCAAGTTTTTCATATTTAGGGTGTCTGGTAAATGAAAACAATGATATAAATGAAGGGATAAGTAAAAGAATTCAGAATGGTAATACATGCTACTATGGGCTGATCGAATACTTTAACTCACAACTTCTATACCATGAAACCAAAGCTAGACTATATAGAACATTAGTAAAACCGGTCCTGATGTACGGAAGTGAAACATGGGTATTGGCACAGGGTGACCCGTTTCAACTTGCATCTTTTGAAAGGAAAATAGGCTACTTAGGAAAATTTATGGACCCATTCGGGTAGGTGGAGAGTGGAGAATAAGGTACAACAGAGAGCACTATGAGTTATATGGACTGCCTGATATTGTGACATCAATTAGGATAGCCAGGCTGAGATGGACAGGACATGTACAGAGAATGAATGAGGAGGATGTTCTTAAAGAGGATTATAAAATGCATACCAGAAGGAAAGAGAGGACGTGGAAGATCTAGACTACGATGGATAGATGGAATCCTAGATGTGGAAGTACTTGGAGTGAAAAACTGGTGGACATATCAGGGTGATAAACCCTGGTGATAGGGAAGTCAGGAGAAAAATCCTGAGGGAAGCTGAGGCCGAGAGAAACGGTGGGCTGTGGAGTTGCTGCTGCTGATGATGAAAAAACAAAAAGAGGGAATGTATAGGAAGCAAGCCACTTTATGTTGAGTAACTTTAAAACTAATTTGCACTCCTTTATTATTTGGACTATACTTAGTTACTAATTTGGTTTCCTGATACTATCACTGATCCACTTTACCAAATGTATTTTACTGAACCAATTCCACTTACCTGATGTCTCTGCAGAATGGCCTTGAAGAAGTTGAAACATGTTACCACATGCCTTTGCAACTGCAGCCATTTTGGCAATTACTGGCAAATTATGAATTACAAAGGACACTTCATTCTTTTGATGCTTGGCTAGGTTTTGAGCATGACCAAGTAAACCGAATCCTGTTACATCAGTTGCTCCATGTGCATTATATTTATGCATGAGTCTCGCAGCTGCAATTACACAGTTAACAATTTCAGAACACTACTTGAAAATATTATATAATATTATTTTAACTTTTTGTATAACTAATGAAATTTACTTCAATTGCGGTTACACATATTTTTGTTTAAATGTGAATCTGTTACAACTACATAACAATATATTATTTCTAATAGTTCTGTACAGCATTTCTTTTAGTTATACAAATATTTAATAAAACATACAAATAGTTTAGTTAACCACAAAGGTTTATAAAATAAGTGCAATAATTGTTTATTTATAATTACTCAGTATAAATGATGTACAATATATCCTCAATCTTAAACTCTCTAAAATGAAAAACCCTTAACAAAATTTCCAAGTATTTCATACCACACAGTTTCACTGATGGGTTTATTTGAAACTTCTATATTTCAAACCTGATCATAATTCAATCTATAAACTGTGACGGCAGCGGTATGTGAACATCTGCTCTCCGGTACCAGCGGTGGACACAGCGAGCCAATCAGGGATCAGCAGCCGAGACGTGACCAACTATGTGCTCGGAGCGAGCCAATCAGCGATCCTGGTTAGTGCATAAAACCCGGGCCGGCAGAAAATTTTGACGCACTCTTCATCGCCATGCCATCGGACGCACTTCATCTCCTCTCCTCTCTCGGACGACATCGAGGCTGAGTCAGCCGGAAGGAAAAGCCGAAGAATAGAACCGCCGCCGTTCTTGCGTCTTCGCACTCCCGTTCCGTGCCAGCGATGGACGTCGCTGGGCCGGCAGCTGACTCTACAACCAATGCCAAAAGAAGAGGAGGACTGCAGTACGCCACGATCAGCGGGCGCAGCCGCCGAACATCTCAGCGTAGCACGACCAACATCAGCCTTCTCGCCACAGGTCCTTTTTAGGGCCACCAAAAACACTAGTGTACGATTGGTGCCACTTGTCATGCGGCAAGCCTTTTGTCTGGTGACAAGTGGCGCCCAACATGGGGCAGTGATCATCGGGTGGATGCCTGATCCAGCCATGTCAGTGAGCTACCAGCCGGCACACCAACCAACATGGCGCCCAACAGACACCTCTACAACATCCGGAGAAGAGCAGTAGGCTGGGTACCAGAGAGCATTCAAGACCTGGGGGAGTTGTGACGGCAGCAGTATGCAAACATCTGCTCTCCGGTACCAGCAGCGGACACAGCGAGCCAATCAGGGATCAGCAGCCGAGACGTGACCAACTACGTGCTCGGAGCGAGCGAATCAGCGATCCCGGTTAGTGCATAAAACCTGGTGCGGCAGAAAATTTTTGACGCACTCTTCATCGCCACGCCATCGGATGCACTTCATCTCTTCTCCTCTCTCGGACGACATCGACGCGGAGTCATCCGGAAGGAACGGCCGAAGAATAGAACCGGCGTTCTTGCGTCTTCGCCTTCCAGTTCCGCGCCAGCGATGGATTTCGCTGGGCCGGCAACCGACTCTAAAACCGATGCCGGAAGAAGAGGAGGACTGCAGTACGCCATGAACAGCGCGCGCAGCCGCCGAACATCTCAGCATGGCACTATCAACTTCAGCGCTCTTGCCACACGGTCCTTTTTAGGGCCACCAAAAACACTAGAGTGTACGATTGGCGTCACTTGTCATGCGGCAAGCCTTTTGTCCGGTGACAAAACATAGGAAACTACAAAAAACGGGCAATGTATGTAGAAAGAAACCTGCATTCAATATAACTCACAAAGTTTGGCTTGAACACAGGCTGCACAAACTATATAAAATCATAGGTAACATCATACATGAAGAAAAAAATAGTTAATATTTTGGAAGTTACAATGAGTTCAATACTTCGGTAGGGTTTAAGGTTGCCCACACATGGAGCTGAACAATAAGAATGGAACAGATGTAACGGGACAAAATTGGCAGAACCATTTTTTTTAATAATTTGCAGTAATTCTCAAAGTATGTAATAATTTTATAAAACCTATTGTTAAAGATGTGTTGGAAGACATAATAAAGCATAGGTGAGTCACAGAACACGCATGTGGCTTACGGCGTAATAAGGTGACTAACCAGAACACCACATGTTTTCAATGATACAACGAACTTCTGGGGCCAAGAAACGACTAGAAGCTTCGATGCTTGAGGGCAGGAGACGGGTGGACACCGCTTGAAACTTGGATAGTGTACCCACGCCATCTAAGATCGCCTCAGTTCAGCACACCTCAACAGACAGAACAGACGTAATTTAACCGTGGCCTCGGGCGAGTTTTTGGTAGGCCGAAAATGTTACAATAGGCCTACCAAAGAGTGTATTTAAAATATAATGGAACAGTGAAGTAACCACAGTGTCAGTGCAATAAAAAGTTTTAAAACGTGAATCTTGGTAGTTCAGTAAAATCTGAACATAGACATAGTGCGCAACATCTGGGAACACGTGCAGATAAGTACAGTGCAAAAACAAATTTAACTGGCCAAACGTTAAAGTTAAAGTTTATATAATGAAACAGCAATAATAAATAAGAGCTCAATAAAAAGGGGGTTAAAAAGATATGTACAGAGAGTGAGAGAGTGTGTGAGAGTATAAAGAGAAAGAACAAAATACTGGTTTGCCAATTAAAACACTTTCTTAGTTAAGTATCATCATTTGTGCCTATTAAATTTTGTTTTATTTCCAATAATTAAAATTACAAGAAAACTAGTATGTTCAATAAAAGTAAATATGACATTGATATAACCATGTGTTAGAGTAATTATTACGCCAGAACCATACCCTATTTTCTGACAAAAAAATCGCCTAAACGAACCTGTGAGTTTTTGAATTAAGGGAAATAAATTAACTCAATTGTTTAAATTGGAAAAGTGTAAAAGGTTTCCACCTTTCCTTTTCCAAATGTGGTGGTGACCTTGAGAGTTTTGGGATCTTCTGGTTTTTATAAGGTAAGTCGTAAGTAAGTTCGTCAGAATCGGGGGTAAGTAAAGCTTCTAACTGGTTACAAACTCACTAATAATGCTGTTCTGCATACAACTGGCAAAATTGTAATTTCAGTTTTGTTCATCTGAAGGCGAAGGCAAATGTTTGCACCGTACAATTATCGTAGTCGTATATAGAATCTAGTGACAAGGAAGCCATGGCTCTATGTTGTTATTATTATACACGAAAGAATAAACAAAACGATTTTGGGGGTGGGGTTTATCCTTTCATCAATAAGAACATCACTGTGAACTTTTCGTAGCATCTAGGGAACTGCATCAGACTTCAAATTCACTGCATTCTACCAAATGTCAAAACAATCTTATACTGATTTAGTCCAATCAACAGTGGCGGATTATCCATAACGCTAGGGTATGCTGCAGCACTGGGCACCAGGGCCTCAGCTGTCAGAGGAGGCACCATCAAACCCTAAATCACTAAAACTTTTTGAAGATAATAAATGTGAAAAAAAAAAAATTTCCTCAGTCCAAATCAAAAAAAGATGTTCGCTCGAAAAAAGATCCATACTTTTTGACAAGTTTGATGATAGATTCCATGATACTACAGTTTGTCCACTCAAAGTATTAAACTGGATTATTGATTGTAAAATGATTGATTGATGTATTTCTGAATATATACACTGTTTATCTCTGCTTTTGACGATTCCAATAGCTAACTGCGAATCTGAAAGATCATTTAATGCATTAAAGATATGTTGAGTTCAACTACGGGAGATGAGAGATTATCTTCGTTGGCAAGGTTGAATATTGAAAGCGAGATACTTGATTTGCTCAATTTAAAGAAATTATACAAGGCAAAATAAAGGAAAAAATGGATCGCTTAGAATTTTCTAAGCTCAATTACTACTATGCTCATTGTTATCGCTATTTAGCTAAATATTTGTTGTAATTTGAGAGTTTGATAAACTAATTGTTAACTTTCAAAACTGTATCAGTGTAAATAATGAAATAATGGATAAAAGGTTGAATTTTGAATCAGGGGGGGGCACCAGTCTGATGGCAGCATAGGGCACCACGTGCTTCTAATCCACCCCTGCCAATCAACTACTCGACAGGGAAACAAAAATTTGGGGAATGTGTGAGAAATGGAAATACGAGGGTGGGGTAAAAAGTTGTGGGCCTCACACAGAGATGGCGCCGCTATGCTCGTTATTTCAATTGTGTTGTATGGTTGCATACCTTGTAGGCTGAACTTCAAATCTTCAAGTCAATCGGCTGTTTAGTACAAGTTTGTCAGTCCACCGAACTAAGCGCCTCAAGCATTGTTTTAACAATGGACAAATTGGAAATTCGTGCCGTGATTAAATTTTTTTTGAAAGGCTTAACTGCAACAGATATAAAAAACTAGCTGGATTCAAAGTTGGGGGACTCTTCTCCATCGAATACAACAGTTAAGCGCTGGATTGCTGAATTTAAAATGGGTCAGACGAGCACAACTGATGAACCACACAGTGGACGTCCCATTGAAGTGAGTAAGCCAGAAACAATAGAAAAATCATTTTGGCAGACCATAGAGTGCAAGTGAGTGAGATAGTAGAGACTGTTGGCATATCAGCGGAATGTGTGTGTAATATCTTACACAAACATTTGAGTACAACAAAGCTGTGCGATAGATGGGTGCCACGTTTGCTCACACCTGAACAAAAACAATGTCGAAAGGATGTTTCAACTGATTGTTTGGCACTACATAAGTGCAATCAAACCGAATTTTTGCGTTCATTCATAATTGTTAATGAGACTTGGGTCCACCACAACACTCCTGAGACCAAACAACAATCAAAACAATGGACTGATAAAGGTGAGCCAACTCCAAAGAAGGCAAAGACAATTCTATCTGCTGGTAAAGTTATGCCGACAGTTTTTTGGGACATGCGTGGAATACTCTTCATTGACTACCTTGAAAAGGGAAAAACAATTATTGGTGAGTATTATGCGAACTTACTACAGCATTTAAATGATGAAATCAAGAAAAAAACAGCCACATTTAGTGAAAAAGAAAGTACTGTTTCACCAAGACAATGCACCAGCTCACACATTAATTGTTGCAATGGCTAAAATAAAAGAATTAAAGATTGAATTTATTCCTTACCCACCATACTCACCAGATTTAGCCCCGAGCGACTTTTATCTCTTTCCTAACCCCAAAAAATTGCTTGGAGGAAAAAGATTTGGGGACAACAATAAAGTCAGCGATGCTGTAAATGGCTATTTTGAGGATCGCGACAAGTCAGCTTATCAGTCTGACATAACTGCTCTAGAACATCTTACGAAAAGTGTATTGAGCTAAATGGAGATTATGTTGAGAAATAAAAGAAAATTAATAAAAAAAATGATTTCTTATTCAGGCCCAGAACTTTTCACCCCACCCTCATAAAATGTAATGTACAAACTAAAGTATCAGTTTTGAAAAATTAACATTACTTTTTATTATGTATCAAATACCTAATAAATGTTTATATAGAAACAGCATACCTATTCTGTTCAATCTGGCCATTGAGTCCATAGCTCGCTGATATGCTTTTCTCACATCATCTTCGGAGACAACAAGTTTAATTCTATTCCAACGATCAGGCTGGTCTAACCACTGATGGGCATTAACTGCTACTTGGGTACCCAGAGGTTTAGTCAGCACCAGGACATCCCCAACTACGGCATTATCTGGCCTACACAATACATTATTAATACAATTCAGCACACAAGATGTATGTACCTATTTTTTAAATGTTGTAGACCTCATATTACAATTTCTCTAACATATAAACTTGACCATACACTGTAACAATTCAGTACATTCACTGGAATTATTTGATTACCATTGAAAGTAAATTAATACAGGAGGTCCTCCACTTTTGAACATAATGCTTTCCCAAAAATGTATTCAAAACTCGAATTGTTAGAAAGTTGAGTGTTGTTACACACAGTAGGCATACTGTGCACGTAAGTTAGTACGATTGGTTTTGAACTGTTGTACACTGTAATGTAGTGAAGTTGGAAAAATTCATTCTTGCTTAAATTTCCATCATATGACCACTCTTACTATGAAAAGTACATAATCCAGTAGCATACTAAATTCATCATTTTTGTACATTAGTAAAGTTTATAAGCAGTGTTTGTCGAACAGCCTACAGCACAGTCTTAGTAAAAAAACTCTAACACTTAACACACTTTATTTTAATAGACTAACATTAATTATAAAAACCATTGTAGGAGACATAATAACGAATATGTATGCACTTGTCTTGATATTTATTCACTTCCTCACATATCCGTCAGTGTTCAAAAGTCCAAAGCTGTAGTTCAAAACTTGAATAAATAGTACCAATTCAGAATATCCAAAATTAGACGATCTCCTGTAAAAGTTTATCTACTTATAAAGATATGGTATTATAGTTATTTAGTTATTATAGGCTATTTAGTTAAATGAATTTCTGTGATAGCCAGAATATATTGCATCTAGAATGGAGAAATCATTTATGGTGTTTTTGACTTGAAATGTGCAACGAGCATTAAAGAATCCAGAGCATTAACTGTTTGCAATGTTTGTTTATTTTTTGATTCACCATACCGCGGAAAACTTTCCCCTATGACAGATAAGTAAAATAAACAAAGGAAATAAAAAGTCAGTTAATATCTTCTGGTCGTGCATCACCCCCCCCCCAAACTGATCTAACTACGACAGAATTAGTTAGAGTTATAATAGAATTCGAATTTTATAATAACTTATAAAGTTAACAATTTTTTGTAATTAAAAGTTTTTCTTTGCAAGTCAAATGCTACAGCTTCAGACAGTGTACCTCTTGCAGGTACACTTCCTCTCTTCTGTTAACAGATCAATGAGTATCACTCCCATAACTACCAGCACAGTCGCTCTGAGGTCAAGAAGGCACCGAGATCCTCTTCTTTGTACTGCTTCCATTCTTCTCCTACGCTTAGGCTTGAGTGTGCCAGCCCTCCTCGCAGCCGTACATGAGAATGGTATGTATGGCAGACATAATTTTTGGCTGCTAGATGTTGCACCTCCAATACTTGCCTAGTCTGCTAAGCAAAGAAGTAACACCCTTGGCCTTGTCAGACTTAATTTCCTGCTAAAAAATTCAGTTTGGTGTCTAAACTGATGACCAATTGTTTCACTTCTTTTGTGATGATTGTATCTGTAATCATAGAACCCTGGACTGCCCCTGCTGTGATCCCTTTCCCCCATAAATAAATAAGCTGTGTATTCCAGCGCCCCTTTCCCTGCTGTGTAGTTTCATAAATAAGCTCCCTATCTCTGAGATAACTCTATACCATCTCCAAAAGATACTGCAGTGTCCTGCCTATGTGTTTGAGGGCATGCAGTACATCATTCCACTTAGCAGAGTGAAATGCATTTTTTAACTGTAACATGGAAAGCGTGAATGCTTTTCCTTGAATAAGCATTACCCTACTAAGTTAGACAACTCAGAAAACTTCCTCCACCATCACATTGTGGAACAGCCTTTCCAGGAGTTTGCCTGCCGTGTCCAACATGCAAGAGATGCCTGAACGCTGACAGAGCGTCGAGGTTGCCCTTAGTTTTTCTGATTAAAATACCTTTCTCAAAGTTCTCAGAAAGTTTCCTTGTCTCAAGAGCTGTTATACATATTCAACAGCAATAAGGGAACTGCTTTTAGCATCTCTGCAGGCAAGCAATCAAATCCAGGGACCTTCTATCTGCAATGAATTTGCTGCTTGATCAGTTTTTCCTAAGTGAACAAAGGGGCATATTATGCTTGATGGTAAAAGCATCTTGTTCCCTTCCATAATGAGTAGGGAAGAGTGCATACATATGGTCTTTCATCTCTCTCTGTCAGAACCGGGCTAGCTGCCCATACACTGCAACCCAGTCCCAAAGGATTGTTGTTGACATCTCACCAAAGTTCTGCCTTTTGCTCCAGTCAATGGATCTTCTGAGTTCCATTTTCACAGCTCTAAACTTCACATGGAAGCGGCTTTAGTGGGATCTGTATCTTTCCTCTTTCCTCTGGTAACCAGATGTCTGAGATGTACACATTTTCTTCTAGGGCAGTGGTTTCCAATGGTTACCACATCTGGGCCACAATTAAACTCAGGAACCTCCCTGTAGGCCGTACCAAAAATGATCAATTTTCAACAAGTAATGTACAAATAAAAAAGGCAGCATTTAATTGCAAATAAATAAACAGAAGTAGTTTATACATTTAACATATCTTACTACACATCTTTAATGGTACAATAGTACAGAAATCTAATATTTTTTAATTTTCAAACACTTTTGCTATTTGCTGACAGCTTGGAAGATGAGCCAATTCTTTTATTTTTCCAAAGAAAATTTCAAGATTTTTAATTTACTACAAGATTCATTTACATTTCCTATTAAATCCAGCACATTGGTTCCTCCCTTGGAGCTTTAGATTCAATTTTCTGAAATGATTGGTAATGTCTCATTGCTTGTTCATTGAAGTTACCAATGTAATTGTAATATGGTAGATTGGTCATTTCCCTTGTCTCCAGCGTGTGTTACTGCATTCTAAGAACTCAGTGCGTGGGTCTTATCTGTGTGGAGAGTTATAGTTTGAAACCACTTAATATATCTTTGGATAACAGATGGGACTGATTATGAATGAAGGCATCTGATTACATTGGCCATCTGTCTTGTCCAACTGAGGGATGGGGGAAACAGCCTGTGTCTTGTAATATGATGAAAACAAAAGAATAAAAACTAGACTAGACCCGGACTAGAGCAAATACACATCCCAATAAATTAATAAAATGGGATCTAATGTACCTTTATTAGTGAATCAGTAAAACATTTTTCACAGGTTTATCCCGTAAGACCGTTCTCATTAAAATATTTTATTATTCATTTACATATTAAAGTAAAAATAATAAGTATTACATTGGTTTTCCAACATAACCCCACGAGCCAAATAAAAAGGTGCTGCAGGCCCCACATGAGGCTCACAGGCTGCCAGTTGGAAATCACTGTTATATAAAGAGTTGCAATTTGATCCATCCACTAATATGCTACTTCCCGAGTCCAAGTGGTCTACATTTTCAAGGGATCATACACCCACTGGGATGAGTAGCATTGTGATGTGGATGACCCTGTCATCTCAGGATGGAATCCTCTATGTCTAAATAATAACAGTAGATAACAAAACCAACAGTATCTAAACCACTAGGGCTATAAGGTTACAAATGACTAGTAAAGAGCAATATCATTTACAATGTTAAACAATTTCTTTTTAACATATCACTGAACCTAAAAGCACTGTAGGTTTTTTAATAATTAACAAAAGCATATGAGTACCTACAAATATATTGGCAATTTTTTTTTATACAATCAAACTGCGAAACACTATCAAAAACATTAAGTGGGAATAATAATGTTATCACAGTAAGATAGAAGAAGGGAAGATAACTAAAAAACCAACAACAGGACAATTTCTGGAAGGAGGTAAGTGAAGACCACATGCATGGAGGCAGGAGAATAGAAATGTTAAAGGAGGTAAAGCACCGTCATTCAGCAGGAAGAAGAAACTTACACAATGTATTCATTTGGCTGGCATACAGTTGTTGCAACGCCTCCGATTGTGCACCACGGATTTACAACAGTTTGTCCTCCAGTTACTGACGTCCCCGCCTCCATTGCAGAATCCTATTTCATCGAACGTTATATTAAAACTTTGGTATTTAAAAATATTAATGTAACTTCCTCCAAATTTGTATTGTAATTCCTAACTTCACTTTACACATTAAAGAGCTTCAGCAGCAAGTCTACAAACTAAAATTTCCATACAATAGTATGCAGCACAAGTAAAACTGTTCTATTTTTAAATAACTCATATACTCAAGTAATACATATTTTATCAATTTATTATTTAGTAAAAAAGCTGACACTTGAACCAGCTGTAATCACATTTATTGTTCCAATTGGGAATGTGAAGTTTAGAATGAGATGGAAGCAAATATATAATTCATTTTGTTTTAATTGTCTCCAAGTCACGTTACTAATATTTAGAATTAATATTAGGCAATTACCTGTATTAACTTCCGTCTTGTGACTTCTTTAGTTTTTTCCTTAAAACAACGCGTTTCGAGAATAAATTCTCATCATCAGGTTTTTTAAAAATTATAAAAACATCAAATTCACCCAAAAGGGGTCGTCAACTATTTAAAATACACAAACACAAAAACACCACACATAATTAAACACCGACACAGTCACGGCACAGTCCGATGCGCATCGTCTCGCCGCCAACGACCAACTGTTGCACTTTGTCTTATACGACCGTTATCATTGCCCGCTGACCCATTGATATCGATGGCCGTGTTGTACAGCAGATTCGATCGGAACGAAACTTTGTCATTAAGTAGCTGGTCCGTTTGTAACTTAGAAGCCCTGTATATCTCATATTCCTCCACAGCGTTCATGTATGCACCCTTTTTACAATTATGAAGCAGTTTAAAGTTTGTGTGGAAGTCTGAGTACTTATGATTATACAGCATTAAATGCTGAGCGTAACTGGATCTAGTTTTCGAGATATCACTTTTGGGCAGGTGTTCTTTAAAACGTTCGGCTGACGGCCTGCCCGTTTGTCCTATATAGAATTTGTCACAGTCATCGCATTCAAGCTTGTACACTCCAGTTTTCTCTTCAGCCGGGATATGAGTTCTTTGTCCCAAACGTTTTTTGATGTTATTTGTCGTTTTAAAGGCCACTGCTACTTTACGTTTTTTTAGCTCATTCTTTACAATGACTGGTAGTATATTTGTGTACTCAGTTACTATAAATTTAGTATCTTCTTTAGATGGGCCGGTTAATCTGCTTTTACTATTGATTTTTACCGAGTGTTTTCTTATAAGCTTGTCTATGATTCCACTGTTATACCCATTAGCGATAGCTATACTTTTGATTATATTAGTCTCTTCCACTCTGTCTTTTTGCTCAAGGGGAATAGCAAGCATTCTATGAACGAACGCGTTGAAGGCTGCCATTTTTTGGGAATATGGATGGTACGAATCAGCATGAATAGTAATATTCGTGGTGGTGGGCTTTCTATAAATTTTGAATCTAAAACGGTCATTATATTTGCTGATAGTGAGATCAAGAAAGTTCAGGCAGCTATTATTCTCCATTTCTAGGGTAAATTGGATTTTCATGTTTATGCTGTTCATATATCCTTTCAAATTTTCTATTTGTCTACTCGTTCCATTGAATATCATAAAAGTGTCGTCAACGTAGCGTACGTAAAATTTAATTTTGTCTCGCTGTTTATTAAGACTAGACATTAAAAATGTATTCTCAAAGTGGTTCAAGTATAGGTCCGCTAAAATCCCCGATAAAGGTGACCCCATTGCCAGACCATCCTCCTGCATGAAATACTCATTATCATAAGAGAAATAATTTTGTTTGAGTATTGTTTTTAGCAGTTGCATAAGTTCATCAATTTCATTTCTACCTAACCTATTTGTATAAATAAGCTATTTCTGAGAATTGTCATTGTCTCATCTACCGGCACATTGGTGTACAGATTAGTTACGTCAAATGAAGCCAACCTATAATGTGGTGCTGATTTAATTGTTTTAATTTTTTCAACGAGATCGTAGCTGTTTTTTATGCTGTAGTTATTTACTATGTCAATGTTCTCTTTTATGATTTTTACTAATCTTTTAGCCGTCCTATGACCAGGGGCAGTCGTGTAATTTACAACCGGGCGTATTGGCATATCTTCTTTATGTATTTTGGGTAAACCCGTCAGTTCTGGGGCCCTGGCATTTATGGGTTTTAAATAACGTCTAGTGCTTTCATTGAGGAGATTGGGGCATTTATTTATAGCGTTGTTTAATTCCTTGACACAGGCGCTATGTTGAGGATATTTTATATAGTTGACGACCCCTTTTGGGTGAATTTGATGTTTTTATAATTTTTAAAAAACCTGATGATGAGAATTTATTCTCGAAACGCGTTGTTTTAAGGAAAAAACTAAAGAAGTCACAAGACGGAAGTTAATACAGGTAATTTCCTAATATTAATTCTAAATATTAGTAACGTGACTTGGAGACAATTAAAACAAAATGAATCTAGAAGCCAGTCAGGCACGTATTGTCTATAAATTTAAAAACGTCAAATTAAAATTGATTAAGGCATCGCAGAACATCAAGTATAACAAAAGATGCCTTCACTACAACATCACACCGAAGTACATAAGTTCCAACGTCAACAGCAGACATTGTTCCGAAAAAATAAAATCAATCTGGATTAAGGAAGAGATCAAACGACTTTATATTTTAAAAAGTGGTCTAAATACTAAGCTTTATCTAGCCCACCTGGAAGTTTTAAACGAGTTTCACCCGGCAGTAATAAACGGCATTCTCGACATTGTCAATAGACAGATAAGCAAAGTCATCAGTTCTCTTAAACGTAAACAGTTAAGAAAGTTTCAAAACCTGTATACAAAACAACACAATGACGATAATAATACAGTAGAACATAGCCACGTATTTCATCAGCGGGTTGCAAATTACACCGGAATTAAGTTTGAACATAACGAAATGACATTATTGAACAAGGTTTGATGTATAACATTCCCTCGTTTAATAAGAACTTTATGATCCGTGAAATAATATGCGCGGAAGCTGCCATAAAAACTATTGATAATATTTTGCATCAGGAGGAAACGCGTGCCATCATAAATAACAAAATAAACAAAGTTATTAAGAAGGATACCCACATCGCTAACCTGCAAAATAAGTACAAACGTGACGCGCGTATTGCACGGAATGTTTACGAAAAACTTCAACATGATAACGCTATCGTCACGACAGCTGATAAGGGTAATACAGTAGTTATTATTAACAAAAATATATATACCAATAAGGTACAGGAGTTCATAAAAAACAATAATATTAAAAAGCTACACAAGGATCCCACTAGCGCCTATGTCAAGGAATTAAACAACGCTATAAATAAATGCCCCAATCTCCTCAATGAAAGCACTAGACGTTATTTAAAACCCATAAATGCCAGGGCCCCAGAACTGACGGGTTTACCCAAAATACATAAAGAAGATATGCCAATACGCCCGGTTGTAAATTACACGACTGCCCCTGGTCATAGGACGGCTAAAAGATTAGTAAAAATCATAAAAGAGAACATTGACATAGTAAATAACTACAGCATAAAAAACAGCTACGATCTCGTTGAAAAAATTAAAACAATTAAATCAGCACCACATTATAGGTTGGCTTCATTTGACGTAACTAATCTGTACACCAATGTGCCGGTAGATGAGACAATGACAATTCTCAGAAATAGCTTAATTAATACAAATAGGTTAGGTAGAAATGAAATTGATGAACTTATGCAACTGCTAAAAACAATACTCAAACAAAATTATTTCTTTTATGATAATGAGTATTTCATGCAGGAGGATGGTCTGGCAATGGGGTCACCTTTATCGGGGATTTTAGCGGACCTATACTTGAACCACTTTGAGAATACATTTTTAATGTCTAGTCTTAATAAACAGCGAGACAAAATTAAATTTTACGTACGCTACGTTGACGACACTTTTATGATATTCAATGGAACGAGTAGACAAATAGAAAATTTGAAAGGATATATGAACAGCATAAACATGAAAATCCAATTTACCCTAGAAATGGAGAATAATAGCTGCCTGAACTTTCTTGATCTCACTATCAGCAAATATAATGACCGTTTTAGATTCAAAATTTATAGAAAGCCCACCACCACGAATATTACTATTCATGCTGATTCGTACCATCCATATTCCCAAAAAATGGCAGCCTTCAACGCGTTCGTTCATAGAATGCTTGCTATTCCCCTTGAGCAAAAAGACAGAGTGGAAGAGACTAATATAATCAAAAGTATAGCTATCGCTAATGGGTATAACAGTGGAATCATAGACAAGCTTATAAGAAAACACTCGGTAAAAATCAATAGTAAAAGCAGATTAACCGGCCCATCTAAAGAAGATACTAAATTTATAGTAACTGAGTACACAAATATACTACCAGTCATTGTAAAGAATGAGCTGAAAAAACGTAAAGTAGCAGTGGCCTTTAAAACGACAAATAACATCAAAAAACGTTTGGGACAAAGAACTCATATCCCGGCTGAAGAGAAAACTGGAGTGTACAAGCTTGAATGCGATGACTGTGACAAATTCTATATAGGACAAACGGGCAGGCCGTCAGCCGAACGTTTTAAAGAACACCTGCCCAAAAGTGATATCTCGAAAACTAGATCCAGTTACGCTCAGCATTTAATGCTGTATAATCATAAGTACTCAGACTTCCACACAAACTTTAAACTGCTTCATAATTGTAAAAAGGGTGCATACATGAACGCTGTGGAGGAATATGAGATATACAGGGCTTCTAAGTTACAAACGGACCAGCTACTTAATGACAAAGTTTCGTTCCGATCGAATCTGCTGTACAACACGGCCATCGATATCGATGGGTCAGCGGGCAATGATAACGGTCGTATAAGACAAAGTGCAACAGTTGGTCGTTGGCGGCGAGACGATGCGCATCGGACTGTGCCGTGACTGTGTCGGTGTTTAATTATGTGTGGTGTTTTTGTGTTTGTGTATTTTAAATAGTTGACGACCCCTTTTGGGTGAATTTGATGTTTTTATAATTTTTAAAAAACCTGATGATGAGAATTTATTCTCGAAATGCGTTGTTTTAAGGAAAAAACTAAAGAAGTCACAAGACGGAAGTTAATACAGGTAATTGCCTAATATTAATTCTAAACAAATATATAAGTCGTTACTAGTCAGCACTTTAGGAAAGACAGTCATGTTCTGAGTTCTAGTAATTTTTTCAATTCCTGTTTGTACACGTGCGTTATGTTTGGGATGTGTGCGAGTTACATGATGTGTTGTAGCAACAATCAGTGTGCACACATGTACACAATATCCCTGAAAAAAACACGTATAGAAGAAAAATCAACATAACATATTAACAAATGACAACCGCAAACCTGATTGTGCAGTATACAATGAAGTAAATGATGGTAAAAAAATTATATACATTGTTTGTTCTTATAGTGGTGTCTGATGTAAACAAAATGGAGTTATACAACACAGACACATGTACAGTACGAACTTGAAACTTTCTTAACACAAACATAACCTACAGAAGTACAAAATTACTTACCTTATTTTTACTTGTATTAATCCACATTGTATTAAGCAAACGTTTGTTGATATGTCTTAAATTAATTAACACTACATGATAACATAACACACAACACTAAATGAAACAGGTTTTATAATGCATCTGTAAAATGTCAGCCTGATTCATCATTTGGCAGTGGCTCAATACCATACACATCGCATGCCGACTCTGTATCAGTTGTTCATCATCTTTACTCACACTGATTATAAGTTTATCACCAACAATGTTTAGTTCCCTTCTTCTTCTTTAGTTTGCTCGCTTCTTTTATAATGTGATTACTGCAATCACACCACTTATCTGCTGTTACTTTTGTTACAACCTTTTGCACTAATTTTTTTACATAATTTAATCTAAAAGTTTTATTATTCATGCAATAATAATGTCGGTGGAAGAAGAATTGAATGAAATGACAAAGAGATTTGAATTTAGTATGCGAGGAATATGGAATGAGGATTAATAAGGAAAAAACTAAGTGTATGGTGATTAGCAGAGGAAGAAAAAGGGCAACCATAAAGATAGGGCAAGACAAAATACAACAGGTGGAGTTGTTTAAATATCTGGAAGCTTGATAAGTGAAGATAAATATGTCCCGTACTCATGAAATTAGAGCAAGAATTGCTATAGTGAAAGAGGCATTTAATGGGAAGAAAATACTGCTGTGTGGTAAAATTAATAAGAATTTAAGAAACAGGTTGGACAAATGTTATGTGTGGAGCATTGCTTTATACAGTGCAGAAACATGGACACTGAGGAAAGAGGATGAGAAGAGACTGGAAGCATTTGAGATGTGGGTTTGGTGAGCAATGGAAAAAATGAGGTGGGTTGATAAAGTAAGGAATGATGAAGTTTAAAGAAGACTAGAGGAAGAGAGAAGAACCAAAAATAGGAAAAGGAATTGGTTAGGTCATTGTTTAAGAAGAGACTGCTTGCTTACAACTGCCATGGAGGGCGTCATAGAAGGAGAAAAGAGAAGAGAGGGTAGAAGAATGAAGTTAATAGATAGCATTAAAATCAGAGGGTGTTACGAAGAAATGAAAAGACTGGCATGCGATTGGACAGCTTGGAGAGCTTTTATCATTTGAAGACCTGCCTTATGGCAGAACACCAAATAATAATAATTATTCATGCCAAGTATCCCTTAACTTGACTCCCAATAAATTCTGTGGCATTTCACATACAGTGATAAGGAGGCAATTGTAACACTGTGGCTTTTTTCTTCTGAGATGTCACAATTATATATTTATTAAACGATGCATTGTGTCTCTGTTGTATCTATCTGCTAAGTATAAAAGTTCGGCTTTTACATAACTCAAAATTAATATTACTCTCACATAATAAATTAATTATTTCACATTTTTGCCACAAATTATTTGGAAAACGTAAGAGTTTAATGCTGTGACAAGGCACGTTATCCATAACTATTACACTATTTTCTGGTAAAAATCCTACAACTTTTAAACCAGTTTTTAAATATTTTAAATATGTCTCCATCCATTTCTGTGTGATAACCTCCAAACTTTTTGACTCAAATAAAATAACACGTTTTAAAAATTCATTTTCATTTCCGATGTGGAGTAAAAATTGGTTTTCCTTTATTGGGTAATTTAAGGACTGTGCTTGGAAAAATGCTTGCTTCGGTTTTATAGTTTCAGTCACTTTTGAGGTCATGTGACGTTCATTAACCCATGTTTCACTGAAGTAAAAAATTTGTCTGGTTTCGTTTCAAAAACTTCATTTTTTCAAGTAATTTCAACACCACAATACAATATCGTCTGTATCTACAACTACACTTTTTATATTTTTTCTAACAAATTCAAATCCTAACGTTAATAAAAGTTTACGTACATCTGTGCAAGGTCATCATTTACAGCAGTCATTAATTTATTTAGAGTTGAAGGAGGTTCATTTTAGAAAAAGGAGGAATGTACTATTACACAAATGGCTTTTTGTCAAATTCTTCAAACTTGCTAATAACAGTTTCTTCATGTTTCCTCTTCTTACTTGGGGTTACCAGTTTGCCCGTTTTTCTTAATTCATTTCGAATGTTATAGAAACTGTGCACTCATACACCACTGAAGTCCGATGTAAGTTGTTCTACATCTTTAACAGCAAGTGTCTGGTATTTTTCACAAAGTTTATTAAACACATTTAGCACTACCGGTATAATTTTCTCACAATTCCGTAAAGATTTTCCTGACTTGTGCGTAATTATATTTGACAGTCCCGGTGTTGATGACATGATTCCTGTACATTAAATAGGCAAATATTCCTGTAGCACAATAACAAAAACGAAAATGAACTTCCCTGGAACTATACTTTTACCACGTTCTGTACTGAACTGTACTAAATGAAACTGTGACAACTGCAATGCTCAGTGGCAAACTAATTTTGTTTTCTGGTGGAGGATTTAGTGATGGGACCACTTGTCTAACCAATCCTGTTAAAGTAGGAACACGTGGATTTGTTTACATCAGGTTCCACTCTGAGAACGAACAACATACAACTTTCAACAGTTTCTGATGGTTTTACCTTTGCTTTGTATATTCTTCTTTATCTCATTATTCCAATATGAAGGCAGAAATAAAAGGAACTGTCTTATAAAACAAAGTAACCACTATAGGCTATATACAAAAAACATAGGGCATAAAGACGAAGCTTTGATTAAAATGTTTTCTTCTGTATGAACAGCACAAGTTAATATGCTACAAAAGGTAAAACATTTTTCATTTTAATTACTTAAAAAACAGTACAAAAAAGGGTATGATATGATTGGTAGCAAACCACTAGCAGGCTGCTGGAAGCCATTATAATAAACAATGTTTACTATAAATTGGGTCAACTACAAATTACGTAAATTACAATTTGACTTTAAAAAACTTACAAGACAGTCTTGTAATTTGAAAGAGAATCATAAAATTTTCTTATGCCATCAAGCTATATAAGACTGCATAAACACCTTGACCTTTTCCTCAATTAGCAGATTCAGAGACTAGTAATAAAATTAAAAATATACAAATAAATAATGTTAAAGAACACACACCTTGAAACCACGCATAATCAATGGTACGACTACATCTCGCTCCTTTTCTGTCATTTTTGTGGAAACACCCAATAACATCATCATATTATCACACTCAGTCACACCCATCGCATACAAATCACTAACAACATTGGCACAAGCGATTTTACCTGAAATAAAAGTTACTTTAATAATTATGATTACCTGAAATGATATATACACTGGATTACTATGCTAGTTTTTTACTATAATAAACGCATCCAAATTTGTGTAGTAAATATATTTATATATAATACTGTGCATAACATATCATGACTGTATTAATTAGTTGAAAATATTTCAATATCCTCAAATGTTTTTATTTCTGTATGATAAAATATGTACAAGTTCAGCATTATTAAAACTAAATGATCCAAGCATAATTTTTTGTGTTTAATTCTTAGCCACTTCTCTACAGGCATATTCTATTTTTTTTTTTTTTTTTTTTTTTAACCTTTTGTCCAAAAATATTATTTTTCTGTTGATATTAATTTTTATAGTTTGACAGTTGCTGGTGTACCCACAAAACTATCTATTTGGTTTATTGGCAGAATAATTATTTGTTTCTCTTCACACAAAATTTACACTTTAAATGTTATTATTTAACTTTTATTTTTAACCTGCCCCCAACCATTAAAATCAAGAGATCATTATTTTTCTTATACATTTGCTTACAGCCAGAAGATTACTGTAGGCCAATCCGCTCAGTAAGCTGAAGTCAGAAGCAGAGAACACTTATTGCAGAGGTAAAAACCCATATTCTTAGTACTTTACCATGTAAAATGTACATGTGACTTGACTGTTCTGGAGGCACATAATAATTTTGTGAATATACCTGCTTCCACCACTGAAAAGGTTGATGAGAAATTAGTTACATGCTGTAACCAGTATAGTAACCTAAAGCCCTGCTAGTTGAATACCACTGGACACTTCTATCAAGGGTCCCCTGATTTTTATAGATCCTACCTATCATTGATAATACATTCATCCACAGTTATGTGAAATACAGTATTTTCAATTTCCCATACTTTTTTACTTCCTGCAGTGAATGCTATGTGCCGCTTATCTGTACCATTAATTAAGCCACTCTCTCTCAAGAAAAATATATCCTTCACTGTAATAAGTTTGATTTTTACAAACTGCCAGCCTATACCCTTTTACTTGGCTCCAAACCAATTTGGCAGGATTAAGAATGCAATAGTAAGGGACTGCTAATATCATGTCCTTTTCTTTAGCCACACTGTCAATTACAGACTTACTAATTTGTTTCTTCATATCCTCCAAGAAGTTCGTGAATTTATTTTTATTCAATATTTATATTCAGTTTGTCAAATTGTACACAGTGATTTGCATACCAATCTCACTAACCAGAGGCAATAACATTAAAATTATTTGAAACTTATTTTGCTCTCAATGTAAAGTTTTGTTAGATTTGACAACTAATATGCTATCTATCAAGAAACCTATTGTCTTCACTACGAATGTCCTGGCAATTGTTCCCTTTTTGAAGCTGACTATTCTGATACTTAAATATCGGTATGGAGAACCATACATGACTTCCATGTTCCAAGATTTATATTTGAAATCATTTTCGAAATGAAATATTTCTATAGAAACTACTTCTTTCTTCAGCCTTAACCACAGTACTGTGGTCACTAATGTATACCACCTCACGTTAGTGCACTCAATTTTCACTGATGATGGCAGTATATAGCACTGCCAAAACGTCTGGTTTTGTAGAAAACATTGGACCCATGCCAAACAGCCCGGGGAGGAATTTTAACAAGAAACTACTTCTTTGTTGCTGGTAACGTAGTACATATGACATAAATAAAAATTATCCCCTCTCCCTTCAATTATAATTTTCATTTATAGAAAATTACCCCCACCCCCTTCAACTAGCCTCTTCATTTATAGATATTTCATCTACGTTTCTACAGTGGATTATTATGATCTTCTTCTCAGGGAACTTTATTTATCAAAATTAAGAACTTTACTCTTGTTAAAACATAAAACGTTGCAGGTAAACTACCCTTTCCCCTTAACCGATCTTCACCAAAATCAACAGGCCTCGAGTCCTGTACAACTGAGGAACATATGCAAAAAATTATTTGATTCTGTTTGAATTTATGGCAGTCATAAAAAATTAATCTCGTTAAAACATAAAATGTTGCAGGTAAACTACCCCTTTCCCTTAACCAATCTTCACCAAAATCAATAGGCCTTGAGTCCTCTACAATTCAGGAATGTATGCAAAAAATTCTACCCACAGACACTTTTTGAAAAATGACTTTCCTTCATGTTTTGAGGGTAGTACAATC
Organism: Magicicada septendecula; assembly: GCA_034769895.1. Classification (NCBI taxonomy): domain Eukaryota; kingdom Metazoa; phylum Arthropoda; class Insecta; order Hemiptera; family Cicadidae; genus Magicicada; species Magicicada septendecula. The sequence goes on from CM068376.1 coordinate 308,684,789, forward strand.
AGAATCAGCCCTTATCTCGAACACGATTTTTTTTCACCATCACCATACTTCCATTTCCTTATGGAACATGGAAGTAAAAGCAAATAAAAATATACTTTGTGTTACCGCATCAAACTTTTTAGGATGTATGGCTTTTACTTACCCAAAGTTTCACTTGTTTCTGAAAATATTTAAATGCTTCCTTTGACAAATCGTATAACAAGGATATATAAACTTTTCTGAATGTTTCCTTGAAATTTAGAATTGTGTGTACACTAATCAGCAAACTAGCTTAAAGAATGTATTTTCTGATTTGAAAAAAAAAAATGTATAAACTACACTGACCAATTTAGGGTACATCAGAATCATTGTTTACAGCTGAAAGAATCTCATATGAAGCAGTTACCCCCATTTTGGACAACACCATGTACTGATACCTCCCCATGTAGCAATTTTATTAAAATCTTAAAATGTTGCCAAAACAGACATTTTTTATGCTTGTGTGCTTTGACTGTCATATCTTTTCACTTTTCATTTTCATATATCCTACAAATATTCAAAATGAACATTCTACACTAAGCATCTCTACTTCTTTAATTCCCAATTCTCTAGTCCTACTTCTTTTATTTTCACAAAATTTATTCCATGTATTAAGAATTTTCTTTTCCCTGCACTTTACACATTTACCTTTTTCGCTGTGGTATTTTGGGGCACGCAATATTTACATTCACCGCCCCCCTAGACCCTCTACAAGTTTTCTATTTTACAATGCAGCTAACCTCTTTCTTTCCTTCCTAAAGGGACCTGTTAAACGCAGTTTAAACTGTCTTCCAAGCTAAGCCAAATCTATGTATTTTATGTTATTTTTAACAGCTCACAACTCACCAGTCTCATCAGAGGAGTATATATTAAATCTTCAAATTTTACATTTCATGAGTTATTGTAATTTTTCATGTAACTGAAAAAACCCCATATAGTTCCTACCAGAGGATATATGTGTCATTTTTTCCATCATAGGTTACATGTCATATAAGATCGGTTTTTTTAATTGTACTCAAGCTAAATACAATCTTTTGGCTATTTAACCTTTTTTTGGATTGAATCAGGTGAGGTGTGTTTGGTCTGATGTTGAGTGCCTCAGGCTGTTTAATTTGTAACAAGTTATGTTACGTGAAATTGTCGGCAGATGCATGTCATTATCCTGGTGGGGTAAAAATTTGTTCACATGTATTTTTTTTTGCTATATTGGTTTTCTTTGCAGTATACCCCAACAAGTATTTATGTTTGTGACATAATTAAACTTGTATGGTAGGCCTATTCTTCTGCTACATGGCAGATCTTATTTGTGCAGGTTAAAATTGGCAAGAATTCCATTAGTGACTTGTTTAAACGGTGTTAGCCATTGTTTAAGTGAGAGTTATCGCTATGTTATTGATGCATTATTGGCACTGCAGTCTGTTCGGCTGAACTACCCCAGTTGACCTTTGACAGTCATTTGCCAGCCTGGCCAGAGTTCTATTCCAAATGTATTTCCCTGGTTCATGAGAAAATCACCCTCACACCTAAACAGAAGTTGTTGTATTTGTTGTCACATGTCAAAGGAGCAGCGTATGAGAAAATGCTGACTCTGCCAATGAATGGCGACAGCTATGATATTGCTATATCCATCCTCATGGACCAATACTCCAACAAAAGGCTGGCAGTTCAAACCCATTGCCAGAATCTTCTTTACTTTCCTACCACCTCAGTGAAGTCTTCAAGCCTTTGTTGATGTCAACTTTTGGTTGTTGCAGTCCTTGATAGTTGAGGACATATTTCCAGATGCTTTTTGGTTTTTCTCTTGTCAAAATTGGATATCATTGACAGAAGATTAGAGGCCCACTCAGGTTCTTCAGACCATGTTCCTCATGTGGAGGTCCTTATTAAATTCCTGACCCTCATGGCTGAATGTAAGGAACAGACCGCTCTGTCTAGTTGAATGGCTGGCCCATCTCATTCCCATGAATTTGTCACTGCTCAGAAGCCTATCTCATGTTGCATCGCTAACCACTTCAGTACATGACTCCAGACGAAAATGCCCCATCTGTAAGTCCTATTCATTTAATTGTGGAGTGCAAGAAATTTCTGAACCTAACTCCATATGACTGCTACAAACAGATAAAATGCCTGAAATTATGCAGTTTGCTTGTCATGTGCACATAACGACGAATGTCCTGGTAGGTGTGCAGTTTGCAGCGGCATTTCCCACTACACCCTTCTTCATTTTCCCAACAAGCCGGCTGCCAATGAACAGTCACCTAAGGGAGGTGACCAAACCCCTTGATTCCCCCCACCACCATTATAAACCCTCCACAAACTCTCGCCACCTCCACTGGTGAAAATAGGAGAGAGTTGTTCGTTATTTTCCTGCTGTCTCTGCTCTTCAAAGGGAGGCTTATCGTTGCCAGTCATTCTGGATACTGCGTCTCAGGTCTCATTCATTTCAGAGCACTGTTTGCAGTCGTTGGGCTGTCTGCGTGTGTGCAGTACATTAGCCGTGAATAGTATTGGAACTGCTCAGTGCTTTCTCATGGTGTTTGCCATCTAGCCATTCAGACATTTAGGAGGGGAGGTGACTGTCCTCAGTCACACCTTTGCTGTAATGAGGAACGTCACCCACAATACTCCTTGACTTGTGGTGTCATCAAGTTTGGTTTTGTTATTATGGTTTCTACCCCCATCTCCCTCTGTTGTTCTTTGTCTAGTCCACTGACATTAATACCACCTGATACAATTTATGTCCATCAGCTCCTTACAGTGTTCCATCAGGTTCCAGTGACTACTTGTGTGGTGTTGACAACATCATTAACTCATCTGCAAAATGATTACTGTTTAGTGTTGTGCAAAAAGGTTCTGGACCCCGAAGGTTTATTACGCAAAGGTTCCAAGACATCCGAATGAGGTTTATTACAATCAACCTAATTCTTGATTGTCTTTGGGCTGGGATATTGTTTAGGCCCAATTCCCCAGTGGCTCCCATGGACTTTCTAACTGTTCTATTTCTCATCTCCATACTATGAAGTGGATACTTTCCTGGGACCCTAAATTTAATGATTTGTATAAGGGACACATGGTGCCTGTGACTGCCCTGACATTTCCCAAGGGTTTTATTCCACATAATGGTGCCTTTAATAATAAGGGTGATCCACAGACGATTCAAATTACTTTTGATGCCAGTGTACCAACCACCAGTGATGTGTCTTGGAAAGATTTATTGCTGATGAGTCCTGAAGTTCAGGCATTGGTTTCCAGTAACATCTCGTTTCTACATGACCAACTGTGAGATTCCCTTTTCTCATATGCAGGTTTTTTTTTAGGAATAGGAAATGGTGAGCAGTGGCACTGGAGTCAAAAGGATCTTCCACCAGTGCATGTCGGCAATGCAGTGTCTGCCCATGTGTCTCACTTTTGTCGGATGAGTGTGTCCTTCCTAATCTTGTGACTGCTTGTTTCTTGTAATCTTTCTAATCTCAGCAGAGGTCCGCAGCTTGTTTTACTTGGTGTCTGACCAAAGGGACAACTGACACTCTTGTTTACTGGCATTTAGGACCAAAGTGGCACCTAGAAGGCTATCTATTCAACTACTCTTGAATAACCTATTAGGGCCTTCTTGTCATTCTAAAGAGGTTCACCATTATGTGAAGCATGTTCAACCATTTTGCCATCTAGTCAGATTTGTCTTAGGACGAACCTGTCATCTTGGTGATAAACCCACTCTCATTTGAATCCTGGCGACTATGTTTCTCATGGTTTTGTAGTAGAAGTTCTTTTGATCAATTTTTAGTGGTCTGGTCCTCCATTCCTTTTTGAAGACCAATCCAATTGCCCATTGTCTTCCTTTCTGCCAGACAATAATAGTGGCAACCTTGAGTTTGAACCTTCTGATCCTCCTGTATGACTGCAGTCCTGTTTGCTTTTTGTGCAGACATTTCCTCCTGGCATTGTTTGGTGAGAATATTTAGTTTATATGTAAAATCCCCCAAGTCGCATTCTGGGAGTGTATTATCGTCACTTGCCCTAAGGACGCTGACCTTCATCTATATATGCCGCCATGCTGCTTCTCTACTGAACTCTGGTATAATATGGGCTGTTTTACTATTCACCTGGGAATCCAGTGGTGTGTACCTTTTGTCAATGAGTTTCGGTTAATCAGATGTCAGGGTCAAATCAATGATGTTATGCCTGCATGTCAGGCCATTAGTTTTTACTGCACTGTGTGTGCTCAGGTTAACTCCTGCTCACTGTATCTTTTGATGGGGGACTGTTATCGTCCGCTCAATCACCCACTTAATTTCCATTTCTTTATATGGGAATTGTTTCTGCGGGACCATACCCACTTACGGCAACAGGGCACATCTGTCTGCCCTGACTGTTGGGGAAATACAATTTAATACATTTTTTCATGTGAGTTAATGTTTTATATTTATTTTTTGTCCCTTGGATATATTTTTTTAATTTATTGCTCTTTGTATTGTATATGTATACATGGGGGTGAAGCTGATTCCTCCACGTTGGTACCCATGGATAACAGTTTGAAAACTGTGAACTGAACAGCAGCATTTGCTGCGACAACAACATAGCAGCCCTCTTAACTATGTGCAATTCTAAAGCCAAAGATAAAATGTGCAATTCTAAAGCCAAAGATAAAAATGGCTCTTTTCAGAGCCAAAATGAAAATGCAAATTTAAACGAAAATAGATGTAAATACAAAAAAAGGACGTGCCCAGATAGGCTTAAAGTAATAATATGGAATACTAAGGACGAATCTGTACAGGATATAAGAAAAAAATTATCAATAGACAAAAGTTTGATTATGGGTAGGAGAGGTAAAACGATTTATAGGAGAGTGGAGATATGGTGTCACTCTTACAAAGATGCAAAAAAACTGAAAAATAGATTGAAGAGTCAGACAACACCTAAACATCACGTCTCGCAGGGAACAACATACCAGCAGCAAAAGTAGATATGAAAATCACAATATATTATATATGAAGCTAACAAAAAGGAGACTGGATCTGTTACAGTGTTTCAGTGGAACGCAAGGAGGTTTGGCCAACAAATCTGATAACCTTAAACAAGAACTTCAGGAACAGGGAATCAAAATAGCTTGTATCCAGGAATCCTCACTCAAGGCAGAAGAGAAATTCCAGCCCAAGTTTAGAAAGTATACAATTCACAATATGTCACGTCCAGGTAGAAGACGTGGTGGAGTTGTTACCATCATACACAACTCATTGCCTATACCAATGTATCGAAGAGGGAACTTGGAGGTATGGAATTCATACAAACCACTGTGCAATTGCACGAAAATCTTACGGTTTCCATAGTGAATGTGTATATCCCTCCAGATGTTAACATATCTAAAGAAAACTTACAAAACTAATTCCAACTAACAAATACTTTTTGATACTTGGGGACTTAAACAGCAAACACCCAGCATGGAATGATGGTCCTGCAAATACTAGGGGAAGAATCATGTATAAATGGATATGCGAAAACAATATGATACTACAGAATAGTAAGCAAAAGACATATGTCTCAGCCAGCTCAGGGGAAGGTAGCACCATTGATTTGACTTTAGTAGCCACTAGCTTATTACACTACATATCAGACTGGTTCATTGGAGAAGACCTTGGAAGCGACCATCTGCCGATATTCACCAAAATATCTCATAGGATTGATAGATCTGGGAATAGTGTGCCACAGACGAAATGGAAGCTGAAATCAGCAGACTGGCCCATTTTTCGAAGTTAACTTGACAACTCGCTTATTGCTGCAAAACATGAATCTTCACCAGATCCGAACCTGTCAGAAAAAAATTCACATTCTGCTCTAGACGTTGGGATACTAACAAATATGATCATCGAGGGAGCACTAAAGTCCATCCCAAAAATTAAACAAAAACAGGGAAGACCAATGAATGTTTGGTGGAACTCTGAAACAGCTGGAGCAAGGAAAGAAAGACAAACGGCAAGGCGGGCCTTGGCAAAACAAAATAATATTGAAAATAGAATCAACTACAACAGAGCAAATGCACTTGCAAAACGTGAAAATCTTAGTGCAAAAAGAGAAAGTTGGAAAAGATTTGTAGGTACAATAAATCCCAAGTACAATAAATCTTCCAGCTTCAACTGTTTGGAAGAATTTTAAACCGATCTCTGGTCAAACCTACCACACAATCAACTGTGTTGAGGATGATGCAGGTAATATTCTTCAGGATAAAAAAACCATCTCAGAACATTTCAATAGAACATATGCCAAAAAATCAGGAGTAAAAACCTTGAATCCCAAAACTCTTCCAAAACAAGAACAGTTCTTCTCATGTAATAAGTTCCACCTATTTCTGCATGCAGATGAGAGTGATGCCGCTGTTACCAGTGGGGAACTTCATCTAGCTGTTTCAGAGTTAAAGAACACTGCTGCTGGCCCAGATGATATTCACAATGAGATGTTGCGCCACCTAACAGAGGAATTCACTCAAGACATCTTAAATTTATTCAATCACATTTGGACCTCTGGAAATTTTCTGGGAGAGTGGAAAACTTCTATCATTATTCCACTATTGAAATCAGGAAAACAGAAACTGAGTACAAATTCATATCGTCCAATTGCCCTCACATCATGCTTAGGAAAATTATTAGAAAGAATTATAAACAATAGACTTAGGTGGAGATTAGAAAAAAACAACTTGTTGGATCAGAACCAATTTGGTTTTAGACCTGGCCGAAGTACTGTGGATGCAATCCTCAGGTTGACAGAGGATATCTATGCGGGTTTTCACAACAAGAAGGTTACAGTTGCTGTTATGGTGGACTTCGAGGCAGCCTTTGACAGGATACCTCCAGGTTCTTTAATACTAAAAGCAATGAAAATGGGAATTAAAGGAAGAATGCTTAGATTCATAGATTCTTTTCTTCAGGACAGAACAATAAAAACAAAGATAAATAATACATCTTAGGAGATCAAAATCAATAATGGAGTTCCACAGGGTTCAGTCCTGAGCCCTACACTTTTTAACATAATGATGCACGATATAGGAAAATTATTGCCAGTTGAAGTGGAATATAGCATGTACGCTGATGATCTGACTGTCTGGACAGTTGAAGCGGATCCAAAATTGGCTACTCAATTAATACAAAAAGCAATCACATCAATATCAATCTGGGCTCAAAAATGGAGTATGAAGATCTCTTCTGAAAAAACCGAATGTACCTTATTCACTACAAAGTACTCTCTTAAAGAATATAAACCTGAAATTCTCTTGTTTGGCAAAAATATTAAGTACAACCCACATCCGAAAATTTTGGGAGTGACTCTGGATGAGAAACTTATTTGGAAAAAACACATTGAAACTGTGACAGATAAAAGCCTGAGGGCCATTCCATGCCAAATCATCCAGGGGCCAACACCCACTTGTCAGATTTTAATGAAAATTTGTTCACATTATGTGAATACAAAAATAAGAAAAAATCCAAAATTTCCTCCAATTCTAACAAGTAGTTTCAGAATTATGGTCGTTTAAAGTTTTAAGAGATTTGAACTTCGGAGGACAATTTGAGCGGGAAACCAGCTTGTATGTATTTGGGCTTTTCTATGTAAAATCAATATTTATTGAGCTAGAGGCTTCAAAATTTATTCATTTGCCCTAAATTTTATGGAGAATCAGGTGATACTATAAGTATTGGCATTATGATTTTTCATCATGGATAAAATTATTCTTAAATATAAAAATAAATATTCTTTCAAAGTTGTGACGCATATATCGAAAAATATCTGTGGCTAAAATCTCTCTCCAGATACTCTAATACAACCATATATTACTGAAAAGAGCATGAAATTCCCTTTCAAATGATGAAATAATATTGGTGGGTTTTTGAGTTTAAAGAGTTTTATTACAATGTAAATCTAATAATTTTTTTTTTACGTGTTTCGGAAATGGTATGTTCAACAAAGACAAAGTTTGTATTAAAAAAATTAGAGAGCGAAAAAGTTCTTCTTAAATATAGCACTATAGAGCTAAAATATATTGAAAATACAACTTACAAGGTCCATTTGCATTTACTTTGTACATATATACTAGTTGTGGCATACTTCAAATGATTAATTTTTTATGGTATGATGTCTCTTTGTAATGAGTAAGAAATTTTTGGATTGCCTTAAACAAGAGATCAGTTAAACATATACAAGTAAACATTCCCACTTATTTGAAAAGAGGACAACATTATTTTTGAAATGTTTAAACAAAACTTACTGGTGAGTTTTTATGTTTGTTTAATATTGAAATAATTTGCTACAATCTGTCTTAACAGTGAAGATGAATGAATATATTGTTATAAAATAATGTTTATAAAATTAAAACATTTTGAAATATTGCAATAAGTAAACTATAATGCTGCAGTATTTTAAACATTTTTTTATTTTTCATGCAACTTTAGTAATTTTTATTTTAACTGTATCAAATAAATCAAAGCATTAAAATATATTTTTTAGCTATAAGGAGGCATTTTAAGTTATTAATTATTAAGCATTCTAAAGACATAATCTGAAGTTTATTACAGTTAAGAAAAACAAAATTCAGTTTGTAGGGACACACTGGTCATGTGCACACTGGTGTGTCTTACTCCTGTTATGACATGAAATGACAAGTCTGAACATGAATCCTCCTCCATCTCCAAAATCCCTTGCAGCCTTATTTCAGTGTACAGCTTGCTCTGGTCTAGTTAACATCATTTGCTTTTTTCACAATAATATAGGTTTCTTAATGTTATAGGTTGCATAATGTTTTAAGTGTCTAATTTATTTCTTAGTTTTATTTACTTTAAATCAGTAAAAATCATATCATTGTAATGACATCACGTGTGATATGTGATGTGTTGTTGTGGAGTGAATTTAGTACATACCCTAACAGTTTATTGTTTTTTCTTAACCACGGAAGTTATGCCGTGTAGTAGTGAATATAGACCGAGTTTTATATGTACTGTGGGTACTTTATTAAACTCCTCCTGTGAAAATACATCATTAACAAAGAACAGGGATATTTATATGATTTCTGATGAATTGTCTAAAGAAGATGTAGAACTTTTGAGTTGGCGTACAAACAATCAGTACTGTGAAAAAGACACAATTTGTGCTATTTTTTAAAACATTTTCAAAAAAAAACAAAAAGCCTGTTGTGATCCATTTCAAAGACATTCTGTTCCCTTGACAAAGAAAAATAATCTTAGGGTAATTACATTACAAAAAGCAAAGGATGTTAAGGAAAATAAAAACATCATCTTGGTCCCTGGAAAGCTGCTGTGCAGTAACTGTAGAAAATCAATATTAAAAGTAAAACCTGATCAAGATAATGAAGAAATTGTTGCAAGTCATCAAAGCGATGAAGAGAATGAAGAAGAATTACAAGCTGCAAAAACAATAGTTGACAAAGATAAATTGAACGAGGCTCTTTTAGGATTAGATGTAACACCACTAAAAATGAAATCATTATCTACACACTCAAAAGAAAAATACATTAAAAAGAAGTTTAAACAGGCAAAAACTCAGGTTAAAAAAAGTTGTCATTTGTCTTACAAGTAAATGATTCTCAGAGTGAATCTTCAAGTGAATCAGAAGGTACAAAAAAGGGGAATGAATTGAAGAGCAAATCTGAGGATCTTGATTATTTGGTTAGTCTTATGAAGGACAAACTGAAGACAAACTTGTCTAGGCATCAGAAAATACAAATATTAACAATTACTCCAAAGTCTTGGTCACACAAAAGTGGCAGAGGAATTTGATGTATCAGAATATTTAGTGCGAAAAGCTAGAGCTCTAACAAGTGAAAAAGGTATTTTAGCTTTACCAGAACCTGAACAAGGGAGAAAAATCCCCCAAGAGACAATTGATATTGTGCATCAGTTTTATCAAGATGATGAATTTTCTTATATGATGCCAGGAGCTAAAGATCGCATTAGCTAAAAAAATGTTTACATGCAGAAAAGACTCATTTTATGTAACTTAGATGAATTGTTCGTTGCTTTCAAGGAAAGATATCCAGATCTGAAAATAGGATTTTCCAAGTTTTGTTCTTTAAGACCAAAATGGTGTGTGCTGGCTGGTTCACCAGGCACCCATTGTGTATGTGTGTGCTTATACCACCAAAATGTGGAGCTCTTAGCTAATGCTATGAATCAGCATGACAAAGAATTTGTCTGTAACATGGTAGAAAAATTGGTTTGTAACAGGTAGAATAGAAATTGTATGCTACAGCGTTGTGATCAATGTCCTAAAACACCTGAGCCACTCAAACTTTATTTGGAAGAGGTCTAGAAGACTTTGATGATGAAGAAGAAATACAATTTTCCCAGTGGATGAGTGATGGCCGAATGAAGTTACGAACTATGCTTCTTCCTTGCCAAGAATTTATTGATTTTACTGTGCGAAAAATTGAAGCTCTAATCTCTCATTCCTTTATTACAAAATCTCAAAATTTGTACATAAAGCAGAGGAAAGAAAATCTAGGATTTAATGAAGTTTTAATCTTAATGGATTTTGCTGAAAATTATAATTTTGTTTTGCAAAACGAAGTTCAGTCATACCACTGGAGCCATTCAAGTTGCTCTGTACATCCAGTGGTAATATATTCTAGGAATGGAGATGGTAGCATAATTGAAACATCATTGTTTCATTTCTGATGACCTTAAACATGATGTACCATTTGTCTACTCCGTTCAAGAAAAAACTACTAATTTCATTAAGTTGACCTTACCATCAGTAGACAAAGTCGAGTACATTACCGATGGCTGCAGCGCCCAGTATAAAAATTTTAAAACAATGATGAATTTGTGTTGCCATGAAAAAGATTTTCTCCTAAAAGGAAGTTGGTCCTTTCATGCAACAAGCCATGGAAAAAACTGTGTGTGATGGAATCGGGGGCACAGTTAAAAGAACTGTTACTAAGAGAAATCTCCAAAATACAAGAGAAAGTGAACAGATCGTAAATGCTAGACAAATGTACGACTATTGTAATAATCTTTTTTTCAAAAATAAAATTTTTCTTTTTGAGTGAAGAAGATAATGAAAACAATAGAAAAACTCTAGGTATTCATTTTGAATCTGGGCAAAGCATAACAGGAACCAGAAGTTTTCATTATTTTCAACCTGCAACATCTGAAGAAATCACAGCAAAAAGAGTGAGCTCAGACTCTGATATCTGTTTAAGACAAAACATTTTTCATAAAACACCACCAGCTGTAGAACCAAATCTCCACTCTTTCATGGCCTGTGTTTATGAAAGCAACTGGTGGATTGGAATGGTTCAGTGTATAAATGAGGAAGAAGGTGATTATGATGTCCTATTTATGCATCCCTATGGTCCAGCTGAAACTTTTTTTTGGCCTCAAAAAGAAGACAAATGTCCTGTACCACCAGCTCATCTACTTTGTTTAATAAAACCTCCAGAGGTAAGTTCTCAATTGGGTAGATCATACAAGATTGATTCTGATTCACGGAAAGAAATAAACAATGCCTGGAACAACTTTAAAAGGTCATTGTAGACAAGCATTAATTTTTAAATGGAAAATGTAATTATTCATTTATATCCTAGGCTACTTTTGAACTTAAGTGACTTGATTTGTTTTAAAAGATAAAGACTTTGAACACTTAACATCACCAAGATATATCATGTTATATAAAAAGAAGAGTTTATGGCACCTAAATATGAATATGTAGTAAGTAAAAAATATCGGTATGGAGAACCATACATGACTTCCATATTCTAAGATTTATATTTAAAATCATTTTCAGCCAAACAACCAGGCTGTGTCTTACCTGCCTTTTTATTGCTGTATTAAATGAAAAATATTATATTACATTAAAATGAAAAAATTATAATTTTATTGCCTGGCAACAAAATTATTTTATTTTTAACAATTACCATTGTTTCAACAAGTTTAAATAAATTTTCAAGTACTTTACTCTTGTTAAAACGTAAAAGGTTGCAGGTAAACTACCCCTTCCCCTTAACCGATCTTCACCAAAATCGAAAGTCATTGAGACCTCTACAATTCAGGGACGTATGCAAAAAATTATTTCATTCTGTTTGAATTTGCGGCTGTTATCGTTTGCCATAGAAAATACGCTTGATAAAAAAACGTTGCAGGTAAACTACCCCTTCCCCTTAACCGATATTCACCAAAAACAATAGGTCTTGAGTACTCTACAAATCAGGGCTGTATGCAAAACATTATTTGATTCTGTTTGAATTTGCGGCTGTTATCGTTTTCCATAGAAAATACCCTTGTTAAAAAAACGTTGCAGGTAAACTACCCCTTTCCCTCAACCGATCTTCACCAAAAACAATAGGTCTTGAGAAATCTACAATTCAGGGCTGTATGCGAAACATTATTTGATTCTGTTTGAATTTGCGGCTGTTATCGTTTGCCAAAAAAAAAAATTTCCCTTGATAAAAAAAACCGTTGCAGGTAAACTACCCCTTCCCCTCAACCGATCTTCACCAAAAACAATAGGTCGCGAGTACTCTACAAATCAGGGCTGTATGCAAAAAATTATTTGATTCTGTTTGAATTTGCGGCAGTTGTCGTTTGCCATAGAAAATACGCATGATAAAAAACGTTGCTGGTAAACTACCCCTTCCCCTCAACCGATCTTCACCAAAAACAATAGGTCTTGAGTACTCTACAAATCAGGGCTGTATGCAGAAAATTATTTGATTCTGTTTGAATTTGCGGCTGTTATCGTTTGCCATAGAAAATACCCTTGTTAAAAAAACGTTGTAGGTAAACTACCCCTTTCCCTTAACCGATCTTCACCAAAAACAAAAGGTCTTGAGAACTCTACAATTTAGGGCTGTATGCAAATAATCTTTTCATTCTGTTTGAATTTGCGGCTGTTATCGTTTGCCATAGGAAATACCCTTGTTAAAACATAAAACGTTACAGGTAAACTACCCCTTTCCCTTAACCGATCTTCACCAAAAACAATAGGTCTTGAGAACTCTACAATTCAGGGCTGTATGCGAAACATTATTTGATTCTGTTTGAATTTGCGGCTGTTATCGTTTGCCAAACAAACAAAATTTCCCTTGCTAAAAAAAAACCGTTGCAGGTAAACTACCCCTTTCCCTCAACCGATCTTCACCAAAAACAATAGGTCGCGAGAACTCTGCAAAACCGGGCTGTATGCAAAAAATTATTTGATTCTGTTTGAATTTGCGGCAGTTATCGTTTGCCATAGAAAAAAAATCTACAGACACACAGACAGACAGACAGACAGACAGACACACAGACACTTTTCGGAAAACGACTTTTTTTCATGTTTTGAGTGTAGTAGAATCAGAATCTGCAATAATCTCGAACACGATTTTTTTTGCCATCACCATACTTCCATTCCTTAAGGAATATGGAAGTAATTAACCATAAGTGTGACTTGTAAATAATATATTTTCACTATATTTTACATCCCGGTTGTTATATGCAAGTCAACTCAATACACTATATCAACTTTGAGGTCAAAAAGTAGCACATGGCCCAGGACGTTGAACATAACATCTTTTCTTTATGTAAAAATAATGTATTAGATTTACATTGTAACAAAACTCCTAAAACTCAAAAACCCACCAATATTATTTCATCATTTGAAAGGAAATTCCATGCTCTTTTCGTTAATATACGGTTGTATTAGGGTATCTGGAGAGAGATTTTAGCCATGTTTACTTGTATATGTAACTTGGGAATTTAACTGATCTCTTGTTTAAGGCAATCCAAAAATTTCTTACTCATTATAAAGAGACATCATACCATAAAAAATTAATCATTTGAAGTATGCCACAACTAGTATATATGTACAAAGTAAATGCAAATGGACCTTGTAAGTTGTATTTTCAATATATTTTAGCTCTATAGTGCTATATTTACGAAGAACTTTTTCACTCTCTAATTTTTTTAATACAAACTTTGTCTTTGTTGAACATACCATTTCCGCAACACGCAAAAAAAAATTATTAGATTTACATTGTAATAAAACTCTTTAAACTCAAAACCCCACCAATATTATTTCATCATTTGAAAGGGAATTTCATGCTCTTTTCAGTAATATATAGTTGTATTAGAGTATCTGGAGAGAGATTTTAGCCACAGATATTTTTCTTTATATGCGTCACAACTTTGAAAGAATATTTATTTTTATATTTAAGAATAATTTTATCCATGATGAAAAATCATAATGCCAATACTTATAGTATCACCTGATTCTCCATAAAAGTTAGGACAAATGAATAAATTTTGAAGCCTCTAGCTCAATAAATATTGATTTTACATAGAAAAGCCCAAATACATACAAGCTGGTTTCCCGCTCAAATTGTCCTCCGAAGTTCAAATCTCTTAAAACTTCAAACGACCATAATTCTGAAACTACTTGTTAGCATTGGGTGAAATTTGGCATTTTTTTCTTATTTTTGTATTCACTTAATATATACAAATTTGCATTAAAATCTGAGAACCTTAGGTGTCAAGTTGAACTTTGGCTGGATGATTTGGCATGGAATGGCCCCTGATGGGAATTAACTTATTGAAAGCAGTGGCAGGTAGATGTTGGGGAGGAGATACAGTCACGTTGAGACAACTATATATATCTTACATACTGCCAAAAGTTACTTATGCTTGCGAGATCTGGGGAGGCACAGCACCATCGCACAAGAAAAACTGGATGTGATTCAGAACTCTGCCTTGCGTCTCTGTCTCGGATGTCCCCTTACTACTCCAAAAAATGCTCTAGAAATAGAACTGAATGTGGAACCACTCAATACTAAAATTGATAAAAAAATATGGATCAAATTTTTAAAGAACCAAACCTTTACAAACAGCCATCCCTCTCACCATATTGTCTCTACTGGAAACAAACATAAGCAATCCTTTAGCCAAACAGTATATAGAATGTGCCAAGGACAGGATCAGTTAACTCCTGAAGAAAGACCTTTTGTGAACTGTATGCCGCCATTAGCATGGACTCCACCAAATGTTTTCATTTCTCTGCCGGGAGATGTTACAAAGACTGAGACACCAGAATTTTTGAAGCACGTGACCCTGCGTACAATAGAAGAAAATTACAATGACCACCTACACATCTATACAGATGGTTCACTGTGCTTGAATGAGGGCCTGTCAGGTGCTGGCTACTATGTTCCTGAGACCAGAGAAAAATATTACATCACTTCATCCTCCGGATCCTCTTTGGACACTGAATTGCTGGCAATATCAGCTGCTCTACAGCACTGTCTATCCTTGGAATATATTCTTACAGACTAAGATCTGTATTCTTACAGACTCAAAATCAGCACTACAAAAAAATTATACAGTATGACCCTACAGATTATTATTTTAGAGCTAAAGAAATTTTCCATCTACTTCAACTACTGAAAAATAAAATTATCACCTTTCAATGGATCCCTGGTCATTGTGACATATTTGGAAACGAGACGGCTGATGAAATAGCTAAAATGGCATTTACACTTGGACCGAAACCTCCAGCAGTACGGTCACTTCAAAGTTGTGTCGCAAAAAGCAATAAAACTTTTAAAAGCCAATGGACAAGGAACTGGAATCAGGAAACTACTGGCCGCCAACTCTTCAAAATACAGAAAATACCAAACGACCTTGGTATATACAGAAATATTAGAAGAGCAAGTCAGACATTTGGAGCGAGATTAAGAACTGGGCATTTGGTGACAGAAAGCTACCTAAATAGATTTCACCTTAGCGATTCACCAATGTGTAAGGTGTGTAATGAGGAGGAGGACATCATTGAGCATACCCTATTAAATTGTACTGGACAGTGAAGAGAGATACCGACTTAAAGAATTGGTAAAGGAACATGGAAAAGAGGAGTTATCACTGGCAAAAATAACCACCAATCCACTTCTCTAGGATCTGGCGCATAGAGTTTACAAGAGACATCGAGAGATCGGCGCTTCGGGGCTGGAAACTTGCTAACAAGAAGAAGAAGATATGTATACATAGTATATATTGTTCTTATGGTCCCATTACGGATGGTTGGTCATTCAGAGTTCTGGCCAGGGGGGCATCCGGGAGGAGGGGGCAGTGTTCGGTATTTTGGGCATGCAGAATATATACACAATTGAACCTGATTCAAGTGTATACAGATCGACTTGTGCGCCACTATCAAAAGCTTTACAATGCACTCTTTACATGCACTTTACTATGCACATCTCGTCAGTTCAGTCTCGACACTACCTAAAGAGCAGTACGTAGTTGGGACTCATTCATCACATCATGGCAGCATAAGAAACTGTTGAGCAATCAGTATTTATACATTCGTCCCCCCTCGGACCATCTATATAAGTTTTCTATTCTATAATGCAGATAATCCTGTTCTTTCCTTCCTCCCTTTCTTCCTACATGGACCTGGTAATACCAGTTTAAACTTTCTCCAAAGCTCAGGGAATTTGCAATAAGGTAAGCCAAATCTATGAAATTTGTATTCTTTTTAACAATTCACCACTCGCTTGAGTCACACCAGATTGACCGTAGTATGTACAGTGGAAACAGAGTAACTGATATGAATGAAGTCACTATTTACAAACTTTAATTAGACACAAACAGCAATTAAAAATCAACAAAACACACACAATAATTCAAGTTAAATTACTCCAACAAATGTCACCTTATTACAGTTTCGCACTAATTAACACAATAACCACTTCCCACTAAACTGCCACAAGTACTCCAAACCACATTTCTAAAATTGCATGGTGTAACTAACTGACTTTGGGCACTTTCAAATCCAGTAATTACCACTCAATCATCTTGCAATGTAGCGAACTAGCGGGCCTCGATGCTGGTAGGGTAGTCAAGTTAACGTCTAGAAGGAGTTAAGTTAACAAGTTAATGTTACATAATCCTGCAAAGTAGAATGATCTGTAAACGCCTAGAACAGCCTCGCGCACTAAGGCATGCCAAGAATCACATAAGCACACAGCGATAGATACTATTTATTTCCTCTGTGTAGCAGTATATTACATCAAACAATTTTTCATTGCATAAGGTTATTGTAATTTTTCACATGACTACAAGAAATTTATATTGACAATACCACTAGAATATTCAGCCACTAATATTTAACTTGCTAAATGCCGAATAAATTTAACTACATAGCCTAAATACAAATTCTTTGTTTAGCAAAACTAATATATTTCTAATACAGTTACAAATGTTTTATTTCCCAATCTGAGAAATGTTACATAGCGTTAACCGTAACTCACACAGCAGATGAACTGTTAGGTGCACATATGATTTGCATTTAACAAATTTCAAGTTAAGAACACTGTAACTTAAAATTAAAAAAAAATAAAAAATATGAAAAACTTACCCCATTTACTGCGATCTTTTTTCGACTTACCTTTAACAGAAAATTCCCAACACCATAAAGCCTGGGCCGCCACTACATTTCGAGGAGCAAATGTAGAAACCAACTACACTCTTCCCCAAGAAATAATTCAGATAATTAATTAAATTCCCTTATATAAAAATCTCCAGGGTCGTTTAGACGAGCTCTTGGTACAGAAGATAGGTTAAGGTAAAATGACATATTAATTACTCTAACACATGATTATGATAAAAAAATTTGATTTTATTTTATCAAAACTCATTATTAATTTCTTTATAACTTTATATAAAATTATTGACTTCCCAATATTGTATCTTATTACTAAATATGCAAATCAGTACTTTGCTCTCTTTCTCTTACCCCCCTTTTTTCTCTCACACGCTCTCTCACTCTTTCTCTCTTTATTTACCCCCCTTTTTATTGAGATCTCATTTTACTTCAATACTTTTGTTTGACAAATAAAATATAATTTGACATTAAATTTTAATTTATTCTGGCCAATTATTTGTTTTACAATTATGTTGTACAGTCACTTAGCTTGCATGTGGTCCCAATCGTTGCACCACCACTTGACACTCACATTAGATTCAAGAAAACGTTCTGTTAGTACTTATTTACGTCTTCATGGTTCGACTACACTTTATTTTAACGATTTACTATTATTTGTTTGACATTTGTAGACTTTTGTATAGAAACTCAGTAGGCCTACTGTGACTGTAACTACTTCGGCCTACCGTAACTGCGCGAGGCCACTGTTAGAACGTCTGTACGGTCTGATGGTGTGTTGGAGACTGCCGCGAGCCTAGCTGGTGTGGATACGCTAGTCCCGTTTTTCCAACGCCTTTCAAACTGGTTTCAAGTGGATTTCTACCCGCATCCCATCCTAGATGCTGAAAACTGTGTTTAACTTTTTCTCCCCACTTCGTCGATAGACTGACTGTGTCTTTGGAAACACGTGCCGTTTGTATGTTTCACTGGTTGACAACAGCATCACTTGTTACCTTATATGGCCATCAAATACCCCTACTTCGTTAGCTACCTACAGCCGTTAAAATATTGTGTCATAAGACACGTGCCTTTTCTGTGATTCACTAGTTACGGATTGAATTTATCATCATATGCCCCCTCCTTCTACACTACTAACCAGATACGTTTCTATGATTTTTATTATACATTATTATAACATTGAAAATTATTATAAAGGACGGTTATACAAATTTTGCCCCGTTACAACACATGGGTACAACAAACACAGCACGCACTTTTTGCAAATATTATATTAACGTACAGTCAGGGAAGTTGTGTGTTAATGCTATATCACTTTCATAATATTACACTAAAATATAGCTGAATGACTTATCAGGCAATAAATGTAGATTTGTCAGTGTACATGTGACTAAGATGCATCTGTCTGTGGCCTGAGATTTGAAGGAGAACTGTGCGTACACCACGCACATCCATTTTTTCCTACGAACATTATGCATATTATATATTCAAAACAGAAGGTACTGTACATACTCTTGTCAGCTATAGTTGTATCTTACCGTTTTCTCAATTTCCAGCCACATAGCAGGCTGGACCCAAGTATTATTTTCACATTGTTGACCTTCCTTAAAACATTCACTGCTAATTACTCGGATCTGAGTAGCTAGGACCACAGGACCACACTACTTGCTTTCGAGTACCTGTGGTATGCAAAATGTTTGTGTTCAGTCCAAGCTCAGCTCCTTGTGGTAAGTGGACTGTATGGCGTTAGCAGTGAATGTGTTTATAAATGATTTTTAGATTTATCAGAAAATAAATAATTATACTGAAAACTTTCATAAAAATTCAATTTTTAATTGTTGTAGAATATAAATAATAAAAGTCAGTACAGGTTATTTACTCACATAGCTTAAAAAAATTCTACAGACTCATTAAAATGAAGTATCATAAAAATAAAAAAGTAATATAAAACGCCAATCACTTTATATTCTATTTATTCAAAATTGTATGATCTCAATACTTACCCATCATATATGGATCATCAACAAGAGGATAGAAAAAATCTGTTGTCTGGACCAAGGATAGGCCCCCATGGCGGATGGGTGTAACAGATGAATCCATTCCAATGCCTGAACATAAAATCAAACAATACTATGGTAAAATATTGTGTTATTTCTAATGTTTATTGTGTTGTTCACAAATACTGAAGGTGGTATGAAAGAATGTACACACAAAAATTTTAATTCTATAATGTACTGATGGAGCGACCTATGTGTGGTGTATATTTCAAATTTTTAATGGTTTCTAAACTATACCAGAGGTATATAGTACATGCCGTTATGAATTTTGTAATAACACAGCCAACGTGCGTCAGTGCTATTGTGCTTGGAGCAAATCTAAATAAGTAGTATTTTGAATTTAAATTAGCAGTATTTATTTTCATTTTATTCCTAAACGTTTTGCAGTATTAATGAATGATATAATGTGAAATAAAACAAAAGTAAAAAAGTTTAATATTGGATATAGACATCTGGCACTAGGGGGAGTAGTAATGGAATATATTTGCAAAGGTCTGAGAAAGGCTTGCTATATAACCTGGAGATATGAAAAAGTGCACTTCCAGCAAGTAATCTAAGGATAAATATTGAGAAAATTTTATGTAGTAGTAATTAGCACAGAAGACAATAAAACTCACAATCCAACAGCCATTCTTTTATAAAGTACACCTAATAATAAAAAAGTCAAATAATATATTATGCAATATAAACCATGTAGCCTTCAGGATAAATATCACAATCTTCCATAAAATCAATTGAAATTCAAATTCACTTGTATTTTACCATTTTTTTTATAGAATGAAGTTGGTGTTAAAACACCTGGTTACCAAGTGTTGAAATCAGCTGATTTTGAATCAGCTGTGTAGTAATTATTTACTAATCTGGAAGTGTTTTGAAGTTATAGGCACAGAATTTGAAGTTTGCATATCAGTTATACTTTATTTCAACTTTGGTGAGTATAACCATATTTATTCACTTACTTAAATCATTAAGTTGTTACGTCACGTCCGTTACAAAGAAACAGCAAAAGTTTTAATAACACTTAAACTATAAGTCATATAAACTTGTAACCTGGAGAGAGTGAGGTTATGCTATTCTTCTCTTTAGATAAACTTTTTTACCTATTTTAATATTTTTTAAATCCTAAATATATTGTGCAACAGACGTGACATACCTTTGTGCACCGGATGTGACAATATGTACAAAACACTCTTTCCCTCTGTGTTATTCGGCCTAACTACAATATGTTTGTTTGTTTAGATCATGGCTCCTACCAGTAGAATGACAAAATGTAGAGAAAATAAGAAGAAAGATCCTGAAAAATGGAAAGAATATTTAGAAAAAGACAGAACGAAAAAGAATATACAGAGAGAAAGAAAAGAATGAATTGGAAACCAACAAACACAAGTTATTAGAAAAAAAATGGAAAGATAGAGAAAGACAACTGTACAGAGATAAAAAAGAAGTTAAAAGAAAATAAAGAACAAAATCAGAGAATCCTCTAAATGAAATAGGATCATATAAAAGCCCACGGAAAACCAATGAAAAAAATTAAAAATACACTACCTTCAAGTCCATCCAAGAAAAAAGCGGTAATAAAAAGATTAGTTCATGAGAACTTTGGTTTAAATGTAAGTAAAGACCTGTTCAAAACAAAAAAGACTGGGCCAAGAAAATTGACCCAAGTGTGCATCAAAAGAGTCAATGACTTTTACAATAATGATGAAATTAGCCGCCAAGCTCCAGGAAAGTGTGATGTTAAATCAGTTAAAGACACTAAAACTGGGAAATGGAATTTATATCAGCTACGACACATGGTCATGGGTTATTGGGGAGGCTTCTGAGGAATTTAAGGTGCTGTACCCTAATGAAATAATTTCCAAGTCTAAGTTTTATGACTTAAGGCCAGAACATATTTTAACTGTGGGTGAAATGCCTCACACGGTATGCATATGTGTAAAACTTGCAAATTTTTTGTTTTTGATTGATGGAATTGCAAAATCTGAATCTTCTTTTCCAAAGACACACAAAGATTTACTTGAGATGGTTTCGTGTGACGCCAGTAATGAAGAATTTATGTTAAATGAATGTGTTAACTGTATTTATGATTTAAAAAACTCCTCTCTGAAGATGTGAACTTACACTTAGGTGGAAAGAGTGGAAAAATTATAACAAAATTGACTGAAAACTTAACAACTTTGCGTAGGATGATGGCAGTACTCAATTCTCAGTGGCGTGCTTTTAAAACTCATTGTTATATAAAAAATGTTCAATCTGCATATGTTAATTCATGCAAAGACTCTTTGGAGACTTCACCTAACAGAGCTGTTATACAAATCAACTTTGCAGAAAATTACTCAATAATCCATCAAGATGAAATCCAAATTGTGTTGCAATTTTCACATATTGTGTGTGGCACAAGAAAAAGGCTAGCTTTGCTGTTGTTAGTGATGACCTAAACCACTCAAAAAACTCAGTTTTGGTCTGTACCAAAGCCATTTTAAATGAAGTTAAAAAAAATTGCTCCTAAGGTAAATTATGTACATGTTTTTTCTGACAACTGTGCAGGTCAATTCAAGAGTAGATATACTGTTTCTAATGTGTGTTTTACAGAGAAAGACTTTCATGTCACAATGGACTGGAATTTTTTTGCATCCGGTCATGGTAAGGGTGCAGTTGATGGAGTCAGGGGCTCAATTAAAAGAACTGTATGGAGAGCAGTGAAAGGAAGAAACGTTTTTGTAAACTGTGCAAAAGATTTTTATAGTGTGGAGAATGAAAAATGCAAAGACATTAATGTATTGTATGTCTCTGAGGCTGAAGTACATTCACATTCACTAAATCTTGAAAAAAGGTGGAAAGCTATTGAAAAAATTGTTGGGATTCAGTCTTTCCACCATTTCCAAGCGTATGATGAAAATCACACTCTTGTTGGAAAAACTTCAAAGTCTTTAATGCATAAAATCTGCATAATCAAAGAATGTGAAACGACATTACCAAAGCAAAAACGACTGAGATACACAGACGACTCTGACACTTCTTCTGAAGGCATTAGTGAAGTGAAAGGAAGACCTCAAGTACATTCACCTCAAGAAAAAAGAAAATGTTTGCAGTGAAGTAGGTGTTTCTAATATTTTGCCTGAATGTGCTGAGATTTCTCCAGGAACTCCTGTCCTTGTACGACTTGTTAGTTCAAAAGGTACTTGTTAGTTTAGATATGTAGCAGTTTGTCAGAGCGGTGCTAATGAAAATGGAGATGTTGATGTGTCATTTTTGAAGAGTTATAATGAAGGCAGAAGATTATTTAAAATAAATGAAAGAGATGAAAGACTTGTCTCAGTCACAGACATACTTAAAATTTTAGAAGATCCTGAACTTAAAACTATTGGCGATCGAGTTATTTATGAATTTGAAAACAAAATTAATGTTTTGGAACATTAAACATTCTGTTTTTGAAATGTGGCAGTTATCACTACATGGATTTTAAAGTAAAATATGTGTTTAATATATGTTTTTTATATTTGTAGTTTCTGTAGTAAAATACAAACACTAATAATTAAGAAAAGCCATTTTATCAATTTAACTTTAATTAATGCAAAACAAACTGTTAACTAAATATGTGAAACTTGTAGTTTATTTGTTTATCTAAAGTAAAGGGCATTGATAAAATGACTGTCACTTCTTGCAGGAAACACCGTCTTTGTCACGTCCCTCACGGCAGTATTTTATTTTTCTTTCTTAAATTAAAATAACTTAAAGAAACATAAGTATACAATTAAAACGTTTATACTTTTGAATAATCAATTGTATAAACAATAAAAATAGATATGAGAAATCCACCATGGCATCATGCCATGCATTGGGACCAAGGGTTCTGGGGAGTCCCAACAACTGCAATCAAAGGTTTGAGTCGGAGCAACCTTGGAATCCCTCTAAACTTAAAGTCCAAAAGGATTTAGAAAAAATAATATACACGCAGAAGAAGCAATTGAAAGAGAAGTTTTTCGGGCAAAAGTGTTAAAAATGGAGTCCAGGGTAGAAGAGAGAAAAACGCAGGTTCAAAGTGGACTGAAGACAGGAAGAAGAAACACAGTGAGAAGATGAAAGAATATTAGAAAAAAAGAACAAAGAGTAAAGAATTTAAATTGGGATGTGGTCCTTAGATGGCCGATACGAAAAAAAAATAGATATAAAACTATATTCATAAAGAATTAATAGAGTTTTAAGTTACAACTTAGGCATTCAAGAAGGCAGGTGATTTTCTTGTCACATCCATTACAGCAGTTAAAATTTGTATAAAATAACAACTGTGTTACTTACAAATATTAAATTCTGTAAACAGTAAAATCAGCACGAGATCTTTGTTGTCAATAATAAAATACTTAATAAAATTGTTTATAAATTTTGTTATTTAAAAAGAAAGTTGTCTACATGTCACGCCCGTTACAAAAGAATGGCTGCCAACTAAGCGATTGAGTTTGAGCTAGTGTACACATTCAAATATCTTGGAGTAAAATAAGAAAAGATGGAAGAACTGAGACTGAAATAAAATGATAAAGAGCGGACAGTGCTGTCAAACTGTTTTACTCATTGAATAACCCATCATTAGGAAGAGACAGACATCAAGATACAAAAGGCTTGCTGTGTATAAAACCTTGTTTACACAAATTTTAACACACATAAGTGAGATTTGCATTCTGAGCGTTTGAAAAGCAAATTTAAAGCAGCAGAAATGAAATGTTTACTATATGAGATACGGAAACAATGTGTCCCAGAAACGGAGCTAATTTAGCTGATAAAACTGTATAAAGTGACAGCAGTTACAATGGTTTGGACATCTGGTGAGGATAGGCAGAAGAGACAGTTAGGGTTTTGCTGAGACAAGCAAAGTGGATATGGAAAGCAAGAGGCCTCCATGAAAGAACAGAAGAAAACCCGCGTGAACACAGAATTGATGTGGTAACAATAGGACTACATGACCTAGGGTGAAGGGATCAGAATGGCAAAAGAAGAAAGGGCAAATTTTGTGTACCAATGGAAGTTACATATCGTGCATGCTGTTTATAGTCTGTATCACAATTTGTTTACAGAACTGTTATAATTTATATTAGAGTTTCCATTGTATTGTTTAAATGTAGGCCTCTATGTAAAATAAACTAACAACTGGGATTTTTATAGGTTTATATAAATCTGTATAAAACTGAAAAATTGACATAAAAATGGTTTATAATCAAAGGATTATTTCCTGCAGAGATGGACTCACAGATTCTGTAACTGATCTAATTTACCATTACAATAAGTTAAGGGGGTTTGCACATACAAAAAACAATTTTTTTCAATTTTCTTTTTTTTTCTAAAATAAATTCCTTGTTTCTTCCTGTTTAATTTGGTATATAATAAGTTAGGGTTTTGCGACAGGAAATGGATTTTTACAAATGTTTTGTGATGGCACATACGGCTGCAGCGTGCAGTGTGGGCAGAATGGATTTTTACAAATGATTTGTGATGGCACATATGGCTGCAGCGTGCAGTGTGGGCAGAATTCTTTCACATTTCTTCCAGCGACGATCAGCCCAATCATGGCCTGTGCCCCACTGGTAAAGATAGCTGGTGTAAGTTCAGGCAAGCTGAAGAAAATAAAATAACTTATAAACGCAGTGAACATTATCATCTCCCTTTTGAGGTAATGCAGGAAATAAAACCAATTTTCAAAGATTTGGCAAACCCAGAGCTTTTAAGAAAATGTCTTCATGGGAAGACACAAAATCCGAACGAGTCTGTGAATGGAGTTATATGTGCTTGCCTCCCAAAAACAGTATTTGTTGGGCTAAAAATGTTAAAATTTGGTGTTGCTGAAGCTGTAGCAAGTTTTAATGAAGGAATAATAGTTAAATGGCATGTGCTTGAAACAACCAGGAAAAAACTAGATGAATTTGTTAAAAAACGAAAGTTGGAGGGAGACTGGGAAGAAGCTGATCAAGAAACAGGACCTTCATATTCTACTGGTGATTATTAAAAAGGTATAATAAATTTTAAATGTTATTTTTCGAAAACTGTATTTTTTAAAATCTATGTTCCTTTTCTCAGGAACTATAAAACATAGAAGACTTAAATTTTTCCTGTAGCTTCTACAATATATACTTCAAGTTTTAACGAGAGGATTTTAAGAGTTATTGATTACTTTCTGAAATAAAAAAATTTAATGTTTCAAAAAAAGAGGTACAAAATGTTTACATAGAAATTTTTTTTTGTGTGGACTAATCAAAATTTTTTTATTTGCCTTCATTAGAAGTTGTACTAAGATCAAGTAAAAGTGCCTGCAAAATATCAGCTCTATAGCTCTTACTGGTCTTGAAAAAAAGGTACATGAAAATGACTAAATTAACATTGGTAAGATAGAAGTGTGCAAACCCCCTTAACAATAAGAACTACTGGGAGTCAGGAAAAAGTGGAAAGGGCAAGCCTATTTTCATAAGCTATTAACAGTTCACTTGTGCCAGCATGACTTTGTGTCCTCAAAATATGAAATAACTACACTGAAACACTGTTTAACCGAAACGCATTTATATAAACATATTTGCCAATACCTATGACAGAACAAGTGAAATTAATTTCCTGATAGCTATCAGAAGAAAGATTCTTTCAGAAAAGTATACATGGAAAGACAAAATCCTAAGACGTCCTAAGTGTTACGAATACAGTCAAGCATTCCAAAAGATTGAGACTATGAAACATTAAAGCTAGATTTTTTTGAGCTATACACACAAGAACAATGTACTGCACTACAAAAACTGAAAATCTCTAAAGGGAAAGATAAAATGTGGAGGAGGAATGATGGCAAAGGAGGGAAAACCCTGCAGAAGAAATATGAAACGATACAAAAAAGTGCTACATTGTGCTAATTTTGTTAAGACTTGTAATTTTTTTCAGTTTTGGTATTACACGATAAAACTTAGATACAGCTTGCATACATGCTGGAGATTTTTGGCATCATACGATTAAGGATATCTACTCTTTGCCCCTTAACCAAACATTAGACATAACAAATTGCACAATAATACTAGTGGCAAATAAATAAACTTTGTAATCACAATGGTGCACTGTGTACAATGTTACATGCTGCAATTGTATAAATTACTTAAACTGTTTGTTGTAAACAGGATAGCTCTTACACTGAACACTACCCTCTTTAACTGGACCTTGTGTTTTCCAACACAAATATCATATTACGAATTACTATTTTTTTTTTATTTATACAGTTTTGCTGATTTCATTATTTTAAAAACTCTCATTATAGTTTACTACAGCCTGCTGTTAATGAGAAATTTACTTTTAATATTTGAGCCTCTTATTTAATTAAAGAAAGGCTATGACAGGTTAGTGGGTATCATGGTCAAGTGATTGAATGCCAAAAACGTGTCTGTTAGATATTTTATTTCAAGGTTCTAAAAAATTAGAGTTACAGAGTATTTAATTTAACATACACCGCATGTATATGTCATTTTGTTAGTCTGTGTTCTATAAGACTTCATCAGTTTCGTTATACATTACTTTATTTTATTAAAGTTACATGTTCAGGCTAGTAATTTTTATAATTTAGGTAATATTTTCGTATGTTATGAAGTTGGATAACAGGTGAGTAAAATTCATCACCTACAATTTCGAATACACGTCAAAACTGGGGAAATGTAAATAAAATTATTAAAAAATAATAAGAAATGTTAACGTTACAAATTTTTTAATTGATTCCCCAAAAAACACTTTGAAACATTTCAAAAGCCATTAAATTATCTGTAACCGCATCAAAAAGGATTAAGGTTGGAGTGAAAAAACACATACAAATATCATTTCCTTAATTTCTTCTGACTTGCCAGAAAATTATACACAATAAATCTGTACAGATGATTTTGAGAAAGACGCTGATAACTTGAATTCAACTAAAGGTAAGTAAATTATTGTTACGATGGTCTCACATGGATGTACAGTGGGAACAAAATTACTGACACCAATGAAGCCACTAATTACAAACTTTAATTTCACAACTAACTTTAATTACAAAATTTAGTGTTAAACTAATAACAGTTAAAAGTCAGTGAAGATACTCTTATACAATAATTAACATTAAACTTGTCCAATACAGAACAATAAATAAATGCCATCTTGTTACAGTTTTGCAGTAATTATAACACAATCATCATTTTCCACTAAACCACAATATCATATTGTCACTTTCCACTGACCGTATCACAATGTCAAAATCTAAAAAAAAAAGTGGTTGGAAAATCAAAGTATTCCTTGGAGGTCGTGTATTAGAGGGCGAACTATACGAATTAATAATAAAGAAGTTCCCTACAGTACTGATGAAATTTTTGCTGAAAGGAACAGTTTTGGTCATCTTTCACCATATCACCAAAAATTAAACTCAACTGAATTAACTTGGGCAGAAGTAAATAACGGGGTAGCATCCCAAAATATAGCTGAATGATGTCACTTCTGTATGTGTATAAAATTTCCAAAATCGGCATAGACAATATAATCGCACCAAGAAGGTGGAAAAGAATATAGAATCACAGAGATAAAATGACAGCTATTCAGCCTTTCATTATTAACAAAAATTATGAATTGGCTAATTCTTCTGACTGTATGAAAAGCAGGGACATTGATCTACCTAGCTGTGACCCTTTTGCTGTTCAAGTCAATCAGCTAGTTAACTTTCAAGTCAGTTGCATAAAGGCGATTTTTTTTATACCTGATTTTTGTTAAATAGTTTTATCCATAGAATTCCTTATCATATTGAATAGATTCAAAATGTGATTATTTTATCCCGTTTTCTTAAGAAAAACAATTGTAGGGCTAAAATTATTATTTTGCTACTGCTGCGATGTTAAAACAGTTTAGTTCCTGGCAAGAGAGTACCTAAAGCAACAATAATTGTATTTAAGAATTTTTATAATGCTTGAAAACCTTGTATAAAGTTGTCTGTAAAATACCAGGTACGAAAGTGATAAATAGTAGTCAAAATAATTATAACCTAACACCCAATAACACTACACTAATTTCCAAAAACACTATTACACCGATGAGAACTATGTATGTATACTAATCATAAAAACATACATCTACAAAGACAAAAGAAACAGAGCTAAGGGTTTAGTGAAACAGGTACATGATGAATCATGGAGTCAGTTTATAAGGAGCATTGTCCATGATGTACATGGAAGAGAACTTGTGGCCTATAAAAAATATTAAAAGGCATGATTAAAAATGAAAATGATAGAGCGAATTTAAACATCATTCCCAAATATAAATGGATAGATTATTATACAGATCTCTGGTATAATGATGATATGAAAGCAGGCCATAGTAATACAGAAACCAACAACTTTGTTACATACGAGGGAGACTTAATAACAACGGATATGCTTGAAGAAGCCCTTGGAAGAACTAAAAATTGAAAAGCAACAGGACAGGCTGGACTGAATGCGGAACTTTAAGTATGGGGGTATCTTGCTTAAACTTCAATTATTACATTTCTATAATGTGTGTTGGACAAGACAACAGGTCCCACTGCTCGAGGGATGTCCATTTTTAAGAAAGGAAAACACAATGACTGTAATAACTATAGGGGAATATGTCTGGTTGATACTGTTTATAAAACGTGCAAAGAATCATCAACCACCATCTGCAGACTATTTCCGAGCATCTTATTTTGGAAGAACAAAATGGTTTCAGGAAGAGCAGATCTTGTACAGACAACACTTTTATTATTACGCAAAACATTGAGAAGCACCGTGAGTTCAATAAAGAAATGCATGTAGCTTTCATTGACTTTGAGAAGGCCTTTGATAGAGTATACTGAAATTTGCTGCGGCAAGTATTATAATAACAGGGATACCCACATCAACTTATGAGAACTACACAGCCTATATAACAGGACAAGAATAGCTATTAAAATACTTGTAGGATATCTCAAAAATATATGTCAATCAAGGTGTTAAACAAGGGCGCAATGTATCACCTACTCTCTTTAACATTTATATTTACGATCTAGTAAGGAAATGGAAACAGCTAGTAAGCCCTGGCATTAAAATATCACGACAGATATCTGAATGTGCTGTTGGTTGCTGACGACTTGCTTGTAATTCAAAATATAGAATCTGTTTTTAAGCTTCAACAGATTTGCAAACAATACTACAATATACGAAAATATCCAATACAAAAACAAAGGTAATGGGATTTAAAGGCAAGGAATATGAACAAAAATAATATTAATTATCAAATTGTAGAACAGGTGAGCCATTTAACTATTTGGGAAATGATACTGGCTGTGATGTTTCCAGACAATCTGTGAATCGTATTTTTAGAAACAAGGTATATCGAGGTACAAAGTTATGGTGGTCCCTGTAGTGTCCCCTATGGGTGTGAATTATTGACAAGAACCAAGAAACAAGAAAGTAAAATACAGGGATTGTTAAAAGGTGTTACAGAGGAATTAAAAGGTGTTTTAAACTTGATCATATAAAGAATGAGGTCATAAGAAAGGGATTACAAGTTTTTAACATGAATGAAAAATTAAGATTATAAACAATGGTGGAAAGAGCACTTAGAAAGAATGACAGATTCAAGACTGGCCAAACAAGTCTGGAAATATAAACCTATAAAACACAGGTGTGTGGATAGACCCAGGAAGAGATGACTGGAGGATCTTTGAAGGCGGAACCTTGCCTACGCTGTGATGTGAAGATAATGATGAAATGGACTTAAAAACTGTAAAAGTTCCACAAGGCCTACAGAATGCGCGCGCGCGCACACACACACACACACACACAAAGCACTACATAAACAATGCACACTTCTGTAGTTGACAATGACACAACTAACATCAGCTGTTAAAATGCAATTTTCAACGCTTCCACAGATCGTGACAGTACTCTGAAGGCAGTTCTAATGCTTGCTATATGATTGTGTGACAAAAGTTGATTACAGCAGCAAACAGTGGAAATTTTTCGAAGATGAGGACTGTAGTCGATTTACACAATGAAAGGTATAAAACCCAGATCGGGTATAGTCAACTTACACAGCAAAAGGGTTAAATCAAACGGAATATAAAGCAGTTATTGTATAAAATAACAACAAGAAAGTAAAAGATTTCTAAACCGTCAATTATTATATTACCTTATTTCAGTTCTTCTAGTGACTTCTAGTAGCTATGTGATGCATTTCGGAACTACCATTCCACCATCCCACATGTATATTCCTCATAAGGGATCATCAAATAATAAAATTTGTTATTTACAGTGCACCACACATCAACAATAAAAACCACAGTGTACACCATTCAAGTAGTGTGTAAACAAATCAGTTTTTATTTTGATATGTGGTTCACTGTAAATAACTAACTTTAATGTTTGACACGATCTCTTATAAAGGAATGTACTTGTCTGATGATGGAACAATCATTCCAAAACACATTCCATAGCTACTAGAAGTCGCAAGACGAAACTCAAATTAGGTAATATAATAATTAAAACAATCGTGGCTTGGACACTGGAAACATGAATTTTAAAATTATCATAATTCTGAAACCACAACTGCTTAAAAATCTTGATAAGACACAATTTTCCTAATGACAGCAGAGTGAAAAAAAAACAGGAAACACAGTGTCTTCACAAAATGATTTAAAATTCATGCAGTATAGCAATAATTATTGTTTGCTACATCGCTTGCACTAGATGACTATGTGACAGAGATAGAAGTTTGGTACTGAAGTCAATCTCCATAATGTCACATTCCTGTTGATAAAGTTCCCAGCATTCATTTTGAATACTTACCTACATACTCAGGAGAAGAGTAAATATTAATGGGTGATTAAGCACTATTACTTTGTCAAAGTTATTTATAAAAATATAGTGTGAAGAAGAGATCAGTTTACTGGGCATTATTGCACTATTATTTTTGTCAACTACAATTTCTTCCATATTGAAACATATTGCGGTTTTAATGTACCAGTGCTTATTACGAATAAGAAGAGTTAAATAAATAACAGTTGTACATCGTTATGATGTTCAAAGGTTATTTTAATGGTCCTGTTATAGAATATTGTGCATGCCACTAATTCATTTACCAGTTTGGACTTGTCTAATATAATTTTGCGGATTGCAACAACAGGATAGAGTACTGTGATCCACACATCAATTATAGAGAAACTGTTGCATACATTATCATCAAACATTTTTGGATTCCATAAAAGGACCAGCAAGTAACCTTTTAAACAATGTGGTAACAAAGTACCTGGTTATTATGTCTTTTTCCAACCTGGTTATTTTGCCTTACCAAACCTTACTTTTAATAAAAAAACAATAATTGACACACTAAATCTGCAATATATTTTAGTATAATGGAACTGAAAGTGACAAAGTCTGTGTATAAATGCTGTATCCAACATTTCAAATAATAATAAATTCACAGATAGTTAGCAATTATATTCACTCAACCCTATTTTTTAGTAAATTACCTGGCACTAAAAGCTTGTTTTTTTTTATGAGAAATTCACTGAAACATTCAACACATGCAAGTTCAAAACCCTACTACAGAAGAAATAAATACAATAAGAACAAAAGACTGACCAATAAATATAAATATATTTATTCGTAAATGTACTGAATGGGTAACATTCTATGATTACTTTAAAAGGCAACATAAGCATCCAGCAAAAGTCAACATTAAAATACTGATATTAAATTATGTGAATTTATGTACTACAAAGGAAACAGCAGGCCAGGAAATACACGACTCTCCCGACACAGGAAGTCTGAGTGTGATACTCATGTCTACAAATGTCTAGTATCGCAGTTCAGTTTCTCTCACCATCATAACTCAAAACTAATTGAATTAGCTGTTGGCCTTTATGATGGTTAATAGCAATGAATAAATAAAATAATATTCACACATAACTGTATGATTTAACATTTGAGCAGAGTTTAGGTATTTTATATATCCATTTTACTTCCATGTTCCTTAAGGAAATGGAAGTATGGTGATGGCAAAAAAAATCGTGTTCGAGATTATTGCAGATTCTGATTGTACTACACTCAAAACATGAAAAAAGTCATTTTTTGAAAAGTGTCTGTGTGTGTGTCTGTAGATTTGTTTCTATGGCAAACGATAACAGTCGCAAATTCAAACAGAATCAAATAATTGTTGCATACAGACCTGATTTGTAGAGTACACAAGACCTATTGTTTTTGGTTAAGATCGGTTAAGGGAAAGGGGTAGTTTACCTGCAACATTTTTTTTTTTAATCAAGGGTAATTTTTTCCTATGGCAAACGATAACAGCTGCAAATTCAAACAGAATCAAATAATGTTTTGCACACAGCTCTGAATTGTAGAGTTCTCAAGACCTATTGTTTTTGGTTAAGATCGGTTAAGGGAAAGGGGTAGTTTACCTGCAACATTTTTTTTAAATCAAGGGTAATTTTTTCCTATGGCAAACGATAACAGCCACAAATTCAAACAGAATCAAATAATGTTTTGCACACAGCCCTGAATTGTAGAGTTCTCAAGACCTATTGTTTTTGGTGAAGATCGGTTAAGGGAAAGAGTTAGTTTACCTGCAACTTTTTTTTTTTTATCAAGGGTAATTTTTTCTATGGCAAACGATAACAGCTGCAAATTCAAACAGAAACAAATAATGTTTCGCATACAGCCCTGAATTGTAGGGTTCTCAAGACTGTTGGTTTTGGTGAAGATCGGTTATGGGAATAGGGTAGTTTACCTGCAACATTTTATGTTTTAACAAGGGTAATTTTTTCTATGATGAACGATAACTGCCGTAAATTCAAACAGCATCAACTACTCTTTTGCATACCTTTTTGAATTATAGAGATCTCTAGGTCTGTTGATTTTGTTGAAGATCGGTTAAGGGAAAGGGGTAGTTTACCTGCAACGTTTTATATTTTAACAAGGGTTTCTATGGCAAACGATAAGAGCCGCAAATTCAAACAGAATCAAATAATGTTTCGCATACAGTCCTGAATTATAGAGTTCTCAAGACCTATTGTTTTTGGTGAAGATCGGTTAAGAGAAAAGGGTAGTTTACCTGCAACGTTTTATGTTTTAAAAGGGTAATTTTATTTTTATGACGAATGATAACTGCCGCATATTCAAAGAGAATCAAATAATTTTTTGCATACATTCTTGGAGTTTTGAGTACTCAAGGTGTGTTGATTATGGTGAAGATCGGTTAAGGGAAAGGGGTAGTTTACCTCCAACGCTTTATGTTTTAACAAGAGTCATTTTTTCTATGACAAACGATAACTGCCGTAAATTCAAACATAATCAAATAAGTTTTTGCATACATCGCTAAATTGTAAAGCTCTCAAGGCCTGTTGATTTTGGTGAAGATCGGTTAAGGGAAAGGGGTAGTTTACCTGCAACATTTTATGTTGTAACAAGAGAAATTTTTTCATGACGAACGATAACTGCCGTAAATTCAAACAGAATCAAATAATTTTTTACATATGTGCCTGAGTTATAGAAGACTCAAACCCTATTGATTTTGGTGAAGATCGGTTACGGGGAAAGGGCAGTTTACCTGAAACATTTTTTGTTGTAACAAGAGTAAAGTACTTAATTTTGATAAATAAATAAAGTATCCTGATAAGAAGATCTTAATAATCCACTGTAGAAACGTAGATGAAATATCTATAAATGAAGAGGCTAGTTGAACGGGGTGGGGGTAATTTTCTATAAATGAAAATTATAGTTGACGGGGGAGGGGATAATTTTATTTATATGTGTACTACGTTATCGGCAAAAAAGTAGTAGTTTGTTGTTAAAATTCCTTCCCGGGCTGTTTGGCCATAGTCCAATGTTTTCTGCAAAACCAGACGTTTCGGGGGTGCCGTTGACTGCCATCATCAGTGAAAATCGAGTGCGATAACGTGTGGTGGTATACGTTAGTGACCACAGTACTGTGGTTAAGGCTGAAGCAATAAGTGGAAAGAAGTTGTTTCTATGGAAACATTTCATTTCATTAATGATTTTAAATATAAATCTTAGAACATGGAAGTCATGTATGGTTCTCCATACCGATATTTTGTAAATGTATTGAATGGGTAACATTCTATGATTACTTTAAAAGATAATACAAACATCCTGCTAAAGTTAACATTAAAGTACTGATATGAAATTCTGTGAATATTATGTACTAGAAAAAACAGCAGACAGAGGTTACGTAAGCTGGTTTTATACTTTTTTTGTATTAAATGGGTAACATTTTTAACCTAAAAATATAACAAAACTTACAGAACATACAACCTTAAATTGGGAAAATGTTTAACCTCAAAATATAACAAACATAATGGTTTACATTTCTTTTATATATGTTCTACTTGACTTACCACCATTTCTTTACTTCACAACACCATTTTCACACCATGATTAAATCAGTTTTATATTTTTGTATATAATAATCTCCATATATGATAGAAAGTACTTAACTATCAGGAGAAAACTACTATTGCAATGACAATATTGTACAGTAAAAAAATTAAGAGAAAATTAACTGCCTTCACAAAATTGGTTACAAATTCATGAAGAAATGCAACAGTTTGCTAAAAGTTGTTTGGCTCACAATTATTCTTCTCTTCTGAAGCCAGTCCCTTAATCTTTACACACTTTCTTTCTAAAATGTTTTCAGACTTGAAAGTTTCATTTGGGGCTTGTGCATATATGGCTTGGTAATCTGGACCCTGATAAAATAGGAACAGAACTATAAAAGGACAACAGCTATAAGAACCTGTGCGGAAACACAACTGCTGTGTAGCACACTTTTGCATGTCAGATGAGTGGAGGGGGGTTGAATGAACAGAGGGGAAGATTCGTGGACTGTTTTCACTGAAGGTTCTTATAACTGTCGTCTCTTTAATACCTTGAAGTTTTTGAGATGTGATGTAGGAGACCTTAAGAATACCGTGGACATAAAGAGTAACTAATGACATATTTAAGAGAGTGGATGAAGAATTTGTTTTAAAACCATGGCGGAAACAAGAAGTATGGCTGTTTAACTATTACGTCAATCAAACCTGGTTCACCACCCTGATTGAGGAAATTAGTGGGAGAGGAATGCCCAGGCACGAGTTAATGGAAAGTATCAAAAAACAAAGTTTATGTCGGTTCTAGCTAAAAAAAAAACAGGTTTTGTGAATACACAGTTTTTATTTATAATTACACCATAAATGCTATAAAAATTAAGTGGAATATAAAGCAGTTTTATTGTATAAAAGAATAACTAGAAAAGCAAAACCTTTTGTAAAGCTTCTTGTAATGCTTTAATGTTTTCAAATACAATTATCTTCATTACGAAAAAGCAACTGCTTAACTATCTGGATTAGTCAGACACTACTTTCCCAAAGAAGGCAAAGTAAAAAAAAAACTTTACAGAAATGATTTAATGATTTCAAATTCATGCACAATAGCAACTGTTTGCTACATCACATGGTAAAAATGCTTGCACTACATGACTCTGTGGTAGAGCTAGAAGTTTGTTGCCAAAGTTAGTCTCTAGTCTCTAAGTCATGATAGACTTTAAACATGGAAATTAGATGACAGGGTGCCTTTTTAATACATGAAGTACAATTTCTTTAGCAGCAAGAAAAACAGTTTTTAATGTAAAAAACGTGACAAAGATACACTGTTAGAAACATTGAAGTGCGTGACATACGCATTGGGCAACATTGGGCACAGGTTCCGTAGAGCTAAACGTTTGCTGACAAAACTTCCTAGCCATTTTAAATAGTAGCTATCGACACAAAAGAAGAAAAAAAGATTAAAGGGTGATTAACCAATATTACTTTGTCAAAGTTATTTACTATAAAAGTTAACTCCACGAGTATACACTAATATTTTGTCATCTTCAATTCTTCCATACTGAAACATATTTCAGATTTAACATCCTAGTGCTCAATTTATCTATATTAAGAATAGGAAGGATCAAATAACAGTGATGCTTAAAGGTTATTTCTATGGTCATGTTACAGAATGCTGTGCATGCCACTAATACATTTACCAGTTTACGCTTGTCTAATTCAATGATGGAGTTCATCTTAACCATTGATGGATCATAACTAATGGTCTAGATCAAGACCTTGGCTGTGTTCTCATTATAGAAATAATTTTGTGGATCATAACAATGGGGTAGAGTACTGTGGTCCACACACGAAGTATGGAAAAACTGTCATGTAAAACATTTGCAGATTCCTTAAAAGGACCAGCAAGTAACCTTCTAAACAGTGTGATAACAAAATGCACCTGGTTGTTAACTTCCCTTTCCAACATAGTTATTTTGACTTACCAAACCTTACTTTTAATAAAAAAACAATCGTTAACACACTAAATCTGCAATATATTTTACTATAAAGCAACTGAAAGTGACACAGCCAATGTATAAATGGTGGGCACCACAACAGTTCAATGATAAAAACCACTAAAATCACAGGTACTTGGTAATTATAATCACTCAGTAAATCCCCTGGCAATAAAAGTTAATTTTTTTAATGAGAAATTCACTGAAACATAAAACACAATGGAAGTTCAAAACCTCAATACAGAAGAAATAAAGACTATAAGAACAAAAGACTGGCCAAAAAGCTATTGTAAATATGAAATCTTCTTATAAAAGTGAGTAATAACTAGATGGCATGGTTGATGTTTCTGTGATTGCTTCACACTGACGTCCACTGGATTAGTCATCAGATATAGAGCCTACTGTATGTCGGTTTATTGTTATGTTACTACTTCTATCTTATAAAAAACAAGTTTTCTCCCAATAAAAGTTGGTCATTGCATACATTTTTTTTTGAAATATCAACCAACCTCAGTTTCTAACAAACGTTATATGTTCCACATTTTTCTAAAAACTTATACTACAGTAGCCTGTGACAATTATATAAAAAGAGTTTTGGTTACAAAATAATTAAAATTAACATGATAGTCTGCAAAATTCAAGATTAAAATAATATCCAGATAAATGTATGATTCAACATAATCAACATTTGGGCAGTTTAGGTATGGTTAGTTTATATATTTATTTCTAAATGTATTAAATGGGTAAAATTCTATGACCACTTTCTAAACACAACATAAACATCATGCAAAAGTCAAGATTAAAGTACTGATATGAATTTATGTAAAGGAAACAGCAGGCCAGGAAGTGTGTGTGTGTGTGTGTGTGTGTGTGTGTGTTACTGTCTGGCATCACTGCTCAGTTACCCTTACCACCACAACCTTCAACTCTCCAACAACTATTAAATAAAGTTTAAAAAAATATTTTAGCTTAAAAAAATGTAAATACACAGGTTTCATAACGATGCCATAAATGCTACAAAATTAAGAGAAATATAAAGCAACTAGAAAGTGAAAGTTTGAAGCTTTAGACAATACTTGAACCTTTTCAAATACAATACTTAGTGAATTAATTCAACTATATTTCAGAAAATCAACTGGCAAATAAGCTTAATTTATAATGAGAAATTCACTGAAACATTCAACATGACAGAAGTTCAAAACCTTACTACAGAGGGAATAAATAGAATAAGAGAAAACAAATAACCAAAAGCTATTGTAAATATAAAACCTTTTCTTATTAAAGAGTGAGCTAACCAACTAGATGGTAGGATTGTTAATGTTTCTGGGGGGGGGGGCAATAATTTACGTTGGATTAGTCATTCAATGTATGGCTTATATGTGTATGTAGGTTTATTGATACGTTAGTCCTTCTACCTTACAGAAAGAAAGTTTTCTCCCAATAAGAACTGGTCATAGCTTTAAACCAATTTTTTTGGAAAACTGCTAACCAACCTCAGTCTTCAATTTCACTTTCTAACAAACACACTTTTCATGTCTTCAGTCTCCTGTATTTCACGTTTTTCTCAAAAATTAATCTAAAACAGCCTTTTATTTTTAATAAGATAAAGCATTAACATTTCTCTGTAAATTAGTTTGGTAATCATTCAGATGGTAGTCATTACCTCTAATTGTCACAACAGCTGCATAAGGCAAAGTGAAGATTGACTAAAAACAATTTTTTGTTAAAAAAATATAATTAATATAATATGATTATGATATTATAATATATGTTACAAATATATGATTCCAATGACATTGCTAAATTCTGATCTTTAGTAAAATACTTTTAAGACCACAACTACTTTAAAAAAGGACACCAACAGCCTCCAATTCCAATCTTTGATGAAATTCTTTAAACACTCAAACATTTTATTTGGCAAGTTTTCCGCAAAAATTAAACCGTAGTAGCCTTATCATTTTTCAAAAAATAAAGCATTTAGATTTCTCTGTAAATTACCACTGTAATTATTCAGATAATGGTCATTACCTTTAATTGCCACAAAAGCTGTATAAGGCTCAAGGAAGGCAGATAACTCATGATTAGAATTTTGGTTACAAAAAGAACTAAAATTAACACATGATTCACCTGCCACTGCTAAATTCCAATCTTTGATGAAATACTTTAAGACTGCAACAACTTTAGAAAAGGAGACAAACATCCTGCAAATCCAATCTTTGATGAAATACTATGACACTTGGACTACACAAACAGTCTGAAAATTCCAATCTTTGGTGACATACTTTGAAGACAACAAATACTTTAACAGAGGCCACAAACAGTCTGTAAAATATAAGTTAAAATAATATCCACACACAACTCTATGAATTAACATAGTCAACTAACATTTAAGCAGAGGTTACATAAGGTAATTTTATAAATTTATTTGTAAATATGTTGAATGGGTAACATTCTATGATTACTTTAGAAGAGAACATACACATCCTACTACAGTTAAGACTGAAGTACTGATATGAAATTCTGTGCATATAATATATACCAGAACGGAAACAGCAAGCCAGGTAAATGTGTGTGTGTGTGTGTGTGTGTGCAGACAAAAACCTGCAAAAACCAAAGTTACAGTACTGATATGTGTGAATTTATGTACTAGAAAGGAAACAGTAAACACAGGAATGTATACATTAAGTGTGTGTATGTGGGGGGGGGGGAGAGAGACATTCAACTCTCAAAAATAATAGTAGTAGCCCTTTACTTACAGTTAGTAGCAATCAACTAATAATTTCCGCACATGAATGATTCAACATGGTTAACAAACGTTTGAGCACGGTTTAGGTAAATCCGTTTTATTCATTTGTTTGTAAACGTATTAAATGGGTAACATGTTTAACCTCAAAATACACTTGCTGAACGTATAACCTTAAAACGGTAAAATTCTTAACCTCAAAATATGACAATCGTAACGGTTTAATTTCTTTTAAACATTCTACTCAAAATTATCAATGTCCGGACACAACCTCAAAATATAACAACGGCATGTTATGTGTATTATTTGCTGAAATGCATTTTTGAAAGCGCCTCGGAATGGTTCCAACTTATACTAAGGGTGCCGTTTTCTGACATTTACTTGGCTATAAACAATTCTGACAGGTTTCATCATTAGCTTATACTTCTCAACATAAATACATACTTAAAAAAACGAATATTTGACCTTGAGATTATGCTGTCAGGACTGATCATGAATGTATTGAAGTGATGGGGGCTAAAGTTTCCTGTAAAATTAAAACTGGGTTCCATTTTAATATTATCCACTGACAAACTGCCAATCCTCGTCAACTGGACTGAGCTATTATTCTTATTCTGTTAATAATTTTTGTTATATCATCGTTATCGACGACTGAACAATCGTCTTGACTTAACAGGGCACGGAGTCAAAATATAATTTGAAAGTTACATTAAAAACTGTCTAAAAGTATACTACTTTTTTTAAGTACAACTTTAAAAAATGCCACCTACATAAAGCTAGTGTTAAAAACAATTTATAAAATACGACTTACCGATCCTTGGAATGGCCATGTGCATGAAGTGGGCATGATGTTCGTCCTGTGCATTATTTTCATCTTGTTGAAGTCCCTCCAGGAGTTTAGATAAAACCTCCTGTGGGACTTTACACCCTCATCCTTTCAAATCGGCAAACCTTGTTAGCCGAAAAGTAGGTTCTAAATCATGTGCAACAGGATCGAACGGTCTTCTCAGAGCTAGAGCATTAGGATTGCCTCCTAACTCTAACTGGGCTACGGACAACGCGTCCTGAGACACCGACGTTGCCTGTAGCTCCGCCATGGAATGTGGGTAACCTGAAATGTTGGAGAAAATGTTTGCTGATATTAGTTAAACGCTTAAAATTTTAAAACAGTAGGCTCAATTCGCCTACTAACCTAACAGACACAACGCGCGACTAAAAATGGCGTAACCGCGTAACCGGCTAAATTCTGCGCATGCGCAAAAGTTCGAAAAGACGCCGTCCAATTTTAAATCCAATTGGCTGAAGTTTTGTGACGTTCATTATTGTGAAGCCAGTCGCAGTATTCCATAAACAGTTGATGATTTGGAGAATACTTACCTATCAAAAAACGTATGTCAATACGCACACATAACTGTATGATTTAACATAGTCAACTAACATTTGTGGAGAGCTTAGATATGTACGTTTTATATACTTATTTGTATACGTATTGAACATGATTCTATGATTACTTTAAAAGAGAACATAAACACCCTGCAAAAGTCAAGATTGCAGTACTGATAAGAAATTCGGTGAATGTATGTACTAGACAGGGAACAGCATGCCACGTAATCTGTCTGCAAAAAAAAAGTAAGAAAAATACATTAAAAAACGTCGTGCAGAAGTCAAGACTACAGTACTGATAAGAAATTCTGTGAATATATTATATACTAGACAGGGAACAGCACGCCACGTAATATGTCTGTAAAAAAACGTAAGAAAAAATACGTAAAAAACGTCCTGGCAAGTCAAGATTACAGTACTGTTAAGAAAGTCTTAAACTGATATACTAAACAGCACGCCAAGCAGTAGGTGTGTAAAAAAACGTGAGAAAAAAAGTCCTCCCAAGTCAGATTACAATACTGATAAGAAATTTTTAAGAAAGAAAACAGCAGGAAATGTGTGAGTGTGTGTGCGCGCGCGCTCGTGTAGAGGTGCGCTAAACTAGTATTTCAAAATAACAGGTACGAAAATACCGTTCCAAAAAATAACAGGTACAAATACCTGTTATTATATATTTATTATACAAAACCTAAATTATTCCTTTGTAAGTAACTCGTTGAGTTTCCTGCAGGTCTCCTACCCAATATTTTCAAATAAATACACTGCAAGTAGGTTTATTTTCACCTAGATAAACCTATTAATATATTAATAAACCTATCAAAATAAACCTACTTGCAGTGGATTTATTTGAAGATATTACATAACGTAGATTATATAATTTTATATAATATAATGTTTTAGGGTAGCCTTATCGGATCAATAAAGATTTAATGAACAGGACTAAATAAAGTGCAACAATCCGTTACAACAATCTCATCATTTACATGAGATGTGCAGTGAAGTTAAAATCACATTAACAAAGAGTATATGGCCTATCAACTATCGGCCACTCTGTAGGTTATAACACAATATAATTCGTTTTTTTCAAAATTTACCAAGTTGGTGACTAGTATAATATACATTTTTTATTATAATCTGTATTATGTATCTGCATAACACACGAGAATAAATGTAACATCAGTATGAATTTTTTTCATTTATTAAAAACAGATTCGTCTCTTTGCGCAGAATGAAGTATTCAGCACCAAAAAGTGGCTTCATACTCGTCTACTCGAATACTCCTAATAATTGTTGTACTCGTTTACTTGTGTACCGTAATACCCCTAATACTTGTAGTACTCGTTAGTTGTTTAGGGGGTCCCGCGACTCGGAACAGCGAGGCCGCGAATAACAGGTATTTCAACTTTTCAGTCACTGTTACATCCGTTCCACAAAAATATCGTTCCAAAATACCTGTTATAGGTATATCGCCCACCATGAACACGCTTTCAGTATACTGTATATTGCTGTTTGGTAATATCCTGCTTCGGTTTTCACTAGGTCCCGCGATGAGCGTCTTAATAGGGATTTACTGTATTGCTTTACTTGAAACAGTCAAAGGCAACGGCACGTATCCTTGGCTAGCAGGGGTGGTTTTCTGTCTACTGTTTAATTACGCGCCTGACTGTCCCAGACAAGTAGACAACAACGCTTCTCTCTTAACTTCCGTCGTGACCGAGCCCCCTAGCACTCTATGCGAGCGATCCGAGTTAAATACTGGAGAATCGAAGCTGACGAATTCTGCCAATTGCGAGGCAAGTAGACGCGTGAATTCAGATTGTCCGTATGAACAAGTGAACTTGTGGCCCAAAACTATGAATTTCAAGAGTTGCCAGGCGTCAGATTTTAGCCCGAACAGTCCCATATACACACGCACACGCGCGCGCGCACACACACAGTTAAGGAGTGAACGGCTCGTTAACGGTTTAACGAGAGATAACCCGTTTCACGAAGCTCAGTTAAAGTTAACGGTCATTAAAATCGTTGGTTAATGGAGAGAGTTTTTGGTCCGTTAAGTAGCTAACGGCCATTAAAACAGCGATAGATAAAACGTAAAATTATGTTCGGTGTTTGATGTATTTTCTCAATTACTCATAAAATAAACAGGCCTCTTCTCTTCTAGGTTAGCAGCGGCAGTATCTCGCCATTCTTCATGCTTCTCTGCTTTTCTTTTCTACTCACAATATGATGTGCAGTTCATATCGACCATAAGCTGTTTCATGTAGACTAAACGGTGCCCACCTCTGTGATTTTCCCTTCAATTGTTCCTTCTATTATTCTCTTAACCAACCCATTGTGTCGTAGTATATGCCCTATAAACTTAGCTCTTCTGCCTTTTAAATTTCGCAGAAAGCTCTTCTCCTCCTGAGATCTTCTGAAGACTTCCTCATTCGTTATCTTCTCCCTCCAGCTTATCTTGAATATTCTTCTGTAGCACCAGGACTCAAATGCTTGGAGTCTTTTCTTGTCAGTTTCTCCAATTGTCCAAGTGTCTAGGGACGCTCCCGTATAGGGCAACACTCCACACGTATGTCTTTACTAGATTCTTCC
The DNA here is from genome assembly GCA_034769895.1 of Magicicada septendecula. NCBI lineage: Eukaryota > Metazoa > Arthropoda > Insecta > Hemiptera > Cicadidae > Magicicada > Magicicada septendecula. The sequence goes on from CM068376.1 coordinate 308,728,331, forward strand.
TTATTTATAGGCTGATAGTGTTTGAAGAGAAAACAGGGCTATATATGCAAAAATTTAGTCGGTTTGTTTGTTCCGTGTTCAGAAAATTTAGTTTGAACGTTCAGTGTTGTTTGCAAAAAAAATGCAAACACAGCCTAATAGGCCTACATACGAAAATACATACAATATTTTTTAATTATATTCATATATGCTCATATTCTTCTTGTTATTTTATATTATTATTAATAATAAAAAAACTTTTAACAAGAATATATTTTTTATTTTGTAAATTACAAATGTTTCGATAGTAATCCAACTATCATCATCAGATATAATTAATAAATTCAATATTTTTTAAATCAATTGTTTTAAAAACGCTGTTTTATATGTAGACTAAATTTAATGTTTTTATATGTGTATATAAAATATGTTACATAATTAATTGTAAAATACAATATAAATATTTATTATTTTATTAAATTAGTAATTTTGATAATATTATCATTTTTTTGTATTAATCTGAATTTGTTCTGATATTAATTCATTACTTGTTTTATGTTTAAATTTTCTAAATTTTCCCATAAGGTAATCTTTGGACCTTTGGAAATGTGTTTTAATAAACTGATATTATTTAAATTTGGAAATGTTTGTTTGTTTTTTATTGAGTATGTAGCTAAATCAATGCTTATTACAGCAATCTTGTTTAAGCATTTTTCAAGTTTGCTTTAATATTTTTAAAAATAAAAACAAACTAGTCTGAAACTACAAAAACCAAACGGAAAAGTAAAATAATTTTAATTATATAAAATAATTACAAATTATACACAACAACATACATTAGAAAGTCACTATACAGGCCTGATAATTTGTAATTATAAGACTATAATAAACAATTTCTTATATAAACAGAAGCAGCATTGACAATTATCATAGCAGAATAGGCTTGTAAACGAGCTTTTACGAACCCGGGACCACAAGGGTGTTAGTGAAACGGCCATTAAGGTAACGACCTTAACATAGGACTATCTGTCGAATGGTCGCTCGGCACTTGGTACAACATTTTATTAATACTTGAATTAACACTTGGTACAGTTTCACAGATACTTTTTATTTTCCTGCCAATTGTTTCACCAGTTACAGCAGCTTCAGAGGTTAGATTTGGATTAATCTAAAGTTAGGGCAATCGTATTTGCAACTTCAGAAACGAGAAACTTTTTACTTTTCAACCATAAAAATTACATGTATACAATTATATATTTTTTTAATCTTAAAAAAGTTTTTTTTAGTCTTCAGTGACACAACTATTTCCGGTTTACATTTTTACTATTTACGGCTTACTATTCTTCTTTTATGGCTTCACAGTTCGGAGTAGAACTTAGGCTCCATAATCATCCGCCTCCATTTTTCCCTGTCCTTGGCGACCGATGTCCATCGTTTTATTTTAAGTAAAGTTTCAGCATCCTTCGCCACTGCGTCAATCCAGCGATCCTTGGGTCTTCCGACAGGCCTTCTACCCTCGATTTGACTAAGCAGTACCTTCCTAGGTATTCGGTTGCCTTCCGTCCTAATGATGTATCCTGCCCATTGCAATCTATGCAGTCGGATGGTGGTGGGCAGGTCATTGTCTTTATACAGCTTGTATAGCTCCTCATTGTGACGCATTCTCCATATCCCGTTTACTTGGATTTGGTCTTTCGATTGGCTCAAAATTCTCCTTTCAAAGGTACTGACTATGTTAGCGGCTCGTATATTCAGAGTCCAGGTCTCGCTGCCGGTCTAATCATAACTTTATATAATGTGGCCGGCTTACTATTATTCCCACTTATATATTATGGTTAATCTGATCGGTTCAGACAGTTGTTTATTGCTTTTGTGAAAAAAATCACTTAAGAATGTAACTTATATGAAAAATTGTTGTAATTCTACTGCAAAAAATGCCATTAACAGAATCCATGTCAAATTTCTTCGTTTCCTTTCAGTAAAGGCGCTGATTTGCATTGTGTGCAGGGATAGCGAACAAAAACAACTATTGTTAAACATTTCACATTACAGTCTACGTTTTAATTGTTGAAAATTTTTCCACTTCCCGTGTATAAACAATTTGTCAAATTCTCGTATTCCGTTTTAAGTTACCTACAAAAATATTTTATAAAAGAAATGTTGAATTATTGCATTTTGTTTTTCATAACGTGTTCAGTAATAGGTAAATCACTATTTCCGACTATGGAATACCAAATACGCCTTCTGACACACGTTGTAAGATGGTCTACAAATAAATTCGATAAGGACAATAGAACTGACAGATATATCAAATGTGAAGGTGGTAGTGAGGGTAACAGCTAAAATGGCTGAGGCTGAGCTTGTCAGGTATTTTCATGAAGCTACAGAAATTGGAGACATGAGCCCTCTGCTGAAGAGATTATAACACAAGTGCGCCCACTGCGAAAGGCTGTTCAGTGCTGCTGGACTCATTCTAGGGGACACGCGAGGAAAATGACAAACACTTTGAAACGCAGTTTTTGTTAAAATTGAATAAGTTTTTGCAGTAATAACTGTAAAGTTAAGAATAATTAAAGTTGTCCATAAACTCATTAATTACATATTTTAATCTGATTTTGCGGGTGTAAACATATCACTGGGGCTCTCGCGCTCGCACTGTCGTGTTATCAAACAGTGGAGGACGGTGAACAGCACACATTTAAGTCCATCATGTCGGGGTTGAAGTACACGTTTTTAACTAATTTAGGCCAATATTACCTGACGATTATTCTTGCATCATATCTACCTTAACGTACGGTATCCGACATTTCCACCGATAAAGTTGCAGTTTTAGTATACCGTTTAGTATAGCATAAAAAAAGCTAAACGATTACTTTAAAATTTATAGGTAAATCGATTACCTTAACTAATCCTTTGAATGGTCCAGTGTATTAATTAAATGCACGTCGTATAAATTTTTTAACTAATAAATTTGTATTGGTTATGGCATTATTTAAAGTAATATTACTTTTTAATGAATATAGTATATTTAATCTCATTATAATATTTTTAGACAATTATTTACAAAATAAAAATAATTTAAATTAATGAAAAGGTATTAACACAGCAAAAAATGAAAGTTATATATCAACCGCCCGCTGTAAATGTCAGGTTCACCTTACTTGTAGTTCTCAACCGAGTTATGCAGTAATCCAGAAATATGAACAGTAAGGTATTTGTGAAATGATTCACACAGTAAGTCCGCAATTACCAATCGTTTAACAGATTCGAGCATGAGGTTATTTCTTGCTTTATTACACATAATATTTATTAAAAAGAGGGCGTGTGTGTTGCTACTTGTGTAGGCCTTGTGAAGTATGATATATTTTTTTTTTGCAGAAAGAGGCAGTCGTCATTTATATTTATGATCGGTATTACTCGTATTTGCCTCAATATGGAACATGAAGTTATTGCTAATTCTAACACTTGTTCATGTATTGGAAGTGTACTGTAACTATATGCTCAAAAGCCTGCCAGACACCGGAGACAAATATACATATTATTAAAATCCGGACGTCTGATAACCCCCTAACCAAAACTGAACGGAGCGAAACTACCTTACAGCCTAATTCAACAATCAACAATCATTTAACATAACTACAATTTTAATGTTCTCTGAAGAAGTGGAAAATAAAAGAAAAATAGGTACAATAGTTAGGCTATTTATTTTAAATTTAATGGCTTCAATACACATACATAAAACTGACTGCCATTTTTAGACTACAAGAGCAATTACTAGCCCCACTTCATTTTTTGCCACTATCTCTTATACAAATCTGTACTGGCAGTGCATTTCTCCTTGAGAACTGGAGAGATACTATGTGAACTCATTACCAACTACTTCGGCAGGCTTCGGATGATTTCGCCTGTAGAAATAACAAGTATCTGCTAGAAATAACAAGTACCTTCTTAAAGCCACACGTCATCCCTACTTGTTCGTCTTCCCTGTCAAATGTTCCTGGAGTGCATGCCTCTTTACAGACTCTTTCCCTTGCATCAAATAATTATTCAGTACGCATTTTGCTAAAACAATTTTTTTAATCCTCTGTGGTTGCAAAAGGACGATGATTATGCTTAGGCCTATATAATGATGCTTCCTCAGGACTCTAAATCTATTTGCAACCAAACCAAACACGTTTTCCGCACTTCTTCTGCATCTTGACAGGCTGTAGTTATTTACTCGTTCTTTGAAAGGTAACGGAGGGGTTAGGCTTCATGAGGTAAGCAGTCAGTGCAAATGCATCATCAGCAGCGATCACATACGGCACAGGCAGCTGTTTTCCTTTCAATGGAGAGCGATCTGGAAGATTCCAAATCGTGTTGATAATACCTTCCTGTTGTGCATCTACAATTCTCAGCCCTTTTAACAAATTACTGTAAGCCCCGTGTTCCTCTCGTCTGACGATCAAGTCTCTAATCCACACTCTCCTCTTACTTTTCGTTTTCTTTCTTCTCATCCAGCAATCTACGGCAACTAGTGTGGCAGCAGGGGTAGTGGCAACTCACTGAAGAGTGCTCGGTGGGAAAACTTTGCGACAGCACTACTTGCCTAAACTTACTATCTAGTGTAAACGGAGTTTCATACACCTGTCGGAACAAGCTGCGACATTAGCTCGCGCAAGCACTTGATGAATACTTGCACTTCCTCTCGCGGTAAAAATTGCGGCTCAGTGTAAACACATACTAGACACTGCTTGCGCATTACTGTAGCAATTTTCTCGCCAGTCTAAACGTACCTTGATTGTTTAGGCTACTTACACACGGGCCACTCAGTGGCGCGACTCAGTCGCTTGTACCCGCTTCTTTGTGGCGCCACACAGCGGCTGATGTGAATGGGTTTGCTTCAGAGTCGCGCCACTGACCGTTTGCTCAGTGATGGAAAATAGTTTTATTCAGAAGATTGTCTTATTTACTTTGTTCATCAGTTTAATCATTGACTCTGGCGAAGAAGTTCTTCTCCTTCTTCTTCTCGTACGAAGACGTCGCCTTCGTAGACAACGTCGATTCTGGCTGCTGCAGATGACGTGTGAACGGTTGGTAGTGGGACAGTTTTATACATTAATGAGTGATCTGAAAGCGGACAATGAGAAGTCTCTTAACTATTTTAGAATGTTACAAAACACGTTCAATTGGCTTCTTAATTTACTAGAATTTCATACCCAGAAGAAAAACACAAACATGAGACGAAGTATACCTGCTAAAGAGAGGTCTCCAATCACTTTGACGTAAGTTGTAATATTAATTCACACACATAGACGCACGCGCGCGCAGTCCAACTTTGACCTATGTAAGCGCGAATTATAAAAAAAATTGAAAACATTGAATTAATGGACGTAATCATTAAAAAAATACGCATCGACTCAAAGCGAAATACCATGTTTTAGCGACTTTTCTTGTGTCGTTTCTTTACGTATGTTACGGCTTAAGTCACTGATAATGTGTCAAGCAAGAGAGAAAATGATATGTCAGTTAATAAGTTATATTCCATGACACCACGTCACATTCGACTTTTGCAAAAGTTTCCGGAATGTAACCCTTACGACTGTGTGTGTGTGTGTGTGTGTGCGCGCGCGTGTGAAGTTACGAAGCTATATTGTTGCCACACATATAAAAACTTCCAAAACTCTAGATATATCCAGATATATTACTTAAGATCATATTGTTGTAAATTATTATTTACCGAGAACTTAGTATATACAGCGTACTATAGAAAACATTGTGAAATTATGTATATGTCAACACTCACACACTCTCCCTCCCATTCTCTCTCCCTCTCCCTCTCTCTCGCTCTTTCTCTTTCTCTCACTCGCTGTGAAAGGGTACAAAATTTAAAACTATGGAAAACAGACGAGCGCGAGTGAGTGGCGCCACAGAGTGGCCTGTGTGTAAGCAACCTAAAAGATTCACCATTGTTATTTCTTATTAAATTTCTCTTTCTGTCACTCACACACACACACGCGCGCGCGCGCCCCGTGTGTGTATAAGTAACATATAGTTAAAATACACAGACGTGAAGCAGTCGAGCAGGTTGTGATAGGGAGAACGCGGGAACAGTGTAATACACTTTGAGTAAAAATTGCTGTTGATGAGTACGACGCAAGTCTGAGTAAGAAACTTAGGCAGATGAGTAATCTATTTTAAGACGAATTACACTATAACGCAATTTTTGGCTCAAGGAAGATTTGTTGTGTCTTTAACTTATCGGTAACCTTTTTACGCTGAGTTAAAAAATGCAATCAGAATGTTTCTGTCAACCACGGGTTTTGAATTACGGAATTCCCAATGTACTATTTTTTTTTTTTAATTTTGGGTGTTTTAGTTTTTTTACTAACTAAAGCACAAGTATGTAAAACAATATTTTTAATTATTTCGAACAGAGAATAGGGGTCATTAATTTCACATTACGACAGCACTAACTGTATGTACAGGATGATTCACGCTCTGGTATGTCAGAACCATCGATGGTCAGGACATGTCGGTAGATAGCAGTCTGCTTAGTCATCTAATGATGCTATGATAACATTATGCCAGTATTTTTAAACGTTCATTGTGTACGCATCCGTTCTAGATTAATCTGGTTTATCTTGTGATGTAATTACTGCGTTTAAGGTTTTTGCGTTACATATTGAATAAATATGCCAAGAAATTTTGCAAATCATCCCGATAACTTCTGCTATGTGTCTGGGGAGTTGACATTTAAATATCAACAACGATGTTTGACTCCTTTACGAACCCTCCGCTACATCTCCAACTCTCCCTGGTTTGTCAGAAATGATGTTATCAGGCGAGGGTCAAAGATTCCTTCTTTCACCGAATTCGTTCGGTCCCTAGCCTTCGACCTATTCACCCGAGCCTCTGTCTCAACCCGTCCTCACACCCGTCGACTTAGTACAGATGGTTGGCATAAGCGGCACCCGGATGACATAAGCGCCCCCGAGCATCGCTCGATTACAGAACTTCTGGGCTATCCCCCGATCTTTAGGATTTTTCACTCTCCTCCTCCTTCCTTCTTTATCTTGTCCGTGCTGGTGCTAGGCGACAGACTGGGGGGGGGGGGTTGCGCTTGCTTTAGGTGTGCTTAGTGTCAACTCTGGTGGGTGCTACCTCCTCCTACGCTCTCTCCCGTGCCCTGACATTGCCGCGGCTCCGTGGTCTGAGCGCCGATACTGATAAGCCCGTGTTCTGTGCGCCGAGCTTATCTGTGCATCATTAGACGTGGTAACACGTGGCTGCATATCCGTCTGTCCGTTGTTCTTCAACTCCGTAGCCAACATTAGCGGTCCTATGAAAATTTGTACAATTCATTGCGAAAAGACATTATCACTCCACTAGTAAGCTCCCGAAGCTCTCTGTTTTGAACCAAATGCATTTGTTATTACACTAGTTAAAATCAGTTTTAGACAATTTCTTATCTTATCAGACAAATTATGAAACCCCACCTACGCTACAATTTTATTAATAACATAACAATTTAAAGCAGACATTCATAAATTAAATACTAAAATTTCCGAACTTTTGCATTAGATTTTTAGTTAAATTTGTAACCATAATACTTAAATGATAAATAATTTAGTCATACATTTTCAGTTTATGTATGTTTCCATAGATATCTGTAGGTCTATATCTAACGTTATTCATAGACACTTGTAACTGATAACAAAATATGAGGTTTTTTCAGACATAGTTCACAAACGTTTTAAAAGCGATCAAAATGAGTGTTGAGACATGCTAATTCTGTCAAATTACTACACATACAAAACTCAGAGACTACAAATACAGATTTGTCTTTTCAAGCTGAAATTCCCTTATAACTTTCACCACCAAATAAACTGTTATCAATTTGTATAAAACTTTTATTTTTTAGGCCCTTGGTGCTTCAAATTAGCTTTTTGTTTCTGATGATGTCATGTTTTTAGACGTGATGTTTTTTCCTTCGTACACACTCCAGAATCGTAATATACTCATTTGAACGTTTCATCCTGTACTGATATCACTCGTGAAGAATAGAGGATCTTCTTACTTCTTCTTGGAAGTAAAGACTCCATTTAGATCAAAATTACGACTTTAATACTACTGTGTCACAACGATTGTCAAATCCACAACTAAGGAAAGGTGGAAGTAACAGAATCTTGTAGATTATGTCTAGCGATTTAAGTAAAATAATGGTAAGAAATTTAATATTTTCCTAGTAAAACAAAACTGTCTCACCCTTTCACGCCGCTGCCAAGCACACACACTTGTAATATATAGCTTAGAAGCTCGTCTACGTAAGCGTAAAATCATTTTAGAAGCCTGTCAACTTTCACTTTGAAATTTTTATTATGCATCTAATTGTGGCTTTGCACATCTATCATTAGCGAATAAAGATAATAAACAGGATTATTCGCTAATGATAGATGTGCAAAGCCACAATTAGATGCATAATAAAAAATTTCAAAGTGAAAGTTGCAGGCTTCTAAAATATTTTACGCTTACGTAGAGAGTTTATAAGTATATATAATTGTGTGTGTGTGCGCGCGCGTGAAAGGGTGAGACAGTTTTGTTTTACATAGGCAAAATAATAACATTTCTTACACATTATTTTACTTAAATAGATAGACATAATTACAATATTCTGTTACTCCACCTTTCCTTAGTTGTGGTTTGACAATCGTTGTGACACAGTAGTATTAAAGTCGTAAATTTTGATCTAAATGGAGTCATTACTTCCAAGAAAGTAAGTAAGAATGATCCTCTATTTCTTCACGAGTGATATCAGTACAGGATGAAACGTTCAAATGAATTATTACGTTCTGGGTGTGTACGAAGGAAAAACATCAGTCAAAGGTCCATCAAAACAAAAAGCTAAATCTGAAAGCACCAAAGGCCTAAAATAAAACTCAAAATTTTTATAAAATTGTTACAGTTTATTTGGAGGTGAAGTTATGGGGATTTTTAGTGAAAACAGAAAATCTGTATCTGAAGTCTCTGTATTTTGTATGTGTAGTAATTTGACAGAATTTGAGTGCATGTCTCAACATTCATTTGGATTGCTTTTAAAAAGTTTGTGAACTGTCACAAAAAAACTTTACCGTTGTATTTTGTTATCAGTTATGTGTATTTGTGAATAACGTTAGATATAGACGTATATAGATATCTTTTCAAACATACATACACTGAAAAACTCTGACTAAATTATTTGTCGTTTAGGTATTATGGTTATAAATTTAACTAAAAAAACTAACGCAGTAGTCCAAAACTTTTAGTATTTATTTTATGATTGTTTGTTCTACAGTGTTATGTTACTAATAAAATGGTAGAGTAGTTGGGTTTTCGTAATTTTTCTGATAATATGAAAAATTGTCCAATATTGGAATTTAACTAACTTAATAATAAATATATTTTGTTCTGGGACCTTACTAGTGCTGTGATAGGTGGTTTAGTAATGACTTGTACAAATTCTCATTGGACCGCTAGTGTTGAATACAGCAACAATACGATAGTGTACAATACGAAGTTGACGAACAGCGGATATACAGATATGCAGTCAGGTGTCTAATGATGCATAGATAAAGTCGGCGCACAGAACACGGGTTTATCAGTATCACGGGCGCTCAGAGCACGAATTCAGCGTTGGCGCTCAGAGCACGGGTGCACTGAGCACGCTATCATTCCCGCTTGGCAGCCCTCGGCGACTTTTCCTGGGCGGTTAGAGGCGCCCTGCCCGTTGTGGGCGGGCAATTCCTACCTCTCAAACGAAAGATCTCCGAGGTCTCTCCCATTCTGCCGTTGTGGGTGTCTTCGAGGTCCGAGGGACCAAGAAAAATAACATCATCCTGTCCCTCCAAAATAAAATCTACACAACTGGGGGTTGCTTCGCGCGGGTCGCGAGTAGTGCAGTGTCCCGAGTCTCAGAAAGGACTCCTGTCACTGGGTCTGTTGGATTTCATTATATACTTTTTATCTACTTATGGGGGGGTCTGAAGCGACCTGCGATTGGTGGATTATACCACCGGGACTAGCAAACGAGGTCGCTTCCAGGACTCACCTGGTCGCGGGGTGTATTTACCAAGTCCGGCAATGAGGGAATTGTGGGTCACTCTGTCGGAACGAACATAGAATCTACGCGCCAGGCGTCTCACGGTGTCATCAAGAGACCGAGTCCTCTCCTCAAAAGACGAGAAGAGTACCTCCGGGGGACTTTGCACGCGAGCTTCAGTCCCCGGTCGAGTACGCGCTGGAGCGTTGTTCTATGACCACGAGCCAGGTATCCCCAAACAGGACAGGCGTAGGTAATCACGGGCAACACGTACGTGTTGACTGTGAGCTTACCTAGCCGGGGGGTCATTGCCGGATTAGATAGCACGGGCCAGAGTCTACTGAGTTGCGCCGAAGCGCGTTGTCTGATATACTGTGTATGGGTTCGCCAGGTGAGTCGGGAATCCACGTGGAGCCCGAGGTACTTGACGCTATTGGTCCAGGGCACCTCGACGGGGCCTACTTTAAGCGGCCGAGGCCGCTTGCGTTTTCGCGAGAATATTACCGCGGCGCTCTTGGAAGCGTTAACGGCAACTCTCCAGTCATCGGTCCACCCGACATACGCGTCGAGTTGGCGCTGGAGCTTAACTGCCGCATAACTCGCGTTCGGCTCTGAGGCAAAAGCCGCAGTGTCGTCCGCGAACAGCGACAATTTCACTCCAGGAACTCGGGGCGTGTCGTTGACAAACAGCGAGAACAGGAGATGCCCAAGGACACTTCCCTGAGGGACGCCAGCGGTAATACGCCTCTCCGAAGAGAGAGCGTGGTCTATTCTCAGTCGGAAGCTACGGTCTCTCAGAAAGCTGCCGATCAAGTGAACGTAGCAGTCTGGGAGAAGGACTTCCGTCAGTTTGTATAGGACACCCTCGTGCCACACGCGGTCAAAGGCTTTCTCTACGTCTAGGAAGATCGCAGTCGTCTGTTTGCCCTGGCAGCCAGCCTCGGTAATGCATTCCACGAGTCTCATCAGCTGATGAGTCGAGGAGTGCAGCTCACGAAAGCCGAACTGTTCGGGGATCAGCACGTCTAGTCTTTCTAGATGGTCGCGGATCCTACGCTGGATCAGACGCTCAAAAACCTTGGACGTCGCGGACAAGAGGCTGATGGGCCTGAGGTTTTCCACGCGAGAAGAATTCTTTCCCGGCTTGGGTATCACTATGACGGTAGCCGTTTTCCATTTCACTGGAAAATAGGCCAGTCTGAGGCATGAATTGAACAGGTCAGTGAGGAACTGGGTTCCTCGCTCCGGAAGGCGATGGAGGGCGGAATTCATGACTCCGTCTGGGCCAGGCGCCTTCCGGGGCTTGAGCTGAACAATCCCCTCAGAGACCTCCTCCGGGGAGATGGGCTCCTGCTGGACTGTGATATCGACCGATAGAAAGCGCTCTACCTCGCGGCAGATTTGCTCAGTGAAAACCGGGTTCTTGGATGGGTTGGAAGCGAACTGACGCTCTAAACTGTCAGCCAAGAACTCTGCCTTTTCGAGGGGGCGGCCAAGGGGTTGACCGCCGGGTCCGGCCAGTGCGGGGAGAGGCGCGCGTTTGCGCTTTCCCGTTAGGGCACTGGGAATCCGCCAGACATTACGGTCCTTGGCAGGGCCGTCCATCTGTGTCACAGCTAGCTCCCAGTTGCGTCTACGGAACGCCAGCATGTCGCGACGCAACTTGCCGGACGCTCTGTTGAACGCAGCCTTGTCAGCCGGGTCACGAGTCCTCTGCCAGCGTCTCCGGAGGCGATTCCTCTCGCAAGCGAGCTGAGACACCTCTTCGGGGATACGCTGATAGTCGGGCGTGAGCTCCGGCTTCATCCGGGAGGACACGTCTACCGCCGAGACTACGGCTGTGTCGAATAAGGCAACTGCCTCGTCGACATGCTGGGTAGTGTCGAGGATACCCCATGCATGCTGGGATATGCTCTGGTAGGCGGCGACTGAACGCCGGGCCAAAGCGGTCCCACTCGATTACCCGCCGCTCGTCGCGGACGGTGGCGTGCTGGGTAGCTATATGCACACTGATAGGGCAATGGTCCGAGGACAGTTCCGAAATGACGGAGACGTGGACCGGGCAATAAACGCCCCTGACCGCGGCAATGTCCAGTACGTCAGGGCGGGAGTTAGCCCTCGAGGGATAGTACGTAGGCCCGGTAGGACCCATGACTGTGACCCGAGCCGCATCAGCATACCTGCGTAAGCGGGTCCCGTTTGGGTTCACCAAGCGGCTCCCCCAATCAGGGTGCTTACAGTTCAGGTCGCCCGCCAGGACTACCCTCCTGTGTGCTCCAAAGACGGGCTCCAGATCGTTCGACAGGAGCTCCGTTTGTGGAGGCTTGTAAGCGGAAACCACGAGTAGACCGCCGAGAGCACCATGGAGCTCAACCGCGGTGCACTCGAGGTTCCGCCGCTGAGGCAGGACAACGCGGTGATGGCGAAGACTCGCCTTCACCGCGATGGCTGTGCCCCCTCCTGCGCGACCCGACCGGTCATCCCGGTGGCACACGTAGTTGGGCAGTCGGAAACGACGATGCGGGGTCAGGTGCGTCTCACCAAGAAGAAGCACGTCGGGCTTGTGTCGGGCAAGAGCTCAGAATGCCGGGAAGCGAGGCCGTTGGCGTTCCACGCCACGAGCTCGAGGTCTCGCTTGAGGGATTGCCGTGGTTGTCCGTTCATAACAGACCTATAATCCGGCAGGCTTCCACCAAGAGGAGGAACTTATCTTGGGGCGAGGCTGTTGCCAAGCGTTCCTTGATTCTGAGGAAAGTTTGGGCTACTTTCTGCAAGTCGTAGCTTGCCAGAAAGTCGGACACGACGGCGAGATAATCGGAAGATGAGGCCTGTGGTGAACGCTTGGCGGCAGCTGCATAGCTGCGGCGGGGCGAGACGGTGGAAGCCTTGGGGGCAGGTTCTGGAGCGGGTGGTCGCTCTGGCTTTTGGTGGACGGGCTTGGGTCCAGTGGCAGGTAGCTTTGGCTGGCCCGTGTTCTTGGCCTGGGTCCTACCTTTCTTGCCCGAGTTTGGGTATCGAGGCTTGGGTGGCGACGGCCGTGGAGGATCGATATCCTCTTTATCGTCCGGCAGCGGGACTTGAGTGTAGTGGGGAACTTCGCGTTCCGGTTCCGGGAGCGCGGTAGGAGGTTTGGCCTGTTGAGCTGTGCTCGGGCTCACTGCACTAGGTTTTGGAACCGGAGCAGACCTCGGGGCTGGTCTCCGGACCACAGGTTCAGCGGCTTTGGCCGGTTTGACTGGCTGACTAACACTTTGCCGAGGCTTAGGCTGGACAGGTTTCATGAGCTTGTCCAGCTGCTAAAATAAAATCTATGGATTTCCATTCCTTGAATAGCGCGAGATCGCTAGTCATGGTAACAAGCAAGCAACATGCAGTCATCGGGTTCGCCCCTTGCGAGAGCTGACTGCCCTGGTGTCGCTCCCCTCCGTTTCGGACGTTCTAGCCTCTTGTCCCGCCCGCGCGTCTCTACGTTTCTGCCGGCGAAGCCCTAGGGGACCATGGTGACGCGCCTCGGCGTGACATTTGGCTGAAGCAAGAAAGCCACAGCTTGCTCCCGTGATGTAAGTACATGCAATATCATGTACTCGCGGACCGCACCCTAACTCCTTGTGCTGAGCAAACGACCGTGCCGACCTGTTTGCACCTGGCGTTCATCAGGCCTAGGCCTGGACAACGCGCAGAAATCAGGGCGCAAGACGCCCGTGCATCTTCTGTCTGTCTGTCTGTCCGGACACTGCGACCACCGGAGCACGACAAGCTGTTGCTCCGCACACTTGGATTTGGACTTGTACTGACTCCTTTAGTTAAAAAGTGTTACGAATTATATTTCGGTGTAAAATGGGGATCAAGACAAAAAATGGGCCCCTCACATCTGCTGCTCCAGACGTCTGATAGACTGGGTTAAGTGTTCTCGGCATGTGAGCTTTGCTGTACCCATGGTGTGGCGTGAACCGCAGAGTCAGAGTCATTCATCCGACTGTTATTTCTGCATTACAAAGATCAAAGGAATAACTAGCAAAGCCAAACACACAATCAAATATCCAAATTTTCAATCTAGTTTGAGGCCAGTATCTCACATTAATGACTTGCCAGTACCACAACCTCCAACACATCTAACTGTAGAAGATGAATTGGAAGACGAAACAGCAATCGAATTCCAAAGTGAAAAGCAAGAAAATCCTACTTTTGAACCCAGTAATTCTTCCTCTGAACCTCATCTGAAAATCAAGGTGAATTAAATGATCTAGTTCGGGATTTAAAATTCACCAAAAAAACAGGCAGAGCTTTTGAGTTCACAGGTGACACTAAAATATGGAATCTCCTTCAACATGACACTATTTCACATACCACGGATTTCTTTTATAAGCAGAAATACATTTCACCTGAATAATAAAGCTCTTGTTCAACTAATCTTAATACACCATTGTAGTAAATATCGTAAGCAATATTGTTTTAATATTATTTAAATTAAGTAAATGTAGGTCAGAGGGATGTCACCGTTCACCGAGAGGTAGGGTATTTTTGTCGACAAGAGTATTTTTGTCGCCTGGCAGCTAGGTACCATGAGTCATCCGGGAACACGTAGGCCTACTTTACTGAGACCGTGTGAACACTTGATTTTCTCAGCAAGTAATGCGTTATCTTTATGTTTACGCGGTATAATTGAAAGCCGTTGCACACTCTTTGAGCTTAGTTAAAGGATGTGAAAAAATAGATACTGACGTTGAACGCCGCCTGTGATGTTTACCGACAGGTCAGCGGCGACTTCACTGACGTGTAGGCCTATTTGTCTGACATTTATACCAGGGGTCTCCAAACTTTTTCACTTGAGGGGCGAATTGAAAAATCTTGGAAGTCAGGCGGGCCAACACACACACACACACACACACACACACAGTAAACTAAATTTTATAAGTTTACGAAATAATCATGTCAATAAAATAGGTATTTAAATAAAAATTAAGTAGACTTATCCAAAGAAAACAAGTTCATTTATTCAAAATAATGTAAATAAAAGTAAGGAAAAATTAACATTCAAAGGTAGCTCATTTCTTATGTATTACATACTGTTTGGCTTTCTTATGTACGTATGGGATGTGTGGAGTTGCTTCTGAATATAATGTCTGTCCATTTTGAGTCAAATTTTGATGCTCCTATCACTAGAATGGATTTCAAGTGTTCGTCTGAAAAGTTAGCCCTGTACTTTGATTTTACAAAGTTCATTTTTCATAACGTTTGTTCGCAGATATAGGTCGATCTAAACATTGAAAGCATTGCTCTTGCAAAGTTTTCTGTTTCCTTAAAATCATCACTCAATGACCTGTAATGAAAGAAAACTAAAAGAAGTTTACTGTTTTAAAATTAAAAAAATCAAAGTAAACTTAAGATAAACATACTCAATGTATGGCTATGAGTGCGACAATGAGTCATGCATTCCACGAGGGGAGGAAGAGCCGAGCGCACGAAGGGGAATAGGAATTTTCGCTTTTAGGTTGATGCGAGTGAAAAGCGTGATTCATTCAAAGCAGGCAGGCGAACCAGCATATTAACTACGTAAATGTTTTAAACTTGTACAAAATATTAAAACATTTTACTGAACGTATTTCTTATTTAGTAAAATGTTATATTATGCGTAGTATTTTGACGATCTGTTTAAAAAACTGCACGCAGCATCGGCAGGGTTGCCGCGGGCCGGACAATAACCCTTCGCCGGCCGTAGTTTGGAGACCCCTGATTTATACCTTTGCGATAATTCATTACTAAATCTAATCACTGAAGCGCATGAAAACGTGGGAGCCGTTCATTCGGACTTTGTATAGACCTATTAACTTTTGTACGTATGTAGGTAGTAACTTCCGAAATTCTGAAATTCTCAATATACGAGAATTCTCGTACACGGAGTGGCGGGTTAACCATAACGCTAGGGTGTACCCCAGCACCGGGCACCAGAGCCTCAGCTTTAAAAGGGGCACCAGCCAGCCTAAATCACAAAACTTTTTGAAGATAATAAATGTGAAAAAAATGTCCTCAATCCAAAATCATAGAAAGACGTGTGCGCACTTTGCGACGAGTTCGCTGTTGTGGTTTTTAAGCGAGATATTGAAAGCGAGTTACTTGAATCGCTCGATTTAGAAGAAATTGTACAAGACTTTGTTAAGGAAAAATCAAGACAAAAATGGATCGATTAGTATTTTCTAAGCTTAAGTACTACTATGCTCATTGTAATCACTATATAGCTAAATATTTGTAGTAATTTGAGAGTTATTAAAATAATTGTTAACTTTCGAAATTGTGTATGCCATTTATCAGTGTAAATGATGAATAAAAGGTTGACTTTTCAATCGGGAGGGGGGGGAGGCAGTCTAATGGCAGCATAGGACACCACGCGCTTCTAATCCGCCCCTGTATAGACGATAAACGTAAAACAATTTATCAGTAGTCTACAACTTATTTTGACGAAACGTCAGTTCGTGTGAGTTAGTATTTAAACTGTATAGAAAATGTGATCGTCAGTTACACAGTTTCAGCACGTATATGTTGCTACTTGGTAATATACCGCTTAATACGCTTGATGAATAATAATGTCCCTTGATGAGCATCTTAACGGGATTTAACTGTATTGCTTTACTTTAAATAACAGCTAATGCTAATAAGGAATTTTCCCTTTTTACTTCCATGTTCCTTAAGGAAATGGAAGTATGGTGATGGAGAAAAAAATCGTGTTCGAGATAAGGGCTGATTCTGATTGTACTACCATCGAAACATGAAGAAAAGTCATTTTCCGAAAAGTGTGTGTGTAGAATTTTTTCTATGGCGAACGATAACTGCCGCAAATTAAAACAGAATCAAATATTTTTTTGCATATATGGCTGAGTTGTAGAGGACTCAAGGTCAATCGATTTTGGAGGAGATCTGTTAAGGGGAAGGAGTAGTTTACCTGCAACGTTTTATGTTCTGTCACGAGTAAAGTGTCATTTTGATAAAAAAATCCTGAAAAGAAAGTCTTAATAATTTACTGTAAAAAGGTAGATGAAATATCTATAAATGAAAAGGGTAGTTGAAGGGGTGGGGGTAATTTTCTATAAATGAAAATGATAGTTGAAGGAGTGGGTATAATTTTTTATATGTGTACTACGTTATCGGCAACAAAGAAGTAGTTTGTTGTTAAAATTCATTCCTGGGGCTGTTTGACCGTGGTCCAATGTTTTCTGCAAAAGCAGCCGTTTCGGCAATGCCATCGACTGCCACCATCAGTGAAAATCGAGTGGGCTAACGTGAGGTGGTATACGTTAGTGACCACAATACTGTGGTTAAGGCTGAAGAAAGAAGTAATTTCAATGGAAATATTTCATTTTGAAAATAATATTAAATATAAATCTTAGAACATGGAAGTCATGTACAGTTCTCCATAACGATATTTTGTAAATGTTGTGAATTATCCTTGGTGATCGCACCACACAATTCTGCGGTAATCGGGTGTTTACTGTATTATTTTTAATTAGAGGAAAATACTGTACATCATAATTTCATCAGTCCAATCTGTAATTTAGCAGATTCCTGTAAAATGTAAAATTTTATGTTTTAAAGTAATATGTTATGTTTCAAAATGTATGTTGTTTTTGTAATATGGAGATCATGTGTTTTGTGGTAGATGTGGCCATTTATATTTCAAATAAAATACAATAATAGTTGTGGTGTTGTGTCTCCATGTGGCAGATATGAATCTAGCCACATGTTACCAATGTAAAAGATGAGAAGTATACCACATATAACCTATTAAAAAAAAGACTGAGTTAGATTAAAGCAAGCTAAACTATCTCTACACCTAAATAATAAATATTTTGTAACTAGTACCAAATATGCTATAACTAGGCTTGCCATACGTCCCGGTTTGACCGGGATAGTCCCAGTTTCAGAGTGCAGCCCCAGTGTCGCTCCCGGTTGCCGAAATGTCTTGATTGGTGCATTTGGTTCCTAGAAAAATAATGGGCAAATCCCAGTATGGAAAATGACAGCCCAATGCGACTGATAATTGAGTACATCTTTTGCCTTCCTGGAACATCAGCTCCTATATAGATGGTGTTCTCATTGATGAACAACGCTTGGGCAGATGACAGAGGTTTAATGCAGCAGCCAACAACTCCGTGCGTTGACGCTGTGTAAAGTAAATTTTGGACTAAGTTGTATGAATTTTTTGATGAAATAAAAAACAAAAAGGACATATTGGGAAAGGTGTATTCAAGTGAAAAATATGATTGTTTTAAAAAACAAGTTTAAGTTACACACTTCTTGCAGATTCTTAATGTAAGGAGTAATTTTTTGATTGAATACAATTTAAAGTACTGCACTTAAGTTTGTAAAAAATATGTTTGTATTATGTATTATATTTATACATTATATACACCAAATAAAATAACAATATAATAAACACTGTAATGTTTATATTTTAATTCTAGCCTCCCTTCTCACCCCTTCCCACCACTACACAGGGAAGTCAATAAAAAAATTATAAGCCTAGCTTTCCTTTCTTTTCCTGACGTTACAACCCAGCGTGGGTTTTAGCTTGCTCAATGACTTTCTTCCATTCCACCCTCTCATTACACATCCATCTCCATCCCCTCACGTTCATATATCTCAAATCATCCTCCATGCCATCCAACCATCTTTTTCTGGGTCTACCTCTGATTCTTCTTCCTCCCGGTCTCCAGTCTGGAATTCTTGTATCCACTCTTCTGTCATCCATTTGCCTTACATGGCCCTCACTCACACCTTCTACTCTTAATAAACTGGACTATGTTGGCACCCTGAATCAGCTGATCCAGTTGTGGTTCATTTGAATCCTCCAATAACCATCTTCAGTTTGTAGAGGTCCAAAGATTGTTTCAAAGACTTTTCATTCAAATATTCTCAGATGTTGCTTGTCTGTGCTCGTTAATGTTCATGCTTCACATCTGTATGTTACTATCAGTTGTATGAGACTTTTGTATATAGTAAGCTTAAGTTGTTTGCTTAATATCCTGGATTAGAACAGCTTTTCATAAGAGTAATAACGCCTGTTGCCACGTACGATGCAGGACTTTATTTCATTGCTGCAGGAGTTGTTTTGAGTAATTTGTGATCCTAAGTAAGAAAATTGTTGGACACATTCAAATGTATAATTGCCAACTGATAGATATGCCTGGTTGTTTGTGGCATTCTGTTGAAATTCCATGTATTTGGTCTTGGCTTCATTTTACCTTAAACTTCTTTCATACGCTTCACTATCTAGTGTTACTAGATTTTCGTCTAGCCCTCTCTTATTTCTGCTGATAATAGCTATGTCATCAGCATAAGCATACACTTGTGTAGTTTTCATGTCAATGTGTCCAGAAACATCTAGTTTTCAAATGGCTGCCTCCAGAAGTAGGTAAAACAACGTAATGGAGAGTGCATTGCCTTGTCACACTCCATTATCAATACCAAAACTACCGTAGTGGTTAACTCTCCATTAACTCTTACTGCAGCTTTGGAACTAGCCAAAGTCACTTCTATTAGTTTTAGATATTTAGCTGGTATTCCAAAGATGTGAAGGTTGTTTAGCATTTATGTTATGTTAACACTATCAATAGCTTGTTTGAAGTCTACATATAGTATATAGGCTTTAAGCTTTAAGCCTACATATAGGCTTTCCCATCCTTCAGCCCCTATAGAATTCATCTGTTATTACATAAGGTCCCAATTCATCCTCAGCAACTTCTTCCTTTGCCCTTCATCAGTCTCAGGGCTCAAATCTTCACCAACATTTAGATTCTCCACACAACACTGCCGTCACTTTTGATTGGTAATTTACTAGTGTTATCTTGTATCCCACCTTATTGTAACTGAGGTTCCTCAAAATGCTTCCTAATTATTTAGTAAGATTTTTCTGTGCCCTTCCATTCATATTATCTCATATTTCTTTGCACTTATTGTTCAACTATTCCTCTTTTGATTTCTTTGTCTTCCTATTAATTTTATTTCTGATCTGTCTATACTTAGCTTCTCTTTCTCCTTAATGTGAATTCTTATATTTCCTTCTTTCTTCTACAGAATCAATTATCTTTTATTTTCGTCTGTTTGTTTTGGCATCTTTAACAGCTATCCAACTTACATTTATTCCTTTAACCTGTTCTTCATTTTTTAAATTAGTTATGAACCTTTCCTGAATAGTGTCTACACCTCTCTTCTCCATAGGTCCATTGTATCTCTTTTGCTGAAAGGTTTCATAAAAACTGAAAATTTTAACAAATGTAGTGAAAAATTTTTGAATTAAAACTATCTGCATATTAAGATGCATTTTAAGAACTGAAAGCATTTATTAATAGAATTAAACTTCAATTATTTATGTAATTGATGACATTTCACCCCAAAAATGTAGAAAGCAGTTCATTTTATGTATTTTTAAACTACTGTACTGTATTTAAACTATTTAATATAATATCTAGATACTAAATTTTTTCAAATACTAACTCTTTTGTTGTTTTTTTCTTAGATCCTTTAATGTATATGCATTACCTGTGATGTTTTCAATGTTTGGGTACAGGTAAGGTATATGTAGAGTGGAATAGACTATAGATTACAATATTCTTTACCACATAAAATTTTAAGAAAATATTTTAAAATAAAAAATATAGTTTTCAAACATTCTGAGAATAAAATTATAGTACTACATATAAAATATGCTGTTATTAAAATAAAGAATGTAAACTAAAAAAAAAGTCATTAATGTGGGAAAGGGAGAGCATGATTAAAATTTTAATCTGAAACTTCTGTATGGGGAGCCTCACTTCAAGGAACCTCCAGGCAGGCCCGGGTCCAGGCATGGGCAAACTGTGCCACCACCCAGGGCAGCAAATTTTAAAGGGCGGCAGATCCGGGATGTTAAATTTTGGAATTGAGGGGAAAAATTCACTTAATTTGATCACAATATGTAAGATGAGTAAGAATTGCTTTATGTATAAAGTCAGCGGATTTTAATGAAGAGTTGAAAACTTGTGAACGAGAGAACTCACACTTTTTTGAAGCTCAAACTTATTAAAACTTATCTCAGATTGAGTATGTCCGAGACACACCTGAGTGGTCTGGCGACTATATCTATAGAACATCACTTAGCTGAATCACTTGATTACAATGAAGTCATAAAGGAGTTTGCCAGTGGAAAAGCTAGACGAGTATTATTTAACTAAGGTATATGATACATTACTTTTGTTATATTTCAATCATAATGAATTTTAGATAGTGTTTTAATTTTAGTCATCACATAGGCATACATTTTTATTGTCTCTATAATTTTTATTGTAGCCGTTTGCTGCATCATAAACGTGAAAAAGTTCTAGGTATTTGATAAACACAACAATGCAAACATTCCTAGTCATCATTAGAAGGCAATCGCCATATCTTTAGGAATGTGTTCAGAGTTAAAATAGGGAGGGGTTGGCACTCATAAATACTGCACGGGGGGGGGGGGAAGAAGCGCTGGGGCCGGCCCTGCCTCCAGGCACCTCAAATATGGCCCTGGTCTTTCATCTGAAATAATAGTTGTTTCTGATCTTATTCTATTGTTAACAAAGGAAACAACATGTATGCACATCTATTTGCAACCAGACAAGAAATTTTAGTTTTCATTTCTCTACAGTACCCACTGAAAAACTAGTGCTGAGGTAGCTCCAAATAATACATTTTCAACAAGAAAACAAACTCATCAATGTCACCTGTTTGACAAACCATACCTAATCACTCCCCATTCTTTAAAGTTTAGTGGGTGCAAACTTCCTAGAGAAGTTGTTAATTTCAGAAGTGGCTGTCAATAATTTGTATTTCCTATTTACAAAATTAAATGGGCTGAGGCCTTTTGGTACATAAAACAAGGGTCTAGAAGAGAAATTTAGAACAACTAAAGAATGTACCTTGTTGTAACTGTTTATTCAAATCAACAACCATCTTCTAAATATGTCAACACAAATTAGTTCACAATATCAGGTTGTGCCCTGGCCTCATTCAGGAAGATTGTGTAGAATACTATGCTCTTGGAGAGTGTTTTCATATTTCCTATGTTTGCTAAATGAATAAACAAAAAAAAAGTGCAATTCAGATTCTTGTCATATACAGGTAAGATACAAATGTTCATCTATTTGCAACCAGACTAGAAATCCAAGTCCTTATTTGTCCTCACAAATCCAAGAGCCTAATAGAATAAGAAAATAAAATTTGATTATTAGTGTTTGAAAACATAGACTTGTATAATCATCAACATATAATAATACCTGCACAAAAATGATTACAGTAGGGAGCCTCTTATGTAATAATGTGTTCTTGAAATTGTGGCATTTCCCAGACATTGTCTCTGTGCACCAATTAGATTGCACTCTTAGCAAGATGAGATTACTGTTTCGATCCCGTGCTGGTGCTATATTGGCACAATAAATAAATGTTCATTACCCGCAGTGTATCATCTACAGTAGAGCATGTTGTTGCAATTCTGCTGTCAGTGGTAGCCACTGTTTAATGACGAGCAGAAATATAGTGACAAAGTACTATCAGCAGTTCAACTTTGCTTCCGAACAAGGAATGTGGTGACGTATGCCATTCCATTGCATGCATCACTGTAATACTACACATTTAAAATATGTTTAACACAGTTTTGGTGTGACTTGACTGTCTCTCACACGGTATTTCTTGTAGCCAATAAAAACACACTTTAACAAAATATTCAATAAATTACACTTACATGTAATGTACAAACGTTCAATCTAATATGCACACAAAATTACAACTAAATACGTGTGAACAATGTTTTCAGAACCAGTAATATCCCACCAACAAAAGCACACACTATCATTCAGTAGAACCCCCCGCTCCTCAGGCATCTCGGCAGCAAAACTGGTGTGCGTACAATACCTGCACCCTGATGATAGATAAAAAATTAATTACAACTGATAACAGTTTCTTTGATGCTGATAGGCAGTGATTTAAATGAGGGAGCTACACTATATTCTATTTATCAACTGTTGAGAGTAGATCTGTGCAACAAAAAATTATTCTGATTGGCTAAAGTTGATATGGATAAAATTTGCCGACCAAAACATATATTGTGTTATGAGATGACAGAAATTGTGAATCCTTTTACTGCAATGCTCCTTTATTTATGCAAATTAACCCTTGTAAATAAAATACCAGAGTAAATATCTTAACACAGTACAAAAATGTGCGATCACTGCTTATAGTAAAAACCATGTTTCTTACATTTTATCATAAAGACAAGTATGTGTAGACAGCAAGTAAGTAATGTAATAAGCTTGGGCAAAACAATACTACATTATCATATTTGAAATGTTATGTCTGCTGCTCAGATGTTGGTATTTCTTACATAACTACGCCCAGCTCTAGGTAAATAGTATATCTGCCAGCTTTTAAAAATTAAAATTAGAAAAGATTTCCAAATTAATTGGAAAGATTAACCAAATGTAGCCCAACATAAGCAAACTTAATCAAAAAGGGGGAATCATGTAATACATAAATAAATATCATAAAAGACTACTTACTTGCAGTATTTATTTCCTCCATAAAAGAAATACACTACCACTGGGTATATAATATAAGTTCCAGTATCAATATACTATTTTGAATGTTCATCACTTCTTTGTTCACTACTTAATAATTATTAGTATTATTGGTACTTTCACTGTGAACTTAATTGTTGTATTTACTCATACGTCATTTCGGAGTGGTGTGCTACTTCGTCAGTGAGATTGGATACGGAATGTGCAAACTGTCGGTAATTTTATGTATAACGGTTTTAGTTAACAGGATGTGTGTGGGTGGAGGTGGAGGGGATTGGCGCTGGAGTTTGAATTGTTGTAGGTGTTGTTTATTACTGTGTCAAATAGTGTGTTTGGTTTGAATTGTAATTGGTCATTGAGTATGTTGCTGGGTTGTGTTTGTATATTTCAAAACACAACCCAACAACATACTCAATGACCAATTACAATTCAAATCAAACACACTATTTGACACAGTAATAAACAACACCTACAACAATTCAAACTCCAGCGCCAATACCCTCCACCTCCACCCACACACACCCTGTTAACTAAAACCGTTATACATAAAATTACCGACAGTTTGCACATTCCGTATCCAAACTCACTGACGAAGGAGCACACCACTCCGAAATGACGTATGAGTAAATACAACAAGTAAGTTCACAGTGAAAGTACCATAAATACTAATAATTATCCAGTATCAATGTGAAAAAAAATCATAGAAATCTACATAGAACACTAGAATAAAATCAAACACATGGTCCTACACTAGGAATGTCTTCAGAATTACTAAAAACATCTTTATTTAAAAACAACAAATATTTGATCACAATGAGTATTTCTGGAATCACTACAAATAGCTTTAAATTCTTTAAGGACTGATCTGAGTTTTACAAAAGTAGGAAGAATCAGGATAATTTGGAAAATTGAACTGTGTTTTCTTGAGAAACCAGGAGATTTTTGACATGTAGGGTATAAAGTATTGTAGCTACAAAATTTGTAATAACGGTGTTTTTTGTGTTTAAACATACATTGTGGAACTAAACGCAGCACACTGTTAAATATTCATCATTCCATTTCATGTTATTGACAAACATGTAATACAGTTTTATACCTTTTTCTATAGTCCCTCTGTAATAAGCCTACACAATATTGCTTTTTGCAGTTTCTCATCAATTCAAACAAAATAACTAGTCAGACACTAACATTATCAAACTGCGCCAGTTGTTCAAAAAAACGCTTAACAAAATTATTTATAACTTTCTTCTATAACATAAGTAACTTTTTCATTATCCCCCACACACATTCAATTTTCCAGTTATGTAAAAAGAAAAGGAATTAGTAACATCCAAATTATAAATCAATGTCTATGTACATCAACTCTAGATAACTTAATGTGTTGGATTTCGTTGTCCATGACATGTCCATTACTTAACTAAATATAATTATTTCACTACCGACTCAGAAAACAAAGTTTTTTATGGGTAAAAACTTTGTGTTCCGAGTTGGTAGTGAAATAATTATATTTAACTTAATGTGCTATGTGTGGTAGTTTTTGTATAGTTGAATACTGTGCCATTGTTAATTTTTTTTGCAAGAAGTATTCAAAATTTTCCCTAACACACCATGCATAAGCCTAGAAATAGAAAAAAATTGTTTTTTTTTTCAAACTTCAAACTACTAGGGACAATTTAATAACCGAACTGTTGTCATTTTTAAACATTACATTTGAAATTCAAAGAAGTAATGAATGTGGTACAGAAACTAAACTCTGTAGTTAATTTAATTCTAATCAACAAATCATAAATATGAAATTTGCTGTGGCATGCGTTTAACAATCAAATATAATTAAGGATCAATTGAGGTTAGCTCTGGTCCTGAGAGAACAGCCTATTTTGGACAGAAACATTAAGTCTACTGACTGAATCTGAACACCTGGGCACTTCCAGCAGCAACCTGATTTGGACTCATCTCTACTAATAACAATAACAATACCGGTAATGATACATTAATTAGTTTCCTGTATTTAAAGACTAGCTAACTTATCTTGTTTATTATGCATATCCGAATTTACCCCATGTTGTACAAAACATTTATTAAATATGTCAAAGAGTAGTAGTATTTGTGACTATTCCAGTTCAGGTTCCAATAGCTCTGCTAAGAAACAGAAAGAGCACATTCACTAGCTTTGTGCTTTGGAAGATCTGAACCAGAAAATATCATTTTTGTAGAAGAACATGGAGAAGTTGAAGGCAAAACAGATGAAAGGACTGAAAATGAATAAACAGTAGTGACCTTCTTAACTGTCTTCACCAACGGATGTTTCTTTTAACTGAGCTGTTGATTATAAGGCCCCTTTATAGTGAGTTGAAATTATTTGCATTTAATGTCTTGGAATTTGTTATCCATGACATGTCTGAGTCTTAACACTAACTATAATAAATTATTCCAACGCGGAACACAATTATTGTAGAAGACATTTCTAAATTTTGGACTCACCGCCTGAACCAGTTTTTGCTTGTTATGAGCCTCTGATGAAGTTTGTAATGAACAAAAATTGGTTCAGGAAGTGAGGTAAAAATTTTTATCTAAAATAATTGTGTTCCATAACAGAAAAATTTATTACAGTTAGTCAGGCGTGGATCCACAGAGGGGGAAATAGGGGAAATTTCCCTCCCCAAATGTTCACTCTAAAAGTAAGTTTTTGTCATTTTATGATTGTGAATATGATTTAAAAATCATATATAAGTTCATGGTTTTACCCTAAAATTACTTTAAATTGTAACTGCATCTTACCAGCATGCTTAATTTTTGTTTAATACATAACTTAAAAAGTAGCGTTCTTTTTTTCTCTACGTGAATATTATTAAAAGAACACTATACTAACAAATACAAATGTGAATTAATTCTTACACAGTAATAAATTTATTACATTGATAATAACAAACTGTATTTTATCTTTACTCATTACTATTATTTATACTTTAGATCTTTAAAGAATGGTCTAACTTTTCAAAATACTCCCCAAAATCAACACTTTCCTCCCCCAAAACTGTTTGCTGGATCCGCCCCTGAGTTAGTGTAGTGATTTGCATTACGTTGTATCAAATGCAGGCTTTAACATGAGGTTTCATATAGATTTTCTGAATACAAAAAAAAAAACTGAAAACAAATGAGCCACAATAACTTCTATGAGAGAGGCCATACTTGGGATGATTTTATACCAGACTATGAGGAATCAGGTCCGTCTTCAAGGTTGCCTGGTGCAGAATGTGCTGAGGTAGACTTTCATTGGGAGGGGTTACCCATATCCTAACAATTGAGTACAAAAAATGGAAAAGGATGTAAGTGCCAAAAAATAAAAAAATGACTTTTTTAGTGAAAAGGGTTGTATAAGCTAAGCGTAATGAAACGAGAAAGGTTGTAAGTGCCAGAAAAATTCCTACTAGTTTCAAGAGCAGTTCGAAGATAGCAGCACTGTGCAAGTGCCAGCGGGGCTGAGATGGGAAGGGATGTAAGTGCCACCGCCATGATGTATGTGCCTAAGCTACGCAGTTGCACTAGTCGCGGGGTTGGTGACAGTACGTTGACACGGCAGTGATTTCGGTTGTTTCACGCGTGTGTTTTAGAGTGTGCTTCGGTTGTGTGTTTAGTGTACCTACCAGAAAATGGAAAAGCCTGTTAAGAAGAAGGTGATTGTTCGTAAGAGACGTGAAGCAAGAGAAAAGGGCCAGCCGTACATTAACAGTCGTGGGAAAGAGATACCTGCAAAACAAGCACCAGCAGAACAGGCAAGCTGCTCCTGTAAGTACGAGTGTAAAAACATAAGCAATGAACAAAAACAGCTATTGTTTTTGGAGTTTTATAAAGTTGATGAAGAAAGCCAAGGAACATATTTATTGAATCATATTCAAATGTTACCTATTGGTCGCAGACGTCATGGGACGTACGAATGTCCAGCAGAAAGTAGGCGGACTTGTACTTTTGCTTATAACATCCCCGATGGTACAGGGAAAAATGTACAAGTGTGCAAAAAAACCTTCAAAGAAATTTTTTCTATATCTGAAAGGAAATTGATTGTTTTACAAACAAAAAAGAAATCAGGTTGCTTGGTTTTTGAGGAGAAAAGAGGGAAAACACCTGCATCAAATGCACACAAGTTTAAATTTACAGAAGATGATCGAAATCTTGTAAGATATCATATAAACTCATTCCCCAAATACGAAAGTCACTACAGCCGAAAAAAATCAAGTAATGAGTTTTTGTCACCTGATCTAAATAAACACCGAACGTATGTGGCTTTTAAAAAACAAAATCCTGCAAGTGCAGTTACATACAGTTTTTACGCAGAAGTTTTAAAACAAGATTTTCCAAACCTAAAATTTAAAGCTCTTGCAGTTGATACCTGTAAAAAGTGTGACTTTTTGAAGGCAAAGTTGCAATCTACGACCAGCGAAAAGGCAAAACAGGAAGTAAAAACCCAGCAAGAGTTGCATCACCGAAAATGGGAAAAGGCTCATAAGTGTATGAAACAAGATATTACATCTTCACAGCTTCCAACGGCTACTTATACAACCTTATGCATGGACCTGCAACAAGTTATGTTTGTTCCAATGCTTACTCATAGCACTATGTTTTATTGTAGACAGCTATCTTGCTACAATCTAGGAATACATGTTGGAGACAATGGCTCTGCATATATGTGTATGTGGCATGAAGGGATTGGAGGCCGTGGTGCTAACGAAATAGCTTCTTGTTTGTTTAAAGTTGCTTCTACTGAAGGCCACTTTCCTCGTAAAAGGCTTGTGTTATGGTGCGATAATTGCGGAGCACAAAACAAAAACCAGATGCTGTTAATGTCTATTATTTATTTAGTCCACAAAGGATTTTATCGTTCAATTGATGTGAAATATCTTGTAAGTGGACACAGCTACATGAACTGTGACCGTGATTTTTGAGTGATTGAGAAAAAACGCAAAGCTGCGAAAGCGATAACTCCTAAAGATCTTGAAGCGTTAGTTGCAAGTGCAAAATTGACAACACCTTTTACTGTAGTATCTATGAATACTGATGACTTCATAGATTTTAAAGGCCTTGCTAAAGACTACCTAAATACAAAAGATCTGGCTATAAGTAAAATTTCTCACTTCCGCATTTCCCACAAGAATCCTAGCACAGTGAAAGTGGCATCAGTTTTGGGTCTTGAAGGTGATGTTATGGTAACTTGGAAAAAAGTTGATGTTTTAAAGAAAAATGCTAATCTTGACAATGTACCGGATATTCATGACTTGCCAAAAATACACTTTAAATCCAAAATCTCACGAGAAAAGAAGAATGATCTTTTGGGAATGATAGATTATATAGAGAAAGAAGAAGACAAGGACTTCTACAGAGCCCTGTTGGAAAACGAAGATGAAGAGGCCTGCAACATGGAGGTGTAGGAAGAAGATGAGGAATAGGACTGCTTGGAGGAAAGAAGTACAGTACTGTAAGTTTATTTCGATTACTAAATGCAGATAACTTTTTCATTTGATTTCTGGTATATATACGTGTTTTTAAAATAAAATTGTTTTACTCAAAAACGATTAACTGCATCAGAACAAATTTTGAAAGTGAATGAAAAGTCAAAATATTATGTATATAGCTGAGAAACCCAAAATAAATTTAGACATCTGATTCAGTTTTTGGTTTTCAGGTGGCTTATACTTACCGATGAAAGAAGAAGCAGAATAAACTGAAGACCAACAACTTTGCTTCAAAAAACCATCCAAAATTTTATTTTATACCTTTTTTATATTAGCTAGCATTGAAAGAGTAAAATTATATGTAAAGTTATTAAACGTTCTCAAAACTACAATGGACTTACCATCTTTTGTTAATATAAACCCTTGACTTACATCCTTTTCAAAAACTTAGTAAGGCACTTACAGCGTTTTCCAGAAAACGAAAGGATGGCACTTACTTCTTTTTCCATATAAATTTTGTTCCCTTTATAAATATTCATAAAAAAAACTGTTTGCATGTTTTGTAGAGGTATTTTGATATACACATATTTTTTTCATAAAATTAATATAATAATCCAATATTTAAGACACATTTATTTGAATACTGAAAATTTTAGTTTGTGGCACTTACATTCTTTTCCATTTTTTGTACACAATTTTTGTAGATAATAGAGAAATAATTATTATTGGTTATTATAAATAATATTTAAACCTACCTTAGAAAGAAAATAAAAAGACAAAATATTATAACTTTTTAGCTAAGTAAGAAATTTCATTTTATGAATTTGCTAACTGCTATAATTTTTTATTGTTCGACTAAGCTTTTCGTCATTACTGACATCTTCAGGTCTTAAACAACGAACATTAGTAAGGATGGCTGCTAATTTAAACAATACGAAGAATAAGAAATTTCAGTTGGTTTGAATCACCAAAATCCCTCCCTGCCTGCACCCATGGCCAAGGTCCATTTGCTGACTGGTTTTTAATCTCAGTGTGTGCATATACTTATTAAAAAAATGCAGTGTGTTGTGCTTTCATAAACTAAATAGCAAATCGTGTTGCTTTTGTGAATTTTTAAATATGGTTCTGTATATTGTATGTTATCTTTATTGGGTTGGTTTTAATATGGTTATGTATAGTGTATGTTATCTTTATTGGGTTGGTTTAAATATGGTTCTGTATATTGTATGTTATCTTTATTGGGTTGGTTTAAGGTATAGATTGTTCAAGGGGTCTCGGAAAGTTTTATTAGACAGTGACTGAGTTCATATGTATGTACAGTAAAAAGGATCATGTAATATAGTATTACATACTTATTGACATACTGTAAAGGCTATTATCATCTAGATTAAATTATTTTTTTGTTAAACGCCTCATAAATGCCCTGACCTCTACAGTCTCATTTTAATTATACTCTAGTGCTGTTTAACAACTATATCAGTATTGTTATGTTCATAACATATCCACAAAACAATAATGAATTATCCTGTCAATAAAAAACAATTTAGAAATTCTTGGATTTCGTTGTCCATGACGTGTCCGTTACTTAACTAAATATAATCACTACGACTCTACAAAACTCGGAACTCTACGACTCTATAATCACTATGACTCGGAACAAAAAAATTTTTATGGGTAAAAACGTAAAAGTTTTACCTTACAACTTGAACCAGTTTTCACTTTTAAAACCTCTGAAGAAGCTTTTTAAAAGTGAAAACCGGTTCAGGTTGTAATGTAAAACTTTTACGTGTTTACCCATAAAAAGTTTTGTGTTCCGAGCCATTGTGAAATAATTATATTAAGTTAGAAATTGTAAAAAAATTGGTAAAATAGCATTAACCGTAATTGTATTTTTGAATACTGTATGGACCCAATAAACATTAAAGAATAATACCAACATACAAAATATAAAATATTAGCATAATGCAATTATTTAGATTTTTGACGATTGGAGGTCAATTTTGCAGAAATCAATCCGAATAATCAGTTTAATATATAAATAAAATGTTTTTAACCAAACTTTTGAATTATGATTTTTTCCATAATTAATTCCATGTTACTGGCATCAAATTAATATGAATATATGGGAAATAAAACACATTTTAGTATTACTGCAGAAGTTTTTCTTTTGCACAAATGCCTTCCTATAAGTTTTGTGTTTATTTTTGAGGTGATATCTTAACCATAGATAATAGCATTTTAAAGGGACTAAAAGATATCCTATATAGTTGTCTTGATTATTCATCTCTTCTTTCACAGCACTAACACTTAACTAAAAATGAACTTTTTCATGTGAAAACTTACTGATTTTATTGGACGCGTTTCGGCTTAGTATCCTCCTTCTTCAGCTTTGGTAACAGACTTTTATTTTTGGTAATTTTATTTGGTAATTTTATTTACTTTTATTTTATTTGGTAATTTCATTCATACAAAATGTGAATAGATGTTAACATTTTGCCAGTTCACACTACAAACCCAAATGAAAATCATATGTATGTGGCCATAGAAAAGATTTATAGCGATATGAGAAAAAGTGTGGCAAAAAAATGCAAGTGTAGCCACAGACCTTGAAATATTCCCATCTGCATGTTTTCAAATCAAAATCCGCATGAAAAACTACATGTGTGACAGTAGCTTAAGCAGTAACAGATTAGGCCTACATGTATACAAGATGAGGTCAGCAAGTTCCTGTAGGTAACACTCCAAGTCACTGTTTACTAAATGCCACTGTAACTTTATGTAGAACATTACACTAATAAACGTTATGGCTAAAGAGTGGTTAAGAGTCTATACTGATTGATCATGAGTATACACAGCAGGAGCAGGAGTACACTGTATGTTTTTTTCACAATATGCTCCTGTTGGAGTAAACTACTCAAATTTTGATGGAGAAATAGAAGCCCTACTGCAAGTTCTTTATAGACCCAAGGCATCTGACAAAATGGCTCCCTAGCAAATTCAAAATCAGTCATACAAGCAGTTTCTTCCAACACCCAGTCAAAATCAAAGATGATAAATAACATAAAACAAACCCTAAAACACCTACAGCTCTCAACAAAACTGTTGCATTTCAGTGGGTTCCATCCCATGTCAGACTAGAAGGGAATGAGATGGCAGACAAACTAGCAAAATAAGGCACTACCAATATGTACAAAAGATACATAACTACAAGTAAATTCAATAAAGAAACTCTTGAACCATAAAGTAGTGGTAATAGAAAAATCAAAGCTACCAAGAAATGGAGGGGCATATGTAAAAGCTTGACTGTCTACAGGAGCAAACCCAGGAAGGATGCAGTAGCAAATTTTAGATTTAAGACGCCCTGACTGCCTAGTGATGCACTGAAGGGGAGAAGGTAAGCCAAAATTTGAAGTTTGGGCTAATTTTTGTTTTTTGTATTATCTTTTAATTCAGAATGTTTACTTTAGAATGATGTATTTATTAATTTTATCCATTAAAAATAATATTTTTTAAGAATTTTTAAAAATATGTTTGAATTTCTAACTTACTAACAAACAGTCAGGTTAGGTACGTAAATCTAAACAATGGGTGTTCATAATAGTGCTCATATATGCTAACAGTAGGTGGAGAGCATAGTTGTTTCCTACAACTCCCTGGGAAGTTGATATGGCTTCTGCTAAGGATATTAATATCACCGACCATAACATGATTAGACACTAATTTGTTGGTCTGAACTATCAATCTCACGAGTAGGGAATGAAATAAGCCTTGTGGAACTCGAATCATCTCTATTATCTACAACCATATTCAACTAATATGCCATACGCATGTTTTTATTATTTAATTATTGATGCGGACTGGCACTGCAACATACAACAGTACTTTTTTCAGTAGTTCCCCACAGTGAAGAAACCAGTTATTTAAGGCATGATGTCTCTTCTAACCACCCTCATCCACCACAAGAGCAATCTACAATCTTACAATCTAGCAGTAATTGGACACATTTCTGTATTGTGCAAATCTGTTCCAATGTAGGATTTCTAGATAATATAACAGACTGGACTGGTTCAAGACATAATTTGAACAGGCTGGTGTTGCATTTCCCACATTATTAGAATCTTGGATACCAGATTTATACCAGACCCTGACACCATAGTGATATTTTTTTAATCAAATTTTTCTGTGTGAGAGTTGGGATTATTGATAGCTGCTGTGTTATGTACACAGTTTACAATTAAGCAAACCGATCGCTTAGTACTGAAAAGAGTTATTATTTTATGGTGTACCATGACTGCAAACTGTAGAAGGCTATCAAAACACAGGCGTGCATATGTTTAATAAATATTGGTTCTGTCAACCAGTGACTTATTAAGATTGTAAATTATGTTTGTGAACAAATTATATTATTGGAATGAACAAATTGAATTACTCTACTATTAACCAAGTTAAACTACACATTGTATTTCATAGCAGCAATGTCAGTAACGTACTGTAACACCGAAACTGAAATAAATTGAACTACCATAATTTTAAGAAATGTAATTTTTTTTTTATTAGTTACAGATAAATATACAAAACTAAAATATACGAGGCAAAAATAATTGTTTGTAGAAAGACAGGCATAGACCTGCCAAGTCTCACGCATTCGAGGCCGATCTCACGCTCACACACGCACGCGAACTGAAATCTCACGCATTTTATCAATGAAAGACATTAAAATTTTATTTTGAAATTAACTTTATTTTAACTCCTGTTTATTGTGTTTCACAGTCTCTGAATACCGGTCATTTAAATATTGATGTGAAAGAAGTCCAGAGTCGCATAAAAGATTGCGATTGTCACTAACAGATGGCGGGAGCGCCTCTACCGGCTTCGAAGGAAACTCATACGGCCGATTTGATGCGTCACTCATAAGTTGTTTCATGGAAGAAAGAAGCGTGTGCAGTCTGTGTTGTCTTCAGATTCAGAAAAGGAGGATGATCCTTCTCCGGGAGGAACTTCTCCAAAAAGAAATACAAATCCCAGATCTTTTGCGGGAGCTGCTAAATATAAAACCCGCTTCAACGTGCCTGGCAAGTAAAGTATCCTGTATCTGCAGTTGCTGATGATCCATCTGGATCTGCCTTCGGTGTGATGTGTGTGCACGAACTTTGTCCTGTGGACATCAAGGTGAGGCGGATATCAAAAGACACGTTGACTCCGATGCTCATAAGAAGTTTATGAAATCTAGCAGAAATCAGCCTAAAATATCTGAGGTATTCAGCAGACCTAAGGACGATCGAACAATGGAAAAAGTAAGTAGCCTAATGTTTATGCATTTTAGTTATAAATTATTATTTACTGGCATTAGTTAAAAACGTATTTCTTTACCTATCAAAGACACCAAAAACTTATTTCTTTACCGATCGACCACATTTCGCACTCTAACCTATGAAGTGGACGACGCTAGGCGATGTTCAGCTGTTAAATTAGTGATCGACTGCGATATATCGATTGATGTTCACGAGGTTATTTAACGATAGGTTAGGTTGTTTCGTGATATGGTAATTTTAAAACGTGTGGTCGATAGGTAAAGAGGCACCGTTAAAAAATTTAATTTTAGGCCAACCACATTGTATAATAGTTATACCTTATTTTCAGGTTGGTAGAGCAGAAGTGAAAATAGCAACACTTCTTGCATCCCACAACATCCCAATTGCCACTGCTAGTCATTTGAGTCCACTCTTCAAGGACATTTTCCCGGATTCTTCAATAGCTCAGAATTATGCTTCAGGAAGGTATGTAAGAGAATGTGGTTATAAAAATAAATTTATGGAAACATGTGAGCAATAGAAGAGCATGAACCTTGTCACTGATTTACCCTAATTCATTTATCATTCCTTCTTGCAGATGGAAAACTACATGCATTATGAATGGGGCTATTGCACCATACTTTCATTCTCAGTTGGTGCAACACATGCAGATTCATCCATATTCAGTTCTTGTAGATGGTTCAAATGACACTGGTCTTGAGAAATTAAACCCACTGACTGTACGCATCTTTGATATAAGATCACGGAAAGTTATGAGTCATTTTTTGGACATGTGCACCACCACAGGTACTGGAGCAGCAACAGCAGTGACAATTTATGACAAGATTTCAGAGGTACTAGTGAAAAACAGCATTCCCTGGATTAATTGTGTTGATTTGGTGTTGACAATACGAATGTAAATATAGGTGTTAGGAACTCCATCATGTCACGAGTCCTTCTTCAGAATAAGGATACTTACTTTATGGGGTGCCCCTGTCACCTAATACATAATATTGCAAGGAGAGCTGCGGACAAATTTCTTGAGAGAAGTGGGTTTGATGTAGAAGATATGTGTGTTGATCTCTACTATTATTTTGATAAGAGCACTAAGCGCAAATAAAATCTTAAAACATTTTGCTTATTTTGTGACGTTGAATATCACAAAGTAGTCAAACATGTAAACACTAGATGGTTGAGTCTTGAGAGAGCAGTGGAGAGAATCCTTTCCTTATTTGATGGACTGAAGAGTTACTTTTTGTCCAATTCTGAGAGTGAGCCACGTTTTAAAAGACTTAAAACGTTGTTCAATAATCCTATTCTGGAAGTGTATTTGCTCTTTTACAATGCAGTTCTGCCAATGTTCACTATTATTAACAAGTATCTTCAGAGGGAGGATCCATGTATCTTTGCTGCTTATCAATGTTTGCATGAATTTGTGAAAAAAGTTCTAGGTAAAATTCTCCCCCCTGAGAAAGTTAAAGAGGTTGAAGGTTTTGGATTCAAAGATCTCAAAGTTGATATAAGAGAAGATCAACTGGATGATGAGGAAATATTTATTGGGATTGCAACTCGACAAAAACTGACTACTCTGTTTCATGAAGGTAGCATTAGCCCTAAAGACTATGCTGAATTTTTAACTGCAGTTAGGCAGTTTTACCAGTAAGTAATTTCTGAGGCAACCAAGAAGTTACCATTGAACGACAACTTGCTGAAACATGCCAGATTTGTTGACTTTTTTGAGAAAAGTTCAGTTCAGCTTAGTGATGTAGAATTTTTTCTCTTGAGGTACCGTAACATTCTTTCACATATCCACCCAGTGACTGAGACAGAACAACTATACGATGAATTTGTGGATTACAAAATTTTAAAACAAGACAGCATCCCTGAAGATGTATTGGAAAGTGCTAAAGTCCAAGATGAGGAGCAAGTAAGTCGGTACATTTACCGAATGGATGTAATTTGGGCATATTTATCTCAGATGAAACTAGCAAATGGGGAATTAAGGTATAAGAGGCTATCTGAGGTTGCAAAATTGGTTTTGATAATTCCACATTCTAATGCTGGCGAAAAACGTGTTTTTTCTATGATACGGAAAAATAAAACAGCTTTTAGACCTTCAATGAACATGGATGGCACATTATCATCTGTCTTGACCATGAAAATGGCCATCCCTGAGCCATGCCACACATTCGAACCACCAAAAGAAGTGGTGGGTAATGCTAAGAAAGCAACATATCAGTATAATAAAACACATGGCAATAAAGAGTGAGATTTGTATTGTTTGCAATTAAGTGCAACATTTGGTATATATTAACTTGTGTTCTGTTGTTTTCCACAAAACTGATGAATATTATATAAAAATAATTTGCATTATAATAAAAAGTGGTTTGATAATGATTAATTATGAAATAAATGGATATATAAAATAAATTTGTTGTCTCACTCATTTTCCTTGAATCTCACTCTTCCTGACCAGTGATCTCACTCAGTTACTCTGGGGACCCTTGGCAGCTCCCGGCATATTAACAAGTCTGAAGATAAATGAATTGAAAATAGAACAAATAAATATTTTTAAGTACAGTGAAACTTCGCTAATTTGGACTTCCACTAATTCGGAATGTCTATAATTCGGACTGGGGTTCTCAGTACTGTAATTTATACGTACATATGTAAAAATTCAAAATCAAATGTAGATTTAGCCTACTTGAGAAGAGAGAGGCCGGAAATACTGTACATAGTGTATTTCCATGAACTGGGATTATTAATTGGTAGGTCAGTGATAACGAAAAGCAGTGTTGTATACATTTCCTGGAAATTCTGAACAGTAATGTACAATTCATAACAACGGATATGACTCATACAGACTTTCACATTTGTCATCATTGTGAACGTTTGTCCCATAGCCAGTCACTTTACGTTTTGACTCCGTAGTGTTCGTACCTTTTACTGTGTTCAAAAATAAGTAAACGTGGTTCGTATAAATCGCTCACGATAGAACAAAAGATAGAAGTTTTAAAATGTATTGACAAAGTGATTCAGTTCGGAGTGTTTTACGCGATTTCGGTATCAGTAAATCAACATTTTACTATATTAAAAAAAGCAGATCAGTAATTACAAATTTTTCATTGAATAGAGACTTTGATAGTGCCAGTGAAATTAAGCGAAAATGGATGACTCCTGCCAAAACATCTGACATTAATGAAGCTGTTTGGACGTGGTATAAACAACAATGAGCTGCTGGTGTACCGATCCGTGGGATAGAATTGGAGACTGCTGGTGAACGTTTTGCTTCTCGATTTCAATACCAAGATTTTAAGGCTAGTACAGGGTGGTTGTTTAGATTTAGGAATCGACATGGCATAGCAAACCGATCGATTTGTGGAGAACTTTTAAGTGCAGATCATGAAGCTGTTCAACCATATAAGGATAAATTACAAAAGATTATTAATGATAATGAACTTGAACCATGGCAAATCTACAATGCTGATGAGACGGGATTGTTTTGGAAGGCAATGCCAAAAAATACACAATCGAGTAAAAAAGAAACCCATACACCTGGACATAAAATAAATAAAATGAGGCTGTCTGCATTACTGTGTGCCAATTCCGATGGTACGCATAAATTAAAATCTGTCATTGTAGGAAAATCTAAAAACCCAAGAGCAATGAAGAACATAAACGAGACTAATCTTCCTGTGATTTATAAAGCTCGCAGAAACGCGTGGTTCAGCTGTGAAATTTTCAGTTCTTGGTTTCATAACAATTTTATTCCATCAGTCACAACATTTCAGATGGAAGAAAAAAATGTTGCTAGTGAAGAAGTTAAAGTAGTGTTGTTATTGGACAATGCTCCAGTGCATCCTGCAGAGGACATTTTACGAAGTGATAATGGAAAAATAAAATGTCTATTCATGCCTCCTAATACATCGGCACTAATACAACCAATGGATCAAGGAGTAATCTATAGTTGCAAACGGATGTACAGAAAGAAACAGCTACAAGACTGTCTCGTATGTTTTGAAGATGAAGAGGGTTGCAGTACCAGTTTAGGTGAACAGACTTTAATCAATATGAAAAATTACAACATAAAAAATGCTTTATTTAACTGGGCTTCAAGTTGGAAGGAGGTGAAAGCCACGACGATTGCTAATTCTTGGAAAAAACTTCTTAACCCTGAAGATAACGAAAAAGAGCATTTTAATGGAATTGAAGAAGATGATTACAGAAATATTTTAGAAAATTCAGGAGAACACGAGACAAACACGGAAAATATTCGAGAGTGGCTGGATGAAGATGCTGGTGAGGTAGGGTACTTTGTTGAGTCGGAAGAAGAAATAGCTGCTACTATAGAAGGTCGCCAAACTAAGGGACTGATGACAGATGATCAAAATGGCGATGATGATGACGATGAGGAAGAAAATGATCACGAAGAAAGTGAGAATGTTAAAATAAGTGATGCAATAAAAAACGTACAGTCCTTGTTGAAGTTCGCAGAAATGCCAGCAAACTCTGACTTAAGCAAATATTTTTTTGTTTTAAGTGAAATGAAAAAGGATTTTGTGAGGAAACAGCTAAAAACAAAATACACGCACAAAAAAGTTAGTGATTTTTTTAAGAAGTTGTAGGCTTGCTAGAATACGTACTGTGCAGTGAAAATAGAGTGTTTTGTATTTAAGTACTATATTTAAGTTTTGTTTTGTATGTAAGTTACGTACTACAGTATAAAACTGAATCAAATTTTTTTTAGTAAACATCACATAAACAGGTACTGTACGTTATTTCTTGTTTTATACCTCTTCTACTACTAATTAATAGAGTATTAAATACAGTATTTTTAACAAGAACATGCAGTAGACCTCTTGTAGATTCAAATTGAGTTTCAGAATGATTTCTTTTATATTGTCTGCTATTGGTAACCGATAGACACGCAAAAACTCGCGATCAGTTCATAATGTTCTATAATTCGGACTTTCAGCAATTCGGACTGAGCTTGGTCTGCATTAGTCCGAATTAGCAAAGTTTCACTGTACTTGAAAATGTGCTTACTCAATGATGATGCAGAAAGAAATGCTAGAATAAGAAGAACAACTAAGATGTATCATAGGTTAAATAATGGTTTAATAGGAAAGGATAGTGTCAATAAAAGTGAACTGTGAGTATATTTAAGTTGGTTTATATGCCTAACATTTGGCTGTGAAAGGTTGATTTTAACTGGATTTTAAAAATAATTTTAAGAGCAAAATACAAAGCATGGAGATGAAATAGAGGTGTACTGGGAGCAACAAAAATGGTTAGTTTGAAGAATGATAGTATCAGAGAAAGATTACAGGAAGATTCAAGCATCATTGATTGGAAGGAATCTGTATTTAAGTCTATTCAGGAGTGCCGACTAAGATGCTGTGGACACATGAGATGAATGGATGCCTATAGATGGTAAAACGTATGTATGGAAGAACTCAAAAAATAAGAACAGAGGAAGATCCAAGAAAAAGAAGTACTGACATATGGAGGAGATGCTAAACAACAGAAGGCTCACAATAGCGGTTTGGCATTAGACAAGAAGGAATGAAGTCAATTTATAGGTGGGAAGAGTTAGAGTTAAATATTTGTGTTGTAATTAATTTTAAGTATCCCTCGTAACTCTGGGATTAGATATTTAGGAAATCAAGCAATTTGTGTCACCACTAACAAAAAAATAAAATAGAAATCTACTCAAAAAATAGAAGTGGCAACTCCAGTATGGTTGTATGCTAGGAAAAGCTGAATACTAGGTAATCAGGACAGATTAATAAACTAGGCAAATGAAATGATATTTCTCGGACCAGTCAAAGGATGCACACATGAAGACTAAATAAGAAATGATGATATAAAGAGAGAATTGGAAGGTATAAAGTAAATGATAGAATAGATAGCACAAACTTCAGGAATCAACATAACATAGAACGAGTGAAGGGTGTAATAGTACCCAAAATTTTAAAGAACCAAAGAGAAAGAAAGCAGAACAGGCAACATATCTAATCTTTGAAGTAGTGAAAAAGAAGAATTGTTAACATCACCTTTTGGTGTTTTTGAAGAAAAACTACAATTTTTTAAATATCACTATTGCATTAACGACTCGGAACACTAGTTTTTTATATAAGTAAAAGCATAAAGTTTTACCTTACAGCCTTAACCGGTTTTCTCCTTTAAAAGGCTTCTTCAGAGGCTGCCGCAGGTAGCGCTGTCCGTCTTGTTGTGGGTGACGGAATCGAATTTTGAAAGATCGATGCTGTGTGTGTGGGGTGAGATATGTTCGAATAATGCGTGCGATTTGAATTGTGTTTGTTTGTTTAGGATGTCGTTTTTATTTGTTTTTCTGTGCTTGTATATTTCCAATTGTTTTAGAGTGTCTAGTTTTCGGCCTTTTGTGTGTATGTGTAGAATGTTCATGTTATTGTCGATGTTTTTATATGTGTGGTTTGCAAAGGTGGATTCTGGAGTGTAGTGTTCCGAGTCGTTAATGCAATAGTGATATTTAGTTAAGTAACGGACACGTCATGGACAACAAAATCCAAGAATACAATTTTTTAGTCTTAGTTACCATATAATATGTCAACCAGGTAGATAAGTAATCCTGTGTTATGAGATATGCCTAGGGACACAAAGTGTTTCAGTTTCACTTTTGACAACCAGAAATAAATGCCAAAAATTGATTGTTAACAATGTTAAATTCATCCTGACAATA
The DNA here is from genome assembly GCA_034769895.1 of Magicicada septendecula. Taxonomy (NCBI): domain Eukaryota; kingdom Metazoa; phylum Arthropoda; class Insecta; order Hemiptera; family Cicadidae; genus Magicicada; species Magicicada septendecula. The sequence continues at coordinate 308,769,406 of CM068376.1, forward strand.
TTATCAGTCAGGACTGGCAGTGAAGCAGTAGTGTAATTTGTATTTGTTTTTGGGGGTGGAAGTATGCACTTGTTGGTTGATTTCTTGTGGTGATTTGCATTTGATGGTTGACCTCTCTCCCCTTTTCCTCACAAAAAATTAGATACACATGGTCCGTCTCATTATGTTAGAAATTTTAATTAACTAAAATTATTTTAGTTAATTTTCAGATAGAAAAGTTATTATTTGCATGTCTTAAGACGTGTACAATTTATTAATTGTTACATCAGTTTTAAGAGTAACGAGTAAATTAATTATTTAAATTCTTAAAATTTTCATCTCATCCTAACACAAACCAAAATACTTTGTCAACCACATACTATATTTAATTTGCTTGTGGCACTGATGTTTCCTTTACACATGTGAACAATAGTGCCATTTTTGATGCACTAATATTTTTTGCACCAAATTGTGGAACTTGTAAGCAACATATTTAACAAATATTTGTCCTTGGAAATTCTACTTAAGGGAAGAAAATAAAACAATTCATATCATAGGACACATTTAAAAACATCGTATAATAAACTAATGTTTTCCAACTTAAAAGTGCCTGAGAGCCACAATTAAACTAAGGAAATATAAGCCCACTCAAAAGCGATCTGTTTTGACAAATGAAGTAAAAATTAAAAGGCAGTATCTCATTATAAATATGTAAAAAGAGGTAAGCTACACATTTAACATATCTTACTACATATCTGAAATGGTACAATCTTTATTATGCTTGTATGATAATGAAACTAAAAGAAAGATATTAAACATTATATATTTGTATAAAATCTTCAACATGAAAACTGAGATCAATCTGCTGCAGTCACTAAAGCAGGATTGATCACACTGAGCTGAGTTGTTGCTAATCTCAGTACAGAAAGCAGTGAAGAATCTATGAGGCAACTTCTGCTATGGTTCTTTATTAATTTCACTGAGGAGAACATGCTTTCACAGCCGATCTTTTGTCTAGCCAGGGGATGGAAGGAAATAGAATTAATCCTGTAATATGATGAAAAAAGAGTACTAGAACAAATATACATTTATTTAAACAAATAAAGTTAAATATACTTTACGTCTATTAGTGAATCAGCGAAACATTATTTTATAGATATCTCCTGCAAGACCATTCTTTCCTAAGTCATCCAGAACCTTATCAGACAAGTACAATTATATGGTTCATCACTCAAAACAAAATTTCTCTTTCTGTCCAAAATATTCCACCAATCTGTCTCAAACATATAGAGATGACCAATGTAGAATATGGTTCGATTTGGAAAAAAATAAAATATAAGATGATCTTGAAGGAATGTATTAAAAATGATATACTTTAATATGTACAAACATTTTTGTTTTAAAAACCTTGGATCAGCACCCTTAAATTAGAGGTTGAGGGATGAAAACACACTTTTTTTTTTAAATCTTCAAAAATATGCTTTTTCACAGAACTTATCAAGAATGTGAATTTAAAATTGAGCCACTTTCTAAAATGAGAGAGTAATAAGATTTAATTTAGGTGAAAATTTATTAAAATAGAAATACTTGAAAATTATGTTTTCTTTTTCTTGGTATTTTTTCAATTGAATTTTTTCACAATATTTTTACTGTCTACCTTTAATATGAGGGTCCTATGTAAAAAAATGTTTTATGTAAAGCTGACATCCCATTAGATTATCTTTTAAGTTAAGACCTGTCAGATCCCCATATAACTGGGAGTGTCACTGACATATCAAAGTATGAGTCTTTGATATTCATAATAATCTATTTACCAATATTTTTACAATCAACCGTTTTTGATCCGTTAGATAAATAGAATCGTAATAATTTATTTATCAATATTCTTACAATCAACAAAATATACCGTATACACTTTTATGATACACTACACACTTTTTATTGAATACACTACATTATAGTACAATATACTATAACGAGAAAAGGTGTAAAGGTTTTTTTTTAATAATAACACTTCTTATCATATTGATTATGGAAAATCATTTAAATTTTTATTAAATAAAAATTTCAAATTACGAATTAAAATTCATCAGTATTATTAGCATAATGTGTTTTCCTCTTTTATGTGTGCTCAGCATACACATAATTATTGTAACTATACAAATATCCTTAACCTAAATATTCATAAATTTTAAACACTAATGTACATTTACATGTAAATATAAACATGAATAAATATGACGTGACATGAAGTTTATATGATGTAAAATGTGCTCTCGACTTGCTCAGATATTCTTTTAAAAAAATGCATTTATTTTAATCAGTACTTTACTTTGTGTATGTAAATATCAATCATATATCAAAGAATTATCAATCAACTATCAAAGTAATAAAATATTATAATACTGAAAAATAATTAAAATTTTGCAAGTTTTGTTATGACGTCATTATTACTTTATAAATGACTCTATGTGTTATTGCAAGTACTGTTATTTGTATCATTTTAATAATTATAAAAATTGTACATTCTCTTACTCTAATTTAACATATAAAATTTACAATTATTAATATTTACAAAAATTAGTAGGCTATATAGAGTCTCTTATAGTTTCTTTTTATTTTTTTTTATATTCTTTCTTTTTAATGTTGTTCATGAACCATGTTGATGCTTATTATTGATGAGGTGATACTCTGGTACTCCTCATTATGATCCTGAGTCTTGTGTCCTTGTACAGCGTTGATCCTCCGTTGTCCTCTGGTCCTCCTGGAATCCGTCGTCCGATCCTCCTGGTCCAGTTCTGATGGCTTCTCTATACTGCTGGGGTATCGACCTTGGACCTAATCCTTCTAATGTTTTCACTCTTGAAAGAGCAACATACGTTAATCCAACCTGAAATTCATTGTCTCCTAAATTAACAATTGCCTTATCTAATGTTATCCCTTGCGATCTATGTATACTGACAGACAGCATATGCTAACATTAACGGAAATTGTTTGCGAGTACAAGAAATTTCATTTTTCTTTAAGGATGCCACTACTGGTACAATGGGTATTGAATTCCCATACAGAACTGGTCCTGTATATTTTTCGAAAGATACAAGTATACATATGGGCATGTGATCATTATAATTTTCTCATTCAACTGCCGGGTCATAAATAATATCAGCTACTGTCCCAACTGAACCATTGGCTGGTCTTTTTGTGACCCAAGGATTTCTTCTAAGGATAACTCGAGCACCTTTACATAAACGTAATTGGGGAAATAACCCCTGAGCATCATCAGATTTTGCTAGAGAGGCTTCTGGGCAATTATGGATTGCATTGATTAGAGCCACGGGTTGTTTTTTGCTTTCTAGTTTTTCATAATTAAAGTGTTCGATTTCAGAAATTTTCAACATTATACAGACACTATCTTTGAAATTTTCCCTGATATTGTTTACATAAAATCTTTTAGATAAGAGCTGAAAATGTTGTTCAGTGATTGTTCCATTTGCGACTCTATTTAAAGTCTCTCTGTAATTTTTTTGATCATCACCTTGCTGTGTCATAATCTCCGTTAAAAAGAAAACTTTTTAGAACTGTTTATATGAAAGATTCGATTGAATGGTCTGAACATTATTACCAATATTGTAAAGACTCTTGTCATAAACTGGTGGAAGTTGGGATCAATCACCGACTAAATACACGCAGAGGCCACCAAAAGGAACAGCTGAAGAACGCTGCTTTGCTTGTTTGATTCGCATATCCACTTTAAAAAACAAATTCAAACCCAACATATTTGCTTCATCAATAATAACGAACCTCACATCTTTTAATTCTTCAAAATCAAGTTTGGATTCACCTTCTAAATCTTTGAAAGTTCCTCCCCTTTTCTTTGAAGTATTTATTCTTAGAGCTGAATGAATAGAGAGAGATATAGAGAAAGAGGGGGATAAAGACAGAGGGAGAGAGGGAGCGAGAGAAGGTTGGAAGAGTGGGAGAGAGTGTGAGAGAGAGAAAGAGGGATGGAGAGAGTGAGTGAGTGAGAAAGAGAGCAAGAGAGAGAGTGAGAGGGAAGAGAGGTTGTGAGAATGAGAGGTAGAGGGAGAATGGAAGAGAGGGCGGGTGTGATTGTGGACTTGTACATAAATTTACAATATTCTATAGTACTCTGGACTATAATTTACAACAATATGATTACAATTATTATCCAAGTTTACTTGTTAGAAAAATTTACCATAAACTTGTGTTTGTAACCAGGGCCGGTCCTTGATGTAAGCGAAGTATGCGGCCGCATAGGGTGCCAGGCAAGGAGGGGCGCTGTAGGCGCCCTCCACGGCCTCAAACTATATAGACCCAGAAGGTGCAGAAATAGTTTCAGTAAAGACAAGAAAACATAGATAAGATAAATCATATGCACAGTTAAAAATACAACATAAACCATAATTCAAAAGTATTGGATATAATAATAATTCATTCATAACTTTAAGTAAAAAAGGATGTCAACTTCACGCTTGGGATGCAGAGCAGACGATACCCCTCTTTGGGTAAAATGAACTCATCTGTGATTCATGCATGGGAGTGGGAATGAACTCGTCCACTGTTGCCTCGAAACGCCATTCCCGAACTAGTGCGTCGACGGAGTAGTTCGAATCAGTCATGTGAATGAGGTTACCTGTATGCTGTTGCCTATTAACAGGTAATAGGCTTGAGTTGCGGTTTCCTATATTCTTGTAGTTGTTTTGAAAATTAAAATAATGTCCAGTAGTAAAAAACCTTCTGGGCCATTTAACCGCAAAAAGAAATTACAGCATTCGAAAGAAGATGAAAAGCAATCAAAAGCTTTGCAGAATTTTTTTCGGCTTCAACTTCCTTAACGAAATTCGACGATAAAACTGTAACCGAAACCGATGATGATGAGTTGTCAATATCAGAGGCTGTGACTGGACCATCAAACAAGTCAACAAACCATTGAAAATGCAAGTTGATTTGATTTACACCACAGTAATATATAAGTAGATTATAAGTAAAATGATAATACACTTTTTATTTTGTTACGGTCTAATTTTTGTATGTGCCTAAGCCTAAAGAAATTGTCCTATAATTGTTATTTTTCCAAAGCATGCTATTTACGACAGGGGAAGCTAGTTTTGGCTAGCGGCGAAGAAAGCTGAACGTAGTCGAGTGTGCCTGATCGCGAGAAATGTAAACAAACTGCAGTCTGCTACTGTCACACTACAAGTCATTGTACTCTACACAGTGCGTTAGATCTGTTTTTATACGACTGTAGTTTACTGTTGCTGCAATATTCATGTATCTTGTTTGTGATCAGCAAAAATGGCCCAGTGCTTGGTTAAAAGCCTAAAGCCTGATAAATACTCCTTTTTCTTCTGTACGAAGAACATAGGACAAACTTAAAATTAAAAAATGTATTAAAATATTTCGGCTATAGATTTTTCTTCATTATTTACTACAAAAGAAAATAAATCATCTGTCCGTCTGTTTACTTTCCTTTTTAATAACTGACAAAGACAAATCTCGAAATATTTTAATAAATTTTTAATTGTAAATTTGTTTTGGTTTCCTTATTAAGAATAAAGGTTACCAACTTTAATTTTATTTATTTGGCATAATTTTTATTGTTCCTAATTTCGAATTTTTATAACTGCTGCTTCACCAGATATTTTACTCACTGCACGCCACTGCTACCTGCTGTACTATATATGAGAAATATATGTAGTGTTTTTTGTATATTAAGGATAGTCTAATTATTGTTCAAAGCATTCACTCAATAAACATTAGAGTGCCATTTTTAATGACCCGTGTTTTAAAGGAAAACTGCTAGGCCATGACGAATTTTTATCTAAGATGTTATATCAACATATATTGTGTTGAATCATATATGTGACAACAAGTCAACAAGTAGCCTGTAGCCTACAGCTTCATTTTTATTGCAGGAACTGACCAGAGGCACGTCATCGGCACTATCAACTGACTGTGGAGAGTGGCCATCCAAAATCACAGATGAGGTATGAAAACTGCTTGTTGAGCAAGGACCTGTGCAAGTCACTGACATAGATTTTCCCCTTGACGCTAAAGGTAGGAAGTTTTCTTCACATCATTTCACAAGGAAACTTTGCAATGGGGAACAAGTCCTCAGGATTTGGTTACTATACTCAATACTAAAAAATGCAGTATATTGTTTTGCCTTAAAAGTCTTTGGATATGCAAATTCATCTCTTGCTGGAGACCAAGGATATTCAAATTGGCAAAACTTGACAAAGATTTTGACTAGTCATGAGAAGTCTCCTAATCACATCAAAAATTGTCAATCTTGGCGTGAACTGTCCTTGCATTTACGTTTGGATAAAACGATTGACAAAGAAAATGAAAGAATTATCGAAGCTGAAACAGAACATTGGAACCAAGTTCTGAAACGCTTACTTTGTATTGTCCAGTTTTTAGGGACTCAAGGATTGGCCTTTCGAGGAACAAAAGAGACTCTTTTCAAGCGTAACAATGGCTATTTTTTGAAACTTGTAGAATACATTGCCAAATTCGATGTTGTCATGGCTGAACATGTGAGAAGAGTTACTTCTGAAGAGACACATGTTCACTATTTAAGCAAAAAGATACAAAATGAGTTTATTAGTCTCTTGTCCACTAAAATCCAAGACCGTATTTTAAATGAGCTAAAACAGGCAACATATTATTCCATAATACTGGACTGTACACCTGATGTAAGCCACACTGAGCAAATGACATTGGTGGTGAGATTTGTTAAATTTGTAGAAAATGAGGAAGTGTCAATTAAAGAACATTTTTTAGGTTGCGTACCTATCACAGATTCTACAGGTGAAGGCCTCACAGAAATTTTACTCAATGAGCTATCTACACGGAACATCCCTTTAAAGAACATGAGAGGCCATGATAATGGCTCCAACATAAAAGGAAAGCATGTTGGAGTTCAGAAAAGGATACTTGATTCGAATTCTTGGGCATTTTTTGTGCCATGTGGAAACCACTCGCTTAATCTAGTGGTTAACGATGCCACCCTGTCTTGCCCTATTGCAGTTGACTGTTTTAGTATTATTCAAGAAATGTTTAACTTCTTCTCAAGTTCAACTCACCGATGGAGTATTTTGGTGAAACACGCATCAACTCTTACAGTGAAACCTCTCAGCAATACTCGGTGGGAGAGTAGGATTGAGACCTTATTGCCTCTGAGATATCATATTGAGGAAATATACGATGCTGTGTATGAAGCCTCTCAAGACCAGAAACTCGATGCATTTGGCAGGAACACTGCTTTAGGAATCGCAAAAAAAACTGCAAAGTTTCAAGTTTCTGTGTTGTTTAGTAACTTGGCATGAGATTCTGTTTAAAATAAACATGGTGAGTAAGGCCTTGCAAAAAGTCACATCTGATCTGCAAAGCTCAGCGGATCTCGTTAAAAGTGTACAGAGATTTCTAGAAAAGATGAGATCTGATGAAGGCCTCAATAACGTAATCACAGATGCAAAAGAACTTGCTGAAAAAATCGGTGTTGCTGCTGAGTTTGAAAAAGAAACCCAAGTCCATCCAAGGAAAACAAAAAGGCAATGCTCCTATGAAATTGAAGATGAACCTGTTCAGGCTGGGAGAACATCATTCAAAGTTAATTTTTTCTTTGTCGTGCTTGACACAGCAATATCCTTGCTTAAAGAGAGGTTTGAACTCATGGAGAACCACATCAAGAGTTTCAAATTTCTTTATGACATTGGAAATTTACAGACATGGGATAGGAAGGAGTTGAAGGATGCCTGTAAACATCTTTACAGTGTTCTAAGTGATGGAGAAGAATGTGATATAAATGGAGTTGAACTGTTTGACGAGCTGCAAATTTTTGCACCAATGCTGCCCTCTGGAAGCTCTCCAGCTAAAGCCTTGTCGTTCATAACCAAAAATGGTTATATGGACACCTTCCCAAACGTTTTTGTTACTTTGAGAATTCTTCTGACGCTCTCAGTTTCAGTGGCCAGTGGTGAAAGAAGTTTTTCTAAGTTGGTGATAAAAACTTATTTAAGATCAACTTTGTCTCAAGAGCGTTTGAGTGGACTGGCAACAATGGCCATTGAAAATGACTTGCTAAATGAAATGGACACAGATTTGATACTCAATGAATTCGCAATGAAAGCCAGAAAAATCTCTTTTTAATGATTTATGTTGTTTAGCTTTGTCACTTATAAATACTTATAAACACTAATTATACTTATAAATAAAATTTTGATTTCTTGTAACCTGACTTGTGGTTGTATTCATTGACTTTCCACCATTTCAAATTTAACGTAAGTGTATTTTTAGATTTATGTATTTATTTTCTCAAGGTCTAAAAAATGTGTACAGGCAATTGTATTGTAATTAATACTATATGCTCAACAAAGACATCATAGTAAAGTTAACAAAATCATCGATCAAACACAATTTTTAAGTTACATTGAACTAGTTTGAGTTTAAAACAACCTTAGCAATAGTTTTTCAATCTCCAGCAAATTACTGTGGAAAAAAATAAAGCCCACATTAATTATACAGTTTCATAAAAAACCTAAGATAAAAATGGTTTTGAAATGGCTTCAAGATTATAATTTTAATACTACTGTAACAGTCAGTGAATTTTTATACAAATGCAAGTTTGTAAAATTTTCAAACAAGTATCATGATTTTTTTTATAAAAGTAGTGTGTATAAGATTACAGATAACCCTGATATTTAAGCCAAAATATACCTAAAACTCTATTTCTGAAGCCTTCATTTTCAAATTTTCCAGGGGGGCCCGTATCCCCTCTACCTGGGGGGTATTCCATACCCTCCAGATCCCCCGGTAGAAGGGGCACCAAAATATTGTTCGCTTACACTACAAAAATGTCTAGGGCCAGCCCTGTTTGTAACATTATGTCAACTATCTGAGTTAAGGTCGTAAAGTTCTACAGTTACTGTGTAATTTATATGTTTTTAAATTATGATTGTTTTTAATACCAGTAGTGAGTGAAACATGTTAAAAATAACTTTCAATAATTACAGAGTTGAACATCCCTCAATCTGTTTTTAGTTATAATATATTTTACTACGCTATATGTTGACTGCTATATGTATAAACGTTTTCTGTACCAATCTAATATCTAATTGTTGATTATTGCTTTTATAATTAATTAAAAATATCATTACATACAGCAATTTAAATTGTAATAGTGCATAAATTAAGTTCTGTGATATTATAATATTCTCGTTTTCTTAAAGAAAACATTTGAAGACAATAAACATTAATAATTTAAATAGAATTTGGATTAAAATTTACCTGAATTGTCATTCGTTGCAATATGTAACAGAAAATTGCAGTGCATCAGTGACTAAATAGATTCTCTTCTAAAAATTGACACTTGTTCAACACTTAAGTCAAATCTGTACATCTGGCTACACCATAGAACAATGCTCTACTATTGTTTGAATAAAACACGTAGCAACGTACGCACACGTGCCGGCATTTGTGAAACAGCAAACTATTATCTTAACGGGCGATGGCGCCAGACGGGGCAGCGCTGACAGTGGAAGCCGCACATGCACACGCACTGTCAATTGTGATACAGCAAAATCTTATCTTATCGGGCGACAGCCAGCGATATCTCTATCTCTCTTCCTCTCACACGTTGAAGCTAAGATTGTTTAAAAATCGTAATATCTTTTGAACCAAATAATTTTGAGAAATAAAAATTTAATAATGCACTCTGCAATACAATCTGGATATGTATGCAAAATTTTATAACATTTGGTTGAGTAGTTTCGGAGGAGTTTGCCGCTGAAGTTGGGCATCGAGTCGCGGATAGAGGGCTATGCCTGATTTCGCTATGCTCATCAGGCTCCGCCCAATAAAAACAGACCAAGCTATGAACAGGAAAATCACAGTATAATAGTATAGCAATTACAACATTCAGGATGTCAAATGAAAAATAATTAGTATGTCATTTATTTATTGCTTTATTGATTCCAATGAAATAATTTTTTATATAGTACATATTTAAAGTTTGTGTGTGTTGTGCGTTTGTATTTTTCCATGAAAAATGGGAACTATAATCCAGGTAAACTAGAGAATAATCGAAAAAAGAAAAGAAATTTTTTAAATGCAGTTTTACCAAGAGAAACAGATTGAAAGCCCTTATAGGTGACCATGAAAAAGTGGAAAATATCCTCAAAAAAAGGCTTTATGGTGTCCAGTGGTTGAGGCATACTCCAGACATTGGCCATCGGCATCACCTGATGCTGGATGCCTGCCTCAAGAAGTTTTACAATACTAGAAGTTCACCAAAACTTATTGGAGTGACATAACGCTGGAAACAATATTCTTGGATATTGGGGCAACATCCTCATAATAGGCTCTGAATATGGTTAAAACCCGTTTTTAAAAAATGTATTTAACAATAAGCATTATATCAAAGTTTATCAAGAATGTGGATTTAAAACTGAGATAATTTCTGGTTATGTGTCACATTTAATGTGGATAAAAATTGGATGAGATTATGATATTTGATTATCATGGTCTTGCCCAGAATCATTACCGTTTCTGTAAATGCAGCCACTACCATGACTTTTTTGTTGAAATTCAAAATAGTGGTGGATGAGGAGTCTGTCTTTGCAAAGCAAGATGTTGACAATGATGATGGACTCTAGAAGTTAGAATCAACTCTCTTTATACTTTTCTTATTAGGAAATATAAAGTAAATATTTATTGCTATTTTTTTTTCTGATGGTAGCAAACATCAATTTGTAAAATTTAGTTATATTTTCACTTTATATTTTCATAAATAATAAAAAAATATAATTCAACAACTTATATTTCTTTTTTTTTAACTAAAATAAAAAAATGAGCAGTAACATCATTGGCACTTTCTGAACTTGACTGTAACAGGAGTTTTCTATCAATTTGTGTTTTTTAAATTTATAATTGTGATAGTCAATTGTGCAGTTTATTTTAAATATAACAAATACCGTACCGGTATATGAATATAATTATTTCACTACGACTCGGAACACAACTTGTGTTCCAAGTCGTAGTGAAATAATTATATTTAGTCAAGTAACGGACACGTCATGGACAACGAAATCCAAGAAATATATGAAATTAAGTAATGCGTACAACTGCTATACAGGGATCCATAGAAGTGCTCTCTTGTTTAGTTCCCCTATGTAGATTTGTACAAACCAAAGTGTCTATGTCGTGATTGTGGCCCTAAACTGGTTTGTAGTGTAACACACATGATAATGAGAGTGGAAGTTAATAACATCTGCTAAACAGTACAGATACCTCACCACCCCCCAATGGTGCAATGGTGCATCAAACAGCCTGGGGAGGTACTTGAAAATCTGTAATAGAACATTCTTTAAATAAACTCCAAATGAATCGACCACCGCCTTCCTAAACCCAATGATCCATTGTTTGGCTCGGAAGCCAGACGATACAACGTGGTGCCAGCTTCCCAATGCTTGAGTGGCCCAATGTCTGCACCAGAATTTGCCAACAGACAGAACAGGAACAACTTGAGCTGTCTCGGCTGCACTGTTGTCCGCTAGATGTGCAATTGTCTCCTCTCAACATAGCAATGCATCGATCTGGTCAGTGGTTAATGCTCTGGCTAGTGTACTCTAAGCTCTTGTGGGTGAATCCCTAAGAGGGCAACAGAGCTGAACTCCAAGCATGGAGCCAAGAAGGAGCAATCCGAAGATGTAAGTCCTTACTTGCATGCCCTATTGTGCAAATGGACCCCGTATCCTAACATCCTTGTAACGCATGACCATGGTAGAATGCAAAAATGGAGTTCATTGAACCAGACAACGCAGACAGATCAGGACGCTAAAACACTCTTCACAACTTCTATCTGTCTGTCAACATAGTAACGTAACATCACGTTATGCCTACCATGAACAAAAACAATGAATATTTTGATTTACCTACAAAGGTGAGCCAATTTAACAAGCCATAATTTACAACTTCCCAATACAAAAATACAAAAAATACTGTTGTTTTCTAACTGACTGGTATAATTTATTAAATGGCTGGAATGCTATATGACAAAACTTATGTGCCACTTTACTATAAAGAATAAGTTTTCAACAGTGGCCCTTTTACAGGAATACAGGAATAAACATGCTATCAATTGAAGAACTCATGGTTAACAAAACTTTTGTAAATAGTGAAGACACTTGGTAGTCTTGGAGACAAGGAAAAGGCAAAGCCATGTTGTGGTCTGTCCAAAGATGCAAGGATGAACTTAAAATTAAATTAAAGATTGTGACCAACATTAAACTTCTGAATTATTTGTAATACTCATACAGTTATGTGAGAACCTATGTCCGGAAGGTGGTGGGGGGATACTAGTTCATCTGTAACTGTGCCTGGGAGGTAATGAGTGATTTAGCCTCTCGGCACGGTTTAATGTGGTTTTGATACTTTTATGCAGTCTATACGTTCTCGTACTCCTTGTGCATCAGTATTGTTATCAGTTACCTCTTCTTGGTCACTATCAAGAATGTCTTAGCGCCACTGCTTTAGTTTCAATTGAATAGAGAATCCTATGCAAATTGAAAAGTTGACCGACATGGCATGATGATGTTATTGACAATTTTGCAAATCAGAAGGGCCGCTAACTGAATTTGCTGTAGAAATAGGCCTAAATTCAATTCATTGCAGCTTACAAAATATGTTTCTACTCAGAAGTTTATTTCTTGGCTAGAACATAAGTTAGTTAATCTTCGGTTTATTAAATACAACTATTTCATTAACGACTCGGAACACAGTGTTTTATGAGTAAAAACATAAAGTTTTACCTTACAACCTGAACCGGTTTTCACTTTTAAAAAGCTTCTTCAGAGGTTCAGGTTCAGGTTGTAAGGTAAAACTTTATGTTTTTACTCATAAAAAACTTTGTGTTCCGAGTCGTTAATGAAATAGTTGTATTTAGTTAAGTAACGGACACGTCATGGACAACGAAATCCAAGAACTTTATCTTGTTAAGGAAACGTATATATTTCTAATAAGACTTGCATGCTGTAAAAAACAGATATATCTACCGTACTTAAAAGGGAAATGACGAGTGCTGGGGTAGGGGGTTGCTATGACTGAGCACGGCCCAGGTGAATGTCTCATAGCCTCCCCCTTCCTCAGAACACACCGGCCGGCACAGCCAGAACTGTGTCTTTGGTAGATTTAGAGATGTGTTTTGTAATCTCAAAAATTCATATCGAAAAACGCACCATTTTAGGTTTGATGTGAATTTACTTGTTTAAACTGCCAGTATGTAAATGTAAATTTGTAATACGATTTGTAAATAATTTAATTATAGATTATTTAAAACTTTCTTGGGACAATATCCTTAAATTATAATGCGAAGGTATATTAAAAAATGGCGTTTTCATCATATCTTTAGAAAAACTCATTTTCACAAGATTTATTAAGAATACAAATTTAGAATTAAAGTGATTCCCAGTGATATGAGATTTATTACCTTTAATTTTTAATAACAATAATAAGGATAGAATATTTTGAAATCAGTGATTTTCCCTATTTTTTCAACCCTTATATTTTGTGTTTGCTTATTCAAAAACTTAAGAGACGTAAAGGATTTATAAAATTATATGGAAAGAATTCTGAATGTCTCATTTAATTTGTTGTGAGGAAAATTTGGGGGGTCCAACCTTCAAGCTGGACTCATCCCCCCCCCCCCAGAAGCTAGTCTCATCCCCCTCATGAGCAGCTCCTAGTTACATCACTGCTCTAGATAGTTGTTCAGAAACCTTATATACACTGTATTTAGAATGTAGTTTTTCCTGTTTCCATTTAAAAATATCAATCAACAGTCAACAGACAATTAATCAATGTAACAGAAATTGGTACTTCCTGAAACTATCTGAATCTAGCTTCTATATACTAGTGTGGGATCCATATATTATGGATTTTACACACAGTCAGTGATTTTATGAAGCAAGAAGAATGTCCAGACCAGAAGACAAAAGTATGTAATTTCTTTTCATATTATTTACAAGTTTGATATCACAATTTATGAACAAAATTTCAGACTCTTACTATATTTATAATTTCTGCAATGCTACAATAATCTGATAATGCTGTTGCCAGAGATATTGAAGCATTGGTCTAGTCTGTAAAGGTTTTTAGAACTGACTTTTGGGACAATGTGTGAAAGTAATTAGTACCTACCAGCTCACCTTCTGAGCAACCATTTACTGTAACACACGTTTCCATTAAAATACAATTATACAGGCATAAGTATATTATGTTTCTTGGTGACAGTATTGATTGTACTAATAGGTTTTTTTAATTCCTGGATTATGGCAACACTGATAATGTCTAACTGATATTAAAATTCCATTTTAAACTCAGTAACGTGGAGTATCAATTTTTCTTATCGGTTTCATTAAAAAAAAGTAATTTATTAAGTAGGCCTAATTAACCTTGCGTCTATAAAACCAGCATTATTTATTGTCATGAATATTTCTTTTACATGTTGATGTTGATACTTGGAATATATAAAAGACACTTATAGACTTCAAATATATATTGGAAAGTTGTACTAAAGTATGTTTCAATTGGAAGCAGTATTAACGTTAATATTAGCAATCCTTGTTATATCTAACTGGTTTGTGCTTAATACATGAATGACATTGATAGGAAACAATAAATGCTTTTGATCCATGACATACTTTCTGTTTATGCTTAGGTAATTCTTGTGGAGATAATTAGGTAACTTTTTTAATAACATCTTTTTTATGTTTTGTGACTGTAAGGAGCCAATTTTCTTGTGCATGAACACGCTCGTGCCCTGATATGTTATTTTTAAGAAGCATTAACATTTTCATTGTAATATGGTTTGTATATTACTTTCAGTATTACACAAAAATTAATATCATATTGAAATTGTTACATTGTTATAGTTCATGTAACGTGAATTTTAAGATTAATGTCTACAGATTACATTAGAAGAAGTAGCTAATTACACCACACACTGAATGATTTGATTTCATTAGATGATTACATTTTTAATTTGCTTTAAAAAGATTGTATTATTAAAAATGTCCAAAGTATTACTTATGTTAGGCCTACTGCTAAGTTCAGTACACATGGACATTAAATTTATACATAATTATTACATACAAGTTTTACAGATTTTTAACATTAAAAATTCTTTTTGTATACGTTAAACGTGAAATTGTAAAAATATTATTCTGTATGATTTATCAACAATTTATCTAAATGAAATGCTTGATGGAAGACAAAGTTGAGCCTTATCATAACTTGAATCTATAATTGAAATTTCATAAAAATTTCAAACAGCTGGTGTTAACTACATTCAACTGTGACTGTTTAAATGCAATGTTTTATTTTTTAAAGTGATTTTATCCTTTCAAATATTCTTAACGTTTTGGTTAATGACTGTTTAAATGTTACTCTTTAAAATGTATCACATATATTTCAGAATTATTTGAACCTCCTATTTATATAAAGAAATTAACATAAATGAAAGAGTAAACACAAACATAATCATACCTGTGAAGACAAATGTAAATAGTAACTTTTATCATAAGACATAATCATTCATGATAATACTGAAACAAATATGAATATGTATATAAATATGCATTAGCTTAATAAGTCATAATATTAAATTCATCTATTTACATTTTCTGTTAACAGAAAGTAATGCTAAACCTACAGTAAGAAATCCACAGTCTTTAGTCCAACATTTTTGGAACAATATCTGTATAACTTTTAACAGTTCTTTTTCTTTGTTAGATGTCAATATGAATAAATTAGAACGGACTTTTATTTATTATTATTCTTCTGACTTCTGATTATAAACAGTCATATGGAAATTTACCTTTCTCTTTTTTTCTACTAAAGTAGGAAAACAACAGTGAAATTTTGTATAGTAATTTTATATCAACATATAAAAAATAAGCCGTCATAAGGGGGTCTACAAAATTTCTACACCAACTTGAACAAGGGCCTATACTGGGCAGGAGTCCAACAGATGCACATTAATTGACACATTAGATCTATGAAGACAGGAGACAACCTTAGAATTCTCACAACATCACAACAGAACATTGGATTTAAACACTGCAAAACTAAAACATAACACATCCAAAACTAAAAATAACATTGCTCTGACACTAACACATTATGAGAGTCAAATCAGGAAACAGACTGCCCAAACAGCATAGAAGACAACAGAAATCTTTTGGTACCGACACATACATCAGTATCATGTAACAGCACTACAATGAACTAATAATCAGCAACTGTGCTCGCATCAAACCAATCTCAAGCCACCACTAAAACCCGTGCCAAGCATAGAGTCACCTGTCACAACAGAAAACACACACATCCTGAGGAAGACACATTTTGAAATAGATAAGAAGAAGAAGAAGAAGAAGAAGAAGAAGAAGAAGAAGAAGACAGTTACAAACAGAAAACCAACAAACACTGCATGTGTGTGTGTCTGTTTTGCTGAAAATAGGAATCAGATTGAGAATGAAAATGAAAGTACTTTGTTTGGAAACTAATTATAACACTATCGACTCGGAACACAAAGTTTTATATTGGTAAAAATGTGTACCAATATAATTATCAGTGGCGAAGCTATTGAGAGGTTTTTGAGGCTTAGCCTACCCAAAAAATAAACAAAAAAATGAATACATGAAAAGTTAACGTTTTAGGATTATCATATTTTATAAGTTCATAACAATTGGTTTACAAAACGCACTCTAAGAGCGCGGTACGAATGGAACTGCCGCCAGGCTATGTGAGGCTTTCTGGCAAAGCCTCTCTCCCACCACCATTTATGACGTGCGATGGGAGTTATGTGTGTGTGTGTGCAGGAGTGGGAGAAAGCTGTTACGTTGGGGGCCAAGAGGCTAGTCTCCGTCTCGGGCAGTGAGCGTGAACGGATATATCTTCTGTACTTAGTGCAATTAATTATTCACTCTACCAATTCATTTACGTTTAATTTAATTAATTTATGTTCGTTAGTGTTCGTTTTATGTTTTTACTTGTGTGTTAGTGTTAGATATTTTTGTGTACAATGGGTGATACTGAGAGAAGATTAACGTCATTATTTAGTGAATTAAATGTGAAACCGTTTTCAAGTTGGAGTTATGAAACAAAGTGTGCCTACAAAGATAGGAGATTGACACCACATTTAGATATTAAAATAGCAGATAGCAGACAAAATAGAAAGTTTCAATTCTCTTGGTACAAGAAATATCCTTGGGTAACAGGGCGCTCTGAGAAAAATAAATTATACTGTTATACCTGTATTCTGAGTGAGGGTGAAAAAGAATGGTCATCAGCTTCTTATGGTGTCTGTGTAACAAAAAATTTTGACAGAAAGGGTGAAAGAAATGAATTTTGACATCAATGTTCAAGAAGGCATCTTCAGAATGAAGAGACATTTTTATTGTTAGGTCGTGGAAGAATTGAGCATTCCATTTCTGAAGGCGGTAAACTTCAAGCCATGAAACTCAATGAAATTGTGAAGCAAAATAGATTTGTAATTGAGAGACTTATCGATGTTGTGTGCTTCTTAGGTAAACAAGAGCTTGCTTTTAGAGGGCATTTTGAAGAAAGTTCTGACAGCAAAGGTAATTATCTTGAATTATTGGAACTTCTCTCCAGACAAGATCAGTTTTTACGTGATCATTTGCAACACACTTCCAGTTTTAAAGGTACATCAAGTACAATTCAAAATGAGCTGATTGAATCAGTAACTGACGTAATTAATGAACACATTAAAGAAGAATTACATTCCTGCGAGTTTGTTAGTGTGCAAGCAGACGAAACCTTTGATGTTTCTTGTAAAACTCAAATGAGCATCATTCTTTGATTCTGTACGCAAGATGGGCCTAAAGAAAGGTTTGGGATGTTTCAAAAGACAAAACAGCTGTAGGGTTATCAGAAGTTATTATCCATGAACTTAATGCTCAGAAAATTACTGACAAAATAGTTAGTCAAACCTATGATGGGGCCTCTGTAATGGCAGGAGATCGAGGAGGCGTCCAACAGTTTGTGAAACAGGTCTGTCCACGAGCTACATTTTTACATTGTTATGCTCATAAATTGAATCTTGTGTTACTATATTGTTCAAAATCAATCAAACAAGTTTTTGATTAATCTTGTTTTATAATCTTTTTAAGCAAGTTTTGACAACTTTTCGTTTATAATCTTGCAGCTTTCCATACATTTTTCAGTAAATCCTCAAAAAGAACACAGCTGTTAGAAAATAAAGGATTTAGATTACCACAAACATGTACCACCCGCTGGAATTTCAATTCCCGAGCAGTGCATACAATTTATGCAAAATACAATAAGCTGAAAGATGTTTTCCACACAATTACAGATAACATTGAAGAACGGGATGCAGAGTCGTTCAACTGTGCTTCTGGCCTGCTTAATATCTTGAACAAAACACAATTCACTTACCTGCTTTGCCTTTACAAACAAATTTTTGTATATATAGACCACCTTTTTGCACTCCTTCAAAACAAAGTAACATCAGACATAAATATGTGTAATACTGAAATCCAGAAGACCATCAGAGTAATAAAGAATATGAGATCAGGAAATACTGTGAAATCATGTGTTGAAAACTCTAAAAAGATTTGGAACGATTTAAGTATAAGTGAACAAGAATTCGGGTCCTTCAAACTTTTAACCTACGAAATTTTGGACACACTGACTGTACAAATGGAAACACGTTTTGGAGATATTGAAAAGATCAGATTTGTCGAATTGCTGGATCAAAATAGCTTTGGGGGATATAAACTAGATTTTCCTGCAATGAAATTAAACAACATTCTGTCCACGTATCCATTTTTCAACAAAGAACGATTGGAAAATGAATTAAAGAATATTTATGTAGATGAATAAAAACATTTACCCCCTGTAGACCTTCTGAAATTCATAACTAGCAATGGTCTTCAAACCATCTATAAAGAAGTGACATGACATATCAAGTTGGTCTGGACATTTCCTGTTACTACAGCTTCCTCTGAAAGAAGTATGAGCACATTGAAAAGGATAAAAAATTGCCTCCGAAATTCAATGACAAATGAACGATTAAATTCTCTCAGTACAATCGCCATTGAAAAAGTTTAGTTAAAGAACTTTCTATGGGTCAGAGTTTCAAGGAACGTGTAATTGATATTTTTGCAACAAAGAAGAATCGATGTGTGGACCTATTGCATAAAAAAATATAAGGTAAGGAAGCATATTTAAATTTTATCAGCCTACCCAGTACTTACACATTAGCTTCACCACTGATAATTATTAGATATAATAACCTCTGACGAAGCTTATAATAACCAAAAACTAATTCAGGCTATAAAGTAAAAATTTTACATTTTTACCAATATAAAACTTTGTGTTCTGAGTCGATACTGTTATACTTATAATTAGTTAATCAACGTATACGTCATGGTCAACAAAATCCACGAATTTGTTTGTAATTTAAAACAAAAATGGCAAAACATTTTTAAAGTTATAAAAACATTGTTTATTTTCTCATTGCCTCTTTCTGGTTGAACAGCATCGAACAATTAATGAGAAAGCAGCAAAGTATTTCTCTGGACCATTACACAGCAGTGCAGCTGAAGGATAACAGCTATTAAATACCAACACTTGATAAACTGTAACAAACACAGCATAATTCTTTCTAACCAGACTTATTCATATATCATTCATTGTTAGTATATGTTTTATATGCAGGTGTTGAACAAAAGCCAAACAAATTTAAATGCATGTGTAATAGTAAGCAGAGATAAAAAGAACTTTCAAACGAATAGGTAAGAAGTTACATTTTCAGGCTCCTCCTATTTCTACAATACTGTATGGTGGTAATCAGTAATGAATCTTTATAGAGAGACATGGAAGTAGGTTACAGAACATAAAATGAAATCGTTTAGAATAGTGAAATGCTGTACAAGGGAAGTCAGTGAGGAAATGTTGATGAATTTTCAGAATCTACAAGAGAACTGACTTAAATATGACAAAATAGAATGACCACCTGGGAAGAGTGAAGGAAGGTATAAACACAGACATAAACAATATATTTATGTGTTTGTGAAGGAGAAGTATGGGACGACTGGAAAAAGATGCAGATGGTATAAGAGATGACATGGATATCTAAAACTTATAGCAGAGTAAAAGAATAAATGAATAACCATAAAAAGAAAAACCAGAATAATAATAATAAAAAGAAGAAGACAATATTTTGTATCCAGTTCAGTATAGAAAATAAGATGAATATTGGTTCTAGTTGTAATCTGATAAGAATTTTCTGTCTTTTCTTAAACTCTAATAATTATACATTAGTGAAGACGTTACCAAGTCTCAATTTACCAAAAAAATATGAAATTCTCCAGCGCCTTCGGAAAGTCAAAAGTGCATCTAGACAGTCCAAAATTTATGGTGTTCCACGTACCACAATAAATGACATCAAGAAGAATGGTGATCGAATTGAAGAGTTTATGTGCAAAATCGAAGCTGCAGAAGGGAATGTGTTTGAAAAGAAAAAGATCTCTGACAGCCACTCTAGAAAATTAGATGAAGTTCATATGATTCACTTAGCACTGCTCTAAGGAATTCCATTAAGTAGGCCATTAGTACATATTTGTCAAGTATGAAACACTCATTGATTATCGTTTTTAAATCAATGTATAAATTAGTTAAAGAATATTTTAGGTTAAGGGAGTTCGGTAATTCAAAATTCCTGTAAGTATTAAATTCTGTGTTATTCGGTATATACTATTTAGATTTCTCGCAATGATGATCTGAAGGCGTTTTCTGGAAACATTCCAGGAAGATTCGTATCGATTTGTGTATCAAATACTGTAAATAAATGTATTATATGTGTCAAAATATTAATATTAAAAAATAATAATGTTTTTCTCAAAATAACAGAATACACATGTAGTCCTTAGGAACACGTTATTCATTATTAATAAGATTCATTATTATAAATTTTATTTTAATGTTTATATATAAATGGTAGCATAATTCAATGTAAAACACATCATATCATTTTAGCGGAAGTAAAATAGGTAGGCCTACATGTGTAATATACAATACATGTACAGCAAGCTATAAGAAAATTAATTTTAAATAGTGTTTTACGAAATTGCAATAAATCTAAATGCCAAATGAAAGTAACGCTACTGATTAAATTTGAAGCACACAGAAAGTTGGGTAAGAGAAAGTCGTGTGATGTTTCACACCAGATTTTTTGCATACAGCTCTGAATTGTAGAGTACTCAAGGTTTGTTGATTTTGATGAAGGTCGGCTAAGGGCTAAGGTAAAGGGGTAGTTTACCTGCAACGTTTTCTATAAATGAAAATGGTAGTTGAAGGGGAAGGGAATAATTTTTTATCAAGTACGCTAACGTGTGGTGGTATACGTAGTGACCACAGTTCTGTGGTTAAGGTTGAAGAAAGAAATAGTTTCTATAGAATTATTATTTCATTTCGAACTGAATTCTAGTAAATGATTTTAAATATAAATCTTAGGACATGGAAGTACTATATGGTTCTCCATACCGATTTTTAAAATTATTTTGGATTAAACTATTAATATAATGAAAAAATGCATCAAAAGTGTGTACATTAGTAATGTGTCATTGACTATCATAACTTTATAACCGTATATTAATATATAATTTTTTTTTACAGAATATGAAGAACATTTACCAGCACCTTCTACGAGTCAAACCTCGGATGATTCTCCACCAGCTGAAATGTCTGTCATAGCATCCTGCAAAATTCCTGTGGAAACGGAATCTTCTTGCGTTTTAAGAATGTATCCTATATCGTCGCCTACATCAACTGTTTTCTAATATTCCTCAAACATTATTCTCTGAGATTAATAGTGGTAAACCTGAATGTACCTCCCATTCTGAATCAGAAGATGAAGAACATAGTCAGCAACCATATGAAACACTTTCAGAGCTTGGATGCTTTATTAGCCCCAAAGAACGTGGTTCAATAGAAATTAAAAAAGCGTTTATGGAGAAGCATCCGATTCAGGTCAGTGATGGAAAAGGAAAAAAATTACAATTTGAACCTTCAAAATTGTACTACCGGACTTTGCTTAGTGGAGAAAAAATTCATAGAAAATGGTTATCCTACTCTATTGATCTGAATAAGGTATACTGTGCCTCCTGCATGGCCTTCGGTGATAAAGATAACAGAGATTCCGCTTTTATTACTGGACATGACGTGTCTATCAAACATATATATATATATATATAAAGCTGTAGAAATCCACAAAAATGCACAGAATCATAAACTCGCAGTGACAGCAGCTTTCCAATGCCTCCAGGGGTGTGATATTACAACTCTTATTAACTCAAATCAAGCAAAAAAGAGAGCTAAGGAAATAGAGATAAGAAGATTAGTCATTCAGCGAATAATTGACATAGTCCTATTTATAGGAAGACAAGGTATTTCCAATAGGGGGCACAGAGCAGAAGGTGCACATTCTCTGGGCTCCTCAGAGAATCATGGAAACTTTCTGGAATTGGTATTACTAGTTGCAAAGTATGACGTCATTTTATATAATCATGTGGAACAGTGCATTGAAGACAGTAAAAGAAACAGACAAAAAATAATGAAAAAAAAAGAAGAAACTGGAAGGGCAAAAAAAGGACAAATCGGTAGGGGTTCTCTATTAACCTTTTTATTGAAAGGCTTTGTAAATAAAATAATCAACATCATTGGAGCATTAGGGCGCAATTTGATATTGAAAGACCTCCATGACAGCGTTATTTGTAGCTTAATGGTAGATACCACACAGGACGTTGCAGTGATGGATCAATTAGCTATTTGCATCTGATATGTATTGCAAGGGACGGTATATGAACGATTTTTAAGTCTAACCGTTGTAGAAGACACGAGTGGTGCTGCACTGTATGAGCATATAAACACAGAGCTGTCGAAGCAAGGGATTTCGACCTCCAAAATAGTCGCTTGTTCTTTTGATGGAGCAAGTAATATGAAAGGCTGCTACAATGCAGATTTAATTTTTACGCATTGTATGGACCACGTCTTAAACTTAGTTTTAGCTGATTCTACAGGAAAAATTCTTCAATCAGAAAACTTATTTGGATTAGTGCAGGAAACTGCTGTGTTCTTGAGTACATCAAGAAAAAGAATGGGTGTATGGCAAAAAGAAACAAAAAAGGAGCATCGTGGGCATGCAAAAGTGTACAAATTACATAAGATCCGTGCCACTAGATGGTGGAGCAAACATAAAGCTCTATCGTCAATTGTAGATGAAGAATTCCTAGTTGATAGTAAAAAAAAATTCAAGTTGATCCAAGTTATTACGGTTTTGCTAAATATTTCAAACGGCAGGTTCGACTCCCAGACGAGATTTATGGCCAGGAATTTAATAAGTCTATGGTCAACATTTGAAAACGTTTTCATGGCTTTCGTTTTACTTGATATATTTTTGGTAACTTCACCTGTATCAAAGTTTTTACAGAGTAAAAGTATAGATTATGCTAGGGCTTGGGACTTAGTACACAATTTACTAAAACAAATTAACAGTAAAAGAAGTGATGAGCGTTTTGATTTTATATACAACAAATCGAAAGAATATGCGAATGTAGTTAGTAGCAATTTTATTGACGATGGTGAGTGTAGAGATAGAGTTAGATTTTAAGGAGAGAAGGGTTTCCCAAAAGAAACGAATGCCTGGCGAGAAAGAGAAAGCAACAGACAATAGTGCTCAGATACCTGCTTCTCAAAAATAAAAAATAATTTATTTTGAAATAATTGATTGCATCCGTTCAATATTGAGGAGCGATTTGAACCTAACAAAGATATTCTTAATGATTGTTCCTGGCTGAATCCTAAAAAATTTCCTGAGATCTTAAAAATAGAAGAATTTTCATCTGGAGAGTTGAATAGTATTGCTAAACGTTCAAAAGTTGATAGAAGTACTTTATTAGTTGAACTAAGGCAATTTGCTGGTCAATACTCAAATTTGATCAAGATGGAAAAAGACAAAGAAGTCAAAAGAAAAATGGCCTTAAATAATGATGAAGACGAATATTCAACAGACTCGCAAGAATTCGAAAACGAAACGCAGACAAATGACAACGAGCATTGTTCAAAAAGGAAATGCTATGAATGTTTATCGTGTGCATTTCCCCTTATTTATGAACTCTCCTTATCTGGACTATTCACGAATTTATATATTGTTTATAAGTTTGCTCTAACTCTTCCCTCCACGCAAGTTACTTGTGAAAGAGTATTTTCGAAACTTAAAATAATAAAGAATAGGTTAAGAAGCAGTATAAACGAAGAGTTATTATCTGATCTTTTGTTGATGAATATTGAAAGAGATATATTTGCAGATTTAGATAAATATTTAGTTATCGATAAAGTAGGAGCAACTTCTGAAGAACTGAAAAAAAAATTATTAATTTAAGTTATAAGCTGGTTTGTTTGGTTATTATTTTTTTTTTTGGTAATTAATAAAGTGTGGTGATTAATAAAGCTCTTACGTTTGTTAATTATTTTCTGCCTAATATACAAAAATAAGAATTATAAATAAGATCAAATTCTGCATAATTTTCTGCATGATTTTCTCTACAATTGTTCTGCAGAAAATTCTTCAGCGATTTCGCGCATTTTTTCCACAAATAAGTTCTACAGAATATCTGCAGGAATTTATGCATACATTTTTTAATGTTCTACACAAACAGGTTATAGGTACAACAGTATGCATACCTATTAAACACTTAGGGGCCTCCAAAAGGCTCGGAGCCGACTGCTCCCAGTGGAGCCAGACCGCCACTGCAACAAGCTTACTACAAGCAATAGACCAAGGCACCATTGAGTGTTTTAAGAGGTGGTGCAGTATGTGCTATTTACAAATTTGGCACTCTGTGAAAACAATATGGACACTAAACAATTTTTGAAGGCATACATTGTAAAGGATGTAACATATAATACGGCTGATGCCTGGCAAAGTATTCTGGAAAACACTCTAAAATCTGCCTGGAATAAGTTGCAGCTACCTGATTTGTTTGATATCTGCTAATCCCTACCAGCATTAACAATTTGAATGAAGACGACGTCAAAAATTAGTGAGAAATAGACTTATCGGATGTAGGCTATGAAATTTTTAGTGATGATGAAATTGTTACTTATGTATCCACAGAACGTACAGAAGCTAATGATGAAGAAGATGACCAGCCAATAAAATCTACAATCTCTCATAAGGAGGCCATTCAATCACTGACTACAGCAATCAAGTGGTATGAAGACCAAGATGAAGCAGAACTGCCTAAAATAATTTCACTGCTCCAGATACATAATTTGGGTCTTGAATAGTACGGTCGAAAAAAAAACTCAAGAAAATTATAGATTTTTTCCACAATCACTAATCAATTTTTTTTGCGATTACAGTGCTTAACTTGTTTGAGTTTGAAAATTTCCAGCAATAAATATTTTAGAGCATAACATTAGTATTGTACATTGCTAGTGTTGTAATGAAACATTTTATATTGTCTTTAATGGGTTTGTTTCTTACTCTCTCACTAATTTATCTATTTCACTAATTTGTCACCACTTTGGTCCTGTAGGTGACAAATTAGTGAGGTTCTGTTGTATAAAGTTTTTTGTGAACATAGTGTGCAGACTTTCTGAAGGTGGTCCAATAGTTGCAAGAGGTGCTGAGAGGTATTAATTCTGTCAAATTATTAAAGGTTCCTAGTTTGTAGTTAAAACAAAATTCCTGAGAACTAATTATAAATATAATACTACTGACTCGGAGCACTCATTTTTTATTAGTAAAAACGCAAAACTTTTACCATGTAGCCTGAACCAGTTTTCACTTATTACAAGCTTCATTAGAGGCTTGTCATGGGCAACAAAATCCAGTAATCCTCGGAACTAGGTCCCCCTCATTTACTATTTTCTTAAAACTTTGAGTCCCATTTTTGGTCTGTGGTGCTATAATGTTAAAGAATCTTTACAGTAAACACTACATTCAGATTTATGTTTAAAATTCCCTTTAGTCTGTCGCCCAGCTAGAATTTTACAATTTTATAAGTTTTTAGACGTTTTTTGTTCAAAAATTTTGAAATTTCATAAATTGCACACTATATTCAGATTGTGGTTAAAATTCTCTTTAATTTGGTACTGCATGTGGATTTTTGAAATTTGTCACATTTTTGCCCCTCACATTTTGGCTCTTATCCCCTATTTTCTGGATCTTAAAAACAGTAGGGGTCTGTAGACATGCATTCCAAATTTTACTAAAATTGGTTGATATGTTCACACGTTATAAGACATAGCCCAAATCAGATAGATAGGTCAAGTTACAACTGAAACTCACTTCACTTATTCAAAAGTTAAATAAGTGATGGCAAACAACCATTTTTAAAATTTACATTTCATTTTCTGTCAGAGCATATTTTAAGCAATAAAATAGGTGGCACTAGTGCCGCCTAGAGGCAGGTATTAGTGCCAGTGCCTAAAAGTGACATAAAGGGGGAGAAATCAACAAATCATGAAGGCTCAATTACAGTTGTGCCGCGACTAGTAAAATAACATCGCGGCGAGTTTTAATTATTTTATTTTTACGTCTATATTTCGCCTAGACATAGCTTCTGCCGCGTGTCGTCTGCTATGGCAGCGAGCCGTTCAGTTACGCATCGTCGCGCGCTCTGTTGATTAATTGCCGGAACCACGGTCTCCCCCGAACGGCTTTCCACGTTGGGAAGCGTCCAGTTGCTTCCCGTACCTCAACCTACTATCGTCTGAGCGCCGGCGACAGAAAAAAAAGATTTCTGTCTGTCCTTCTCCTTTCTGCCATGGGCGTGTAAATTTTGTAAAGGACCTCTGGTGAGATTCTTTTGATTATACCTTGTTATTAAGTAAAATGAAAATGTGCGTAAATATATTTATAATTCGGACGGAATTGGATCAAGATGTGTGCGTGTTTCTGGTCTGGTACGAACATGGTAAAGCCACATGGAAAAATCTTTTATAACTGCTTTAAAATTAATAAAACAGCTTCAGTATGATTTGATTACATTTTATACTTACTGACTGTAACGTAAAGGTGCCACTGATATATTCACAAACTGGCAATGTATCGAATGACTTAGCGTAATCGAGGCCAGGTGGTGAATTCTCTAGATAAAAGCATCCGCTATTATAAAGTACTAGCATTAGCTCTTTGAGTAAGAAATGATTATAGCTTCTACTGTGGTTCAGTTAATTAGTAAAATGTAATTGGTTCAATTGTTAAAACTCTGTGCGAGCCACTTGTTGTATCTGAAGTGTGATGTGTAAGTGCGACACTAGAGTTGAGTTGGGTGTTTGTGAATTATTATTAGTGCCGTTTGCTACAAAATACATGTGCTTATAGGGTTCCGAACAAGCCAAGGGCTTGAGGCAGAACCGATGGCGATGACTACATCTATCGCCATCAGCTGAGCATTGCTGCATAGCTCCCCGTTTCGTCGCCGGACGTTAAGGATGGGACCCGCAATAAATACAGGATGAATCTCCCGGATCCTGAACCAGCAACTTGCTAAACATCGAGGCATGAGCTAACCATCTACCTCAGCACGTGGTAACAGCCTTACACCAGGTGAAACAATTCAAATTATTCAAAGTCGACCTCGCGACATATTTTGCCATACTATTGCAGTGAAAATATAAAAGAATAGAGAAGTTACATTCCGTTTTTGTGAGTTAAATTGCAGTTAAACAGTAGATGTCTGTTCATTATGTACACGTTTATAATTCAGTGGTACTAATCTGTAAATTATTAATAAGTCAATAATTGTATGCCGGGCTAGCAGGCATGTACCGAGCGATTGTTTCATTCCGTTTTCTATTTATTCAAATTCTTTTTTATTCGTCGGATTAACTGGTTGTGCGGTTCCATGAATTACCACGCCAGGGCAGCTCGTACTGCTGTTTAAAATTTTGTACACTGAGTTCTAACGTGTATTACCGTTTTCTTATTTACCACTTTTACCGAGCATGGGTACTTCCCATTTTAACCTTTAAATTTTTTTTCTTTTTGTTTCTACAATTCGTTTCCTTTCATTGTGGCTAGTTCATGTTAGCACGTTGGCGCATATGTGTGCTGGTCCGTGGCATGCTGCATGCTGTCGGCCATATTTAACTGAAAGTCATGTACTATAGTAAATTCGCGTGTTATGTTGCGGCCTTTCTTTTCTCATGTTTTATTTAGTTTCGTTTGTGCATTTTCTAGTTTTCAGTTCAATCGGGATGTGCATGCTTGAAGCCTGGGCGAAACTCGAGCTGTTGTGATTGAGAATTCCATGAAGATCATAGTATATTTATATATAATAGTGATTAATATTGAGAATGCATAGAAGAATTTACAAACACTAATAATTGTTAGCATACCCGTTGGCTCATTGTCAGATTATTATTATTTGTCAGTAGGCATTATGCCAATTTAATTTAGTGAGGATTAATCATTACATGGAGTGATTGCTATAATTTAAAGGGAATGCTAATTATTGAAGGTTTAAAGTCACCTGAAAAGAGTTTTTCAAAATCATGCGTTGGCTTGGTGTGGGTGCTGGTTATGTGCAGTATTAATTGGAGTTGTTGAGTATTATAAGTCCCCCGTAAAGCAACAAATAGAATGATTAATCATTGCTGGGCTCTCGTTCTGACACTTAGAGTGAATATTTTTGGTTGGCTGTTGTAGTTCTTTAATTTAAATTATGATGCTGAATTACCGAGGGCCTTATGAATGTTTAAGCTGAACTATAGGGTGGCTCTATAGAAGATTACTGTCCTAAAATAAATGTATGTATAACACCAATGGATACTGTTGCAATAAGATCTAAAACAAAATAAATGTTGTTATGTTAATCCTGAGTTTTATTTGCAAGTCCTGTCGCAATGGGTTCGATGCATTTTATGCTTCATCTAGGCCATCTGCCTAGTCGTAAAATTACGGGATACCCCTTAAAAAAAAAAAAAATAATAATGGGACTAAGGCGTTTCAAATGGTAGCAGAGCGTGGTTAGATTATGTGACAGAACTTGCAAATTTGGGGGATTTTTTTTTGAAAAAGGTAATAAATTTAGTAGACAGAAAATTTGGGTTTGACTCTGGTAATGAATTGATAAATGCGGGTCCTAATTGAAAGGTGATGTAGAATGCTGTGTCCATTAAGGGCAATATTATTGATGTTTGTGTTAAGTTTAGGGTATGCATATTATTATTATTATGTTCATTGTGCTTGTACGGGCTATTTGTAAACCAGGTACCAGCGCAGGTCATGCACACGGGATTCCTAGATTGTTCTGATTATTGAGATTCTTTAGTTCGCCGGAAGCCCTTGTGGGTAGTGAAGTTAGATTGAGTTAGATAAATGGGTGAATTGTTCCCGAGTTAGGCGTACTCTGATTTATTTCCTTGTTGGATGCTGTGTGGTCGGGCCTGTAGTCGGTGTTATTGACGATGGCAAAGAGTAGATATCTTATGACATTTTGACATTAGTGACATTGATATTTATGTTGTTGTTAGGTATATAGTTGTGAGGTTTTGATATGTCATATGATGTGCTGTGTTACTTGTTGTCCTGTTTGGTGTCATGGGGAGCTTGCTCGGCATGTCAACTCTCTCGAGCTCTTGCTCCGCTGGGGAACCCGGAGGTCACTTGCATGGAGGCAAGTCTTTTCTGTCTGTGTTGTGATGTTAGTGTTAGATTGTTGTTTGTGTACTGTAAGTCTGTAAATTTTGGGGGTCAGTGTTCAGCCTGCTGAATTGAAAAGGAAACTGTTATAGAGAGTTGGTCGGTCCTAGGTTAGTTACTCAGTTGCTGTCTAGTGATACGGGTTAGTTTATTTAGGGTAGGTTTCGACGTCACGTAAGGAAAGAGGTTTTGCAAATATGTCTTAGGTTGTTCATAATAAGGTTATTGCAATATCATATCTCAATCTTATAAAATTCGTTGTTGGTTGTTTTATGGGGATTCTAGATATTGTCCAGAGGAGTTATATTCAGAGTATTCTCTAAGAACAGAGGAGGTGAAATGTTAATGGTATTGTCCTAGTAAATTATAAGCAGCTGTATCGTTGTAAACTATGTGATCGAGGCGAGTTGGAACCTGACCCGGTGATAGCCGCCTGCATGGTGTAATTTATTATTGTTCTCTTAATCTGATAAACCGTGGTTGCCTCATCTAACTGTTCTATGTTTGATATACCAATTTCACGGCCAACCTGGTTTGTTCATCAGCTAATTTATTATTGATATTGAATTTTGTTTGTTAAATACCATGCCGCATTCTCGGTTGAATTCCCTGGTGTTTCTTTTCGGTTAAGAGAGAGTGTTGTATAGGCTGTTCAGTAGAGAAGTAACCCCCCCCTCTAGTTACGGTGTGTAGTCGAACTGTTAAATAAGAGATATGGGATTGATGTTCGCGTGCCCTCGATGCGGTCTTCTCTGCTTTGCTAATCGGGTCCGTCCGCCCTAGTGTAGGGACGTGGGCCAGTCATATGTCAAGGATTGTTGATGCCTTGTTTTGTTCCATATAGCTGGTCGGTCCACGAG
Source organism: Magicicada septendecula (assembly GCA_034769895.1). Lineage (NCBI taxonomy): Eukaryota > Metazoa > Arthropoda > Insecta > Hemiptera > Cicadidae > Magicicada > Magicicada septendecula. The sequence continues at coordinate 308,800,027 of CM068376.1, forward strand.
GTGGACAGTAGTAGTATGGTCACTCACATATCAAGGTTAGTGACACCTTGTTTGGTCCTATGAACGCGTATGTGAGTGGCAGCGGTAGGAGTAGATGGTGGTCACCAGTGAGGGTGACGTGTAGGGGCGGTCCCGTGGGATTGGCGTGGCGGAGAGGGTCGTGTGGGGATGGTCGGAGTTGTGTTGAGGGTTATTCAGTCCTGAGTGGGGGGATGGAAGTGCCATAGGTCAATGGTAGTGGTCCGGTTTTGGTTTTGATGGGGTCTCAGTTGTTCAGTGTAGGAGGCCTTAGGAGGTCAAAACTCAGAGAAGGTGTACCCGAATCTCGTCTTTCTTCTTTTCTCCTTCTGTCTCTTCTCACTGTATGCTGACCCTGATAAAGTCAGCATGCAGTACCCGCACACTTACATAGATACACTCCCATGCACACATGCATACACACTATACTTATTCCATCGTTTTCTCTCTGAGCCTCTGTTCTCCTGAGTGTGGATAAGCTCTGAGATTTCCCGGCAATCCCATGTTGTTTATATGCACGTAAGGGTCTAGAGGACCGGGTTCCTTTACGGTGGATTCCCACGTTTTGAGTTTTATAGGCAACCAGGTTGCCTTTTTGGAGTGGGGGTGTGCCGCGACTAGTAAAATAACATCGCAGCAAGTTTTAATTATTTTATTTTTACGTCTATATTTCGCCTAGACATAGTTTCTGCCGCGTGTCGTCTGCTATGGCAGCGAGCCGTTCAGTTATGCATTGTCGCGCGCTCTGTTGATTAATTGCCGTAACCACGGTCCCCCCCGAAAGGCTTTCCACGTTGGGAAGCGTCCAGTTGCTTTCCGTACCTCAACCTACTATCATCTGAGCGCCGGCGACAGAAAAAAAAGATTTCTGTCTGTCCTTCTACTTTCTGCCATGTGAGCCGCCTTATTGCCCCTTCTCAAAGTTTTAAGACATTTTTTTTTTAATCTAATTTTTTTTTTTTTTGTCAAGGGGAAGGCGACCCGTAATTTTTAGAACTAGGCAGATGGCCTAGATGAAGCATAAAATGCACTGAGCCCATTGTGACATGTCTTGCAAATAAAAGTCAGGATCAACGTAACAACATTTATTTTTGTGTAGATGATATAGCACAGTGTACAACAGATATACATACGTTTATTTAAAGATAGAAATGTTCAGCCTAAACCTTCATGAGGCACTCAGCAATTCATCACAATTCATCATCATAAATCAATACAATAATACGGAATATAAATAATAAGTCAATTGCAACATTTTTACAACAACCAAACATTCACACTTGAGTGAAGGAAGGAGAGCGACCAGCCATGATTAATCATTCGGTTTGTTGCTTTAAGATAACTCAGCAACCTGAACAAGTTCAATTAATACGGCATATGACCATCAGCACCAAGCCAATACATGGCTTTTAAAAAACCTCTTTTTAGTTGACCTTAGGCCTTCCATAGTTAGCACTCCTTTTAAGCTAGAGCAACCACTGCAGGTAATGATCAATCATTGCTAAATCAATTCCCCCTTTCTTTTTTACAATGCCTACTGACAAATAATAATCATAATCTCATAATAACCCAACGGGTATACTAACAATCAGTGCTTGTACATTTGTAAATACCTTTTCAACATTAATCACTCGTGTATGTAAATCTATTATAATCATTATAAAATTAGCATACAATCAGCACAGCTCGAGTTCGCCCAGGCTGCAAGCATGCACACCCGATTGGACTGCGAAATAAAAAACGCTCAAATGAACCTAAATAAAATATGAAAAAGAAAGACAGCAAGGTAACACGATAATTTACAAATTTGAATGACTTCCGGATAGATATGGCGGACAGCATGAGTTGACCAGGTGTGATAATTCATGACACTGCACAAACAGTTAATCCAAGGAAATAAAGAATTTGAACAAAAAGAATGAAACAATCGCACTGTACATGCCTGCTATTCTGGCATACAATTATTGGCTCACAATTATTGACTTATTAATAGTTTAGTAATCAGTGCACATAATGAACCGACATGTTCGGTTTTGATCAACTACTGTCTAACTGGTATATAGTTCACAAAAACGGAATGTAACTGTTTTATACTTTTTATATTTCACTCAATAGGTGTGAGAGAATATGTCGCGAGGTCGACTTTACATAATTGGAACAGTTTCACCTGGTTTAAAGCTGTTACTGCGTGCTGAGGCAGATGGTCGGCTCAGGTCCCAGTGGGTAGTGAGTTGCTGTTTCAGGAAGCCGGGAGATTCATCCTGTATTACATAGCGGGTCCCATGCCTAACGCCGGCGATGAAATAGGAGAGCTAGTCAGCAATGCTCAGGCTGATGGCGACGGGTGTAGTTGTCGCCATCCTTCTGTCCTGAGTCCCTGGCTGGTGCAGGAACCCTACAAGCACAGGTATTTTGTAGAAACGTCTTTACAATAATTTATAATCAGCAAACTCAACTCTAAAGTCGCACTTACACCACACTACAAAAAAAAACAAAGTCGCTCGCACGGAGTTTATCAACTGAACCAATTGCATATTACGAATTAAATATGCCACAGTAAAAGGTATAATTGCATCTTAGTCAAACAGTTAAGGTGAGCACCTTATAACGTCATGTGCGTTCATGTAACGAGTTCGCCACGTGGCCTCAATTACTCTAAGTTAAACTGAATTGATCAGTGGTTATTTTAATATTCCATTAACCTTAATCTTCACAATTTAGTAAGTAATGAATGTAATTGATTTACCAAAAATATATTCTTAATCAGTTTCAGGCAGTTACAAAATAACTGGCCACGTGACAGCAAATACCTCAACCTACTATCATCTGAGCGCCGGCGACAGAAAAAAAGATTTCTGTCTGTCCTTCTACTTTCTGCCATGGGCGTGTAAATTTTGTATAGGACCTCTGGTGAGTCTCTTTTGATTATACATTGTTATTAAGTAAAATGAAAATGTGCGTAAATATATTTATAATTCGGATGGAATTGGATCAAGGTGTGTGCATGTTTCTGGTCTGGTACGAACATGGTAAAGCCACATGGCAAAATCTTGTATAACTGCTTTAAAATTAATAAAACAGCTTCAGTATGATTTGATTACATTTTATACTTACTGACTGTAACGTAAAGGTGCCACTGATATATTCACAAACTGGCAATGTATCGAATGACTTAGCGTAATCGAGGCCACGTGGTGAATTCTCAAGATGAAAGCATCCGCTATTATAAAGTACTAGCATTAGCTGTTTGAGTAGGTAAGTAATGATTATAGATTCTACTGTGGCTCGGTTAATTAGGAAAATGTAATTGGTTCAACTGTTAAAACTCTGTGCGAGCGACTTGTTGTATCTGAAGTGTGGTGTGAAAGTGCGACACTAGAGTCGAGTTGGGTGTTTGTGAATTATTATTAATGATGTTTGTTACAAAATACATGTGCTTATAGGGTTCCGAACAAGCCAAAGGCTTGAGGCAGAACCGATGGCGATGACTACATCTATCGACATCAGCTGAGCATTGCTGCATAGCTCCCCGTTTCGTCGGCGGACATTAGGGATGGGACCCGCAATAAATACAGGATGAATCTCCCGGATCCTGAACCAGCAACTTGCTAAACATCGAGGCATGAGCTAACCATCTACCTCAGCATGTGGTAACAGCCTTACACCAGGTGAAAGAATTCAAATTATTCAAAGTCGACCTCGCGACATATTTTGCCATACTATTTTGCAGTGAAAATATAAAAGAATATAGAAGTTACATTCTGTTTTTTGTGAGTTAAATTGCAGTTAAACAGTAGATGATCAAAACTGAACATGTCTGTTCATTATGTGCACGTTTATAATTCAATGGTACTAATCTGTAAGTTATTAATAAGTCAATAATTGTATGCCGGGCTAGCAGGCATGTACCGAGCGATTGTTTCATTCCGTTTTCTATTTATTCAAATTCTTTTTTATTCGTCGGATTAACTGGTTGTGCGGTTCCATGAATTACCAAGCCAGGGCAGCTCATGCTGCTGTTTAAAATTTGGTACACTGAGTTCTAACGTGTATTACCGTTATCTTATTTACCACTTTTACCGAGCATGGGTACTTCCCATTTTAACCTTTAAATTTTTTTTTATTTGTTTCTACAATTCGTTTCCTTTCATTGTGGCTAGTTCATGTTAGCACGTTGGCGCATATGTGTTCTGGTCCGTGGCATGCTGCATGCTGTCGGCCATATTTAACTGAAAGTCATTTACTATAGTAAATTTGCGTGTTATGTTGCGGCCTTTCTTTTCTCATGTTTTATTTAGTTTCGTTTATGCATTTTCTAGTTTTCAGTCCAATCGGGATGTGCATGCTCGCAGCCTGGGCGAAACTCGAGCTGTTGTGATTGTTTGAGAATTCCATTATGCCAATTTAATTTAGTGATGATTAATCATTACATGGAGTGATTGCTATAATTTAAAGGGAATGCTAATTATTGAAGGTTTAAAGTCACCTGAAAAGGGTTTTTCAAAATCATGCATTGGCTTGGTGTGGGTGCTGGTTATGTGCAGTATTAATTGAAGTTGTTGAGTATTATAAGTCCCCCGTAAAGCAACGTAAAGCAACAAATAGAATGATTAATCATTGCTGGGCTCTCGTTCTGACACTTTATGTCACTTTATGAGAGTGAATATTTTTGGTTGGCTGTTGTAATTTTGTAATTTAAATTATGATGCTGAATTACCAAGGCCCTTATGAATGTTTAAGCTGAACTATAGGGTGGCTGGGTGGCTCTATAGAAGATTACTGTCCAAAAATAAATGTATGTATAACACCAATGGATACTGTTGCAATAAGATCTAAAACAAAATAAATGTTGTTATGTTAATCCTGAGTTTTATTTGCAAGTCCTGTCACAATGGGCTCGGTGCATTTTATGCTTTATCTAGGCCATCTGCCTAGTCCTAAAAATACGGAACGCCCCCTCAAAAAAAAAAAAAAAAAAAAATTGGTGGGAACTGAGGCGTTTCACAGTACTTTATATATTTTTAAGTAGACCAGTGATAAAGACTTTGAATTTGTAACAGGCCTCCATGTAGTAGTAATGTACAGTACTTATTGAATATTACATAATAAATTATAATGAATGCATTTGAGTGTTTGTGGTTTGTTTTTAATTTTCCTAATGTCTAAAGCATTTGTGTCTATTTTTACAGTTAATTTCACAAGGAAAGAATGAACATGATCATGATCAAGTTAAAATTCAAATTACATAAAAATCACACACACACACACACACACACACACACACACACACACACACACACACACACACACACACACACACACACACACACACACACACACACACACACACACACACACACACATTGGTTGGTTTAGAGGTGCCTAGTGCAAATTCCTTATAATATGCTCTGTTTTCTGTAGTTCATGATTTCTCTTTTGCTAGTATCGGTACTATCTACTCAACATCATGATAACCAACAATACTCACAATAATCAAGAACATGTAAAACTGTAAAAGGATTACATAGAATTCAACAATAGGTGAGGATGGGAAAGGACATTGGGACAAAAGATGGATCATTGTGGGGATATACTTTATCTGGCTCCTTGGTCTGTCAAGAGATTGATTGGAGTACACAAACCTCTTTGCCTACATAGACAATGAAGCAGTATCCTCTTAGATGTGTGTTACATTAGGCATACTAATTAAGTATATGCGTTTAGTTTAGAAATTAGAATAATTGTTATATCAGTAAAAACCATTCTAAGCTTGTTTAAAGTTATAGAAGTTTTCCTTTTTTTGTATACTTCTTTACAATTTTGAAAGTTGATCAACACAAAAATTTTATGTGGAAACCTAAATTGTTAGTCAGCGGAAGTGTATATGTCAAAGTGCATCTAAAACTATGTGGTTTTGCAATTAACAATAGGGTCTATTTATAGGGCAAATAAATGAATTTTGTACGATGATTAGAATTATACAAATAGATCCAGTAATTCTCAGCTTGGCTATTTATAAGGACCTTTGCAAACAAATCATGCATGCTTTCATTTATAACATGCATAATGTGATTTATTTTTTATACTGTGTATGTTTTGATAAATTTATTTATAAATATTTCAACATTCTCAATTGTAAGTTATGTTTTTGCTTACTTTTGTACATCTTTTGCAAGCAGTCACAGTGCAAAACAATGCACACACATGCACGTGCGTGCGTGCACACACACACATAAATGCATGCACGCACGCGCGTGCGCACACACACACACACAATCAGCATGTACATATTTTTACTTTCTTCCATTCCTTGCTACTATACTTTCTCCTCATTTTCTTCCTCTTTCTCTTCGTTTCAACCTCTACTGTAAAGCTGATACAGTAATAATTAAAAAGCCTTTCCCCATCAACCCAGTTCTGGCCTTCAATGCACAGAAAACCCCCCAGCTCATCAGTAAAGAAGGAGGAAAAGAAAAAATCACTGATCCCCACGGTAATAGTCTCGTTTGGTTAATATTTTCCCTGTGCACAAATATATATCTGTGAAAAAAAAAAAATGACAAAAGCAGCAAGTTGACAAGCCAGTTTGTTTTCACTGCCTCAGTGTAATAGCCACTAGTTCTTTGAGGTAATGTATTATCTCCTATGGAGTGGGGGGTAGTTCAACTTTTACTTCATTATTGTACTATACTGGAATTTCCACAAGCAGTAGGTTCAATTTTAAGTTGTAGTAGACATTTTATGTTTGATAAATCTGTTAATAGGTTCCTCATGTCTCAGTACTGAAAGCAAATTGTTTTAAAGCAATTTTCTCGTTTTTAAGGAACCTTGCTTTGGTTCTATAACAGTGGCGGCTCGTGGATTCGAGGATTGGTGAAGCAGAACGGTGGCAGTCCCCCCCCCAATCATTTATGTGAATATGTTTCTTCCTGTTTTGGAATCATGAATAACATATGGAGACAAAAGAAAAGTATGTTAATAAAATTTACAAATAAAGTAGTTAAAAATAGTAAGTACTTACAGGCTTGCATTTTATTTCTTGAACACAAGGTCAATTCTCCTCTCTTTCAAATATGCAAACTTGTCGATAATGTCGTCATAAAATGGTTGTACATTATTTAATTCGTTTAACAGTTCCTTTTCTATGGAAATTTTTGATAAGTTAGTAAGTCTGTCCTCTGTCATTGTATTGCGCAGGTATGATTTTATTCTTTTTAAACAAGAAAAACTTCGTTCTACGGAAACGCTTTTGGATGGAATAGTTACTATTAAACAAAACAGTTTGTAAGCTTCTTTAAAGATGTTCCTGTTGACAGCTAAAAGTTCCATCAAATTTAGTGTTTCCATTTGTCTGTATTGCTTATCCTCATAAATAAGCTGTAATTCGTTTTTCAGTCTTTGGAAATCGGTAAACAGATTAGGGTAGCACACCTTTAAGTTACTTAATGCATCCGTGGGAAAGTTTTCAAAATACGTTACGAACTTTGAAGTATCCATTAATGTAACAAACTGAAGCTTTTCCATATCATTAAAACGTGTGGCTATTTGTACTGAAAGGTTATCTAAAATTTCATAATACAGAATTTTGTATTTTTCAAAAAGTTGATCTCGTGTGAGTGTAATTCTTTTCTGCCATTCATGGTATTCAGTTGGAACTGTTGTTTTTGAAGCAGCTAAATCGAAAATTTTCATAAATGCATCATCAGTTCTTTTGCTATTTATGAGTGTTTGCGTATTTTTAACTTGCGAGATACAGAAATTAATGTCAAATGATTCTTTTGTAGCACATCGAAGAGAGCATCCGTGGCTCCAAAAATATCGTTAAAAACGACAACCAAAAGCGTAAATTAAATCATTAAATTTATTTAAGAAGCCATCACTCTGCCTAATTGATGTTTGATCATAATTTGAATCGTTCACAATTTTAGTGAATACTTCTTTTAATGAATCCCATTCGTTATATATAGTAGGCTATTCACAATTTTGGAATTAGACTTCCATCGCGTAATAACGGAAGTAGGGATTCGTCTTCCAACGACTGTGTCTACTGCGTAAGTTCGCCTAGCAGAACTGTGGAAAAAAGACGGTAAACCGTTAACAGTTGCAAAAAATATCCGACATTGCGAAATGATGTTGCAGCTTTGTTGTAGCACTAGATTCAAACGATGCGCCATGCAGTGAACAAAAACCGCTTGTGGCACTACTTCTTTGATTTTTGCCTGAAGACCATTTAATTCCCCTGACCATCAAAACACTGGGGAATAAGTTTTGATTTATAGTCAAATTTTTCGAGGGACTATAACACAACGTGAAACAGTGTGTCGGCAGTCCGACTGGAACTAACATCTAAAATCCCAAAAATCTTTCCACCAGCTTTCCTCCGGGAATAACGTATCTAATTATGATGCTACATTGAGATTTGTGGACATTGTCTGTGGAATCATCCACTTGAATTGAATAAAATGTACTATCTTCTATTTCATTTGCGAAGTGCTCATCAATATATTGTGAAATGCAGTCAATTATTTCATTCCGAATAGTCTTAGAATTGCCGGCAAAGACGGGTAAGATTTTTTTATAGTGTTCTTGAATATTTACAGGGCTTATCGATACGAAGGTTTCTAGCAGTTCTTTAAAATTTCCGCGATTAATAGATGATAACTCTTCGTGGTGACCGCGAAATGCTAATTCTTGTTTACCCAAGTAAAGAACTGCACGAATAGGAAGATGCATGAAATGTCTGTTAAGCCGAACGTTGTCATTGAAGTGTTTAATATACAACCTAGAATTTTCCTTCAAAGCATCCTCGATAGTACTTAAATTTTTCTTTAGTTTTGAAAAACTCAATGCACAAAGCATGTGCTCAGAAGAACCTTCATGTTTGGAAAGAGCACGAGTAACGTTACCGAAATCATCAAAGCCGTTCTTATTCCACGCACTTGATTTAACACTAATAATTAAGCAGGGCATACAAAAAAGTTTATTTAAATAATAACTGCCACACAACCACTCGAACGTTGAATACCAATTTTGTTTAAAGTTGCGATTGTACACCTTGCCCTTTATTTTTGCAACTTTATTTACTTTCAATATAGGCATAGGTTTTTAACAGCTTAAAAGTTCTTCTTATCATCATTATTCCATCTTGAAAATGGTGTTTCTAATAAAACACATACTGGGTCATATGAAGGAATCATTCTGTAAAAACTTCACACACACGATCAAATACAACGAACAAAACAAACGCGCTGGATAGGTAAAGCACTGTATACGTACACAACTGAGAAACAGCACAGCGACACTGCTTCACGTGGGTGGGGGAACGCTGAGTACGGCTATACGTTGTCATGGCAACCGTCATAAACCAAGCATTGTTAGTGACGTATTAACTGATGCAGTATACAAGTTGCAGAAAGCTGCTTCTACGGTCTCAGCGCTTTCCGCCACCAGTAGGCTTACGATCGCAGCGATGTCCAGCTTCTGCAACCTATTTCCATGGCGTGTAAATGTTATTTTAATTATTATACAGACGAAATTTAATTTAAAAAAATATTTTTAAACACAAAATTGAAAATAATTTTGTGTAAAAAGAAACACACTGAGTAGAGGGAAAATGGGGTTCCTGACCCACAAAGGAATGCCGCCTTTCTTAAAAAACATAAAAAACGCTAAAAAACAAGATCAAAGAGATGCCGCCGTTCCCGCGGTCCAAGATTTTTTCCCACGCTCTCCCCACCACCCTGGACCCGCAGTATCCGCGAATTTTCGCGAATATAATTTTTTATATGCAGCCTTTCGCGAGCCTAAATCACTTTCACTTTCTAATTTCCGCGAATATAATTTTTTATATGCCGCCTTTCGCGAGCCTAGATCACTTTCACTTTCTACTGGACCACAGCATCCGCGACTTTTTCGCTGATCTGTGTCAAGATCCGCGACTTTTTCGCGTATCTGGACCACAGCATCCGCGAATATAATTTTTTATTTTTTTATATGCCGCCTTTCGCGAGCTTAGATCACTTTCACTTTCTATCACTTGATGCATTATAGTGTATATATTAAATATATGATCAGGGTTACCAACCTTGCATGAGTTCAAATTTGTTATAATGTATATTAAATCTATATGATCAGGTTTACCAACCTATGGTGGGGGGTTCCGACTTGATGCATTATAGTGTATATATTAAATATATGATCAGGGTTACCAACCTTGCATGAGTTCAAATTTGTTGTGTGTTATAATGTATATTAAATCTATATGATCAGGTTTACCAACCTATGTATGGGTTCAAACTTGATATGTGTGTGTATTATAGTGTATATTAAAATATATGATCAGGGTTACCAATCCTGCATTATTGTGTGTGTGTATAGAACAGATCTGCCAACATTTTTCTTCGGTGGGAAATTCAAACTATATTATAGTAAATTGTTGACGACGACTTCGATATCAACTCTCTCTCCCCTCCTCTCTCTTTGTCTCTAGACACAGTTGTCATCAGTTTTACATAAGCGTCGTGCTACTTATGGATTATTGTAAGTAGCGATACTAAAATGTAATCACCAGGAAATATATATTTATCACCTACCTCGTTGCGTCCTACTTCTAATTTTTTTGACACATGACAGTCATTGACTACGATTTAGAAATTAATATACTGCCAAGTCTGTGTGTGTGTGTGGTAAAGTGTTACGCATAAAAAAATCTCCTTGAAATAAGGTATTTTCAAAAGTTTTGTGTACACACATTGTATAATAATTTTCGTAATTGTAAGATACAACCTGCAAATTATTAAAATGTCTCTCTCACACATTTCTGATTACTATACAAATAATTGCGTGCATATTCGAAGGTTTATAACGAAATAAATTAAAATAAACCATAATTTGTTTTAAATAATTAAATATATATATTTACAACACTGTACACAAACATAAAATATATAGTTTACAAACCGCTATAATACAATTATTCAAAAAATACATTTTACATTGATTAAATATATATATATATCACAAACATTGTTATATATAAAATATTAATAATAATATTGTTTTAAATGATTAAATATATATTTACAGCACTGTACACAAACTTAAAATATAGTTTACAAACCGTTATAATACAATTATTCAAAATACATTTTACATTGATTAAATATACATATATCACAAACAAACATTGTTATATAAAATAAATATTAATAATAATTTTTGACATTGTAAGATTTTTAAATAATAATTTCACGGCTGTAGATACAGTTCACAAGGAAGTTTATCTGTAACATAACAATACAGTCGATATTAGAATCACTGATACGATAATATTCAATTATCACATGCACACACACACAGTTAGTGGAAAGAATCAAATGCGTTAAGTAAGTAAACTTTTTCAAGTATATGTCATTTTTCATAAGTTAATGTACTTTCAAATAATTTCTAATCAAACCAAACCAAATATTATTCACTGGAAATTTGTAAATACTACTTAGAATCAATGATACATTTATCGCATAAAGGTAATGTACTTTCAAATAATTTCTAATCGAACCAATTATTATTCAACGAAACTAAATAGAATCAATGATACATTTATCATGTACATACAAATTCAATTATTAAAGTGGCTACTTACGACGTTAGGACTCAATCTCTACTTGTGTTGTTTGATTTCTCGTCCCTCGATACACTAAATGTAGTTCTTTAGGTTTGATATGTCTGAGCTCCTCATTCGTGAAGACACCTGCATACCTCTTGGGAAGATAGACACGATACTGACAGTCGCCATCCTCCAACGTAGCAAGCACAGAGTTCCCATATTTTGTGTCCACATTTGTTAAGACCATGATGGGATATTTTTTATTCACTATCAATTCTGAACATCGTTTGTACTCGATAGCACTTACAGCATTAAACTTTACAAGAAACGACATTATTAGAAGACACTAGTGAACACGTCTGTATCAAACCAGAGAGAACCAAACAATGACAGAATATTCGACACAAAAGGACAGTAGAATGTGATAGTGGTGGTGGTGGTGGTAACGTCGGTGTCCCACTTTCATTTGCATGTATGAACATGTCCCACAGACGAAATTAGAGACACCAAAAATATAACAATGTCATTAGGAAAGTCCATTTTCATAAGAAAATAGTCACTGCTTACAGCTATGCATGTATGTACATGTCCACAACAGAATGAGAGAGAGATATAAATGTCATCATTCGCTGTGACCTACTTTCTAAATTTGTTACATTAAAAATGTTTGTTTAAAGCAAAAAGCAAAAATCATGAATCATCCATTCCCGAATAGCATGCACCTTATAGTTGGCACAACGGTCAGAAGAATTGAAATGTCTAAGACATTCTGTTCCATGAATTATATACGGTATGTTTTTAGGACAACCAAAGTCATCGAGATTGATGATATTATTGTGTATTATCTTTGATTGCAAAAAACGTTTTTTCTCAAAACCCTTCACAAACACATATTTATATATACGTGTATGTGATGTTAACAATGAAACAAGATTGTCGTATGGTGTCTCTCCTTCGCTCCATCTAAGTCTATGATAATTTGTTGTTAACCAGTGGTTTGTCCTAACGTATTTGGGATTCGTAACGGATGTAGCAGGTGGAGTCAAAATCCAATGTCTACCAGCAAATCTCAGAACGTCCATGATTGACAGTTCCTTCACAATATATTTTCCGTTGTCGTCGAAAAAGCACTGGAAGTCAATTATAACTGCAGTGTTATCCATAATACTGTAAGACAAAGAAACCACACACATTACAAACTCTATATATGTATATATTATGTTTAAACATACAAATATCGTTGAGATATTAATATGCGAACTTACGTTTACAGACGTCTGGACTGAAGCACCGAGAGACATCAACTGACGAAAGAAACAAGTGTTGAGGAGGGTTACTATACATGGAGACGAATTTTTTTAGTAGGTGGGGAGGTGTCGTCGTCGTCGTTCTCCATGTTGATGCGTTGTCGTATCCGATAATGACCGTATGCAAGCGTATCATGACCATTGTCTAATATATAACGCTTATCATCATACGGTGACAACGCTTGCTTATTTACACGCATCGTGTACAGCGTATGATGATCGCTACGTAAACAAAGCGCACTGGTAGAAAACTGACAATGATCAGTGAGACACTTGCGATACATATCGTGTCGCAGACTCCTCTTAATTGCAACTCGAGGCACACCTTTACATACACGTTTTTGACACTCTTGGGTGGGATCTTCGTGGGCCACAAGGAACGAATAACATTTCGCACGGAGACCCACGAATTCTCTAATAGGACGACCACACGTTTCATCCTTGAACAGACCGACAACCTTTTTGTTCTTAAGGCTATAACAAGGATGAGACGTAGGGTAATCCGATGTGTCAAAATCGTGTAGGTCCTTCTTCATGTCTGCATACAAGTCTGATGTTTGAATGCTATACATCAGACTGTCTGTATCTGTCATTAATAATTTAACGTTGCAACCGTACTTGGCGACAGCATAACGATAATGAAAGTCGTACATTATCGTTTTGCTAACGTCAAGCACCGTGAAGCCGACATACACGGGACGGGAAAGAACAATGGATTTTTTACGGAGTGAGAGCCCCACCAGATCGTTCGTATAACGAATCATACGTTTTAGCCTAGGTGTGGAAACTAGTTTTTGAAGCCGTCGTTCATTCGAGACTAGTTCAAAGTCTATATGTTTCCGTACGTTCTCCAGCGACTTACCGTATACGGCGTTGTTCATCAGTTTGAAAAGGTCTTTTTCAAAGCTGTTGACGGCTGTTTGCCTCTTGCGGGTGTTGAAATCGATAAACGGTTTCAACCAAGCGCTTTGCTTAAAACACAACACCCTATGAGTCGCTTTCAGCTCTAAGCCAAGACTTAAATACAATTTCAAATTTCGATAATGGAGAACGTAATTTTGTTTGTCCTCCAAAGTTGTTAACAACTTCTCTACGGATGACCCTAATTCGTTATACGATGATCTGTATATACTCTCGTGTAAACGTTTGGAAAAGGGAGAAAGGATATCGGGTGTTATGCGCTGGCGCACAGGTGCAAGTGGGTAGTCGGAATGCAGGTCGTGTAAGGTATCAGGATAGTGTAGGTCGACTTCAAGGATGTACCCGATGTCAGAATCATCACTCACATTACGTACGTCCAAGGACTCGATTTCGTTACGATCGAGCCATCGGAAGTCTGCGTAAGGGAGCGGTTGCGACATGGCTGCACCGTATAAATTATTACAGTCTGTATACAGAATGAAGGAGGTCGGTTTCGATACATCGTACTGATCTGGAATCAGAGGATTGTTAGCGACTGCGTGACGGTTGGATATCATCGCGCAGCCTCCGCGAATCCCAGACTCAAGGAACAGATGCAGATTTATCTCTGTTAACAGCTCTAATTCGACCCCTGTCATTTTTAGCATCGCGTTCCAAGCGAGTCCGGGAAGCGAGTAAAAACGACACGGGTCCAAGCAGTAATCGCGTAAGGCCATGTCTCGGAAACTTTCAAAGACATCGGCCAGCAGCATTACGTCTGTCAACAAATACAAATCGTGGTAATCGCCAAACGTACGCAGATTGAATGCACTCCACACGTTTTGGGCGTGCTCGTAATCTGCGTTCGAAATAGCCGATTCCAACAACCGGTTATCAAAGTGTTCACGAGCGGGTAGACTTGTTTCGTTGAACCGATCAATGCTGTCAACGTACTCGTAAGGGTATACTCCCTTGCGTACGAGCAGATTGGTCTGTTCGTCGAAACCCCGTCTAAGCATTTCCTCTCTGAGCAAAGGAAATTGGCTCCCGGACGTGGACAGATTGGTAACGAGTGTGTCCAGAGAGCGATTAAGAAATTTAAAAGAGTCTACGAAACGCAAGGGACCCAGGGAGAACGACACGTAACGCTCACTGGATGTTGCAATGCAGGATACGTGTTGGTCCTTATATTTTCCTAAACCCTGCATTAAATGGTGACAGTCGTAGCCACGAAGGTTGTGAAAGAAGACGGGGATATGACGAGGCATCTTGTAGCTTAGATTACAGCTATTGTGGGCTGCTCCCAAGAATTTCCCCGTAAGATGACAATGATTGCGTACCTTGTCATCGTCTGTCAAAGGGCGCTCACACAAATGACAAACGGTGGCGTTAGTGAACGCAACATTGTCATCATCGGACATAATTATTTGTACGTTATGTCGTACAACCTTCATCATATCCTCGGCGTCTTTCATCAACCACGAGAAGAAAGTGTCTACAACGTTTTCACCTCGATAAACTTTAGCCTCTCTCCAGAGTCTATGTGTATGATCAACGATAGCATAGGAGAAACCTGACGGAATATGCATCGCTTCGTATGATGTGGACGATACAGGAGGAGAAGTTATTTTCTGACGGGCACCGTTGCTATCAACTGAGTAGAATTCGCCTAACTCGTGCACTGTCGTCGGGATGTTGTTACCAGGTGAACACGATTGAAGCGGAGTGATGAGGGACTCGAAGTCGGCGTAGACGGTAAAGGGTACTTTAAGACAGTGCGCGTAATTTTTAAATGACATAAACTTCTCCTCCTCTGTAGGCATTTTGGTTTTCTGCTCGCCGTGAGGTGTGCAGTAGGGGAGATGATCGGACAGACCATGTTCTGTGGAGAAACGATGCAGGCAGTAGTCACAGTAAAATGATTTTTCTTTGTGTTTTGTAAGGGATGATAACAATTTATTAATGCTACTAATAAGACAGTAATGTTTTCGGCTATTTGTATCGGACAGAAGTAAAAGATTAACATGATGTAATCTGTCCTTATTGGGGGTAATTCTTAACGGATAAACCTCATTTTTTGATTCGTTTCTGATATTGTCGTCTATATCATAGCCGAAAACGTTTATAGAAATATTGGGATTCTGTGTTTCAAATTTAGAAAGTGAATTTATAGAAACAGGGTACTCGATACCGGACATATTTATTGTGTTTTTGAATAAGAGGTATTTTGAAACACGGTCTTTATGCTTTTGTTGAGGGTGTATGTGAGCTAGTACGGACCATAGAAAACACATTTCATCTTGGGAGTTATTGATGTTGACTACTGCCTTGGTGATTGCAAGTTTTCGCGGGGTTGGAAGGTAGGAGGACGCTGCTAGAGGCCTGTACCGTCCAACAACTAGTTCCAGCTTCAGTACAGCATCCACCGACCATCCGCTCCCGTCACGGGTAAAATTGGATATGCTATTCATGATTTTATCGTAGGATTCATCGAGTAGACAGTTCAACTCGTCGTTGTCGTCCGTGAGCAACGTACGACAACGTCCGTGGAAGACGGCGTCTTTGGTTACCTCTTTTTCTTCGCCGCTGTCACCATCTAACACAGTTTTAGTGAAACGTATCCTGCACGCAATATGCCATTTGATACTGCGTAAACGTGCTTGTTCTGCCAGAATATCCTTGCACAATAAAGGTCGCACCTCGGTCATTATCGGTACTATATCTTGATCTTCTTCTTCTGTGTACACAGGCAGGTAATTAAAAGTTGTGAGACATCCTCTAATACTACTGTTTCGCACAATATAAAATCGTGTCATATCTGAAACAATAGAAACACATGTATTAGCTAATAGGAATGATGAATAACACACACAAATTCATGTTTGTGGTAAATAAATAGATAGTACACGTTAGTAATACGTTAGTTTATTGCAAACTGTGAAGATGGCAGCTACTCATGATTTTAGCATTGAAAGTGAAAGAAGAAAATCGTTCAAGTATTGGGAAGTGACGTTTGTCAGTTCCGACGAGTTAGCGTTTGCTGGGTTTTACTACTATCCGCTAAATTATGATGTTTGTGGACATAGTATGTCATTCATAGACGATAGAGTTAAATGCTTTTGTTGCGGAATTGAATTAGTTCATTGGAGAGAAGGTGACATACCTATGGTGGAACATGAAAAATTTTCTCCGTCATGTCAATTTCTAAACGATGTCAAGAGACAATACATTGGGGAGAAGATGACAAACCTATGTCAGAACATAAAAAATTTTCTCCGTCATATCAATTTCTAAACAACGTCAAGAGACTATCTTGTACAGGTTAGACAGAGTTAATTCATATCAAACAAATTTGGTTTGCTACATAATTATAGAGAGACAATTGGTATTTTAAAACATTTTTACCTTGTTGAGGATGTTCCTGTTCCTGCTGATGTTCTGGATTCTGTTGAAGGTCGGACATGATGATATTCAGATGTGAGAATGAATACTGAAAAACAAAGAAACTGTTATAGATATATATAGTATTTTTAACGCCGGTATTATGTTAGTGTATCTTAAACCATGAACAACGCACGCAAGACTATAGCTCTAGAGCTACACAGAGCAGCGAGAAGGAATTTCGTTAGGCGCGCGGTTGAATTGAAGGGTCTACACGACTTGTACCAGGCGGATCTTGTGGAGATGATACCATACGCTCGAGTGAACAAAGGGTACAAGTACATGATGACAGTGATCAATGCGTTTAGCAAGTACGCGTACGCTGTACCATTGAAAACAAAGACAGGAAAAGAAGTAAAGCATGCACTAGAGCCTATACTAACTGCTAATCGAATGAAATATTTACAGACAGACAACGGGAAGGAGTATTACAACAGCACAGTACAAGCGTTACTAAAAAAGTATAATGTGAAACATTACTCAACCTACAGTGAGAAAAAAGCTTCCATAGTGGAACGTTTTAATCGCACACTGAAGACACACATGTATCGAGCTTTCAGTGAACAAGGACACTACCGCTGGTTGGATCTACTACCTACATTACTGAAATCGTACAACAATACAACACACAGAACCATTGGTATGAAACCGAGTGAAGTGAATGACGCCAACGAACATATAGTGTTGGAACGAATAAGGAAGAACACAGCGCCTAAAATCAGTCCAACGAAACCACCCAAATTTAAAGTCGGTGACCGTGTTCGTATAAGTAAGCACAAAATGACGTTCGCCAAAGGTTATACGCCGAATTGGACTAACGAAATATTCACTGTGGATAAAGTACAATCCACTACTATCCCCGTCACTTATCTGCTAAAAGATCATCTAAACAAAGTGTTGAAAGGTGGTTTTTACGAGCACGAGATTAGTAAGTCCAAAGTCGGCGACGTATACCTAGTGGAAAAGGTGTTACAACGCAAAGGTGACAGAGTGCGTGTTCGTTGGCTCGGTTTCGATGGTAAACACGATGCGTGGATACATAAGAAAGATCTAATATAAAAAAGGTGACAGCACGTGATGAAAACAGTATGCTTTCGGTATTCACAAAGATGAAGATTGTACAGCAAGCAAACAAATTACCAATAAAGGATATGGACTTTTTGGCTGGTGACGAAGGTAGTGCTAAGCGTAAACATGGCCCTCTATTACCGAACAGTATTCGCTGTATCGTTACAGGCCCAAGTTCCTGTGGGAAATCAAATGTGCTATTCAACCTATTGTTTGATGCCAACGGACTACGTTTCCGCAACGTATACGTGTTTTCAAAATCATTATTTCAACCAAAATACAGAATGCTAGAAACAGTGATGAAATCACTCGCTGATGAAGGTTTAGGTTATCATGCATACAGCGAGAACGAAGAAGTCCCGCTACCGAGTGAAATCACTGGTCTCGACTCTGTTATCGTATTCGATGATGTATCGTGTGAAAGACAAAACAATATTCGAAAGTATTTTGCTATGGGGAGACATAGCGGTGTGGACACATTCTATCTATGCCAGACATATAGCCAGATACCGAAACAATTGGTACGTGACAACGCTAACTTGTTGATATTGTTCAAACAAGACGATCTAAACTTACGACATGCATACAATGATCACGTTAACATAGATATGAAATATGATGCTTTCAAAGACGTCTGCATGGAAGCGTGGAAGGATCGTTATGGATTTCTAGTCATAGACAAAGACTCGTCAATAAATGAAGGTAGATATAGAATCGGCTTTGATCGATTCATAATTGTTTCCGACGAAGTATAAAAGTGGTTGCACTGTAGTAATGTAATCAGTCCTCTTGCTAACACACGATGGCAATGAATAAGGAGGAACGACTCGCGTATGATATAGACACGATAAGCGACAACATAAGGAAAAAATATCATGCATTACAACACGGTATCAGAGAAAGCGACGAGGCGTTTAGAAAAAATTACAGACCGATTCTGGAACCGTTAGAAGTTATTTCACGAAAGTTAAGTGGTGACATGATGGAGGAGGAGGAGGAGGAGCAGATAAAACAAGAAGAGCCTACACAACACGTAATAACAGAAAACGAAAGTGGTATGCAAAGTCATAACGCTTCTTATTTCAGTGAAGAGGACGCTTGGAAACCTAACGCTTCACATTTCAGCGAGGATTCATTAGCAAACAAATATATGCGTTTGTGTGAATCGGCGGACTGTAAACGGATTATAGATCGCATGTATGGTGTTCGATACGAAGGTGGTAAATTTATGATAGGTGATTCAAATGTAAAAATCGATGATAACGACAACTTTCATGTCAAAGGAAAAATTTACGAGGGTACACCTGGTCTGTATGAACTTTTGTTTATGAAACTACCGGAAAAATACAATAAGGATGATATGAGGAAATATAAGTCTATACTACTAGCAACCAACGGACACAAACAAAAATATAAACACAATATGCAAATAAACAGTAACAGTGGCGTCAAGTACCGACTAGTAATATCTAAATTGTTTGCACGAAAACGTACAGGGAGTGGCTATATGGAGATGAAACCGAACACTGCAATCGATTACGTGCATTGGGATGATCCTAACGAGTTGGTTAATAGATTGAGACTGTTAATGGCGTCTCAAAATAGCGGCCATACTGGTCATAGGAATGAAATCGTTTCGATATTGGAAGAATTACGTGAAACTGGCATTATCATATAAAAGCAGACGCACCGTTCTATAACCATCAGTTCTGCTTCATAAATATGAGTGTAGACAAGTTCGGTAGACACGACAGCGCTGTAAGAGTGCGAAAAGAAACTCATCGAAGTCTGCGTGAGGATATCGGTTTAGGAGTGACTAACGACGGTCACTTTGATGTGAAAAACAAAAAGATATGCAACTTGGGTGATCCTGAAGAGTTGCACGATGTTGTTTCTTTACAGTACGTAAAGGACACATGCTTACAGTACAAGAACGACGACAACGCTACCGTAGACGCAAAAGATCATCGAATAATAAGGCTAAACGATCCGCTTAAATCAAGAGATGCAGCCACAAAACGATACGTAGACGAGAAGAGTTTGAAAAAAGATCGTGCAGGTAACGTAATCGTTAATGACTGTCGACTAACGCATGTGCAAGCGCCTGTTGACTTCAAAGCATGCACACACAATCAGTTTGCAAAACGATACTTTCTACGCTGCCGGAAGAAAAATTACGAATATAGCGAACGGTGTCAATGACAAAGACGCAGTCACTGTACGACAAATGCACGAATTAAAATTACATATAAAGACCGAATTGTACAAGGTCACTCAGGTATTTCACGCTCATATAATCAATCTAATAAAGTTTGTCTATAAATATCAAGACAGCACGACACAGCGTTCAGTCCTGTCTGAATATATTGAAGAGGTGGGGCGTTTAATAGACGTTCTCGATACGGAAACGGAAATCAAGGATTGGAGATCTGTTTACAAGAATGCACGTACTTCGTAAGAAAAGAATGGGGCGTGGTGTAATTGGAAAAATACTTAAAAACACTGTGCCCGCTATCGTTTCGTCAGTACCTACTTTGATTAATCGAGCGGTGGACGCATTACCAGTAGAATTCCCCTACCGGGCTACCGATTCTGTGGACCTGGAACAAAACTCAAAGAGAGATTGGCACGTGGCGAGCGCGGAATCAACGAGTTGGACGAAGCCTGTCGCGAACACGATATCGCTTACGCTAAGTACAAGGACAACGAACGAAGACGCGTAGCGGATCGTGTGCTAGCCGGCAAGGCGTGGGATCGAGTGAAAGCTTTGAATTCAGGCATCAGCGAAAGAGCGTACGCGGCGGCCGTAGCGGCAGCGATGAAGGCGAAATCGGCAGTGGGTGGAGGGAGCTCGCGTAGTGGTTGCAGAAAAAACAAGAAGAAGAAGGGTTCAGGAATTAAACGTCAATCCGTGAACAAACGCAAAACGACCTGCAAACGCAAAACAGTCCCAAGACATAAACGTAACAATAAAAAAATAGCGTCAGGTCTATACCTACGTCCTTACAGACAAAAAAACTAATTTGCATACCAGTGCGTGCATTGTCTGACAGTGATTTGTATGTGTACGCAAAACTTTTGAAAATACCTTATTTCAGAGGAGTTTTTATGCGTAACACTTTACCACACACACGACCATGGAAGAATAAGAGTGCAGTTGTTAATCTAGACAGTGCAGAAGGACCTGGTACGCACTGGGTTTGCTACAAGAAGCGAAACAAACAAGTTTACTACTATGATGCGTATGGTAATATGCAGCCACCTCTTGAGCTGACACAGTATTTTGGAACCTACACTGACATTTACTACAATTACGAACGTGAACAGCCACCACACACAGTCATCTGCGGGCATTTATGTTTGGACTTCTTAACGCGCGAGTGATCAGTAAGCGACAAGATGTCTTCGCTGTCGGTCACCTTAACAGGTACGAATGCTGCTGCTCTTGTATGTGACTTTTTCCCGCCTCTCGAACTAACAAACGGCGAATGGTATGTAGGTCTATTGGACTTTACTACATACAACAGTATACCGAACGTGGTTGAAGGAAAAAACAACGTGTTTCCAGTACTACGAGACGGAACAACGTGGGACTTGATAACTTTACCTACAGGTGCTTATGAAATCGGTGACATAGAAGCCTTCCTCAAAAAGCAGTTAGGAGACTCAAAGATTAGTCTACGTCCTAACAACAATACACTGAAATGTGAGCTGACTTGTGCACTGGATATTGACTTTCAACAAACAGTGTACGGTATCGGTGATATGTTGGGTTTCAAGGGAAAGCGTCTGCTTGAAGCGAATAAAACTCACACGTCTGACGCCACAGTTAACATTATAAAAGTGAACAGTATACTGATAAGGTGTAATATAGCGCAAGGATCATACAAGAACGGTAAAACCGAGCACACACTGCACTCGTTCTACCCGTCAGTCGAACCAGGATTCAAAATAATTGAATCGCCTACAAACGTCATATACCTACCTGTGAATGTGAGTCGTTTGGACAACATAACATTATCTTTACACGATCAGGACGGTGACGTAATAGATTTTCGCGGAGAAGTCATCACTGTGCGTTTACATCTAAAACGACTATAGACATGGGCTTGTACTTTGTTTCTTCGCCACCGCTGCTACCACAGTCGTCAGTAATAAAAGAAGAAGAAAGATCAGTTAGGAAACGCATCAGTACTCGTTCGAAACTGAAACGATTAACATCAGTTAACCGCCGTTTCCTGATTTCACTGGGTTTTGTTGTTGTAAACAAGTAACATGGCGAGTGGAATATTATCAGTGGAGCAGCAACCGTTCTTTGAAGACAGTATCACACACTTTTCATTTCACTCACACGCACCGTACGCAACAACAAGATATGGAAACAATGATGAAATACGTGTGCCAATACAACAACAGGACGTCTTTACACTGCCGTCAGAAAGTTTCCTCTACATCGAAGGCAAGTTGGTTAAAAACCCTAGTGCGGCTGCAGATACTGCACTGAATGTGGAACTGGTGAACAATGCTATAGCATTTCTCTTTGAAGAGATTCGTTACGAGTTGGCCGGAGTGGTAGTGGACCATACCAGAAACGTCGGTGTTACGTCAACTATTAAAACTTTTCTATCACTCAACAACAACACACGTAACGCAATGGAAAACGCAGGTTGGGTGGCACCGACCACGAACATATTAAAAGTGAATGATGACGGCGAATTCAATTTTTGTATACCACTGAAAATGCTAATGGGATTCGCAGAAGACTATACACGCATCGTGCTGAATGTGAAACAAGAACTTATACTCCTACGTGCTTCTACCGACATAAATGCTATGGTTTTAGTAAGCGGACAAACGACTGCTAATTGTGTTCTTGAACTAGATAAAGTTTACTGGAAAATGCCTTATGTACATGTAGCTAATGCGTACAGATTACCACTGTTACGACTCATAGAGAAAGACCACCCGATAACTATGCCTTTTAGGACCTGGGAGTTGCACGAGTATCCTGCCTTACCACAGGACTAAAAGGCAGAATTGGATTGTCAAGACCTCGAGTCAGCTAGAAAAACCACGCTTTGTTGTGTTAGCGTTTCAGACAGCAAGAAAAAATGTACTGACAGCACACGCTGATGAATTCGATCACTGTAACGTGATCAATGCGAGACTGTTTCTAAACGACAAGTATTATCCTTACGATAATTTAAACTTGGATATTGGGAAAGACCGTTTTGCATTATTGTACAATACGTACGCCAGTTTTCAAAGTTCGTATTACCACCGTTTAGACGGCAGCCCAGTACTGACACCGGAATTATTCAAATCAAAAGCCCCGCTGTTTGTTTTCGATTGTAGCAGACAAGACGAAGCACTTAAGTCTTCAGCAGTTGATGTACGTTTAGAATTTGAATCGTCAACGAATTTTCCTACACAGACGACCGCCTACTGTATGATACTACATGATTCGCTTGTAGAATATACGCCATTGTCCAACACAGTACATAGACGTGTTTAAGTCTTATTTTATACATATTTTGTAAATACTAGTTTTAAATATATATATATTTTCATCATATTTGTAACATTATAATATTGGAGCTATGTGTGTGTATGTATTTTTAATTGTAAAACTAGTTTAGATATATTTTAATACTTGTAACAATATAATCTTGGAACTGTGTATGTTTTTTTTTTTAAATTGTAAATATTAGTTTAGATATATTTTCATACTTGTAACAATATAATCTTGGAGCTGTGTATGTATTTTTAATTGTAAAACTGTTTAATATAATCTTGGAGCTGTGTGTATGTATTTTAATAAATGTATATATATATATTACACACACTTTATTATTATTTGTATAACCCACTCCATAATAATTTGATCATACACATACGCGCGCACGCACACACACATGTATTAAATTCAATAAATAATAATGCGTTTGATAATGTTTTAATGCAAATAATTTTAGGAAAGTCTACATTCTGCATTCATAAGGAGATAGTCACTGCTTACAGCTATGTATGTCCACAACAGAATTAGAGAGAGATATAAATGTCATCATACGCTGTGACCTACTTTCTAAATTGTTTACATTAAAAACGTTTGTTTAAAGCAATTTTTCAGAAAATTTGTAACAGACATAATAATTTGATCATACACACACACATGTATTAAATTCAATAACACGCTTGATAATGCAAATAATTTTTACGTTTAAATAAAAATCTGCACATGCATTAAAATTAAAATTAAATAAAATCTGTACAACTTACCAAAACTAGTATGTGCGTTGTCTACACTGAAGGCGTACAAACAGTCTTTAACTATTAAAAAAGATGCAGAGATTTCACGATGTATCAGCACACGTTGGTGAGAAATTGCCACTATAAAAATACGGTAAGAATATATTTTCAGAAATTGTAATTTGATCATACACACACGCGTACACACACATGTATTAAATTCAATAAATAATGCACTTGATAATGTTTTAATGCAAATAATTTTTACGTTTAAATAAAATCTGTACATACAATAAAAATTATACTCAGTTATTAACGTATTCAAATGTTTCAATAATGCGCTTGATAATGTTTTAATACAAATAATTTTTACGTTTAAATAAAATCTGCACATACATTAAAATTAAATAAAATCTGTACACTTACCAAAAACTAGTATGTGTGTTGTCTACACACCCTTAATGATGAAAGTTGCGAATACTGAATGCG
Source organism: Magicicada septendecula (assembly GCA_034769895.1). NCBI lineage: Eukaryota > Metazoa > Arthropoda > Insecta > Hemiptera > Cicadidae > Magicicada > Magicicada septendecula. Next base: position 308,825,104 of record CM068376.1, read on the forward strand.
CACAAACAGTCTTTCAACTATTAAAAAAGATGTAGAGATAGATTTCACGATGTATCAGCACATACACAAGCAGTCAAAATGAGAAATTTTCGCTAATTTTCTGTGCGTATATATATTGTACACTGGTAGTGGGAGAAAGCTTGCATGTCCGTTTTTAGAGTAATTACTGTCAGCGGTGTTAATGCTTGACAGGTGTCAAATTAGAAAGTAGAGTTGTCCGTTTTTAGAGTAAATACTTTATAATCCTAATTACTGTCAGCGCTGATAATGACTAGCAGGTGTGAAATTAGAATGTAGGACGTCGTACACAAGGTTAATGACCTCTGGTTTAATTTAGCGAATAATAACTATATCTAATTCAGTATCGGATCAATGCTGTCAACGTACCCCGAATATGCATGCAATTATTTGTATAGTAATCAGAAATGTGTGTGAGAGAGACATTTTAATAATTTGTAGGTTGTATCTTACAATCATGAAAATTATTATTTAAACTGATAATTGTTTTATTAAAATCTTACAATGACGAAATATTATTATTTCATTGTTTACGATATATATATTTAATGCAAAAATGAATTTTTAAAATTACAATCGTCTGTAAACTATATTTAAGTTCGTGTACACATTCAAATCGTTTGAATAAGGGAATTCTTGTCAACGTTTGCAGTGAGAGAGAGAGAGACATATACAATGTGTGTATGTGTACACAAAACTTTTGAAAATACCTTATTTCAAGGAGATTTTTTTATGCGTAACACTTTACCACACACACAGACTTGGCAGTATATTAATTTCTAAATCGTGGTCAATGACTGCCATGTGTCAAAAAAAAAAATTATAAGTAGGACGCAACGAGGTAGGTGATAAATATATATATTTCCTGGTGATTACATTTTAGTGTAAAACTGATGACATAAAGAGAGAGAGTTTATATCGTGATCGACAACTGTGTCTAGAGACAAAGAGAGAGGAGGGGAGAGAGAGTTGATATCGAAGTCGTCGTCAACAATTTACTATAATATAGTTTGAATTTCCCACCGAAGAAAAATGTTGGCAGATCTGTTCTATACACACACACAATAATGCAGGATTGGTAACCCTGATCATATATTTTAATATACACTATAATACACACACATATCAAGTTTGAACCCATACATAGGTTGGTAAACCTGATCATATAGATTTAATATACATTATAACACACAACAAATTTGAACTCATGCAAGGTTGGTAACCCTGATCATATATTTAATATATACACTATAATGCATCAAGTCGGAACCCCCCCACCATAGGTTGGTAAACCTGATCATATAGATTTAATATACATTATAACAAATTTGAACTCATGCAAGGTTGGTAACCCTGATCATATATTTAATATATACACTATAATGCATCAAGTGATAGAAAGTGAAAGTGATCTAAGCTCGCGAAAGGCGGCATATAAAAAAATAAAAAATTATATTCGCGGATGCTGTGGTCCAGATACGCGAAAAAGTCGCGGATCTTGACACAGATCAGCGAAAAAGTCGCGGATGCTGTGGTCCAGTAGAAAGTGAAAGTGATCTAGGCTCGCGAAAGGCGGCATATAAAAAATTATATTCGCGGAAATTAGAAAGTGAAAGTGATTTAGGCTCGCGAAAGGCTGCATATAAAAAATTATATTCGCGAAAATTCGCGGATACTGCGGGTCCAGGGTGGTGGGGAGAGCGTGGGAAAAAATCTTGGACCGCGGGAACGGCGGCATCTCTTTGATCTTGTTTTTTAGCGTTTTTTATGTTTTTTAAGAAAGGCGGCATTCCTTTGTGGGTCAGGAATGCCGCCTCTACTACACTGAACCAGTTATTTTAGGTGAAGCAGCGCTTCACCTGCGTCACCTGACGAGCCGCCACTGTTCTATAATAAATATTGAATGCATATTGTAAAACTGTGGTAATCGTTACAAACAACCAGAGAAGCTAATGGCTAACAAATTGAGGTAAGATATTGACTTTTTGCTTGTACTTATGTTGGTACAAGTCTATTCAAATTCTCCCGTATGTCTAGACAGCCATGATATAACACACACATAATGACAAATAAACAAAAATCCTACCTCAGACAAATCCGACCATCAGGCCCTACCCTCCAAGCACTTCCCAAAATCCACAAAGAAGAAATCCCGATCCGGAATGCCCCTGCATACCTTGCAAAACATTTAGACAAAATCATCAGACAGCACACACAACTAGACAACAAAACTGCAGTAAAAAACAACACAGACCTTGTAACAAAAATAAAAGACATATACATCCCCCATAATGCCACACTAGCCTCCTGCGACATCAAAAACCTGTGAGGTTATAAGGTAAAAATTATACATTTTTACCAATCGAACGGTAGTGTTATACTTATAATTAGTTAATCAACGGACACGTCATGGACAACAAAATCCAAGAGTTTTACAATTACTTTTTAGGTTGCATCATTTATTTCTTGACGATCAAACACGGAACAGTAATAATTTGTCTACGAATTTTGATTTGTTAGTTTTAATTCCAGACATTTTTACTTAGTCAAATAAAAGTTCAATAGTAAAAGTTAGCACATTGAGCATAAGCTGGACTGAAAATGATTTCCATTTTTTCCTAATCCGTAGAGAAGCACATAATCCAGCTAGTTTTTACATTTAATAAACACTTTTACTTTTTTTCGGTTGTGGTTTCCGGTTATGGGCAGTCTATTCTGATCCATCTTCACAATACACTAGAGTCTCGTTTAATCGAATTTGATGGGACCAAGGGTGATTCGGTTAAATTGGAAACATAGTACTGTACTGTAATTTACAATTTTTAGTGAGAAAAAACGCTAAAGAACAACAAACGCCTTTAATTGCATTTTAGGGAAACAAGGAGTACTCATGCGCCGTTATTACATACTTCTATTAAAATGCAGACGTCTTTAAATTCGACGGGCTTTAAATCCTGTAATTAAATCATACAATATTACTGTATACAAATTTAAAAGGACAACTTTATTTTAATCAAACTAAAAACTATTTTTCAAACGACATTTTCAAATACAGTAGTACGTATTTAAGTCATTACAGTAGGTGTACAATAAAAAATTAACAAAGAAGAAAAATCAATGAAAATGAATGAATGAAATGAAAAATAGAAAAGAAACCTTATTAATCTCACATTAGTTCAACTTTTTGAAAAAATTAGAAATCTTCTTTTGTTTGAGGCTTGATGAGCGCTTACGCGCTGCAAGATCTCGAAGTCGTTTCATTAGCAGTAATTCCGCAGGGCAAATGTCGTCTTGATGCTCCATTAGGCCAACATATTCACATATTTTTGTCGTCTTGCATTAGCAGGGGAAATGTCGTCTTGCTGCTCCACGTATACCATTACATTTTCAAATATTTATGTCGCTTCAGAATGGGTTGGGCCCTTTTTTCCTCGACTTCATCGTCATCAGAGCTGTCAGATTCGTTTTGTTGAGTTGCTGAACAAAGAAAACCAAACTTCTTGAAAAAAGAAAATTACCGCGTCATCATTCTGCTAATCCGGAAATTCGGTCAATCGCGATTCGGTTAATCGGGACTCTAGTGTATGTCAGTACCATTGCAGTTGCATTTTCTTGTAACTTCTGTACTGTTGACTTCGAATGAACTATTGACGTTCATATTATATTTAGATTTAAATACTCAAAATGTTGTTCTGGAATGTCGTATTCGCCAACATAACCTAATTTCACATTCGCATTTCCGTCGAACGTTCCGTGTGGAGTCTACTCACCGGAACGCTGTTCGAGTCCGGAGAAAGCTCTTGTTCTTAGGCATACGAAATCTCTAACAAGTTACGACCCGGAACTTGATACAAGGGGGAGGGTCACTTAACCCGTTGAAGTGGAGCCCAATCTGTATTTGTTGACTGTGAGAAAACTGTATAATCCCGCCTAACATATTTTCATTATTTAAAAAGACTAGGAATGAATATTGTTACGACGTCACAGAACAATCTACGTGTTTATCGAACGTTCCAGAGAGATCCAGAATGTAAGTGTGTGGTGTACGTGCTACTAGACGCATTTTGCGAGAATCTTCTCGACTGTGCCGGGCTTCGCTCGGGCGCTCGGCCTGTGTCAAGGCCGCAGTTAATTACGTAGTTCACACGAGAGATAAGACACAGTTTGGAAGCTTCTGGTGTGTAAGCGGGACTATAAATACATGGCGGTAGCGGCCTTAGCTTTCAGTTCAATGCGAGATATTGGATAGTGCGGTTCGAGAGTATTAGTGCGATATATTTACATAGCGGTTCGAGTTATTACTGTGTACGTTCAAGTAGTTATTAGTGAAGTGTTGCGTTTTATAATCGGACGGTATAATTGTGGGGTAATACAATTGAGTTTTAATATTAGTGGACATTTTATTGCGTGTGCAAACAATTTTCATTTGATTTGTTGTAGAGACTGTTGTTAATTACGAACTGTTTTATTGTAACAATTAAAGCTGGTGATTAGTGACTTAATTGGTGTCTTGTACTTATTTTGTTTCCACTGAACCTACGACGATCGAGTAGACCGTCGTAACATATTAATATTAGAAACATTTTCTTAGACCTATACAGATATAAAAATTTGAAAACAAATTTTGTAATAACTTACTAGAGTTAACGTTACGGAATCCAATCTTTGTTGCAGCATTTAAGCCAAACTTTTGATTTAAAAAGCCTCAGTGATGGTTGGATGATGACACTTTTTCCACGCACTTCTCCAGCGTTGTCTGCAATTAAAGAACTAGATTTATAGCTTATGAAACGATCAAGACAATCTTTTAGAAGAAAGAATTAGTTAGTTCTCTAATTAAACAAAAAAAGTGGAAGGAGCTTCGTTTGCCTCCAGGACAAAGCTTAGTGCTGGCCATACTGCCTTTGTTAGTTCCTTACCGTGTTCCTTTCAGTGGAATAAAAAGGAGTCTGTTATTACATTACTTCAGTCTGTCTACCAGGATAACAATAATTATTTCAGCTATTGTGTAAAGACAATATAGGCAATATAACTATGTAGCGATTATTTAGGTAATATAGATTTTCTTGTTCTTCTTTTATCAGGGACTAGGCGAATCACCTGTTCCGGTCTCAGAGTAATATATCCACTTCATCAACCCTTCCTGGGTCTTTCTGTACTTCGTTCTCCAAACTTCCTTAGGCAACCTGCCATCTGGTATCCTATTCAGACGAGCAATACATCTCTCTTTGTTTTCTGCAATACGATCTTAGATATTAAAAATGTTCAACTCTTTTCGAACGAGCCTTTAACATATTGCAAGAATCTCATCTCCGATTGCTGTATCCTACTCAGATATTTTTCCGCCTGAACCCACTTTCAGAACCATACAGTAACACTGGCAGAGCCATTACATTATACAGTTTTAGTCGAGTCTCTTTCCTTAGTATCAGAATTTGTTAGTCTACAATGACGTAGACGGGTCTATGAAGTTCAAGAATCTGACCAAGAAAAGCGTGGGAGGACGGAATCACTGACCACGATAGTGAATTAGGAATAACTAATTACATGAGATTAGCGATTGGCATACTCGTATAGGCCTATGAGCGATGTGTGAAATTGAAGAAGGGAAAGATTCGGCAGAACCACAACTAGGGTCTCTGTCACCCTGGCCAAACATGGTTGTCACACCCGACCCCACTACGGTTCGTAGGGGAGGTACTAGCAAATTTTTATTATTTTATTACTCACTCACTAAATCAATGATTTTCAGTCGGTTTGTAATTTTTTTGGGTTGAGGGTACTAGAAGTCGCCGCATGCCTGCACCGATTGTAAAACCAGGAAAAGGATTTGAAGCGACAGCTGTCAACATTGTCACTGACATGTCTATTGTTATAGGCTTTGCTGGGTTTTCCGACAGTTATAAATGTATGCGGGTACTCCTAGAGGTTTAAGAGACATTTGTCGTACATTCATTGGTCATTTGTCGTAGGCTACATTCAATTTCAGTCATTTCAAGAGAGATAGACATAATCAAGAAAAATTCGCGAAAATTAAAAAACGAGTTCAGGGAGATCCTTACTGTCTGGCTACTGGAGAACAGCTAAAAAAAATTTCGGTCCGGGAGATATTGAAATTGATGAAAGTGGATTCGGTAGGAGGAAGTACAACGGAGGCCAAATAACCAAAACTCGGTGGGTACTTGGGGGGAATTTGCAGGAACAAAGAAGTGCTTCCTAAAGGTGGTGGATAAACGCAATGCAAACTCACTAAATCGTGTAATTTTTTGATAATTTAGAACCAGGAACCACTATAGTTACAAATATGTGGCGCGGCTACAACTCGCTAGAACAATATGGGCAAACACATTTGTCTGTGAATCATTCGCTTAATTTTGTACATCCTCGCAATTTTGCTGTTCACACCCAAGCGATCGACAGCCACTGGTCCAAAATTAAGCTTCGTATACAGAGAAGAATCGGCTGAATGTCTGTTAGTACATTTCATACGTACTTAATTGAATATATTTGGAGAAATGCGTTTTTTTTCTGCAGAAGAATTGTTTAATAATTTTTTAGCGGCTATTCGTTGTTTTATCAGCAATGTTTAAATTGGATATACAGTAATTTGTAGTTAATAAATTTAACCATAATAGAAGTAAATTAAAAAATCTAAAAAATAAATAAAATTAACCAAAAATATGTAAAAGTAGATTTAATAGATAGATAGATAATAAAATAGATGTGAACAACGACAAGGCCTCACTAGCCTCTTTTAGTAAGTGAAGCAATTGTTGTTGAAATAAGTATTAACATTTCTCGCGTATCATTAGCGGGTGTGAGCATTCTCTGCATGAAAATATCGGGGTGCATGAAAATATCTCTCAACCACTGGAGGTAGCCACACACGTTTATAACACTTGGAGAAACCACAAGCTTGTATAACAGTAGACATGTCAGTAAACAGTAACACAGAATAACCTTTTCCTGGTTTTACAACCAGTGTAGTGTATGCGGCGACTTCTAGTACCCTCAACCCCTTTTTTTGAATTGAACAACTTGAGGTACAGAAATTGCCAGCCACGACTTGCTTAAAAATTTTCAATCTACAAATTTTAATCTAACTTACAACTAACGTAATTTAATTTTATATAGTGGAGATTTGTAAGTTTATGAACGACTGACAAAGTAGAACATATAATACACTGCGCACTACCTATTAACAACTACATAAATAACATAAAATCGAAATCAGTTCCGGGGTTATCGTCTTCAACATTGTCTGCTTATTATGAAAATTAGTCTGTTGAATAATAAGAATCTACACGCGTATTTCAAAGATTCAACTTGCGAGAATTTTTGCGAAGATTTTGATGATGTCATTAAAGCAAATAGAAAAAGATTTCCTGTGATCAATTGAAATAATACTCGAATTTAAAATAGATCTTGCCCCAAGCCGCTTCTTAAGTAATATTTAATAATGTTCATCTTAGTAAGATTTCTTTCCCCTGAAGTTATAAGTAACCTTATGGCTGTAGTCAAGTTGGATGTGCTTCTTCAAGTTTGTGTTTGTAAATTAGGCTCGAGAGTATTGCTATATGTGTCGAAGTGTCATGTCGTTTTAACTTTCCACTTCAATCAGAATGATCAATATTGCACACCACTATATATAAAAATTATTCCGATTAGCGCTTTCAAGCTTCACAGCTCATCGTCAGATCAGGAATAGGCAGAAAATATGAGCTGTGACGATGAGCTGTGAAGCTTGAAAGCGCTAATCGGAATAATTTTTATATAGTGGTGTGCAATATTGATCATTCTGATTGTGATTTCAACCACTAACACAAATTTCTTCATTAATTTCCACTTCAAGTTTATTTCTTTTTGATTTATGTCATATCCATATGTCTCTGACATTAAATTCCACATTATAAAGAATATGTTTCATTCATATTAAATTATTTATTACTAGCCGTGGGGATTATTATAAGCCCCAAGATACAAAAACGTTCAGTACGCAAATACTAGTGTTCACTAGCACGGCGCCCGGGGCATATGCAGTGGCGGATTTATGCATAGGCAAATTAGGCAGTCGCCTACGGGCGGCAAAATTGGAGGGGCGGCAAATTTTGGAAAGGTGAAATTTGACGGCTCTTATGTTGTTTTATACCTAAGAGATGTTTCAAATTCCGCTCCATTTTGTCCCAATATGATAACAAACTTAGAAACATATATTGTTTAGTAACTAGGCTTATTACATGAAGAAAATAGTTCGTCATTTACTTCTGATATGTATATGAAGCACATCGTTTTACGTTATGTAAATTGTTCTATAGAAATGTATTAAGAAAAATTGGGAAGAAAATATTATATAAAGACAAATTTTAGAATAACTGAAAATGTGAAGGATTGAATTCCTTCAGAGTTGTGGGAGCGCGGCAAATTTATACTGCCTACGGGCGGCAAAATGGTAAATCCGCCCCTAGGCATATGTCCCTCTTGCCACCCTCCGGTTATAGGAATATTGTAGTAGTAGTAACAGTCTGAACAAAGTTTTAGGTATCCTGATGTTATGTTCACTATAGAACTGAAAGAATGTACCAACGGCCCGCGAGTGTACCAAGGTGATCTTCATTTGAAAATTGTGCACAAAGATGGCAACTGTTTACTAAGCCACGCATAAAGATAAGGATGAAATTTGTATTATGTCTAACGCAGTCAAGTTGCTTCAGTAAACAATTGACATTATCAAAACAATTAAGATTGTAGATTAAAACATTTGTTTTCATTTATAATAAAATTAACTAAACCGGTGAATTAATACAGCCCACAGAGATAGGGTTAGTGAATATGGTTTTTAATGTATTTGAATAAACACTCAATGTGTTGTGAACTGACCCTTCATTACTCTAGGTCAATTGTAATAGCTTAGTCGTGGACTTCATAATCGCAATTAGAAAACGTTAATTTTCACTTTTCTGTTAATAGTGTTATAATATTTACAATGATAAATCGATATTACACTGTTTTATAAGATTAATAACAAAGCCTTTATCTGTAATCGTCAAATTTTCTAGCCTACAGTTGAACATGTGACCGTTCAATACGAGCATGTTGTAGCCACAAAGTCTGTCGACCGTGTAAACGATCTGAACCGAATTAGCAATCGTGACCGTGTGTGTGTTTTGAGTTTTCGTTTTATTTTTTTTTTAGGATTTAGACTTATGAATAAACTTGTTGAGGTGTTTCATGCGTTGCGAGTGTTAGCGCTGATGGAACTGGACGCTGTCGACAAAGGTAATCTGTTTTCAAGTTTTGGTAAAATTGCATGCTGGGTAAAACAAACGCTGTGGTTTCTTTTTATTTATTTATTTTTATACAGTTTACTCAATGACAGAGTAATGTGTCAAAGTGATATCTGGCAGGCTTCACATGTGTTGGGTGTCGCCTGACCACACGGTCGGTAGGAGAATTCTTTGACAAAGTGGTTGCTGTACCTTATGCCGGGGTTCTGTGCCTAATTGCGTAAGTCCTTTTAGTGTCTGTAGCGTAAGAAATGCTTTAAAGGCACTCGTAACCGGCTATGCTTACCATGTTAAGTTTACCAATTTTGAGACCCATTATCTCAGAAACTGTGAAAGATAGAAGTTTAAAATTTTAGCACATTATACACTACAAACGCTACTACAATTATGAAGATATCTCAATTTCCGGTTTTCAATAATTATTATGTTTTCTCTAAAAAATTGGATACAAAAAGCATACTTATAATTTTTTTACGTTTTTATTTTCCAGTGAAACTGTATAGTTCTAGTAGTGTAGTTGCATCTCCACTAACCTAATAGCAAAAAAAAATATTCAGCTTGATTGTTCATTTGATTTCCGAAATAATGGATCATTTGTCTAAAAAAAAAATAGATTTTCAGAAAAAACGCATTTAAAGTTTTATAACAGATTTAAATTGTTTTATCTTATTCCAGCACCATAATCAGTTATGTCCATTTGGCTCTCTAGCTTTCTCTTCACATTTCTAATCGACTGTCTAACCTTCTTCATCAATTCATCCACTGCTGTCTCTGCCTCAAGGATTCCTTGCAAGTAAATTTTTCATTACCTTAACTATATTTGGTCCTAGTTTGATCCCTAATTTTTGTAAGGTTTGATACTTACTTATATTACCTTTATTGAAGGTCAACACAGCATCATGTACACCCAAAACCAAAATACCTAGTCCAACAAATATATTTTTTGGCGAACTATACCAAATCAAATGGTTCAGAGACTCGTTTCCATTCTGTGTACTACCATGAAGACATGTTTTTTAACAAATTAGGATGACTCAGATCAGCAAATATTGGCTTTATGACAGATATTGGTAGTGAATGTTTACTACCAATGTTTACCTTAAACGCGGACTCAGTACTAGTTTTGCTTAAATAGTGTTTTACTTGAGATTTATATTTTGACTGCCCCTGAAAGAGCAACGTCAGGTTTTGTTTTTGTAAAGCTTTGCTGACAATATTAATTTTGGACAATATGTCATACCAAATAACAAGAGAGCAAATGAATTTATACGACTTAAATTTTGATATTAACGAATTGGATAAGCTTTTGACTCAGCATCTCTTTTGTCATCAGAATAAATTAAATATAAAGCATCGTAAATTTTTCCTAGAGTGAAACGAAATGCCTTCAGTGTTTCGAGTCTGCTCTCCCATCTAGTGGTTTTAAGCTAAAGTAGGTACCTCACTCATAACTGTTTGCCAACTCGAAGTTGATGCCGAAAAAACAATAGGACAAGAAATTTGTTAATTCTAGTGAACAATTGGCTGCATTTTTAACTACTAAATTGAGAATGTGTGCTGCACAAGGAACATAAAAAGCGCGTGTGGGTTTATTTCTTGGATTTTTTTCTGAAGACCGATACCTTTGCCTTTCATATTTGCGTCATTATCACCCCCCTGATCGCGTATTCTCTAGGTCATGAAGAAACTAATTTCTGTGCATGTACCTTTAGCTTTCAATTTTGCTATAACTAGATTTAGGGATACATTTTGCATGCACGTAAATGTTGCCATCTAATCACATTTACATAACGTACACCGGTAATACACGTGCATCGCATTTCGTTGTAATAAGGTTGATTTTGCAATAAAACGTCACACCTGATCTGCTGTACCTACCTGCAGACAAATAACGATGAGTAGAGTGAAATTGCGTTGCGTTGTACGTATAAAAAATTAGCCTAAATTAATTAGAGTACATTGCCTACTTAGGGCTTTGGCGCCCCCCTGGATCCGGCACCCGTTGCACCCCCTGGTAGAGCCGCCTCTGTCTCTACGATTTGTTATAAGGGAGTTACAGATTCGTAAAAAATGGTAACATTGTCAGCACTTTTGACAGAACTTTTCCTACGATCTCAATTTTTTTTAAATCATTAAAAAATATTATAATATTCGGAGATTCACATAAATTTGGTATCAAATTACTCAGAAAATATTGAAGATTTTTTTAACCCTTTCAGTCAGGAATTTTTATTTATTGTCAGAAAATTCTGAAAATTAGTAAATTTATTACTGAACTTAATTTTTTACATTTTTTCATGAAAAAATATTTGTATTTGGATGATCCTTATCCAAGATATAGAGTGTCCTATATATAGGATACCCTGACTGAGAATGCGTAAAATTTGACAGTTTTTTATAAAAAATTAAAACATTTTTTTTATTTTCACATTTACTTTACATTTCAGCATTAAATACTTATTATAAAAAAGAGTAAAGGACATAAAGATTTTAAAAACTTAAAACAATCAGGAGTACATAAACAAATTTTGATTTTTTTGCGGTTTACAATACATAAAAATGATTTATTTTACTTGAAATGAAAGAGCAAAAAACAATTTATCTCCTTTGAAAAACACAAAGGCACTTTGTACTTTGAGCATATGTTTTTTCCCTTGCAGCCTTCTACTTTTCTTGGTGCTGTTCTCCGGTAAGTGGTCCAAAACGTCATGCCTCACATCCACGCCAGGCCTAATAGCAGGAACACGTGTTTTTGTGTGGACAGGTGAGTTTGTTTCTCCTGAATTTGATGGCCTACCTCTCTTCTTTTGAACAAATTTTCCTGATATAATCAAAGATTTGCGAACATATTGTCGGAAATGAATCAGGTCCTACCATTCTTATATGGTAGTCCTATATCACGGTGGCAGTCTCAGTCAGTGGTGTCCTATATCTAGGACACGATTTTAAAAGCATTATTTGTTAAAAAATTACATCCATATCAATATTTCGAATTATATTCCAATACACTGAAGGCTGTTTTTTATTAAACAAAATTTTTAGTTGCTCTGAAAAAGTATGATATGTCATTATAACATTATACGAGCTCAGTATCAGGGTTTTTGTGATACCGAAAGCCAATGAACAGCTGTACTTTACATTCCTCCAAACAGTTCATAAATTAAAGGATAGACTACACCATGTTATTAATGAATAGAGAAAGGCACTAAAAATAGTACAGTATGAAAAGCATCTCAATCTGCAGTCCAGGACAGACACCGTGTTGTTCAAAATATGGTGTCCTAGATATAGGACACTGTGATTGAAAGGGTTAAGACAAACAAACTAAAATAGATTTTTTGGTCGATTTGCCGGTTACGAGTGCTGTGTAGAGTACGATTTGAGCTCTGTTAGCGAGCGTCCGTCACGAGCGGTAAGATTTTTTGTTGACCGTTTAGAGAATTTCAGTGTTCAAAGCGAAGGTTTAGAGAAGCCCCATAATTCTATGCCTTAAGACCACATTATTTTCAGTACGGCTGTACGTAGAATTACTTCACTGTTTGCAGACAGTTGTGATTTTCTGCGTGTCACCCAGCAGACCTACGTTTGAATGTTCTAATGACATCCATCCAAAAATTGTCTACCGGCCGGACAAAGCCCAACATTTTTTTTATTGATAGTAAATAAGTATTAACCGACGAAAAGGAGTGAATGTCAAGTTCGTAACAACACTGTTTTTCGGTTTAACACACCGTTCTTTAATTTCTCTTAAAGTCGCACGTTTCAGTGGCTATATACTTAGACTGAGAAGTCAAGTTCGATTGCGACAACGGATTCAGTACTCACATCACAGATTATGTAATTTAAATAATTTTGAAAAACATTAAAATCTAACAAAAATAAATACACTTTATTCGATTTTATTCAGGCCTTTATAAATTTATTTTGGCTATAATTTGTTTATGTGAATGAGTGTGTATTTGCTATATAATTTACAGAATAAGTTTTTTTGTATATACACTTGTACTGGGAATTTTTTTTGTATCGGTCATTTAAGGACCACATGCCAATTTCAATTCTTTGTTCTTTGTTCTTTTCTTTTTCTCCAATATGCTTTCATCTTTTCACTGTGTCTCTTCTTCCTGTCTTCAGTTCACTTTGAAGCTGCGTTTTTCTCTCTCCTACCATGGACTCCTTCCATTTTTAACACTTTTGCCTGAAAACTTCTCTTTCAATTGCTTCTTCTGCGTGTATATAATTTTTTTCTAAATCCTTTTCGACTTCTTTAATCCAACTTGATGTTGACTTCTTCCCCCACAGATATTTGAAGATTTTCCTTGTCAACCTATTGTCGTCCATTCTATATAAATGTCCAAAAAATAATAGTCTTCTTTTTCTCATTGTTTCCGTTATATTTTCTATACTTTGATATATTTCATCATTACTTCTTAATTTCCAACCTTCTGAAGTTTTTCGTGGGCCTAATATTTTCCTAATAATTCTTCTTTAGAATATTTCTAGTTTATCTAAATTATAATTCAATGCTAGACATTCACTTGCATATAGGCATTCTGGCTTCACTACTGTATTGTAATGCCTTATTTTAGCATTTTTAGATATGCACTTTTTATTGTAAATATCTTTAGTTATACCATGTGCCCTTTCCATCATATGAATCCTTTCTTCTATAGCAGATTTTTCTAAACCATTCTCTTGTATTATTTCTTCTAGATACTTAAATTTTCAAACCCTCTCTATTCGACCAGTATCTGTTAGTAGGAATTTTGGCGCATTTTTAATGTTCGTGAGAAATTTGTTTTTTTTTCTGCAGAAATTCTTAAGCCTGTTCTACTGGCTATGTCCTCTAAAAAATTAACGTGTATTACTGCAGATGTCAGATGTTCAGAACGTATAGCAATGTCATCTGCGAATGCCAAACAGTTTATTTCAATACGTTTGTTTCTTCTTCCCAACATGATTGGTGATATTTTGCATTCCTTTAATTTTTCATTCCAAATTCTCACTACTTTCTCCAGGACACAGTTGAAAAGTATTGGGGATAAACCATCACCCTGTCTTACACCTGTATTTATTTTGAACGGTTGAGATATTTCTCCCATAAATTTTATTTTTGAGACTGTGTCCGTAAGGATAAATTTTTATTTTATTTATAATGTTTTTCAGTACTTAAGAATTTATTAAAATAAATATTTTATTAAAAGAAATTAAAAAGTTTTCAATTTGTTATAAAGATTCTTTCATGATAAAGTGTTGTATCAATGGTACATAAGAAGAACAAAAAATAAATACTAGAATATTGAAAAATATAAATTAAAAAAAAAATATATATAATTGAATATTTACTACTAACTTTCAATTAAAGGGTTACAACTAGTCTGAAAACTAGTAGTAAATATTAAATAATGTGCATTTCAAGAAAGGACTGTAACAAGAAGTGTTTGAATAATAGTAGGCCTACGTAGACCTATTATTAATAATAAATTATATTTTTAATTTTTTAAATGAATATGTTTTTATTTATTTGTTTTTACACTGTTTCGACAGTCTTCTTTACTGTCATCTTCAGGATTATAAATATATAAAGAAATAAATGAGTAAATTTGAAACCGATTGTTTAGTATTTAAACCGTTATACAATTGTTTACTCAATAATATACTAATAATAATAATTAATCAATAATAATAATAATAATAGTAGGCTAATTATTGGTTAAAAAACAATTTACTCAATTATTTCTTAGCGTATTTATATTTCCGAAGATGACAGTAAAGAAGTCTGTCGAAACAGTGTGAAGGCAAATTAATAATATAAAAAATATTGTTTATAATTAGTAGTTATAATAACAAGAATAATTGTGATCAATTATGAAAACACACACACACACACAAACGTACATACATAATTTTTATATTAGAGACAAGTACTTCGTGTGAAAAATTTATATAGCTTAGGGGTTTGGAGATAACTTATTAAAATCGCCTATTAAGATTGAAAATAACATGTTGACTGAAAATGATCAGTTATCGTTAAACGAATCTAGTTAACATTTTCCCAGGTGAATGTTTAACTGTACAGGGGCGAACCTAGAGGGGATATGGGGGATATATCCCCCCCGAAATCCGAAAATATTAAACACTGTTGGATCAAAACATTTTTAACTGGTTGCGTGTTTTTGAAATGTGATTGACTTCCAAGTTTTGTCAATTTTAAAAAGTTACTATTTAGGTTAATGATATTTATTGACGACTCGTTGGGGCTTGGTGAAACATATTATTACAAAGGTTTTAAAAAATATATAAACACTTGGTACGTTTCACAGTTTTTATAAAAACTGTCAAACGTACCAAGTGTTTAGAAACCTTTGTATTTAGGTCAATGACAAGTTTAAACAATCTACAGTAATAGGCCTTATGCTCAATAATAAATAGAACAGATGCTGAAAGAAATGGTGAAAAATGAAAAGAAGTCGACTTGAAATTTAACAAAGTATACAGTAATATTCATTTTCTTCGGTTTTTTACCTTCCTTTCTTTTTTTATTTTTCCTTTTAAAAAAGAATGACAATCATTATATTTTTTTACAAAATTATTTAACATTATTTTGCATGCCGTAAAATTTATATCCACAACCCTGTTATATACATTCATATCCACAGCATTTATATACATGCTGTTAACCCTCACTTTCTTAATTTTAACGTTCTCTTTAAAGTATTTATATTCCACAGAAATATATTATTAAACTTCCAAGGCAAACTGGAAGCCTATCTGATTTGTTTTTGTTAATTGATTTAAAAAAATTAGTGAATTTCAGCTATTATTTGCCCATTATTTTTAATTTGTTGGTACGATGTTCATCGTAACATGACAAAAACTACACTACGAAAACGATATGTGGTTAAAGAAATCCCCCCCCCCCGAAATGAAATCCTGGGTTCGCCCCTGTAACTGTTTATCCTGATAAGACACATTTTAACTCTCAATTCTGGATATTGCACGTGGACTTTAGATTTTTTTCGTTACCAAGCAGTGCAAAAAGGATGACGTAAGATAACGAAAATAAGTAATTTAGCAGTGAATGTGTGCGAGTAGTTTCCGCGGATGTCGCTTGTGTTGTGTTGTGTAGGCCTATACACTCCCGTTCCTTGTAATAAATTGTGCAGATTGTATACGGCAGTTAACGCAGAAGCATAGTTTATTACACACAAAGAATTAATATGACGAAAACCAAAATTTACCGACAACGTAAGTTAGCTGTTTAAAACGGCACTACTTCGAAAAGAACGCGCGCACTTAAAACGGGAAATCGCGAGAGCCATGTGTTTATTTGTTACAACATAAATTAAATAAACGTCCCTACTGAATTGTACACACGAACGTTTAAAAGATAATGTCTAAATTCGGCCCTAAAATTTAATAATCTGTATTCCTTTTTCGTTATTCTCAATATAATGAAAATTTAGTTTTCACTTTCTGTGTCTCTGTATAATTAATTGCACTTGAGTTCAATGTATAAAATGTGAAAACACGTGCGGTGTCTTCTTAACTGTTCCGGTGTCTTCTCGATCTGGTGTTCCGATTCCGACGTCCACGCTTAGACTATCGCTGCTGACATACAATAATAATAATAATAATAATAATAATAATAATAATAATAAGAAGAAGAAGAAGAAGAAGAAGAAGAAGAAGAACAACAACAACAACAACAAGAATTTTTTAAGAGGGGGAAATGCTTTATGCACCCACCGTCAGAAGAAGCCGTCCGGCCCCTGGTGTGTGGGACTCTCATCCACCAAACAACACACCTCTAATTCAGGCATTCATATTCACCCTCGAGCCGCTTAGCGTATTAATTACTTCTCGGTGGATCTTATTGCGCCATTATCGGACTCCATCTAGTTCAGTGGTTCCCAAACTTTTCAATCCGCGGCCCCCTTCAAACAAATTTCACGGACCCTGTTTGAGATCTGAAATAAAACAAACAGTAAATATGATACAAACTCTTATGTTTCAATTAAAATGTATTAAAATCAAAGTTCTCTTAAGTTGGAAAATTATAGACCCTAATATTAATGATATCAAACATAGTTTAATGTGAACAATGAAGCTGCTTTTGAAGAATTAGCTCTGCAATATTGGATTTAATGTCTGATAATTTAAATATTAAGTCACTCTCGACATCAGGTTTATTTCTTAACTTTGGCTTCAAGAACGTGAGCTGAGAGAATGCGGTTACACACTAATAAGTAGAGGAAAACACAGTTAAACACTTCAAAGCTTTTTTTGCGAGTTCAGGATAGTAACGAGAACTGAGTTCGTTACATAGGCTATAACTAGAAGTCAGCTAGCTGTAATTGCGAAAACTGTAATTTTAATGAACTGTCAGTTGAAAGTTCTGCCAATGAATCTTCTTGTAGTGTAAGAGAGAGGTTAGTTGAGAGCCCATCAGCAAATGGATTCCTTATCCACATGTCACTATTATTCGTCACTGGAAAATATTCCCTTAACTGCAAGTGCAGTTGGGCCAAATGAGACTTAATAACGTTGAGGATCTCCTTTGAAACATTTTGTGCCATCTTGACGAAATCTGCCACATGGAAAAACGTTTTGCTTAGATACAGTGCTTATACGCGAGATACAGTACGGGCCTCCGCGAGCCCGCGGGTACGCGAGATACGTGGACTAAAACAGCGCTATCAGTTCTGCGATGTTGCGGCGCTCTAGTCAGTTCAGCTGACAAACAGATCTGCTACATGACATGATTTAAAGCCATTACTAATGCCATTAGTTTGAAATTACTCTTACAATTATAATTTGTTTGAACCAAAAACAAAAATATATACTGGAATCTTTTACTAATTGTTTTAAGATTCTAAAATTTAGATTTTACTGCATAAAAATCGGAGAAAATTATGGTATATTCTATTTTTTCTTAAAAGTGTCCTAGGACCCCCTGAAACATTGTCGCGGACCCCACTTTGGGAACCACTGACCTAATTGTTTCTTATGTGATACTGCCCGTTGGGTGCAAGTGGGGTCTGTCTTTTCTTTTCTTGTAGAACCGACTGTAGCAATTCGGTCCCATTCCTCCTTGTGGACTCCCCGATCTCCATCTCTAGTTCCATCCTCTCTCTTGTAAATCTGCTGCACTTGAAAAAAGTATGCAAGGCATCTGCAGGGGAGAGTCACTGTACCGCCATGCTTAGTTTTGCACCTTTCCCGTTATGTATAGGCAGGCTTTAAAATTGCCGTGGTCACTGAGTAACTGTGTCAACTGGTACTAAACCTCGCCACGTTGGCGGTCGATCCATTCTCTCGAGTTCTTTATGAGTCTTGCGGTCCGTCTTTCTCTGTCCTCCCTATTCCAACGATCTTGCCAGTGCCGGAGAGTGAGTTCCCTGGCTTCATTCTTTGCCCCATCTCTTCTGAACACTCGCAGCCTACGGAACGAAGACGCAGAAATCTTCTTCGTCTGCATCTGTATTTGATAGTAAGATATCGGTATGGAGAACCATACATGACTTCCATGTTCTAAGATTTATATTTAAAATCATTTTCAAAATGAAATATTTTTATAGGAAGTACTTCTTTCTACTTCTTGCTTCAGCCTTAACCACAGTACTGTGGTCAGTAAAGTATACCACCTCACGTTAGCGCACTCGATTTTCACTGATGATGGCAGTCGATTGCACTGCCGAAACGTCTTGTTTTGCAGAAAACATTGGGCCACGGCGAAACAGCCCGGGAAGGAATTTTAACAACAAACTGCTTCTTTGTTGCCGATAACGTAATACACATATAAAAAATTATCCCCTCCCCCTTCAACTATCATTTTCATTTACAGAAAATTACCCCCTCCCCCTTCAACTACACGTTTCATTTCTAGATATTTCATCTACCTTTCTGCAGTGGATTATTGTGACTTTCTTTTCACGATACTGTACTTTATTTATCAAAATTAAGTACTTTACTCTTGTTTAAACATAAAATGTTGCAGGTAAACTACCCCTTCTCCTTAACCGATCATCACCAAAATTAATAGACCTTGAGTTCTCTACAATTCAGGAACATATAACAAAATTTATTTCATTCTGTTTGAATTTGCGACAGTTATCGTTTACCATAGAAACAATTCTACACAGACAGAACACAGACACAAACACACAGACAGATACACAGACACACAGCAGATACAGTGACACACACAGAGACACTTTCCGAAAAATGACTTTTCTTCATGTTTTGAGGGTAGTACAATCAGAACACGATTGACATTAATCAGAACACGAACACGATGCCCTTATCTCGAACACGATTTTTTCGCCATCACCATACATCCATTTCCTTATGGAACATGGAAGTAAAATGATGAAGATAGAGAATAAAAGACGTAACATATTTTTCTAGATTTTGATGTCGAATTCGGTAATTTGTCCTAAAGTGATCGAGTAGCTCGGTTAATTTCGCACGTCGGAGACAAACTTACGTCCTTCACCACCGAGTTCCAGACATTCAGATCCATGTACGGAGGTTTCCGATTTGTGTATCGTGCACGTTAAATTTCTTTCGTTCGAACCCTTTCCTGAAAGAGCCAGGAAAGGTCTTTGGTATTCGATATATTGGCGTCAAGGTTTTTTAATACTTACAAGAAAAAAACTTTTCCAACACTGACATCAAACATAAAAAAATGTTCTTTGGCCTTTACGAGAAGAAATACTGTTTTAATTCCATCTTAATCCAGTCTGTAATAATCAAAATATTCACAAAAAGCCGAATAACACCAATTAACCGACTAAAACACACACACACACATACACACACACAGAGTTTAAATCACTCTCTTTCTCTCATCCTATTGGATTCTTTCCTAATTCACTTTCTGTTTTGTGATTGGATGATGAAGTGGCCAGAGGCGATAGGATGTTTTATAAACAAGATTACCACACGTTTAGAGACCAAAGGTACTGACTTACGGGTTCCCATGGGAACTTAATTGAGTGTTAGATCTTGCTAACAAAGATTCATCTTCTTTTTTCGCTAATATACGTTTCGTCAGGGCAAATCTGCGACACTTTCTTTTATTGTTAGTTTCCTCACGATCTGAACGTACGTCATACACATTGAACTTAATCACGTTACTACTTAGTTCTAAAACAATTACACAGTGTTATACAGAAGAGAGTGATCACTTTTGTACGCTTTTCATAGCAGCCGATAATTTCATGAAATTCAAAATTCTACCAATCAAATTCAGAACGCTAGTAGTATTAAAACTACAAAGTTACACGCCAAAAATTACGAAATTATTCATGCAAAATACTTTACACGTCTATGAGTAGAATATGTACTCTGTCACATACACAAACGCGACCGTGAGGCTGTAGAGTCTTATGAAGCTTTTCTATCTTCAGCATTTACCACTATTCATTCCTATTCATATAAACTCCTCATTAACGCCCCTTGCAATCACTGTCCGGGATGAGCTAACCCGGCTGTATAACTCGTAATATCAGAGGCAGAGGCACAGGTTAAAGTGGGATAAGGCAGGGGTAGCGTGAAGCGTCAGAGGAAAGTGGCTACTATTGTATTCGGTAGAGGTGTGCTAAACTAGTATTTGAAAATAACAGGTACGAACGAAACCGTTCCAAAAAATAACACGTGAAAATACCTGTTATTATAGGCCTATACGTATTGTACTACATATACCTGTATTATACAGTTTGTTATAAGAAATAAATTGAAACTAAAAGTATTAACAGCGTTACTTTACACTGTGACATTATTAAGCTGTTATTGTTAAAAAAAAAGAAACAAGAGAATTTATAGGCCTATCTCCCTTTGGGAATACTAATTTAAGTTTTTACTAGGAGTAAACAAACTGACATAGATTTAATATTAAATTATTGATTCCATTTTGGTTAGACAATTCAGTTGCGAAACTCAAGCAATGAAATTTAGAGTGCACGTAATAGCACAACAAAGAATGTCAAACAAATTTACGGGAGATGTGCAGTGAAGTTAAAATCATCTCCGAAATAATATTAACAAAAAGTACTATATGGTCTGTCTACAGCCACTCTGTAGGTTATAACACAATATAATTAGCTTTTTCAAATTTAGCAAGTTGGTGACCAGTATAATGTATAATTTGTTATCATAATCTGTATTACATATCTGCATAACACACGAGAATAAATGTAACAGCAGTGTGCATTTTTTCATTTATTAAAAACAGCTTCGTCTCTTTGGCATAAAGATATTCTGAACCTCGCTGTTTTGCTTCGTTTCGTACTTGTATAGCAATCGTCACATGAACAGAATGAAGTATTCAGCACCAAAAAGTGGCTTTGTACTCGTGTAATTGTAATACTCCTCCTACTCGTTTACTTGTTTATTCGTTCGTTACGTAGGGGTGTTCCACGACTCGGAACCGCGAAGTCGCGTGTAATCGGAACGGGTATTTCGACTTTTCAGTTATCGTTGAATCGGAACAGGTATTTCAACTTTTCAGTCACTGTTATATCCGTTCCACAAAAATATCGTTTCAAAATAGCTGTTACAGGTATATCGGCCCACCTCTAGTAGCCTACTCGAGCCATTGAGTAAGCGACAACTTTACGCGGAAAGCTTTACGTTTACCGAGCGCCGCACGGTGCAAAACTGACCGGGTAAGAACGCGGCAACACAGTACCGGCACAGGCCGTTACTATGGTGACATAAACGAAATCCTGTAACGTGATTGGCGGAATAACTGCCAACGTACGTTAAGTTTTGGTATATATTTTCCGCAGAACGTTGGCACATTTACTCTTACGTCATATTTGTTTTTAAAATAGAAATCATATGTAAATTAACAACAACAAAAAGTAATTTCTAGAAAATTAATAACTTTTAATTAATTAAACAAGTATAATAATGCATAGGGGTCTGTATTTAGCAGACGTTTGTCATTTTATTCAAATAATTCCTTCCCTCGGATTACTTTGTTGTAAAGTTTATAACACCGTGGTCACAGAAGTGTGCGTTTTCTCTCTTTCGGTACGTTCCATCGCAATGGTCCAAATAATTTTTCTAGGATTACGACCCGCGTGGGAATCGTAAAACAAAATGTCCGTGTTTTGCCAAAGTAGCGTCTACTTTAAAAGTTTTGTGAGCAGCTTTATTTTGTTTAATTAGTGCGTTGAGCTCACGTTTTAACATAGAATGACTACAAGAAATTCCATGATTTACTAATTAGTTAATTGTGTCTGCTTTTTTTGTTAATGATGTTGGGGGTGGATTTATTCCTGCATTATCGTACTAGACATTGTCTATTGCTGTTACACTTTTTATTCAAGTTAGGAGTAAGTAATTAAGAAAGTTACTTTTTCGGTTTCATAATTCATGTCGTGGTGATAATCGCCTAGTTTGGAGCGCAAACTCATCATTGGCAGCACGAACTACAGCTTACACTGGTCGAATGGTCGGTCGCACGACACTTGGTAGAACATTTTACTATACTTGAGTTTAATAAACGAACACTTGGTTAGCTGTCAGGAAAATAAAATCATCTGTAGAACTTATCAAGTATTTATTTATGAACTACAAATATCCTCTGTCCTTTATTTATTTGGGGTTAGTAGAGGGAAAATGCCGGTTCAAACGCAACACAATGTCAACTAATAGAGTCCCGCACCACCGCTGGACCCGCAGCATCCCAATGGACCACAGCATCCGCGAATTTCCGCGAATAAATTTTTTTATTTTTTTTATTTTATTTTTTTATTTTTTTAATTAAATTGATTTGGTAGGATGAGGTTCAATGGACCACCAACATCCGTGAATATAATTTTTTATTTTTTTAAGAAAGCTGATTTGCATATCAGTGGGTGGTGTTGGGTGGGAGGTTTTTTTATTTCATATCAGTGGGTGGTGGTGGGTGGGGGGTGGTTCCAACTCGAAGCATTATAGTGTATACTAAAATATATGATCAGGTGTACCAACCTTTGCATGAGTTCAAATTTGTCGTGTATTATAATGTATATTAAATCTATATGATCAGGTGTACCAACCTCTGTAGTATTATTATAGTGTATAGATATTTTATATGAGCAGGGTTGTCAACATTCTCTGCGGTGGGGGGAGGGAAATTCAAATATGTGTTATATAGTGTATATATTAAAATATATGATCAGGGTTACCAATCTTAAATTATTGTGTGCGTGTATAGAGCAGATCTGCCAACATTTCTTTCTCTTCTGTGGTGGGAAATTCAAACTATATATGATCATAATTGTTACTCTCTCTCTCTCTCACACGGTGTGTATGTCTCTCTCTCTCTCTCTCTCTCGTTGTCAAACGTTATGCTCACCGGCATTATAGTGTATATTAAAATATATGATTAGGTGTACCAACCTTTACATGAGTTCAAATTTGTCGTGTGTTATAATGTATATTAAATCTATATGATCAGATGTACCAACCTCTGTATTATTCGTCCTCTCTCTCTCCCTCTCTCTCTCTCTCTCTCTCTCACACACACGTTGTGTATGTCTCTCTCTCTCTCTTGTTGTCAAACGTTATGCTCAAACCGTTCTCCTCTCTCTCTGTGGTCAGTACCGAGCGCATGTATATGAAATTAGAAAGTTTATATTTATTCGACAAATATTAACGTCCTCTCTCTCTCTCTCTCTCTCTCTCTCACTCTCACTTGTTTCAACTGTGTCAACAAATAGTAACGTCCTCTCTCTCTCTCTCTCTCTCTCTCTCTCTCTCTCACTTTCACACGTTTCAACTATGCAAGGTTCCATACCCTTTCTCCTGTCTCCCTCACATTGAGTAGTCGGTGTGATGAATAAATAATTTTAGCACTATCTCTCTTTCGTTGTCAAAACGTCGTCTTCATTTTTCAATGTATTAAATAATTAATTAATAGTTTTATAATGCAGTCAGTGTGATTGATCCTTGTTAGAAATATATATATATTTGGCGTCAATGAACTACTTACCTGTTATGTTGTTACAGATGACAAATCCATACGTTAACGGCTTAGCAATCTGGTACAATACTTCTGTTTTAAGGTTGCAGTTTACACACACACACATAGGTTCAGTAGTGTATAGCGAAATAAATTAAAATTATACACACACATGAAAACGGCGGCTGAAATTCATACAAATCTTCTGATGTAACAGTTCACAAAAAATAAATTAATTGTACACATGTTCAGAGGTGTAGAGTGAAATAAAATAAAGTCATAATTTGTTTAATGATTAAATATATTTTAACATTCACAATTAAATAAATACATTAGAAATTGATATTTTTCGAAAGTTTATATATAATTGTGTGTCGTACTTGTAGAAGAAGCAACCTGCAACATAACAATACAACAACAACATTAAAATCATGTTAAATATCACACACACAGATGCACACGCAACGCGCGCACATACAGACGCATACGCAACGTAATCACACACACACACACACACACACATACATACGCATACGTAACGTAACCAAACACGCAACGCGCCCACACACAGACGCAAACGCAACGTAATCATACACATACATACAACGTGTACACGTTTGGGTTACACCACACGCGCACGCACACACACATATGCACACGCACACTAGGTTCAGAGGCGTATAGTGAAATAAATTAAAAAATCCATTCATCAAAACTTTGTAAATTAGAATCTGCACTACATTCAAACATACGCACACACACAATGATAAAAAAATTGTTTATTAAAAGTAGTTTGTTACCTTAACGAGGTACGATTTCCATATGTACTGTTTGATTCCTTATGCCTCGAAACACGAGATGTAGGTCGCTGGGGCTTATATGACGGAGCTCTTCATCTGTAAAGACGCAAGCATACCTCTTAGGTAGATATACACGATAGCGTAGCTCACCATCTTCCAACGTTACAAGCACAGACTTCCCATATCTTGTGTCCACATGCACCATGTTAACAATCGGATACTGCTTGTTCAATGTTAATTCTGCACACCGTTTGTACTCAATAGCAGAAACTGCATTGAATTTTGTGATAAACGACTTTATTTATGAGAAGTGAAGACGTCTGTATCAAACTAGGTGGAACTAAACAATGACTACAAAGAAGACTAGTGAAAGTAATGGTGGTGGTGGTGATGTGGTCATCAGGAAAGTTCACGTTCATCGCCCGAAGCTTTGCATGTACATACACACAGGCAGAATTAGCGCTGTTACAAAATATATATATTAGGAAAGTCAAGCCCACAGACTACTAGAAATAGTTATCGTTTGAAAAAAAAAGAAACCGCACATTACGAACTAATATCGTTACAATAATAATAATAATACATAAACTTACGTTTACGGTCGTCCAAACTGAAGTATGGAGTGACAATAACTATAGATATCACAGTAAGAATTTTTGTTGTTGTTTTTAACAGGTGATGTTTTTCATCCCCTGAAGCTTTGTATGCAGAATTATGACTGTTACATAATATATATTAGGAAAGTCGACAGAAATAGTTATCGCCTGCAGCAAGAATTTTTGTTGTTGTTGTTTTTAACAGGTGGTGTTTTTGCATGTACATACATGCAGAATTATGGCTGTTACATAATATATATTAGGAAAGTCGACAGAAATAGTTATCGCCTGCAGCAAGACTTTTTGTTGTTGTTTTTAACAGATGGTGTTTTTCATCCCCTGAAGCTTTGCATGTACATACATGCAGAATTATGGCTGTTACATAATATATATATTAGGAAAGTTGACGGAAATAGTTATCGCCTGCAGCCATATACAAGTTTACCTAATGAAATTAACAATGCTATGAGACACTTACATTAAAAATGTTTGTATAACAGAAAAATCATTAATTATCCACTCTCTAAGTGCGTGCACATTATGGTTTGTACATAGTGTAGAAGAAGAATTGCAATGTGTAAGACATAACGCCCCAGGAATGTCTTTTGGTACGTCTTTTGGGCAACCAATGTCATCAAGATTTATTATATGATAATGAATTATTTTCGATTCTAAAAAACGTTTTTTCTCAAGACCCTTCACAAACACATATTTATATATGTTCGTATACGTTGTTAACACTGAAACAAGATTGTCGTACGGTGTCTCTCCTTCATCCCATCTTAGCCCATGATAGTTTGTCGTTAACCAGCAGTTGGTTCTAGTGTATTTCGAATTCGTAACGACTGTAGCAGGCGGAGCGAAAATCCAATGTCTGCATGCAAAACGTGTTACGTCCATAACCGACAACTCCTTTACTATATAATTGCCGTTGTCATCATAAAAGCAGTGAAAGTCAATTATTACAGCAGCGTTTTCCATTATACTATAAAAAAAAAGGAACCACACATTACAAACTATTGTTTGTGTTTAAACAGCTACAAACAATAATTAATTTTCTTACACTAGTAAACATTTTGCTGTAATTGTTTCAATTAAAGGAAACATATATATATATTCGTTGAGAAAATCTGTTGTGGCTGGACGAAACATGTGTCTGAATAAATTTTCTCTCTACATAGCAGTTGTAAAAGTAGTCATATACATTATGTGCTATATATACAAAAGGCTTTCAACGTGTTTGTCATTTCAATCAATTTGTACAGCGCTCTAATTATGTAAAAATAACTGTACCGCTCCATACAACTGAGAATAAATCCACACAAACACACACACACACACACACACACACACACACACACACATACGCATACACACATACACATACACAACGATGTTTCTACTTATTTGAACAAGTCCTGTATTAAATGCACTTGTTAATGTTTTAATGTGAACAATTTTACGTTTAAATAAAATCTGTACATACAATAAAATTATGTTTCAGTATTAATGATATAAATATTACTGTTTTATTAATTTAAATTACCGTATAATTGCTTACGATTGACAAATAAGACATACTTTACGGAATTTCTTGAAATTTTTGCATTTAGTCTTCTGCTCATGTGTACTAGCAACCTGTTTGGTTACGGTTAACCATTTAAATTCAATGTTCTTGTTGTTGGTAACCTTCTGCTCGTCTCCCTTTCGTTTACTGACGGTATGTTTGGCTACAGTTAACCATTTAAGTTCAATGTTCTGAGAAGTATTCATCATCATCTTGTTCCTATAATAACAGTACTTGCTTCAGTACTATATATATTATGTGCTATGTATACATAAGGCTTTCAAATCTAATTGTGTAAGAATAACTGTACCGTCACATACAACTGAGAATAAATCCGTACAAACACTTAGCGATGTTTTTACTTATTTGAACAAGTCATGTATTAAATTCAATAAATAATGCACTTGATAATGTTTTAATGTGAATAATTTTCCGTTTAAATAAAATCTGTACATACAATAAAATTATGTTCACTTTAAGAAATAGCAAATCTTTTACTTACCTCTTAAATGTTGTTGTTGTTATACACAATAGTCGATTGTACGATGAGTGTCTCATACAAATGAGAAATAGTGACATGTCGTCTTGTGTGTATATATATATCATACGGCGGTAGCGTACACGTTTGAAAGTTGATACATATTAAATTCTCTCTCTCTCTCACACACATTACAGAGGTTGGGTGTCTAAATCGATGCATTTTACTTTCTAATTTGACACATGGCTTACTTCCATACATAAATAGCTATCGTCTACGAGTGTTGCTAAACGAAATTAAAAAATGTTGTAATACATAACGTCCTATGAAATAAATATGGTATGTTTTTAGGACAGCCAAAAGCATGAAAGTATTATTTAAATCTGTATGGAAGTCATATATAAATATCGAGTCAGCGCGACACAACGTAACATGATTCATGTCAACGTCGTATGTATGTGTGTGCGTGTGCGTCTATGTGTTCGTGTGTGTGCGTGTTTGGTTACGTTGCGTATGCGTCTGTGTGCGTGCACGTCGGATGTGTGATTACGTGTGCGTCTGCATTATCGTTATTTTGACTGAGCTATGTTAACTTCACACATGGAAATGTAAAAGCGTCTGAGGGCAAAGTTATGCAAGAGGTTGTTGACGAGAACCAAACACACTTGGATCAGCCAGTAGTGTTTAGGTCATCAGTACATGACGCAACGGTAGTGATAGGTCCAACAAGAATCAGATGTTTTGTATACGTTCTAGGTGAAAAACTACTGGGGATGTCTCTGACTTTAGTTGGAAATAAATAACATTACAGATATTGATATGGTACTATGAGGAGCCTATACGTGAATACTATACATCAGACTGATTGTATCCGTCATTAGCAATCTAACGTTACGACGGCAGTGTGTACGTATGCGTCTGTGTGTGTTCGCGTGTGCGTGTTTGGTTACGTTGTGTACGTGTGCGCTCGTTGCGTGTGTACGTGTGTGCGTGTTTGGTTACGTTGCGTATGTATGTGTGTGTGTGTGTGTGTGATTACGTTACGTATGCGTGTGCGTCTTAATGTGAACAATTTTACGTTTAAATAAAATCTGTACATACAATAAAATTATGTTTCAGTATTAATGATATAAATATTACTGTTTTATTAATTTAAAATACTGTATATATATATATATAACCTAGGAACTTCGCAGGTGAAGAAATTAATTTCTATTTTTCATCTGTAACGACATGCGTGTATAATTTTAATTTATTTCACTATACACCTTCGCCACCGCTGCTACCACAGTCGTCAGTAATAAAAAAAGAAGAAGAAGAAAGATCAGTTAGGAAACGCATCAGTACTCGTTCGAAACGATTAACATCAGTCCCAATGGACCACAGCATCCGTGAATTTCCGCGAATAAAAAAAAAAAAAAAAAAAAAAACGAAAAACGTTCTACTTACGTTTCATGTTAGGTTAAAAAATACAGTCCACGTACGTTTCACGTTTACGTTAGGTTAAGATGCAGTCTACTTACGTTTCACTGTTAGGTTAAAAATGCAGTCCACGTACGTTTCACGTTTACGTTAGGTTAAGATGCAGTCTACTTACGTTTCACGTTAGGTTAAAAAATGCAAACACACACACACACACACACACACGTGTTAGGTTGCAACCTAACGCGTGTGTATGTTATTTAAATAATAATTTAAATAATATACACGTGTGTGTGTGTGTGTTTGCATTTTTTAACCTAACGTGAAACGTAAGTAGACTGCATCTTAACCTAACGTAAACGTGAAACGTACGTGGACTGCATTTTTAACCTAACAGTGAAACGTAAGTAGACTGCATCTTAACCTAACGTAAACGTGAAACGTACGTGGACTGTATTTTTTAACCTAACATGAAACGTAAGTAGAACGTTTTACGTTTTTTTTTTTTTTTTTTTTTTTTTATTCGCGGAAATTCACGGATGCTGTGGTCCATTGGGACTGATTTCGAACGAGTACTGATGCGTTTCCTAACTGATCTTTCTTCTTCTTCTTTTTTTATTACTGACGACTGTGGTAGCAGCGGTGGCGAAGGTGTATAGTGAAATAAATTAAAATTATACACGCATGTCGTTACAGATGAAAAATAGAAATTAATTTCTTCACCTGCGAAGTTCCTAGGTTATATATATATATATATACAGTATTTTAAATTAATAAAACAGTAATATTTATATCATTAATACTGAAACATAATTTTATTGTATGTACAGATTTTATTTAAACGTAAAATTGTTCACATTAAGACGCACACGCATACGTAACGTAATCACACACACACACACACACATACATACGCAACGTAACCAAACACGCACACACGTACACACGCAACGAGCGCACACGTACACAACGTAACCAAACACGCACACGCGAACACACACAGACGCATACGTACACACTGCCGTCGTAACGTTAGATTGCTAATGACGGATACAATCAGTCTGATGTATAGTATTCACGTATAGGCTCCTCATAGTACCATATCAATATCTGTAATGTTATTTATTTCCAACTAAAGTCAGAGACATCCCCAGTAGTTTTTGACCTAGAACGTATACAAAACATCTGATTCTTGTTGGACCTATCACTACCGTTGCGTCATGTACTGATGACCTAAACACTACTGGCTGATCCAAGTGTGTTTGGTTCTCGTCAACAACCTCTTGCATAACTTTGCCCTCAGACGCTTTTACATTTCCATGTGTGAAGTTAACATAGCTCAGTCAAAATAACGATAATGCAGACGCACACGTAATCACACATCCGACGTGCACGCACACAGACGCATACGCAACGTAACCAAACACGCACACACACGAACACATAGACGCACACGCACACACATACATACGACGTTGACATGAATCATGTTACGTTGTGTCGCGCTGACTCGATATTTATATATGACTTCCATACAGATTTAAATAATACTTTCATGCTTTTGGCTGTCCTAAAAACATACCATATTTATTTCATAGGACGTTATGTATTACAACATTTTTTAATTTCGTTTAGCAACACTCGTAGACGATAGCTATTTATGTATGGAAGTAAGCCATGTGTCAAATTAGAAAGTAAAATGCATCGATTTAGACACCCAACCTCTGTAATGTGTGTGAGAGAGAGAGAGAATTTAATATGTATCAACTTTCAAACGTGTACGCTACCGCCGTATGATATATATATACACACAAGACGACATGTCACTATTTCTCATTTGTATGAGACACTCATCGTACAATCGACTATTGTGTATAACAACAACAACATTTAAGAGGTAAGTAAAAGATTTGCTATTTCTTAAAGTGAACATAATTTTATTGTATGTACAGATTTTATTTAAACGGAAAATTATTCACATTAAAACATTATCAAGTGCATTATTTATTGAATTTAATACATGACTTGTTCAAATAAGTAAAAACATCGCTAAGTGTTTGTACGGATTTATTCTCAGTTGTATGTGACGGTACAGTTATTCTTACACAATTAGATTTGAAAGCCTTATGTATACATAGCACATAATATATATAGTACTGAAGCAAGTACTGTTATTATAGGAACAAGATGATGATGAATACTTCTCAGAACATTGAACTTAAATGGTTAACTGTAGCCAAACATACCGTCAGTAAACGAAAGGGAGACGAGCAGAAGGTTACCAACAACAAGAACATTGAATTTAAATGGTTAACCGTAACCAAACAGGTTGCTAGTACACATGAGCAGAAGACTAAATGCAAAAATTTCAAGAAATTCCGTAAAGTATGTCTTATTTGTCAATCGTAAGCAATTATACGGTAATTTAAATTAATAAAACAGTAATATTTATATCATTAATACTGAAACATAATTTTATTGTATGTACAGATTTTATTTAAACGTAAAATTGTTCACATTAAAACATTAACAAGTGCATTTAATACAGGACTTGTTCAAATAAGTAGAAACATCGTTGTGTATGTGTATGTGTGTATGCGTATGTGTGTGTGTGTGTGTGTGTGTGTGTGTGTGTGTGTGTGTGTGTGTTTGTGTGGATTTATTCTCAGTTGTATGGAGCGGTACAGTTATTTTTACATAATTAGAGCGCTGTACAAATTGATTGAAATGACAAACACGTTGAAAGCCTTTTGTATATATAGCACATAATGTATATGACTACTTTTACAACTGCTATGTAGAGAGAAAATTTATTCAGACACATGTTTCGTCCAGCCACAACAGATTTTCTCAACGAATATATATATATGTTTCCTTTAATTGAAACAATTACAGCAAAATGTTTACTAGTGTAAGAAAATTAATTATTGTTTGTAGCTGTTTAAACACAAACAATAGTTTGTAATGTGTGGTTCCTTTTTTTTATAGTATAATGGAAAACGCTGCTGTAATAATTGACTTTCACTGCTTTTATGATGACAACGGCAATTATATAGTAAAGGAGTTGTCGGTTATGGACGTAACACGTTTTGCATGCAGACATTGGATTTTCGCTCCGCCTGCTACAGTCGTTACGAATTCGAAATACACTAGAACCAACTGCTGGTTAACGACAAACTATCATGGGCTAAGATGGGATGAAGGAGAGACACCGTACGACAATCTTGTTTCAGTGTTAACAACGTATACGAACATATATAAATATGTGTTTGTGAAGGGTCTTGAGAAAAAACGTTTTTTAGAATCGAAAATAATTCATTATCATATAATAAATCTTGATGACATTGGTTGCCCAAAAGACGTACCAAAAGACATTCCTGGGGCGTTATGTCTTACACATTGCAATTCTTCTTCTACACTATGTACAAACCATAATGTGCACGCACTTAGAGAGTGGATAATTAATGATTTTTCTGTTATACAAACATTTTTAATGTAAGTGTCTCATAGCATTGTTAATTTCATTAGGTAAACTTGTATATGGCTGCAGGCGATAACTATTTCCGTCAACTTTCCTAATATATATATTATGTAACAGCCATAATTCTGCATGTATGTACATGCAAAGCTTCAGGGGATGAAAAACACCATCTGTTAAAAACAACAACAAAAAGTCTTGCTGCAGGCGATAACTATTTCTGTCGACTTTCCTAATATATATTATGTAACAGCCATAATTCTGCATGTATGTACATGCAAAAACACCACCTGTTAAAAACAACAACAACAAAAATTCTTGCTGCAGGCGATAACTATTTCTGTCGACTTTCCTAATATATATTATGTAACAGTCATAATTCTGCATACAAAGCTTCAGGGGATGAAAAACATCACCTGTTAAAAACAACAACAAAAATTCTTACTGTGATATCTATAGTTATTGTCACTCCATACTTCAGTTTGGACGACCGTAAACGTAAGTTTATGTATTATTATTATTATTGTAACGATATTAGTTCGTAATGTGCGGTTTCTTTTTTTTTCAAACGATAACTATTTCTAGTAGTCTGTGGGCTTGACTTTCCTAATATATATATTTTGTAACAGCGCTAATTCTGCCTGTGTGTATGTACATGCAAAGCTTCGGGCGATGAACGTGAACTTTCCTGATGACCACATCACCACCACCACCATTACTTTCACTAGTCTTCTTTGTAGTCATTGTTTAGTTCCACCTAGTTTGATACAGACGTCTTCACTTCTCATAAATAAAGTCGTTTATCACAAAATTCAATGCAGTTTCTGCTATTGAGTACAAACGGTGTGCAGAATTAACATTGAACAAGCAGTATCCGATTGTTAACATGGTGCATGTGGACACAAGATATGGGAAGTCTGTGCTTGTAACGTTGGAAGATGGTGAGCTACGCTATCGTGTATATCTACCTAAGAGGTATGCTTGCGTCTTTACAGATGAAGAGCTCCGTCATATAAGCCCCAGCGACCTACATCTCGTGTTTCGAGGCATGAGGAATCAAACAGTACATATGGAAATCGTACCTCGTTAAGGTAACAAACTACTTTTAATAAACAATTTTTTTATCATTGTGTGTGTGCGTATGTTTGAATGTAGTGCAGATTCTAATTTACAAAGTTTTGATGAATGGATTTTTTAATTTATTTCACTATACGCCTCTGAACCTAGTGTGCGTGTGCATATGTGTGTGTGCGTGCGCGTGTGGTGTAACCCAAACGTGTACACGTTGTATGTATGTGTATGATTACGTTGCGTTTGCGTCTGTGTGTGGGCGCGTTGCGTGTTTGGTTACGTTACGTATGCGTATGTATGTGTGTGTGTGTGTGTGTGTGTGATTACGTTGCGTATGCGTCTGTATGTGCGCGCGTTGCGTGTGCATCTGTGTGTGTGATATTTAACATGATTTTAATGTTGTTGTTGTATTGTTATGTTGCAGGTTGCTTCTTCTACAAGTACGACACACAATTATATATAAACTTTCGAAAAATATCAATTTCTAATGTATTTATTTAATTGTGAATGTTAAAATATATTTAATCATTAAACAAATTATGACTTTATTTTATTTCACTCTACACCTCTGAACATGTGTACAATTAATTTATTTTTTGTGAACTGTTACATCAGAAGATTTGTATGAATTTCAGCCGCCGTTTTCATGTGTGTGTATAATTTTAATTTATTTCGCTATACACTACTGAACCTATGTGTGTGTGTGTAAACTGCAACCTTAAAACAGAAGTATTGTACCAGATTGCTAAGCCGTTAACGTATGGATTTGTCATCTGTAACAACATAACAGGTAAGTAGTTCATTGACGCCAAATATATATATATTTCTAACAAGGATCAATCACACTGACTGCATTATAAAACTATTAATTAATTATTTAATACATTGAAAAATGAAGACGACGTTTTGACAACGAAAGAGAGATAGTGCTAAAATTATTTATTCATCACACCGACTACTCAATGTGAGGGAGACAGGAGAAAGGGTATGGAACCTTGCATAGTTGAAACGTGTGAAAGTGAGAGAGAGAGAGAGAGAGAGAGAGAGAGAGAGAGAGAGAGAGAGAGGACGTTACTATTTGTTGACACAGTTGAAACAAGTGAGAGTGAGAGAGAGAGAGAGAGAGAGAGAGGACGTTAATATTTGTCGAATAAATATAAACTTTCTAATTTCATATACATGCGCTCGGTACTGACCACAGAGAGAGAGGAGAACGGTTTGAGCATAACGTTTGACAACAAGAGAGAGAGAGAGACATACACAACGTGTGTGAGAGAGAGAGAGAGAGAGAGAGAGGGAGAGAGAGAGGGAGAGAGAGAGGACGAATAATACAGAGGTTGGTACATCTGATCATATAGATTTAATATACATTATAACACACGACAAATTTGAACTCATGTAAAGGTTGGTACACCTAATCATATATTTTAATATACACTATAATGCCGGTGAGCATAACGTTTGACAACGAGAGAGAGAGAGAGAGAGAGACATACACACCGTGTGAGAGAGAGAGAGAGTAACAATTATGATCATATATAGTTTGAATTTCCCACCACAGAAGAGAAAGAAATGTTGGCAGATCTGCTCTATACACGCACACAATAATTTAAGATTGGTAACCCTGATCATATATTTTAATATATACACTATATAACACATATTTGAATTTCCCTCCCCCCACCGCAGAAAATGTTGACAACCCTGCTCATATAAAATATCTATACACTATAATAATACTACAGAGGTTGGTACACCTGATCATATAGATTTAATATACATTATAATACACGACAAATTTGAACTCATGCAAAGGTTGGTACACCTGATCATATATTTTAGTATACACTATAATGCTTCGAGTTGGAACCACCCCCCACCCACCACCACCCACTGATATGAAATAAAAAAACCTCCCACCCAACACCACCCACTGATATGCAAATCAGCTTTCTTAAAAAAATAAAAAATTATGTTCACGGATGTTGGTGGTCCATTGAACCTCATCCTACCAAATCAATTTAATTAAAAAAATAAAAAAATAAAATAAAAAAAATAAAAAAATTTATTCGCGGAAATTCGCGGATGCTGTGGTCCATTGGGATGCTGCGGGTCCAGCGGTGGTGCGGGACTCTATTAGTTGACATTGTGTTGCGTTTGAACCGGCATTTTCCCTCTACTGGGGTTTTCAGGCCACATTTTTCATTGTCTGTACACGTTTTCGTAAACGACGTTGAACTATGAAAACGAGTTTCGTCTGCGTACTGCAGGACGTGTTTTGCTAGTAGACAGTCAACTAATGTCATGTCTTTATATTTAAATATTTATTCAGGGCCTGATTTACCATTAGGTTCAGTAGGCTGTAGCCTAGGACGCAAGATTCTGGGGCGCGCAAAACTAATAGAACAACAAATAAAAAAAACTCATGTTGCACTATATGTTTTCATCATGTCGTTGCCAAAATCACATCATTTCAAGCGCGAAAAGATCTTTTAATTGCAAGGCATTTCTTTTAGTGAAATAGTTCATCGATTAGGAACTGCAAAGGCCAGAAAAATAAGATTTGGGTGAACAAACGTTTTTAGAAATTAACAATGGACATGAAAACTATTGGAAAAACTCTTGTTCTTAGCGGTATGATTTACTTTGTGTAAACGTTAAGGAGAGTACGGGTTTTTTGTAATATTCTCGTTACGTATTATAACGAAACATATTTGTCGGTGTGTTCATGGTATTGTAATACATGGATTTACGAGACTAAAATGGAAACAAGACGAATGTTTGTTTATACAGCCCACATGTTTCTGAATAATAAGTAGACTATAATATATGAGTCAATCGTTCGTCTAACACTCGATGTTTGAGAGGTTTTATGGTAAGAGAGGGGTGATTTATCAGCCTAGGGTGCTAAAACCTTTAGTCAAGCCCTATATTTACGACTGAAAATCGTAAGGAACCTACGAACAACAACCTCTCCTTAAAGTGGGTCGAAGAAACACTGCAAGTGTGTGGACAGTATTCTGTTTGCGATATTGAACTGTGAAGAAAGTGTGATCTGGTCGGATTTAGAAACACCAGGATGACTCAGTCGGTGTCTAGGTTACGAAACGATGAGGTCAGACAGAACACATGCCGGCAGATTGAATGGCCTATTGTACGCGTTCGTTACGAGACAATGTAAATCTGAATATTGATTGATGTTCTGTCTAGTCCTACATATGCGGGCACGCACATCACAGGGCGTTTGAAAAGTGTTTCGAGATAAATTGAAAAACTTTGAGACGAACACGTGTCTTGTGCCTTACATTCAGGCAAGATTCGATAAACATACAGGCCTACGCGGCAGACGCGTTCTCGGCAACTCTGAGAACCACCGGCAAGTTTACACAAAATTCCAGAAGGTATTACAGCCTTTCCTTGTTTAATGTAACGCCTGGAAGATTGGAAGATCTCAGTAAACGAGGATAAAACTCAACTATGTGTCTTCACACTGCACGACGAAAGATGACTTACTTCTTTCAAATTTCAGTCTACGTCAACTATTACCTCGAAGCGTGTATGAAAATATTTCGGCGCCACGTTTAACTCCAAACTAACCTGGCAACCGGTCTCGGTCAGTTGCGACGAAACGACGTTTTTACCCGGTCAGTTGCGCCCCGCC
The DNA here is from genome assembly GCA_034769895.1 of Magicicada septendecula. NCBI lineage: Eukaryota > Metazoa > Arthropoda > Insecta > Hemiptera > Cicadidae > Magicicada > Magicicada septendecula. Next base: position 308,862,435 of record CM068376.1, read on the forward strand.
TGGTCGCAACTGACCGAATCTGTGGCAACTAGTCGAAACGTTCCTATTCCAGACTTCCGTGGTTCGGTTAGGTTAGATTACGATAGGTTAGGTTAGGTTAGTCTAGAAATGAATAGAATTATAATGGCGATTTCTGTATTATTATAACAATAACATGAAAATGTTACTAACGATTGCCATCGCATTACGACAGCATAAAGTTCACTCTACGATAGAGTGATTGTTCGTTAACGGTATATAGACACTGGAAACTATCGTAGCACATTACCATTCCAGGCGTGAGTCTTCATCTTTTCGAACGCCTTCGATAGATGGAGTTTGTGTCTGTAGCTTATTGGACGATACTTTCGATCTCAATTGGCCGGGTCGCTATTGACGACCGGTTTCAATTTCCACCTCGGTCGCAACCGACCGGGTTTTATACGATTGGGTCGCAACTGATCGCGGTCAGCAACAGCACATCAAAAGAACCACTGCACATGCAAACAAGGATCCTTGGCAGCAATGACCGCTGCTCCGACCTGACACTTAGCAGGATCTACACTACGTGCCTACTCTCCATCCTGACGTATGCACACCAGATCCTTGTGACAGGCGACCCCGACCGCCTGAGACCTTACAGAATGATAGAACGGCGAACGAGGGCCGTAATAGAACGGGGAATGGGCTAATATACCGTCCATTCCACCCCCGAAACTCGAACCACCAACTTAGCTTTGTACTCTATGAATAACCTTTTCCCTGCCTTCAACACTTTCCTACAGAAACTAAACCGCTGGTACGCCAGAATCCGGACGCCCCCATCCGGTCCATTGCGGATTTCAACCAGAAACACACAAAGGCCTTTCTTCCTCATAAACCGCCTGCTGGAACTTGCCAACGCAACGCCTGTAAACAACAGATAAACAACATAGCAACCAACAACGCTAATCCCCCGATCTGGTATAACCCCATGTCCACTTACCAAAATACTTCTTCTTCTTCTTCTTCTTCTTCTTCTTCTTCTTCTTCTTCTTCTTCTTCTTCTTCTTCTTCTTCTTCTTCTTCTTCTTCTTCTTCTTCTTCTTCTTCTTCTTCAGTACTACACCCCAAGGTGAGCCCTGGCTTCCTACACCAAAGTCTCCTGTCCATTGTCATCTCAGTGTAACCCCTCACATCCATCCTTCTGAGATCTTATAGCACACCATCCAACCATCTTAACCTAGGTCGGCCACTCTTTCTGATTTTATAGACCTGCACCCTCAGAATGTCCATTGGCGTACGCTGAACATCCATCCGCACTAGGTGACCTAACCGTTGTATTCGTTGAGCCTTTATGAATCTTACAGTGCCTTCGTGATTCAGAAGCTCATCTATCTCCTGGTTATTTCCGATTCTCCATCCGTCATCTTCTTTAACCGGGCCATAAACACGTACTTTTCGATACCTACGCCGTATTAAATGAGTCCCTCGCCGTATGCTTGACTCCACTTGACGCTCCCCTCCAACATTAGCGTTCTGTGCTACTCATCCATGCCGTTCTACCACCCCCATACCCCAATAGGTAGTCTCCTCTCTCTCTCTCTCTCTCTCTCTCTCTCTCTCTCTCTCTCTCTCTCTCTCTCTCTCTCTCTCTCTCTCTCTCTCTCTCTCTCTCTCTCTCTCACACACACACACACACAGAATTACTCACATTCTCCTTTCGCTTCTACTTGGTGACCCCCCCCTCTCAACGGGCGGGCTGCGCTGGTTTTCGTCATCTCCAAAAACTATCTCAAAACTGGCTGAAGGGGACTTGTCCCCAAAACGGCCCGAGACTTGTCCAATTGGACAAGATTCCAATAGCAAAAAAAGAAAAAGAAAACTCGTACATCGGAATCGGAACGTTGTGGCCGTCGAATATATCACACATGGAGTAAACGTAGATTAAATGCAAAATTTAAAATATTAATTAATATTTAAAATTTAAAATTAATATTTTTAATATCAAAAAGGAAGAAGAACGTATTGAAACAGTAAGAATTTATTCAATACAACTAGTTACACTAGAAAGACGTAAAATAAAAATATGCAAATTTTAATATTTACAGATATAAAGTTATTAGATTATTTCGAAAAAAATAAGACTGCTATTTATAGATGTGTACTTTTCAGTGGCGTAACTAGGAACTGCTCCTTGGGAGGGGGGTTGAGACTAGCTTCTGGAGGGGGGGTGATAAGACTAGCTTAAAGGTTGGACTCCCTGTGTATCTCAGGACAAATGAGAAACACAGGCAGGGATGCCAGCCAGGTATAGGGATTTTCTCCACAGTGACGAAATTTGAAGGCTCAAAAATCTAATGTGTGGAAACGGTGAGGGTTTCTTTTCAAAAGTGACTATTTTCAAAACCGGTATGTTCAAAGCACTTGTAATTTCTTGACAAAAAATTAAGGCCATTCGGTCATTGACTTCAAGAACAGCGGCATTTGAACAAAAAATTGAAGTAGAAGTTGTAGACCCAACCAGGGAATGGAGATCCCTTACGAATACAAACATTTACACAACACCTAATGAAAGTTTAAGCTTTTGGAGAGAAGTAAAAAACAGAAAGAAAAGGAAAGCTTTGCGTATTTCTGAAGCATATATATTTACTTTACTACACAGTAATGGGTATATGGAGACTATTTATAGTGTTATTAACCTTAGTAAAAATAAAATCATACATCTTTGTTTTGATTTCCCTATAAATGGTGTAATGATGGACAGACGTAGAAGCCATATGTATACAAACTAAAAACGCGAGTGTCTGACTGTAAATTATTTTTGTCAATTAAATATTTCGAAAATTGTTTGGTTGTAACGATCTAAGTGCAAGAAAAGTAATTCGAAAGTATTCAGTTCGATCTCAGCAGGTTAGTAAGTTTTCTGTTATCATAATTAAAAAATTTTTTAACATGTAGTTATTATTGTAAAAGTATTTAAACATTAAGAATGTTATGCTTTGCACGGAGCATTCATATTTGTGACAGTAGGGATTTTTATGCCAAAGTGGGAAAATGTGGAGTACCTATGTGGGGAAGAGACGTTTGATTGATCTAGCAACACTGAATTCAACACTCTTCCCATATAATTTTATAAACACGTTTTACTAATGCTTTGCGTCTCAAAGTATTTGAATAAACCGATGTGAAGTATGTTTCAAATATGTACGTCATTTACCAAATGTCGAGTGACGCATTATTAAGAAAACTGTAATTTTATTTTGTTAATTTACAAATACTGTAATTGTAATTCCTTTTTGTTTCTAAAGTTATTTGTAAGCCTGATTTTAACACAGACAACTGACTTACAAATAACCCTAAGTTAAGCAATTATATGGATTTTCGATTACATTTTTAATAGCTCTGGTGGGAGGGTGGATTAATCCTCCTGATCCAGGCTGATTCGTGCTTGTATACATATATATACATACATACATACATGCAAAGATAAATTTAATTATATTTTCTCGTTTCAAATGGACGCGTTTAAGGAACATTTGGATCTATCAGAAATTTAGTAAACGCGTATAACGCTAAGTTTTAAAAAATCGTACAAAACGTTTAGCACTGCCAGCGTCTGCAAAATATGGGGGGGGGGGAATTAATGCCACATTTCTGGCATCATTTATTGTATTTGTTTATATTAAAATCTAAGATGTCATCTTTGTTGTTTCGTTATTTTGTTAAATTTATATATCGTGTAATGTAACGCTTGTGTTTTACTTTCTCGATTACAACGAAGTTCTTTTTGGTTTAATGACGAGTTCTTTTTGGTTTAATTTTTGCAGTTTTATTCAGAAAAATCTAACAGCCGCTTAGAACCCGCCACCCCAGAAGGGGTGCTCCTGATAAAATTACAAACTATCTCTCATAAATATAAAGATACTGACGAAAATTTGACATGAAATAATTGCAACGACAAATAATGAATTAAGTTAACACATGAATATAACAGACTTTGGTGTCAGCAGTTTTGTCTAGCATTGAAGTTAGTCTTGGCAGTTAAGTCTCTTGTAAATGCATTTTAACTTAATTCAGTACTAGTAATTCCGATAATATTATATTAATTTTTTCGATATCTTTGTGTTCCGACAGGTACATAGTTGTACTATTTAATTTTATTAATCCGCCTGGAGACGGCCAAGTGATCGAAACGTAGGCCCATGTTTATTACGTTATCTTTAACAATGGTGGCCGTTCGAAACAACATACCCAGTAACGAATGTCATAATAATTTACGTTGATTTTATTTACCTCCGAAAACTCAATTATAATTTGTCAATTGCGGTAATTAGAAAAAAAAAACAAATAATAATTGTCTGACTGCCATAAGAAGTGATAGGACAACAAATTCCATAATATCGACGACTAACTATCGATTTCTTCTGAAGCTAAGTAATTCGGGCACGGGAACAGTATACCAGGTTTAGGGTCATGCTTTTGGATCACCGCGTGCTTTCAATTCATACGTAGACAAAACTGCTGAACCGATCCCACACGCAATAAAAATTTTAAATTGAATAAAATTGTTAAAGTTCACCTGTTGTCATTATCTTGTATGATAAATAATAGTTTACGTAACAATCGTTTCGTCATGCAACGTAAAGACAATTGAAGACGTAAACACGCGGATAGTTGGCTGTCGAAACGTATTACAAAACCACGTGACTGTGAGACGGAATCAAACTAACGACGTCGTACACGGTAGTGTGGGCCCGCTACGCTAAGCAAGAAATCATGAATTTCGTTGTTTTATTTTTCTTCTTTCTCTTTCCCACTTGCGCCTTAAATAATAATGTGCCTTACAGCGTTCGCTGTTCCGTCCAATTTGAGAGGTCAAAAGTAGAGAAAAATCGCAAAAATTCCATGTAGGGTATCAAATAAAGGGAATTTTAACAAAAATCTGAATAGATTTTTCTGTTATAGAAATTTCAAAATTTTGGAACGCAATGGCCTAAAATGTGGATTAAAATTTTTATAAAATTGCGAAAAATCCACGTGGAGTAACAAATTAAAGGGAATTTAAACGAAATCAAATTAAATGGAATTCAAAATTTCTAAATCAAAAATAAAATCAGTTTTAGAAATTTCAAAATTTTGGACGCAAAAGTGGGTTTTTTAGACAAAATTTAGACAACATCTCAAAAATTCGTATGGGGTATCAAATTATAGAGAAGTTTAACCAAAATCTGAATATAGGGTAAAGTGTTGGAAATTTCAAAATTTTATATCACCAGGGCTCAAAACAGAAATAAAAAATGTCATAAAATTGTACAGTTCCAGTCGGGAGTCAGAATATAGGGACTTTTAACTCAAATTTGAATATAGAGTTTACTACGAAACCTTTTTGTAACTTTAGTGTAGTATCACGAGCCAATAAAGGAACTCATCACTTTAAGAAATTTGTGAAAGTCTATGGGCGATCAAGTTATGAGGAAGTTTATTCAAAATACAAACTCAAAAGGCTAGGGCTAAGTAATTTGTTACTCAGGTGTTTTGGTTATAAATTCAATTTAAAAAAATGCAATTTTGAAATTTTTAGTGTTTATTGTACGACCGTCTGCTTACGATTGTTATTTTACTAAAAAAAATTAAAAATAAATAGTAGATTAATGGCGGCTCAGTAGACCAGTGGGTATGGCACCTGGCTACTAATATAGAGGTCCCGGTTTCGATTCCCGGGCCCGCACCGTAAAATCAAGGTGCGTTTTTCAGCCCCCAGGTCGACTCAGCCTGTTGAAAATGAGTATTTTGTACCTGGGATAACACCCTGGGGATAATAATGGGCGGCTGAAGCGTAGTGCTGGCCACACTGCCTTCCTTGTGTGCCGTACGGCTCACATTAGGCAGCCTACCCTGCCTACTCCTAAGCTACTTCGGTGGTGTACATGGGAGCCATTATTATTATAGTAGATTAATGGAGGTTTCTGAAGCTTTTATGCTAACTGAAAAGTTATCTAATACTGAAATTTACCTGGCAAATAATAAACGTATTTCGTTCAAAATAGTGAGCGAGTTCTGCAGCCCAGGGAACTTTCTTTCATGTTGACTTTCTAGGAGTTAATGTTGTTTTGCATGGTACCCTATACCATGAGTAGTTTGTAACAACGATGTGTACGCATAAATCAGGCCCTCGGTGTAGGACTGGGGCCGTTGGCATTTACTAAACAATTTACAGGCTCAACAGTCATACTTGCTTACAATTGTTGTATATTTATTAGAAAACCCCCAACCCACATTCAAAGTAATATTATCATAATATATCATATTAATATAATATTATCATATAATAATAATATCCGATCTTTCGGAAAACTATCCCGTCGCCAACAACAAGACGGACAGCGCTACCTACGGCAGCCTCTGATGAAGCCTTCTAAAGGTGAAAGCCGGTTTAGGCTGTAAGGTAAATCTTTATGATTTTACTTATAAAAAACTTAGTGTTCCGAGTCGTCAAACATTAGTGATATTTAATATTACCAGTAGTATATTCGCGTTTTTGTTTGTATAAATTACGATTGTGTCAACAATCGATATCACAGTAGTTGTGAATCGAAATTTGTGTTTTCCGTGTTACATTTTTGATTGTGAAATTTTGTGTGTGATAGCGATAAATAAACGAGGTGTCGACAGTGATGGGAGTGTGTTTTTATTTCGATCGCTGCACAGAAGACGACAAATTCATGATTTCCCCTCTCTGTTTTGTTTTGTTAAACAACATCCAAAGCCTGGGTTACACGACTCTTTTTAAAACGTTATTTTAGTCCTCTTGTTTTTACGTTTCGTTGTCGGGCCTTCAGCATCGTACCTCTTCTGCGTCGAGTCCGCCACGATGTTTACAGTCCCCAATATTCAGAAAGCTGTCGACTGTATTTATATCCTGTCGAGGTTGCAGCTGATTCTGCGACCCTCGCGCGATGCGTAGGCGCCTAGAATTCATTACTCCGTCGATTGCGGACCTTGTACGCATCGCTGCCAAATCCTATGACTTTATGCCACGCACGTCGCCTGTCTCATTGGCTTAAGATCATTATTATTACTGTATTGGTTGTTGCTGTTGTTATTACTGTTATTATTATCATTATGTCGTTGTCTCTGGGTTATTGGAATCGGTTATTATATACGGATCTATGTGATAAACTCTAGCACAGCGATTCTGCTGGCATATAAATGTGTACGGATTTTTCGGCACGTCTTTAGGATGGCTGATTTCTAAACTACAGCTGTTATACTCCTGTCATATAAACTACATTGATAAAAAAATATAAATAAATAAATAAGATAAAAAATAAATGGTACCTCTTTATTTTTGTTATTATTGTTTGAAAGTAGTGCATTGTTAGTTTTCATCATCTAAAATATAAAGGATGAATGGTGTTAAGTATAACCATTATGTAACAAGACTCCTCATTTTGTGGAGACACTTGTCTTTTGTGCATAACTAAAGACGTGAATCCTCAAGCCTATTTCTCTAGTTTGTCATACAACATCGTCATTACAACTTAGGCAGATGCATTATCGAAATTTTTGTGGGTCCGCTGAGAACCTTGACCCATCCGATCTGAGCACTTCGTACTTGTTACGCCTCGGGTCCCAACCATAGGTTGAGAATCATCGGACTAGAGTTGAAATTTGGTGGAATGAAAACAAGAATAAACTGACTGCTTACTCACGTTTAGTCAACAGCTTCCAGTACATGTCCTTAGATACTGGAACTAAATTTCTACAGCAGAAGAAGAAGATGAGTTTTACATACTGGCAGTGCCGTGCGGATAGGACAGTGGCCCCAGACCCGAAATTGGGTGCCGAAATCAGAGAACAAATACACGGAGTTATTGAAAACGTTACTCTCTGAAATAATTCAGTAAGAAAATCGTTGCATTCATGACAACGTTACATGCCACGCCTCTCTTTCGATCCGAGAACGAGCAGTTCTTAAACGCAATGTAACGGGTCATTATATTTAAAAAAGATTTACTGTCGGTTTTGCCTCCCTAAAAGTAAGAAAGGTTACGCTGATGTAGTTGTTATTCGCAGTTTGACATAAACTGCTATTCATTTCTAGTTTATTTTATGTTTTACTTGAACATAAGAAAACTCAGTAAAACCAGTGTTCGTTAATATTGGTCGTATTCACCAGTAACTTAGTTGTAATTCGTTCTACGGGTCGTTTGTATTGTTTAATATTTTATGTTTGGCTATAAACAAAAATATAAACAATGAAGAATGATCAAGCTGTAGAACAGGTGAGCCATTTTAACTGTTTGGGAAATGATATTGGCTATGATAGGAATTATGATAATGACGTTAAGTTATGATATTGAAGTTAAGTTCCAGAATATCTGTGGGACATTCAACCGTCGAGATACAAAATTAAAGTGTCACAAAGTTATGGTGTGCCCTGTACTGTCCTATGGGTGTGAATTATGGACGACAACCAAGAAACTAGAATGTACAATACAGGGCTCGGAAATGGCATTCTTAAGAGAAGTTAAAAGGCCATGATAGAAGAATTACAAGTTTACAGTCCGTAATAAAAAAAATTAAAAGAATTCAAACAACGGTAGTAGGGTAAAACTGACAGTTCTACCCCGGATGTGACGTCATATGGCGGGAAATTCAAAAATCTAGGTGGTGGGGGTAAAAATCTGGTAGTCGGCTTTCGGTCATGTTGTGGGCGGTGAGTATAAAGTGGGGTTATGTGTGCGTTGATTGGTGTATACGTCGTCGACGTTGCCGCTTCGTGCATGTGTTATAGTGTACGGGTTTGTATATGCAAGGAGTTTTTCCTTTCGGCCATGTTGTAAAATCGTCGTGGTCGGCGTTGCCGACTCGTGCTGGTTAATCGCCGTAGTCGACTCTTGCGTGTGTTATAGTGTACGGGTTTTGTATATGAACGTCGCTGCGGTCGATGCGGTGTATTGTTGGCAAGGCGGCGTGTCCGTGTGTCGTGGCGAACTGTATCGCGAGCCCGTGTAGTGATCCGGTTCGCCGTTCGCCGTTCGCCGGCCGCCGTCCGGTTGATCTGCTGTCGGACGCCGTCCGCCGCCGACGGCGAATGGCGAACGGCGAACGGCGAACTGGTTCGTGAGGCTGCGTCGTGATCCGGTCGGTGCCGTTCGCCGTTCGCCGGCCGCCGTCGGCGGCCGGCGAGCGTCGAACGGGTCACGCGGTGATCCGGTTCATCGTCGAGGATTGGTCTGTGTGTCGGATATTCTGATTGATATGTAATTTTCTATAGGTAGGTAAATGTATACAGATTGTAAAAATACGTTCGCACCAACCTGTTGGTCTAGCGCTCGCTATAGCGGGCCCTACGTTTGTTGTTGTAAGAAACACACATGAATAATAGGGACAAGTGGCAGTTGGCTTCCGCTGAGATTTATTGTGGAACGCACAAGCACACACACACACACACACACACACGCATCATGCATGGAAAAGGAAAGTTGAAAATAAACACTTAAGCAATTACAGATACACTCATGTATTTATTTACATGGACACATCTTATTTACAAAATATTTACAAAAACATAAATTAAAAAGTACATATATACAAAAAAACTATTGTGCACGCTCATATATTATAGACATATATTATTTACAAAATATTTACAAAAACAAATTAAAAAATAAATACATTTTTAAATATTTACAAAAACAGAAATTAAAAAATAATTACATTTTTAAATATATATACATAAAATTATTCTTTAGTTTCTGTAATATATTAACATTATGCAATTATTTTAATATAATTTTGATTTTTTTAAAAATTGAATGTATGTAATAACGGTCGGTGCGCAACGACCGTTCAAGCTTGTAGATTGAGTGTTGTACTGTTATTTAAAATATGATTAAATGTACTGTTAGTTCAAAGGATTTTTTGAAATTAAATACAATGAAATCTTAAGATAATATCGTTTAATTTTATCAAATTAAATACATATAAGCACAATATATTACAAGTTAAAATATTTAAACACACACACACCCACAATGAATTGAATTGACAATTGCATATAATTAAAACAAAAGAAATACGTGTATGCACACTAATTACAAGTTAAAATACATAATATGTAAACACGTGTACATTTTCAATTGTGTACAATTAAGAAATACATGTATGCATACTAATTACAAGTTAAAATACATAATATGTAAACACCTGTACATTGTCAATTGTCTACAATTAAGAAATATATGTAATCACACTATATTACAAGTTTATGATTGCATTCAAGTTAAAATACTTATTATGCACACACACACACACACATATACACACTGAATTGTAATTAAAACAAATGAATTACATGTAAGCGCTATATATATATTACAAATTTAATAATGTGTACATTATGAAATACAAATATACTTGTTACTTCATAAGATGTCCATCCAGTATTACATTAAAATGTCCACCACGTAGGCCCTGTTTTTTTCTCCGCGGTAAACGAGATATAGTGAGTTCGGTGCTAAATGTTTTAACTCATCGTCTTCCCAAACGCCTGCGTATCTCCTCGGAAGATAAACACGATATTTCAATTTATCGTCCGTATAGTTCTGGATAGTGGTGAGTACAGCATTTCCGTATTTACTGTCTACGTTTTGAAGTTGCACTATGGGATATTTTACACCCATTACTAGTTCTTTAATTTTCTTATATTGCATAGCACTAATGTCCGCGAACTTAGCAACGAATGAAGCCATTTCTAATGAAGAATCACTATTCGCTTACGTCTCTGTCAAGGTCTGAATTAAATAACGCTCGTTCGCGTCGTTATAAGTAAGGAGGCTGTTGAGGAGGGGAAACCAGACAGCGCGAGGGAGGGGGAACCAGACAACGAGCAGTAAACGGTTATTATTAACCCTGTGAAACAGGATGAAAGCCGCTTTCACACGTCATGTGCGGTGGGTGGGAGGAGGCAACCAGTCGGCAACAGTTATTTTTCTATCTGTCTAGACAAGGTGTTGTAATCGATTCCTGCTGAGCGCGGAAGGGGGGTAGGCGACCAGACGACGGCACTAATATTTTATGCGTCTAGACAGGGTGATGTAATCGAATTCTGACGTGAAGGCAGTAATTTTTATGCAAGCGAAATGATGCTAAATATAAACAAAAAGGTTAATAATTTACAAGAAACCTATTGATGAGTCTAAAATCCGATACAACCCACTCGCGTAAAGCGTGGACTCTATTATTTGTACATATTTCTGGAAATAAACGGTGCGCGAAACATGCTGTTCCGTGCATCGGACGTAATTGTTCGAGTTTAGGACAACCGAAATCTTCTAAATTTATAATATTGTAATGCACGATACGCTTTTCCAGAAATCTTTTTTTCTGTAATCCTTTTACGAACACATAGTTAAAAGGAAACGTGTACTTTACTAATATTGGCACAAGATGTTCGTACGATGTCTCCCCGTCCCTCCACTCTAGTCCGTGAAAATGCTCCGTTAACCATCGGTTCGTCCTCATGTGTTTGTGATTCGAAACGTTCGTGTCCACTGGTGGAGCAAATATCCAATGTCTGCTGGCAAATGCGGTGACATCCATAACGGCCAGTTCCTTGACGAGTTCGTTTCCGTTATCGTCCACGAAACAGTGAAAGTCAAGTATGACTGCTAGCTCGTCGACTGCCATCTTTTTTCGTTACAAACAATGTGTTCGGTGCTACTAGGAACGCTGCCGATCCGTCCGTCTCGCGAAACAGACACGTTGTATGTTGTGTAACGTCCGTAAAGAATTTTTTCAGAACGTTTACTTTGTACCTTGTCTCCACGTCACGAATCAGTGCAACAAATTCTTGCGTCAAAACGTTGTATACAAAAAGATCTACAGGGTACAGTACTGCGTGCGTTAAGTCACTGCATCGACTGTACTCGTACGAAGTCAACAGCTCTATGCGTTCGTTCTCGACACGCCCTTTCGAAACACTGAGGAGGTAGTGAGATATTGTTTATTTATAAACACTTCCGTCACAGCAGCAGCATTGTTTTTCAAACAATTTTTACTGGTTTATTTCATGCATTAGACGAAATGTTCTTGCTCATGTATTAACAGTCGGTAAGCGCGAGTATGAATTTGCTGTTCGTTTTCTGACTGCACGTTGTTTAGACGTTCTCAGTGCATGAAAACGAACTAGAAATACGCTCTCATGTAAGCGGTGTATGAGGCTCTACATAAGGGACACTGATTTAGAGTGATGGCGCAATTCACACATATGACAAAATGGCGACAGGGAATAAGTACGGCTTCAACGATGTGTGCGTAACAAACTTTGCACATCGTATCCCGATCTGGACCCCCTTCTTTTTTTTATTCTCTTTGATCGAGTCGGTGCTTTGCCCGTTCTCTGCTGCCACTGCTGTTGCTGCTGCTGCTCCCGGTTCTTTTTTTTTATTTTCTTTGATCGAGTCGGTGCTTTGTCCGTTCTCTGCTGCCACTGCTGTTGCTGCTGCTCCAGCTGCTGCTTCCGGTTCGGTAATGATACCCAATGCCTTTAGGATGAATTTTTTATCTTTCACTAACATTACGTAAGAGCACACGGGGAAATGACGTGCGTGTTCCGTCCAAGCGTTTTCTCCTCGCTCCCATTTGTTTAAACCACCTCCACAGCAAAAACAAATCACTCTATCGTTGCATCCGTTGTAAAAGAAACCCGCTTCGGATAGTTCTTTAGGCGTTATCGTCAACGATATCGGCCAATCTTTAAAACTCTTTAAACGGTCTTCAATGCTTCTGTAACGCGGATAAGGGGATATGATTTTTTTAATCAGTGCGATCTGCACTTCTTTGTCGTCCGGAGATACGGACTTGATCGTCATCGCTTCACCGCACTGTCTGAAATAGCGGTTTTCATTGCGATCGTTATCGTCATCCTTGTGATCGTACGAAAGCATCGTGCACGTCCTCTCACGACTCGCGCTGATGAAACACTGAGCGAAGAATAGGAGGGGAGACGTTTCCCTCTCCCACCGTTCGGACAGAGGGAGTTTACAGGTATTAAGAAAATATAATACATGAAAATCGATTACATCTTTTAATATAAAAAAAACACATACATGAAATACACACACATAATATTGTAAAAAGCAACATAATATTTACAGCAAAAAAAAACAATAATATACAGAGTGCGGTTCGCTAGACTGTTATTTTTACTGTCAGGTTAAATTTTCTTTTCATACAGAGATATTGTTGGCTAACACGTGGGCGTCGTTTTCTTCGTTTATGGCTCGCTCGAACGCTGTGATCATTTCTTCGTCGGTGACGACTGTAGTGTCGTTCGTGTCGGCCGGTTTGATGACATTACCGCGAGCGTCCCATCTCAGGCAATTACGATACTGTTTTTTAACTATATTTCCAATATCCACAGCGTGAGCGACGTCTTCCCATGCGCGTAGTTTCTTCGCTGCAGGATGTTTGCGATATATTTTTCTCTCTCCTTCGTTGAAACTTTCCAGTTGTCTGCGCATAATATACCAAACGTTTTCGGATATTTTGTACAGAGACAGACAACGAATTTTGTTCCTGTTTATGGGGTTTGGCGCGATCTTCTTAGCCAGTACGTTCCTCAGTTTGTCGACACTGTATTCGATTTTGGACTGTAACAGTCTACTTCGTTCTTCCGCACGTTGTCGTTCTTCTTCCGCGCGACGTCTCTCTTCCTCTGCACGCTGTCGTTCTTCTTCCGTTCGTTGTCTTTCTTCCTCTGCGCGACGTCTCTCTTCTTTGTTAGTTTCTTGAATAGTTTTTATCATAGATTGTAAGTTACCCATTTGTGTTGTTAACAAATTATTTTGCATACTAATTAACTCCTTCAAACGTTCCTCGTACAATTTTTCATATTGTCTATATTTCATTACAATTTCTTTCATAATGGCATATAATTCACGCAATTCAACAGCTTTAGGGGTTCTCATTTGCATTAACAAAGAAGCGAAATCTATTCCATTTAACACATAATATTTTTTCTGTGCATTATCTTCATCTTGGACTTCGTAATATTCGATGTAATCGTTTTTCTTTAACCATCTGGTAATTCTGGATTTTTGATTATTATATTTACCTGTATAGCCGAGCCAAATCAATACATCGTCTGTAATTTTTATTTTATCCTGTATGGTGCAGTTCCAGAAAAATCTATTTTTCGTATCGTTTTCAACGTCGATACCGAATTGCAAACAGACCTGATACACCGACAATTTACCTACATTACGTGAAATCAGTTCTTCTGGCGCTAGACATTGTACACGGAGTACGAGTTCCCTGTTATTGTGTGCTACCATGACGGATGCCTAATACATACTAATACGTTCGCACCAACCTGTTGGTCTAGCGCGCGCTATGTCAAGCCCTACAAGGTCATTCTCCCCAACAGGTTGGTGCGAACGTACGGGGGAGGGGATAATAATAAGACGTTTCCCCCTCCAAGGTTATGGGTATTAAGAAAATAAAATACATGGAAATTGATTAATTTTTTTTTTAATATGAAATTAAAGTCATAGTACTGTAAATCCTAACAATAAATAACATTAATTCAATCGACTCAATATATACCTAGTTTAAGTGGATGGCCAAGTGGATGACTGTTATTTTTACTGTCAGGTGGAATTTTCTTTTCATACAGAGATATTGTTGGCTAACACGTGGGCATCGTTTACTTCGTTTATGGCTCGCTCGAACGTTGTGAGCATTTCTTCGTCGGTGACGACTGTAGTGTCGTTCGTGTCGGCCGGTTTGATGATATTACCGCGAGCGTCCCATCTCAGGCAATTACGATACTGTTTTCTAACTATATTTCCAATATCCACGGCGTAAGCGACGTCTTTCCATGCGCATAGTTTCTTCGCTGTAGGATGTTTGCTATATATTTTTCTCTCTCCTTCGTTGAAACTTTCCAGTTGTCTGCGCATAATGTACCAAACGTTTTCGGATATTTTGTACAGAGACAGACAACGAATTTTGTTCCTGTTTATGGGGTTTGGCGCGATCTTCTTAGCCAGTACGTTCCTCAGTTTGTCGACACTGTATTCGATTTTGGACTGTAACAGTCTACTTCGTTCTTGTGCACGTTGCCGTTCTTCTTCCGCGCGACGTCTCTCTTCCTCTGAACGCTGTCGTTCTTCTTCCGTTCGTTGTCTTTCTTCCTCTGCGCGACGTCTCTCTTCTTCGTTAGTTTCTTGAATAGTTTTTATCATAGATTGTAAATTACCCATTTGTGTTGTTAACAAATTATTTTGCATACTAATTAACTCCTTCAAACGTTCCTCGTACAATTTTTCATATTGTCTATATTTCATTACAATTTCTTTCATAATGGCATATAATTCACGCAATTCAACAGCTTTAGGGGTTCTCATTTGCATCAACAAAGAAGCGAAATCTATTCCATTTAACACATAATATTTTTTCTGTGCATTATCTTCATCTTGGACTTCGTAATATTCGATGTAATCGTTTTTCTTTAACCATTTGGTAATTCTGGGTTTTTCATTTTTATATTTACCTGTATATCCGAGCCAATTCAATACATCGTCTGTAACTTTATTTTATCCTGTATGATGCAGTTCCAGAAAAATCTATTTTTCGTATCGTTTTCAACGTCGATACCGAATTGCAAACAGACCTGATACACCGACAATTTACCTACATTACGTGAAATCATTTCTTCCGGCGCTCGACTTTGTACACGGAGTACGAGTTCCCTGTTACTGTGTGCTACCATGACGGATGCCTAATACATACTAATACGTTCGCACCAACCTGTTGGTCTAGCGCGCGCTATGTCGAGCCCTACAAGGTCATTCTGCCCAACAGGTTGGTGCGAACGTACGGGGGGAGGGAATAATAATAAGACGTTTCCTCCTCCAAGGTTATGGGTATTAAGAAAATAAAATACATGAAAATTGATTACATTTTTTTTTTAATATGAAATTAAAGTCAAAGTACTGTAAATCGTAACAATAAATAACATTAATTCAATCGACTCAATATATACCTAGTTCAAGTGGATGGACAAGTGGATGACTGTTATTTTTACTGTCAGGTGGAATTTTCTTTTCATACAGAGATATTGTTGGCTAACACGTGGGCGTCGTTTACTTCGTTTATGGCTCGCTCGAACGTTGTGAGCATTTCTTCGTCGGTGACGACTGTAGTGTCGTTCGTGTCGGCCGGTTTGATGACATTACCGTGAGCGTCCCATCTCAGGCAATTACGATACTGTTTTCTAACTATATTTCCAATATCCACGGCGTAAGCGACGTCTTTCCATGCGCATAGTTTCTTCGCTGTAGGATGTTTGCTATATATTTTTCTCTCTCCTTCGTTGAAACTTTCCAGTTGTCTGCGCATAATGTACCAAACGTTTTCGGATATTTTGTACAGAGACAGACAACGAATTTTGTTCCTGTTTATGGGGTTTGGCGCGATCTTCTTAGCCAGTACGTTCCTCAGTTTGTCGACACTGTATTCGATTTTGGACTGTAACAGTCTACTTCGTTCTTGTGCACGTTGCCGTTCTTCTTCCGCGCGACGTCTCTCTTCCTCTGAACGCTGTCGTTCTTCTTCCGTTCGTTGTCTTTCTTCCTCTGCGCGACGTCTCTCTTCTTCGTTAGTTTCTTGAATAGTTTTTATCATAGATTGTAAATTACCCATTTGTGTTGTTAACAAATTATTTTGCATACTAATTAACTCCTTCAAACGTTCCTCGTACAATTTTTCATATTGTCTATATTTCATTACAATTTCTTTCATAATGGCATATAATTCACGCAATTCAACAGCTTTAGGGGTTCTCATTTGCATCAACAAAGAAGCGAAATCTATTCCATTTAACACATAATATTTTTTCTGTGCATTATCTTCATCTTGGACTTCGTAATATTCGATGTAATCGTTTTTCTTTAACCATTTGGTAATTCTGGGTTTTTCATTTTTATATTTACCTGTATATCCGAGCCAATTCAATACATCGTCGGTAATTTTTATTTTATCCTGTATGATGCAGTTCCAGAAAAATCTATTTCCCGTATCGTTTTCAATGTCGATACCGAATTGCAAACAGACCTGATACACCGACAATTTACCTACATTACGTGAAATCAGTTCTTCTGGCGCTAGACTTTGTACACGGAGTACGAGTTCCCTGTTATTGTGTGCTACCATGACGTTCGCACCAAACTGTTGGTCTAGCGCGCGCTATGTGGAGCCCTACAAAGTCATTCTGCCCAACAGGTTGGTGCGAACGTACGGGGGGAGGGGATAATAATAAGACGTTTCCCCCTCCAAGGTTACGGGTATTAAGAAAATAAAATGCATGAAAATTGATTAGATATTTTTTTAATAAAAAAAAAAATCACATACATGCAATGCATATATAATTGTGCGTTGATAGGCGGAGGCGTGGCGGCGGTATGTTCGCCGTTCGCGGTTCACCGTCCGGGGGTGGCCTGACGGTGTCCTGGTCGCCGCCCGGAGTGGTGGGGTCTGCGTCCACGTTGTCGAGTGGAAGATGATTGGTGTGGTCGGCCATGTTGGAAAAGTGGCGAGGTTGTCAAGTAGTGTAAGAATGTGCTGGTTAAGCGTCGGTCACGTTGCCAACTCTTGCATGTGTTATAGTGTACGGGTTTGGATATGAAAGCGGTTTTTCCGGACGTGCGTCCATGTTGGAAAAGCGTCGACGTTGTCGACTCGTGCGTGTGTGCTGGTTAAGCGTCGGCCACGTTGTCAACTCGTGCATATGTTATAGTGTACGGGTTTGGATATGTACGCCGTGGTGTATTGCCAACTTGTGAACTGTGTTATTTTCCATGAGTGATATGTGTTTTATATAAGTGAATTGACGTTTAATTATGCAGTGCATATCATGTGTGTTTCTTACAACAATTGTACACGACACTACACTTTTTTACGTTCGTGCGATAGAAATTACATATCAATAAGAATATAGTATATGTTGACGGGTGGCGCTAACTGTGTTATTCATACGTTCCCGACCATTAGGTTAGAGTTCGTATCCTTCGGTATGATCTTCGCGTCCACGTATACTTTGGTCGCAGCGTCTCTCGCACGAATTGGATCTCTCAGAGACTGTATGCGATGGTCCTGCGCGTCGACGACAGGGCTGTTCTTCTTGTTCGGTACTGTCGTGAAACGCAAGCACGTGTAGTCTACGTATTGCTTGTTGACAGCGTCCCAAGATCGACGGGAGCGGCGACGGTGACGAGCTTACAACCTTTCATGTCTATTCCTTGCCTCGAATCGTTGACCAGACAGTGGTCACGCACAAACCGCAGTGGAACGGCATCGTTACCGTCGTGCGGTTCGTCCAAGTTGTGTATTTCTTTTTCCCGCTACATCGAAGTGTGCGTCCTCGGTCATCGCGATACCGATATCCTACCGCAGACTGTGTCGCATCTCTCTTCGCGCTCTAACAGCGCTCTGGTGTCTGCCGAAGTTGTCAACGCTCATCTCGTGAATGAAGCGCGTGGACCGCTATGCACGATATTTTATACGATGATGTTGGCTTCACGTAGTTCTTCCACTATGGAAACGATTTCGTTCGTGTGTCCACCGTTTCGGGCGCGTTGTGACGCTATCAACAGTCGCAATCTGTCCACCAGTTCGTTCGGATCGTCCCAGTGCACGTAATCGATTTTGTCTTTTTTTCTCGAGAGCATCATATACGTTCTGTCGGTATTATTATGTCCGTGTCCTGTACGTTTCGGTGGGAACAACCTTGATATTATCTGTTTATACTTTACACCTCTGTTTGTGTTTACCTGCGCGTTCACTAAATAATGATGCTTGTGCGCGTTGGTATCACGTAGTATATCTTTGTACGCATTCAGATCCATCTCGTTGTAAACGTTCTCTTTAGGGTGCTTCATGAACATGAGTTCGTATAGACCCGGTGTACCTTTGTAACGTTTACCGTTGATAAAGATTGAATCGTCTGTTTCGATTTCCAACGGTGAATCACCGATCATCCATTTTCCGCTTTCGTGTCTTACACCGTACGTATAATCCATCAAACGATCGCGTTCAGCCGACACGATCATACGCATGTACTTATTCGCTAACGATTCACTGTCGTATTTTTCCTGAAAATATCTACGCGCTTCTCGCCTCCCTTCCGGTGTGTCTAACATTTTTTCGATGTTGAGACTAGGATCGTCCTCGTCGTCCTCGTCCGAAGTTTCACCTATCACAGAAGTTTTCAGGAAACGTGGTGTCAACTGCTGTTGCGGTGACGGACGGAGCGGTGTCCCTACATCGATATTGCTACTACTTGAACCCATCAGATCCTCCTCCTCTTCTTCCTCCTCCTCCTCGCCACGTTTCATCTTTTTCGCACTCGTAGGCTTTTCATTTGTTGTTTTACGTTTTTTTTCAACCAACGCTTGCGAAATAATTTGTAACGGTTCGAGAATCGGTTTGTAACTTTTGGTTAACGTTTCTTCCTCTTCACGGATCACATGTTTTAACGCACGGTATTTCTTACGTATGTCATTGCTGATAGTGTCGATATCACGGGCTAGTTGTTTCTTCTTTTCGTCCATCTTGATAAACGGCAGTACACTGAATAACGTCGGTGACTCGAGACATCTGTATTTACCTGAACGATCGACGACTGTTTTAGTTAACGGTAAACAGCTGTTAAGTGCATTTATGCGAACAGTCTACAACTGTTTTTGCAGGACATGCGTATTTACCAGAACGGTCGACGACTGTTTTAGTTAACAGTGAACAGCTTTTACGTGCATTTATGCGAACAGTATACAGCTATTTTTCCAGGACATGTGTATTTACCCGAACGGTCGACGCCTGTTTTTGTTAACAGTGAACAGCTGTTACGTGCATTTATGCAAACAGTCAACAGCTGTTTTTCCAGGACATGTGTATTTACCCGAACGTTCGACGACTGTTTCAGTTAACAGTGAACAGCTGTTACGTGCATTTATGCGAACAGTCTACAACTGTTTTTTATTTTACCCAAACGCTCAAAGACTGGGTTAGTTAACAGTGAACAGCTGTTACGTGCAATTATGCGGACAGTCTACGAGAGTTTCTTTATTTTTCTGAGACACTTATATTTACCTGAACGCTTGTCTACTGTTTTAGTTAACGGTGAACAGTTGTTACGTGCGAACAGCCCACAACTTTTTTTTTTAACCGTTAGGCGCGACTACTCATTTCCCGCCCGGTGTACGTCGGCTTCACAGTAATCGATGTCAGTAAACTGATAATGTACGATTTTCATTATCGGTACGCTGTCGCCAAGTACGGTCGACGATTCACATTACTAATGACTGACACGAACAGTTTGTTTTACAGCATACAGACTGACGACGTGTACGAGTATATGAAAGAGGATCTCCACCGTTTTGACACGTCGTACTATCCTGTGGATCATCTTTCTCATTGCGACGACAACAAAAAAGTCGTGGTGAAGTTCAAGGATGAGACCAATGGGAAACCCATCAGGGAATTTGTCGGACTCAGAGCAAAATGTTACTCGCTCCTATTGTCCGACTGCACCGACATAAAGGTGGCAAAAGGTGTACCAAGGACAGCAATAAAAAAAAGATTACGTCATCGATTGTACAGCGAGTGTCTTTTCGTCAGTCGTACGGTTTTCACCTTTGCCGAGTGTATACGAACCGATCGTCATAAGCTGTACACGCAACGTGTAACAAAAACTTTCCCTGTCACCTTATGACGATAAGAGGTAAGTAACTGGACAACGGCGTAACTACACTCGCGTACGGACACTTCGGAACACGTAAACGTGCGCTATCGGACGACGCTGCTGGTCCTAACGCGAAGAGACAGAGGTACACGGACCAAAAACTAACGGCAAGAATAAACTCGTATTTCATGTATGCTATTTACCTAATTATTTTACAACTTTAATTACGTTTTACAGAATGAACAACAAAGTGAATAAACGTCTGTCAGAGGAGCAACGACGAGTACGACGGTAAATACAATATTTTTTCTTTATTTAATGTGTACAAACAGAATATTCCATTCGACTGACTTACTGTTTTTTTTTTATAGTTAGCAACGGTTACGTCGTGCTCTGCTGGGGAGCACATCTCCTCAACCCGGCTCGAGTCGGTAAGTCCGTTTTCATTAACAATCTCTTGTAGTAATCCGTTTACGTCTGTTTTTAAATTTGTACTTTTTTCCAGCCATGTCGATCATACTGACGACGATGACGACGACGACGTCGAAACCCTCAGCGGGTTCGTGGGAGATGAGGATGAATTGGGATACAATATCGATTTCCTCGAAGCAGAAGATGATGATGATGAGGAGGAGGAAATATACACCCTCATCGTCATCGACGATTTCCATCTTCGAGGACAGTATGTAAGTCTTCTTCTTATGCGTACATATTTTTCTTTTTCCACGTCTGTATACGTTTTTTATGTCTTTTTTTTTGTCCTCAGTGACATTCACCCGTGCGCACGTCCTCTGCTGCCGCAGCCACAACCGCAGTTGATACGCCATCTGCCGCAGCATCCTCATCCTCAACCGCAACCTCAGCCGGAAAAGCCGCAGCCTCAGCCTCAACCGCAGCCTCATCCACAACAGTAGCACCTTCTGCCGCAGCAGCAACAACGAGATCCCCGTTTGAGACCCCCTCCAGAACCCGCACCGGTCTTCTTTGACATTTTGGAAACCATAGAACCACGGATGGACGGTGAGCCAACCACGATGAGGCTCCTTCTGCGAAGGAACCTACCGACGTGGTGTTGGCACCGAGGAGAACTCTGTCCCGTCCAGGGTATAGTGCCCCATACCTCGTATAGTATATGTATGGAGGATTACACCGACGGACAGAGGCTCCTCGGTTTTGCGTGTGGACACGCCTATCACTATCGTTGCATCCTGAGTTGGCTCCAGACGGTGGTGTTGGAGGGGGCACTGCCTAGATGTCCGCATTATCGTCTATACGCATTCGGCAAGACGACACTGACGTTATATGAGCGTATGCATATTTGAAGTATGTTATAGTGCTCATAAACGTTATTCTAATCCATCCTACTCGTACTAACCATACAGCACTAATATAGTTTCTATTTTTTCTGTTACAGATGGCTGTGCACAACAACATCAACAACAACAACAACAACAACAACAATCTACTAGAATTGTTTACATTGTATATATTTGATATGTATCGTTTTATTGTATATATTTGTTTCCATTTTTTCTTGCAATGTATATATTTGTTCTATGTATATATATTATTTGATAAGTATCTTTTAATTGTATATATTTGTTTCCATTTTTTTGCAATGTATATATTTGTTGTATGTATATATAAATTATTGTATTTATTTTCTTACAATACACATGTAAGTTTTTCATTGCTTTAGTGTTTATTTTCATCTATTCTTTTCCCTGCATGATATGTGTTACACATATTTTTTCCAAGCATAATGTGTGTTACAAAATTTTTACAAGTCAAGTGATTTTCATTTATACACAATGGACCAAATCAAAGAGAGAAGAGAGTTTCTTACGAGATATGCAGAAGACGTTCCACTATTTTTTTACTACGTCTGCCCGACAGATATTACATACCCATCAAATTTTTTTACTACGTCTGCCCGACAGGTATTACATACCATCAAAATAATATAAATGGTAATTATTTCCTATGCATTATGTGTGTCAGACACTTTTTACAAGTGAAGTGGTTTTCACTTATGCAGTGCATACACACGGTGTGCATGTCATGTGAATTTCTTACAACAGATGCAGATGACACTACACCTTTCTTTTAATACATCCTGCGATAGAAATTACATATCAATCAGAATATTATATATGGTAATTCTTATCTTCCGTGCATTATGTATATATTTTCCATGCACGGATGTGTGATATACAATTTATACAAGTGAATTGGTTTTCAATTATGCGTCGAGGGAAAAATTTAATATCACCTCGACGACGGATGTTGTAAAAGCTCTTTCGTCGGTTTTCAAAAGAATATGTGTACACGTCCATATCTGAAGCAAGAATGTTAGTTTGTCATGCATTTGGATTTTGTGGGAATCGTTGTATGATACCTGTTCATCAGTACGGAACAGCCGACACCGTTCGTCGAGAAGGACATAGCAAAACTGCAACGTCCGTTGTGTGGAATTATTTTCAATGTTTCATTGTCCAAACGTCCGTAGCGAGAATGTTTCAGATCGAAATACTGCCACCACCTCGACGACGGATGTTGTGTAAATACTTTCCTTTGTAAAACATTTTATACTTTTATAAAGATTTGTTGAGCACATACTTCTCCAATTGTCATAGTTATTCGAGTTGGTAAACACGTGTGAATATTCTGACGGTTTACCGTATAGAAAATTGGGAAAATTTATTGTTTCCTCTTTTATTAGTGTTTTTTGAATAATCCATCCAATTTTGGTGTCCTTCATCAGTTGGAATTCTAAATTGTGTTGCATAATTTTTTCGTAGTGTATACTCAACTTTTGCTAAAGTGCTCACATTGACATCGGCAAATTTATATTTTTTACTAAGTGGTAAAAATTACAGAATTCTTTTTGTATTTTATAGTGTGATGTGCACAATTCGTAGGTCGTTAATTTTGAACATCTTTGTCCGTTACCCATGTTTAGAGTTTCGCATTCTTTGTATTTTTCTTTTAGTAGAAACATTCTAATGAAATTATTCCATTTTCTTATGAACGCTCTTTTGAATCGCTTACTCATTGGCACCCTAAAACATATTTATCAAAAATTGTATACAATTGTATTTTGTAATTGTCATTACTGTGTGCGTTTACATATTTGTCATAGTGCACTTGTTTATTTTAACTTGTAATTAGTTTTCCTTAGACAACTGGTTTATCGTGGAGAAAAGGATAGAGCTTACATAGTAGATATTGTAGAGTAGGACCGAATGGACATCTTCATTTATCATGTATAATTTTCATTGCACATACACATAATTGTCGTTATCTGCGCGTACGATTACATATTTATATTAACTTGTACTTAGTTGTATTTCATTTAATTTCTTTTAATTATACATAATATATTTTAACTTATAATATAATGTGCTTAAACATATTTCATTTGATTTAATTGTAATCAATTGTCAATGTGCTTATATCTAGATAATAAAACAAGGCTTACGTGGTGTACATTTTAGAGTAAGCCCGGATAGACATCTTCAAAATTAACAAATATATTTGTACATATAATACTTATCTTCTATGCACAAATGCGTGATATTCAATTTTTACAAGTGAATTGATTTTCAATTTTGCACCGAAGGACCGAGTCATCGTGAGTTTCGCACTGATGATGTGCACATTTTTTATTTTTATAATATATACTTACCACAAGGGCACACACATTCGAATTTACAGTTCACAAGTTGGCAACAATGCAATACACCTCACTCAGTCTCTTCACATCGACGATATCCGGACGACGGCGGCGGCGGTGTACATACCTAAACCCGTACACTATAACGCATGCACGAGTTGACAACATGGACGACGCTAAACCAGCACACATGCACAAGTTGGCAACGTCGACGCTTTTCCAACATGGTCACCGTTCCGGAAAAAGCTGTGTATATCCAAACACGTACACTATATATACTTACCACAAAGGCACACACATTCGAATTTACAGTTCACAAGTTGGTAACAATGCAATACATGTCTCCTCACATCGACAATATCCGGACGGCGGCGGCGTACATATCTAAACCCATACACTAAAAAACATGCACGAGTTGACAACATGGACGACGCTAAACCAGCACACATGCACAAGTTGGCAACGTCGACGCTTTTCCAACATGGTCACCGTTCCGGAAAAAGCTGTGTATATCCAAACACGTACACTATATATACTTACCACAAAGGCACACACATTCGAATTTACAGTTCACAAGTTGGTAACAATGCAATACATGTCTCCTCACATCGACGATATCCGGACGGCGGCGGCGTACATATCTAAACCCATACACTAAAACACATGCACGAGTTGACAACGTGACCGACGCTAAACCAGCACACATGCACAAGTTGGCAACGTCGACGCTTTTCCAACATGGTCACGGTTCCGGAAAAAGCTGTATATATCAAAACCCGTACACTATAACACATGCACGAGTTGGCAACCTGGCTGACCCTTAACCAGCACACTCTTACACAACCCGACAACCTCACCACTTTTTCAACATGGACGACGACCCCACCAATCCTGGCGATGATCAAGCCACGAGGATGATCAACGACGAGATAGCAGTTATACTTGACTTTCACTGTTTCGTTGACGACGATGGAAACGAACTCATCAAGGAACTAGCCATTATGGATATCACCGCATTTACCAGCAGGCATTGGATATTTGCATCTCCAGTAAACACGATCGTTTCGAATCACAAACACATGAGGACAAACCGTTGGTTAACGGAGCATTATCATAGATTAGAGTGGACGGACGGGGACACATCGTACGAACATCTTGTGTCGATATTAATAAAGTACACGTTTCCTTTTAACTATGTGTTCGTAAAAGGATTACAGAAAAAAAGATTTCTGGAGAAGTGTATTGTACATTTCAATATTATAAATTTAGAAGATTTCAGTTGTCCTAAACTCGAAGAATTACGTTCAATACACGGAACAGCCTGTCTCGTGCACCGCTTATTTCCGGAAATATATACAAATCAAAGAGTACACGCTTTACGCGAGTGGGTTGTATCGGATTTTAGACTAATCAATAGGTTTCTGGTAAATTACTAATTGCATACATTGTTGTTTTTATTTAGCATCATAAAAATATCACTTGTTGCCTTTCTGTCAATTACATCATCCTGTCTACATGCATAAAACAATTAGCACCATCGACTTATTCCCACACGTTCGAGTGTAGTCGATGATATCACCTTGTCTAAAAAAAAAAATAAAAAAAAATAAGCGAGTCGTCTCCCCCCTCCCCCCACCTACCCGCTGAACATAGCGGGAGAAAGCAGCTTGCATCCTGTTTACACGGTTAAAAATACCCGCTTACTGTACGTTGAGTAGATCCCACTCTCCGGTTTCCCCCTCCTCAACTGCCTACCTATTTTATACCGCTACAAACTAGTGTTATTCATTCAGACCTTGACAGACGCGCAAGCGAAATTCTTCATTGTAAAATGGCATAATTCGTTGCGAAGTTTGCTACCATTAGAGCGATTTAATATAAAAAAATTAAGGAATTAATAATTGGTGTTAAATATCCAATAGCAGAATTACAAAATATAGACGTGAAGTGCGGGAAGGTCGTACTCGCCACTATCCAGGACTACAAGGACCCAAAATTGAAATATCACGTAAATCTACTTAAGAGATACGCAAGCGTTTTCGATGATGAAGAATTAAAAAATTTAGCACCATATTCACTTCAACTGGTTTATCGTGGAGAAAAAGATAGGGCTTACGTGGTAGACATTTTAGAGTAATACCGAATGGGCACCTTCATTTATCATGTATAATTGTCATTGGACACACACACACACACAATTATCATTGCCTGTAAGTACGATTACATGTGTATTTCATTTGATTTAGTTGTACACAATTGTCATTGTGCTTATGTTTATTGTATTGTGTAATTGTCACAGTAATTGTCACTACTGTGTGCGTTTACATAATATTTATTTTCCTTATACATATTTCATTTTGATTTAATTGTACACATTTGTCATAGTGCACTTGTTTATTTTAACTTGTATTTAGTTTACTTAGATGTATTTCGTGTACATATTATGTATTTTGTAATTGTCACTACTGTGTGGTTTATATATTATGTATTTTAAATTGTAATATATTTTTATTACATGTATTTTAATTGTTTTTAATTAAACGGTATTGCTTTAACATTTTTATTGTATTTAATTTCAAAAGTCCTTCTAATATATTTTATCTGTACTTTAACATATATTTTTTGTTTGTTTAAATTATATATATAAATTTTTCTTTTAACTGTTTATTTTCAACTATCCTTTTTCCATGCATGATGCGTCCTGAATAATCTTTACAAGTGAAGTGTCAATCAGAATATTATGTATATAGTAATACTTATCTACTATGCACAAATGTGTGATATTCAATTTTTACAAGTGAATTGATTTCAATTATGCACCGAAGGACCGAGTCATCGAGAGTTTCGCAGTGATGATGTGCACATTTTTTTATTTTTACAATATATACTTACCACAAACACACGCATTCGAATTTACACAGTTCACATGTTGACAACAATGCAATACACGTCACTCAGTCTCTTCGCATCAACGATATCTGGACGGTGGCGGCGTACATATCTAAACCCGTACACTATAACACTTGCACGAGTTGACAACATGGACGACGCTAAAACAGCACACATGCACAAGTTGGCAATCGCGCTTTTATCTTCTATGCACAAATGTGTGATATTTAATTTTTACAAGTGAATTGATTTTTAACTGCAACGATATCCGAACGGCGGCGGTGGCGGTGTACATATACAAACCCGTACACTATAACACACGCACGAGTTGACAACGTCGATAAACCAGCACAAGTTGGCAACGCCGACGACGCTTTTCCAACATGGCCGCACTTCCGGAAAAACCCCTTACATATACAACCCCATACACTATAACACATGCACGGTTTTTACTTACCACTGACACACAGACCAATCCTCGACGACGAACCGGATCACCGCGTAACCCGTTATGTGACACACAGACCAATCCTCGACGACGAACCGGATCACCGCGTGACCCGTTCGACGCTCGCCGGCCGCCGACGGCGGCCGGCGAACGGCGAACGGCACCGACCGGATCACGACGCAGCCTCACGAACCAGTTCGCCGTTCGCCGTTCGCCATTCGCCGTCGGCGGCGGACGGCGTCCGACAGCAGATCAACCGGACGGCGGCCGGCGAACGGCGAACGGCGAACCGGATCACTACACGGGCTCGCGATACAGTTCGCCACGACACACGGACACGCCGCCTTGCCAACAATACACCGCATCGACCGCAGCGCCGTTCATATACAAAACCCGTACACTATAACACACGCAAGAGTCGACTACGGCGATTAACCAGCACGAGTCGGCAACGCCGACCACGACGATTTTACAACATGGCCGAAAGGAATAACTCCTTGCATATACAAACCCGTACACTATAACACATGCACGAAGCGGCAACGTCGACGACGTATACACCAATCAACGCACACATAACCCCACTTTATACTCACCGCCCACAACATGACCGAAAGCCGACTACCAGATTTTTACCCCCACCACCTAGATTTTTGAATTTCCCGCCATATGACGTCACATCCGGGGTAGAACTGTCAGTTTTACCCTACTAACGGTGGAAAGAAACTTAGAAAGAATATCAGATTCCAGACTGGCCAAACAAGTCTGGAAGTACAAACCTATAGGACACATATATATTTATAGCACTACGCGTTTCGGCAACAAGTTGCCATCCTCAGGTGAAACATTCACTCAAAACGAGGTCGTTAAAAAGTAAAACGATTTATTAAAATACAAAAACTTAAAGTTGAAAGTGCACTTTCAACATATATGAGCACACACGCGAACATGAGCAGGCCAGTGCTATACACAGTGCAGAGGTGTATAGCACTGGCCTGCTCATGTTAGCGTGCACTTTCAACATATATGAGCACACACGCGAACATGAGCAGGCCAGTGCCTATACACAGTGCAGAGGTGTATAGCACTGGCCTGCTCATGTTCGCGTGTGTGCTCATATATGTTGAAAGTGCACTTTTAACTTTAAGTTTTGGTATTTTAATAAATCATTTTACTTTTTAACGACCTCGTTTTGTGTGATTGTTTCACCTGAGGATGGCAACTTGTTGCCGAAACGCGTAGTGCTATAAATAAAAATATACGAAGTCGCACGACGGAAAGTAAAAAAATAGGTAAGATTGTACCTTTGTATTAGAGCGCGACTTGGAGACAAAACAATAAAATGTACTATAGGACACAGTTGCGTGGGTAGACCGGACAGGCAGCACCTTACCTAAGTCGTGTTGTGAACTAAAAATACTGCCTCGTTTTCTGCACAAACGAAATCGTTTAGGAGTTTGAGTAGGGTAGGGTGGTATCTTGAACACAAGGAAGGCAGCGGAACACATTCAACCCTTCACTCCACGTTGTTGTCAAACGTACTCATTTCCACAGGGTGAGTCGACCTAGAGTCTGAAAAACACGTCTTGATTTTAAGGTACTGTTCAGGAATGGAACCTGGTACCTCTAATTAGTAGCCAGACGCCATAACCGCTTGTGTACTAAGTCCCTATATATTACTTTAAATATTATTTTGAATTGGACTCTTTAAATATACGTGCTTTTCACTAAACGATGATAGACGACGCAGTATTTACGGAAATTATCGCACACACAAAACGCCGATTTCAGGCTTTGGTCCCGCCGGACGTGCAGTTGGACAGATTGCCTACAGTCTGTTGTGCAAACCCCATTATATAAATGGATTGCATAAACTGTCGTGGTTACCTGAGTAACTGTTGTCTGTCTGTAGTTCAAGTTTACGTAATAGGAAAATCGTATTTTCTTAAAAAATAAAAAACCGGTCATTGAACCATTTCAATTGTCACAGCCATTCTTTTGGATATTGATACTGGTTAACAGCGATGGCGAGAATGATAATTAAACAAATATTATAACGGTAGTAGTAGTAGTAGTAGTATTAGTAGTAGTAGTAGTAGTAGTAGTAGTAACAGTAGCAGCAGCAGCAGCAGCAGCAGTAATAATAGTAGTAGTAGTAGTAGTAGTAGTAGTAGTGGTGGTAGTGGTGGTAGTAGCAACCGACAGCAGAAGAATGAGAAACTCAATGGAATGTTCATTAACCTCGGTTGTATAAAATGCAGTATATGTAAAACATCTTGCAAATAAAAGTAAAACTAATCTGAAATAACTAAATCAGGTAATTCATTTTGCTTCCATGTTCCGTAAGGAAATGGAAGTATGGTGATCGCGAAAAAAATCGTGTTCGAGATAAGGGCTAATTCTGATTGTACTACCCTCAAAACACGAAGAAAAGTCATTTTCCGAAAAGTGTCTGTGAGTGTGTCTGGGTGTGGAATTTGTTCTATGGCGAACGATAACTGCCGCAAATTCAAACAGAATCAAATAATTTTTTCGTATGTGCCCAAGTTATAGAGGACTCGAGGCCAATTGATTTTGGTGAAGATCGGTTAAGGGGAAGGGGTATTTTACCTGCAACGTTTTACGTTTTAACAAGAGTTAAGTACTTAATTTTGATAAAAAAAGTATCCTGAAAAGAAGGTCATAATAATCCACTGTAGAAAGGTAGACGAAATATCTATAAATGGAAAGCGTAGTTGAAGGAGAAGGGGGTAATTTTCTATAAATGAAAATGATAGTTGAGGGGGGAGGAGATAATTTTTTTATTTATATGTGTAATACGTTATCGGCAACAAAGAAGTAGTTTCTATGGAAATATTTCATTCAATTTGTCAAACATAAAACTCGATTTGCAAGGTGGGGGATATTTTTTTTTTAGAAATTATCGAACTGAATTCAAGTAAATTATTTTAAATATAAATCTTACAACATGGAAGTCATGAATGGTTCTCCATACCGATTTGTTAATACTTAAAATAGGCTACTCAGTAAAGGAAAGAAAGATAATACCTTGACCTTGGACAGTCACCATTGCCGTTAGCCATGGATTTTATATTTAGCCAGGGGCGGATTATAAGCGCGTGGTGCCCTATGCTGCCATCAGACTGGTTGCCCCCCCCCCGATTCAAATTCAACATTTTATCCATTATTTACACTGATAAATGGCATACACAATTTCGAAAGTTAACAATTATTTTATTAAACTCTCAAATTACAACATATATTTAGCTAAATAGCGATTACAATAAGCATAGTAGTCCTTAAGCTTAGAAAATACTAATCGATCCATTTTTCCCTTGATTTTGCTTTAACGAAGTTTTGTATAATTTTTTCTAAATCGAGCAATTCAAGTATCTCGTTTTCAATATTCAACCTTGCTAATATACTCAAACGAAGATAATCTCTCATCTCCTATAGTTGAACTCAACATATCTTTAATGCGATTTAATACAGAAAATGATCTTTTAGATTCGCAGTTAGCTATTGGAATAATCAAAAGCAAACAACAATCAATGTATATATTCGGAAATACATCAATCATTTTACAGTCAATAATCCAGTTAAATACTCTGAGTGGACAAACTGTAGTATCATGGAATCTATCATCTTCATTCGAACGATTTGAAAAATAACCTCTTTCTTTCAATTTTACTCGTGGCACAAAGTGATTCAATTCTATTAGAAGATCGTTATTCAAATCGTTCGAGTTAACGTCTATAAGAGCTTTCGCTTGATTTTCCAAATCGACACTCTCCATGGTTAATAACTGCGTAAGAAAACCAAACAATTACGTAATGTGATCATAAGTTTTGCTTCGGTTAGTCAGGGGCGGATTTAACATTTTGCCGCCCGTAGGCAGTATAAATTTGCCCCCTCCCACAAATCTCTGTTGGGGGGGGGGCATCATTATATTCCCTCTTGGTTTTTACAGTCCGCACTAGTGTTCTGTTTAAATCCAAACTTAGCTACATAATCGCGTGTGGTCTCGTTCATTTGCCAATTAATAGGATCAGAATCTAAGACCTTCCCTACCTGATTTGATGACATTTCATCATGATTTTTGACGTGAACTGGCTCTTCGTTCTTCAAAAATGAAGGTTCCTCCACAACGGACCTCTCTGGCTGAACTGTGTGAACAGTATCTTCACCTTCACTGCTATCACAGTTATTGTCGGTATCACTAGAATGTCTCGATTCCTTAAATATTAGCTTCCCTCGGTTTCTGGAACCAACCTACAATTCGGTATTACACTGACAGATCTACATTTCTCACTTTGATCTGGATTGCCAACATCTAAAATCTCTCGGATGATCAACGCCAAATATTTCAACGGTTGAAAACATAAACATTCGCCCGTATTACTTTTGGGTGAAAAACGATAACTGCGTTATAGTTACAAATTAATTGAAGATAATTTTTATATTCGTGTGTGCTTAATTCAACTGGCTTTTATACTTGTAAATTTGTTTGAATCTAAAAATATCATTTCTTAACTCAAATTTTGCCGCTCCCCAAAATTTGCCGCCCCAGGCAAGTGCCTAGTCTGCCTGCGCGTAAATCCGCCCCTGCGGTTAGTCAGTTCAGCTGAATGGTGCCCCCTCTGACAGCTGAGACCCTGGTGCCCGGTGCTGCAGCATACTCCAGCGTTGTGGATAATCCACCACTGTATTTAGCCATAGAGGTACAGTCACTAAATTAATTAGACAGTACTTAACTACCACAACTAAGAACATGGGGTGACTCTCACCAAATTCCAAAATAAAAGTATCGAAAATTTATGGAAACAATTGTATTTATTTCCCACCTATATTTTCTGACGTCGTATTAAAACAGTAAAATTTTAAAAATAGTTTCAAACTAACTAAACAAAAATCGATACTTTTTCCCTTAACGGAAACTAAATTTATTCTAAATTAGTACTTGAATGTTTACAGTGCTCCAAATGAAAATATTCCAAAACTTCCGTATCTTGTAAAAAAAATTTACACACTAGCGTTACTTATGGCGGAAGAACAATTGGAATAATATGTCTACATAAATTTACATAAATGAACAGAGAACATTCGATATATTATATTAGTTCTGCGTTAGCTGTCCCGCTTAATACGAATATACCTAGCTTCCTGTGACTATTTTTTAATGTAATCGTTAGGATTCTTTTACAGCCTCGCAAATATCCTCTCATTTATGAATATGGTCTCTTCATATGAGGACAGCTTTCTTTTTGTCAATATACAGGACAATGTTGTTGGTTCTGCAAAGTCATCAAGTTTGGTGATTGTGCAACAGACGTACAGTAACAAGGAGAAAATTAGTTGTAAAACTTAGCGAGAAACCAATGACCAGGGCAATGGTACACTGGAGAGAGAGAGAGAGAGAGAGAGAGAGAGAGAGAGAGAGAGAGAGAGAGAGAGAGAGAGAGAGAGAGAGTCATAATGTTGAACATATTTACTTGGAATAATAAATATTGATTTTTAAGTTTTTGCAAATAAAAAACTTCAATTAGTTTTTGCAAAAAAATATTTCGGAAAATGGACAATCTTCATAAGTGACTTTAATTTTAACTAATAAGAAATCAGTTTAAAGAATATGGACATATAATAAGTGAGAAGACGGAAAATATAAAGAAAATATTAGCGATACTGACATATAGATATACATTGGTAGATATCAATGTATGTAGATATTTTTATTTACCTATAAAGATTGTTTAATAAAGGTATCTTACACTAGGTAATGGTCTTAAGAGTTTCTTACAAATTTATTTGGGTATGATAACAAATTAGCTGCAGAAAACTTGTATGTTTATATTTTTCTATTTAGGCGGTTTATCGCTATATTTGTGTGTGTGTGGGCGCGCATGCGCGCGTGTGTATTTCAGCTATACACTAACAATATAAAAATGCATATTATATATTCATTCTGTTTTCGTTTTTTGGTACTAAGTACTGCCAAGGAGTTCATCCTCGTCAACGAAATGGTGTTGGGAAGGTATATTTTGACTTCTACTCCGTTCTGAGAACGGGGTAAATCTCTCAAAGCGCTTATCGGGATGTCACTAAATTAGTGAAGTGCAATTAGTGGTCTGCTGTACACGAGTACGGAAAACTATCAACCATGACGGAGCTATCTACAACTAATGAAACAGTGTTGATTGTCTGGAGCAATGTTTACTATTACACAAGCATAAATACGAATTCAACGAAACGTATTCCGTATTTTTCGCTGATAGATCTGTTTGTTAACCTTGTGATAATGGATAACAGAACGATATATTCAATAGAAGACATCATTACTCGTGCATAGCAAACAACCTGTCAACACGTGAAGACCGTTTCGTCGACAGTTTCGTTCGTTTTGTCGTTTTATTGTCCATTTTATACCGACGCGGCAGAATTCCAATAAGGAACTTACACGTTTGCCGAAAAGTCGTATAAAATCTTCGAATGTGTTTCAGTACTGGAAATATTTAGTGCCAAATTCAAACTTTTGTGTCTCGCGCTTCGTAAGTCGTGGTTTCTCAACCACGGCATATCTCAGTTTACAGCCTGTAGTAACCCTACCTACATGGCTTGTTTATATCTGATTACGTGTATTTACCTTACAAAATATTCCCGATACCATTCTTGAAAACTTGCCCAGTTTTTCCTCTGTTCCACGTCCTTCTATAAAAGTCCGATTCATGCAGTCTTATAGAATTTTCCATTCCTGTTCTGCGATATCGAATGACCAGGCTCAATTAATCGGTTCTACATATTTTCAAAATAGTATTCAACATATAGAAAATAAGATACTTTTTTAATTTCGTTTTTTAATCTGAACAACAAGCTTGCCAGAAGCTTTTATAGAATCTTATAAACAAATCTATAAAGATTTGCATGAATCTTACTTTCGAGTCCGCGAAACGCTAAGAAAACTGTAATAATTTGCTCTGAATAAAGCACAGATGTTGACGGGCTTATCATTTTTAACGGCAACTAAAAACGTGGCAACTTCCTAGGCGTTTCATATCGTTTTCAGCTGGATCTCCACTACTTAAATACTCAGTTAAATTCATCATTAAGAGCAAGTTTGCATCGCTCTAATATAACACAGAAGAAAGGGAGATATGGAATGGCGGCTTGGCAGTTCAACTTTTAAACAATTTATATTCAAAGCAAAGATCCAATAACGAATAATTGGGGGAAACCGTGAACTCTTTTACATGTGTAACAGACAGTGATTCTTCATCATAAACTGTATTGATTACACTGCATAGCCATTGCTGCCGTCTATTTTTCGGAAACTACCCGCTTTGTAGCTTCAGATAATCCTGGGAATCTCAACAAAACTCATTCTACTCTCGTGTTCCATCCGTGCCCCTCTGCATCGTTCTAATCCACTAGGAATAACTCCTTTCCTCAAACTGAGTCGGACAACATCACAACTCCTTATGTGATGTCTCAGTGTTATTACTAATATTCTAAGTAAAAGAAAACGCACCACCGTTGACGTGACGTGAGGACTCAGGTTTCGTAACCGTACGGTAACGTAGTCCCGGCCACAATTTTGTGAAACCGTCTTGTCTTTGTTTTCTTCTAAGATTTCTTTAAATGATTCCCAAAAGATTGAAGTTTGTGAAAGACCACTTCCACATCTACATTAAACACTACTTCATCCACCTAAATACACATGTCACTGCACAAAAGACGGCCATTGGTCATTTTAGTCTGTAAAGACTATTGACGTCAGACACAACGTTTACGAATTTGGGTACCCTTTTAAGTACTACTGGTATTCTGAAAATACAACAAGTCTATATTCCACCTAATTATACGTCACCTCACAAAACCTGGCCATCGTTGAGGAGTGAATAATGGCATTCAAAAATATTTTACGATGGTTATTGTAGTCTGTGTACTGGGAACAGACAGGTTCCTACTGGGAACAGACATAACATTAAAGAATCTTATAAGTATCACCGGTAACCCAACATCTCTAGAGTACGACTAATATTTTTAAATAAATATATTTCATATAATATATTTATATAAAATATATTTCATATAATATATTTATATAAAATATATTTCATATATTCATATAAATATGAAAACTGAAAAGAAAATTTGTTAAACTCCGAATCTTATCGTTTTTCTGGTGTCGACGTGATTGTGTACAGTCCAGATTACGTACATTCCATATTGCGTACAATCCAGACTGCGTACAGTCCAGATTGCGTAATTTCCAGATTACATACATTCCAGACTGCGTACAGTCCAGATTTCGTAATTTCCAGATTACGTACATTCCACATTGCGTACAGTCGGCCACCTGGAGAAAATCAGATTGTTGTGGTTACATATTGCGAACAAGCCGAGGACATTATCTGCTTATGATTCATTCCAACATTCGTAATATGAAAATACTGTGTTAAACAAAGTAAATAAAAACCTGCTTCTAAAACACAATTTAATTTACCAAAAATGCGAAAAGCTCCATTTTAACGCCGGCCGGAACTGTGCGTCCTCATCAGAGAGGCCACATCGATAATTGTCCGAGTCTGTACGAGGTTTGCGAGATTGTGCTTCACAACAGGGGGTCAAGAGGCACGGATGGTTTGTACATCAGTCCAATTAGGCCTTTTGATTTTTCAGGCCTAGTTCCAGTACTAGGCCTAGTAGTTGTATATTAACTTGTCAATTTAGTTATTTATTTTTTTACTTTTTATGCTATACAGAATAAATTATTTATTTTATTTTTATTTTTGTGCTATACAAAGGAAACAACTTATTTTTTTTTACTTTTTACGTTATACAGAACGAACTATTTATTTTCTCTTTTACTTTTTATGCTTTTATGCTATGCAGAATGAACATCTACTTGTTTGAACTTTTCATGCTATGCGGAATAAATCGAGAGTCATAAACTTCTATTAAGTTAAAATAGTGGTGGCTTACAATCACTGTCTCAGTGCTCCAGTCCGGAATTTCTTGAAATGCTGTAACATTGCAACATAGGTTCGGATCTTCATGTTCAACATTGATCTTCATGTTCGAAACAAGCTCGAAAACAACTGGGGCTACATTAGTTCCTTGTGCTACCTGAGTCTACATGGATAATACATATCTAAACGGATTGGGATTGCTTCCTTAAGTGTCGTGCAAAACGACCATGAAGTCATATTATTTTATATACAAAAACATAGGTAGAAATGGTCTCTCCACGTATCGCCTTTGGCTTTACACGTGTTGGTTTCTAACCAGTACGCTTGCAGACTTTAACTCGGCCACATACCAGACGCCGAGTTGTTCGTTGTACTCAATCTGGACACGGGACATTTGGGTGGCAGTCACGAACTCTAAAGTGATTTATCACTGTTCGCAATCTGGACTGTATGCAGTCAGGACACAACCGCCCGCCCATTGTCGGCTAATTAGTTACGCCACTGCTTATAACTAAAAGGGAGTGTCGAAGGATTAAGCGGAAACGTCCACGCGAGTTTGTAGTGAGGATATCTATACATGTCAGAGAGCATATTTTAAGGAATTTGCACTAGACGGCACTAAACCAACCAGTGTGTGTGTGTGTGTGTGTGTGTGTGTGTGATTTTTATATAATATTGAAAATTATATAATTTGAATTTAACTTGACCATGATCATGTTCATTCTTTACTCGTGAAATTAACTGTAAAAATAGACACAGATGCTTTAGACATTAGGAAAAAAAACCTATGAGACCACAAGGACTCAAATGGATTCATTATTAGATATTTACGATACAAGTGGGATAACAGCATTATTAATATACGCGTGTGAAAGTTTGGACGACGAGTGCGTAGCACGAGTCGTCCAATCACACAAGTATATTAACAATGCGTTATCACTCGTGGGTCGTACAATATTTTATCTACACCCGCTA
This sequence comes from Magicicada septendecula, assembly GCA_034769895.1. Classification (NCBI taxonomy): domain Eukaryota; kingdom Metazoa; phylum Arthropoda; class Insecta; order Hemiptera; family Cicadidae; genus Magicicada; species Magicicada septendecula. The sequence goes on from CM068376.1 coordinate 308,900,099, forward strand.
AAAATAAAAAATGTGAGAATCAGAAAATTTAAGCTATCTACGTAGCAGTTGAAATAATGTATTGTGACGTATACGTTCCCATAGCATACGAAGAATGCTATACATAAGAATTCCCATAAAATAAGAAGAAAATAGCTTCACGCATTTTAGGCATTGCTGATATCGACAATAAGGGCAAGGAGCTTGCAACTACTTCTGACGATCAAACATTTAACTTGGTGACGACAAAGTTCCAATCTTCTTCTACAGCAGGAATTTACTTAAATAACTCTAAAGACTGTGTTATTAATATCTACAATAAGTAAATAACATGTTTAGATTGTAATATTATGTTGTATTTTGTGTTATGTTTCAATAAATTTTAAAATATAAACGAGTGGGATAACAAAACCAGTGCGATAATGAACTTGTTATCCCACTCAAAATGAGTGGGATAACACGCTGTTACGTTACGGGTGTAGATAATTAATTATGTAATATTCAATAAGTACATTACAGTGTGACGTGCACATTACTACTACATGGAGGCCTATTACAAATTCAAAGACTTTATCACTAGTATACCAGTACTTAAAAATATATAAAGTTTGTTTAATTTTAAGTAATTCTTTAAAAATGAAAAATGCATAAACATTTCATATTCAATTGCTTTACATCTAAATAAGTTAGTTAAGAAAGAAAAAGGAAAACGTATGCTAGTAACAAAATGTTTCCTTAATTTCCTTCCTTCTCCCTTTTTCTCACCGGCACTAATACCTGCCACTTAGCATATTTTATAGCTTAAAATATGCTCTGATACATGTTTACCGTAATATGTAGTACAGGAGAATAGGCCTATAAATTTAATACTGTGAGCACGTTCAAAGATCTGCCCCCCCCCTCTCTCTCTCTCTCTCTCTTTTATATCATACATAACAAAACAAACATACAATGGCAGAGCAAGAGCATGTCCGCAAAGCGTTCTGTGGTAAACACATTCCACTCAGTTTATAAAGCCTAAACGAGTACTGAATCATTCTGATACTGATTATTCAACGATACTAATTAAGTTAAAACATCTGTTTATGTTCCATATGACGGCAAAAGTTACCAAAATAGAAACCGGCTCTATTAGTCAGCCGATAATAATGAGGTATCGAATACTTGTCACCGTTTGGTTTATCAAAAATTCGTTAAATTCCTAGCCGTATCGAGTTTTAAATAATGACTCAAGCAATGAGTAAACTAGACGACAAAATCACTCCCTTGCAAAATTACTCTTTATTTTCGTCCGTTGTTATGCTTAACCGTACACAGTTTGATTGTTTGCAAACTACATATGTTAAGAATGTTATCGTTAGCTAATGCCGAACACGCAGAACAATTTCTTTTTGGGATAAGCTACACTGAACCTAATCTCAAATAAAAGCATGTGGTGATAATATTAATACACATTCTTACTAAGGAAGGGGCTATTAATCTTAAGACTTTAGCATAGGTATTTGGTATTTGGTGTGGTTAGTGGGTTGCATAATAACGTCTGACGTGTGCAAATAGGCACTTTCCAGTAAATCATTGGTATTATTTACTTTTCGATAATTAAGAGGATTGAAGGTTGTATTAGATTATATATAAAAAAATGGGTAGAAAATGCTCTCTCTACGTTTTGCCTTCGCGTACAGTCATGTTAAATTGCCAAAATTTAGTACACACTCCTTACGTCCGGTTAGAGAGCTGAAACGTTTCACGACACCGTATATCTTAACAAACTACTATGAACGAATTATCGAAACGAGTTCTCAGTTTTAACTTGACCGTTTGGTGTTTGTCCGCCTATTTGTATGTCTATTTGGGGTATTTCTTACGTTAATTTTTGAACGCATCAACTGATTTCTGTAAAACTTGGCATGTGTGCCCACACTTTTACCCTACAGAACCCTGTTGTCTTCTAGATTTGTTCCTCCGAAAATAGGGGGCGGGGGCAAACATGTGAGGGGTCAAATTGTGAAAAAATTTCAAATCGGAGGGAGTTTTAACCACAATCTGAATGTAGTGTTTGCTTTGAAAATCTAACGATTTTTTAACACCGGGTCCCAAAAAGTGTGTAAAAATTTAAACTAAATCGCAACAATTTGTGATACCAAATTAAAGAGAATTTTAACAACAATCTGAATATACTGTTAAAAAGGAATCACTAAAAAAGAAAATGCTTAAAAAAGGATTCAAAACATTGAAAAAGTTTTAAAACTCCACTCGGATGTCAGACTTAAGTGAATTTTAACCTAAATCCTAATTCAGTGTTTAGTATACCAACTCTTCAACTTTAAGCCACCACGGAGCAAAAATGGAATTCAAAGTTTCAAGAAAATTGTAAACGTCCATGTGGGGGATGTAGTGTTACGTTTTCAAAATTTCAAACGCTTTGTACTTCAGAGCCCAAAAGCGGGCGAAAATTTTGATAAAATCGCAAAATTCACGTGAATTATCAAATTAAAGATAATTTTAACTAACATCTGAATGTAGTCGTAAGTTTTGAGAGTTTAAAATTTTGAGGACCCAGAGCCCCCAAAAAGAGGTAAAAAACATTGATGCTGCTTAAAAAAATTAAGTAAAGCTTTTAAAATAGTCACCTGTAACCATGATGTACCGGTTTCCATCGTCAGTAACTGGGGAAGGTCCAGCAGTTCTATGGCAAGTCTCTCGAATGGCAGTCCAACGTTATACTGCCTCATTTTCCCCCTGCTTCTGGTTTGTGGGCCCTTGCTTGCAGCACATATTTTACAGGTCCTAAATATGACTAACTTCTACTGATATGTTTACATCAGTGAATGTAACAAAAGCAATATGTATGTAGACCTAACGTGTAAAATCATGGTGCAGGGAATCTTGTGTATGTAGTAAAACTAACGGTGGGCTCAATCGTACCTTGCAATGACCCAGTAAAAGTGGGTGTAATATTATTTTCAAGATTTCAGAAACTGTACTTAGAGCTATCATAGCATTAAAAGAAAAGTACCAGATTGTTAAGAAAATTCTAAACAATATTTAGAATATTAAAAAATTTTGACTCATTTGACCGCTGACCCCTCTCTTAGATAAAATATTAAAGAAAAAGTTCTTAAAAAATATATGTACGCGTGTATGGATGTACGACATCTGAAATCTACTACCATCTACTTAACTTTTGACGTTTCACACCAAATTATACGTTTATTTATTCAATCTGTTAATACATAATAATAAGCATAATTGTTTACAGAATACATGGCATGAAGAGAACTAGTCCAGTGATTAGTTCGCCGTATTAGTATTTAAAAGTAACACATTATGTACTATATATATTTAGAGTTTTTTAAAGTCTAAGTAAGTCCAGCGGAAATGTTAACTTTAATCGTCTTGTCTGCAGGCTGTTGTCCAGTAGATTTACGGCTAAAGGATTTGTGTGCTGTTCAAGCCGTTTCACATATCTTTCGCTGAACATCGCAATGGTTTCACTGACTGAGGGCAGGTTCAGGTCGCTATAGATGTCTTTGTTGCTGATGAACCACGGACCGTTGGTTATGGTACGCAGCACCTTGGTCTGAAACCTTTCCATTATGAGATATTGGATTTAGATGCAGTTCCCCAAAGCTGTAAGCCGTAAGTCCACACAGGCTTGAAGACAGTGTTGTACACCAGCATCTTGTTTCGCATTGACAGTAATGATTTTCTGCAATAATGCTTGCGAAACTTGGCGTCCAGTTGTTTTCTCTTCATCCAAATGTGGTTGCGCCGAGTCAGTTTTTTGTCTAGGTGGATTTGACGTTTCGACAACAGATATTTGTGAGAGAAGCGGATGACTTTGGTCCTAAGCACAAATTTTAGATATTTCAACAAACCACTGTCAGTTGCTGACGAAGACCACAGATTTTAGTTGCGAACGTCTTCTTCTTGTTGTTGTTCTTCTTCTTCTCCTCCACATCAAGGTATATAGGTTTAAAGCCTGTTCCGCCTTCACTGAAGCTCTACCTATATCTCGCCTTCCTTGAGGCCTGTATATTATTACTTGTTTAAGTAGTCTCGTATATCTTCCATTCTCTCGATATGCAGCCTCCATTTTATTTCTCCTTTCCTTATTCTGCTGGTCATAGAATATACACTTAACTCGGTTCTTATATCTTCATTTCGTATTTGATCTCTAAGTGTGCAACCTTTGGTTTTTCTCAAGAACTTCATTTAGCTTGTTTGTATTATTCGCTCATCATTTCTCGCCACCGTCCAAGTTTCACTTCCATAAGTGGCCATTACTTTATAGAATTTTATCTTTGTGTCTTTCCTTGTCTTATTTCCAAGTGTTCTGTGTACAGTACCGCATATCATTTGAAATCTATTCTTTTTTTTTTATCGATGTCGTTGTCACGCTCATAAGTTACATCGCACCCTAGAAAATTGAAATGAGATACCCGTTCTCAGAACAGCTTGCGAACGTCAAAAGTTAAATACACAGTCCGGCATGAGTAGATTTCAGAAGCGGTATTTGATATTTTTAATAAACGTGTTAGCGTATAAACACATTCGATGGTTAACTAGGGTTACTATATGACCTAGGTGAAAAAAGAGGACAACCTGAAAATTTAACAGCATGATTGTTACTTTACGGATCAAACAAATTTGACAGTAAAAACATTACACATTATGGACGAGAAGGTATTCATGATTAAGTTAAGCATTTTTACAGAGTTTATACGTGTAAAATTTAATTTTTATGATATAACAAGAAAATGTTTACAAACAAAACTTAAAAGTATTAGTTAGAAGCGGAACTTACATAGGAAAAGAATATTTGCTATATTTGTTTTTACTCATAGAAATAATTAGTTTAATACTAATCAGTGTGAATCGGATTCACAGTCTAAATGTTCAATTGTGTCTTTGTAGTGGTAGGCCTATTGGTATTTATCAGATGAACCAATTGCCATCAAAAGCTTTTTATTTTTTAATAAATAATTATAGAACTGAACATACGAAAGACTTTTAAAGTTGTACTGTACACAAATTATACCTTTAACATTTTCTACCATTAACCTATTTCCCTCTTTATCCAGGGAGCGCTCTTGCGCGTGACTACATTTTTCAGTTTTACGAAAAAGACGACATTACCCTGTTTTTTAAAAATCCTTCCGGAGAGATTTTTAACACTAAAAAAAAGGACGTGCGGTAACCTTAAGTTAACAGTACCTTCAGTTTTCAGAAGACGGAAGACGGCAGTATGATCCCTCATATCGAATAAGCTTATCAACGCGCCAAGTATTGTTCAATTTACTATTAAAATTCAGCAAAAAAATTAGCAAAATAATCAACCGATAACATTAATGGTCCACATTATTACACGAACTGGTCTGGTAGGAAAAGTCCTTGCTCCCCGCACGCATCATGCAGTAGAATTTCCGAGTTGCGCAGGTTGAATTAGTTCCAAGAAACCGTGTTGTCCTTGCGCCACGTCACGTAACACTGGTGCGTTTCAATTACGTTGTTACGAACAATAATATTGTTGTTCAGTGGAAACAGAATAATTGTCACTTACGAAGTCACTAATTACCAACTTTAATTAGCCACAAACAACAATGAAAAATCAACAAGCCACTCTAATACAGTAATTTAAGTTGACAATTAAGTAATTTTGTCCAACAGTTAGTGTACTGTTTAAAAATCTAGCACACAATCACTTTCCATCATCCGCAAGAATCACTTGATCCGCACTGAATAAATCGCTAACTGTAACTAACTTCTAAGCCGGCCGCTGGCCCTATACCCCGCAGAGGTTCCAGAATTGTCTTCCGAGCGGCACTGGGAGCATCGTGTGTGTAGTTAGAGACGCTGGAACAGTCTGGAGACTAGGTCAACGCGCTAGGCTAGTCGAGAAATGTGTAGAATGACGATCTCGAATTTTCTAGAGCGTTACGTGATTGTCATAGCAATATGATTTAAAAACGAGTTACTGCTTTTACGCTTCCTGTAACCTTGCAGATCTCTGACCAGCCACAATTTCATTTCACCTTTTCTCGGTTTTAACTATATTTCTCTGATTTTCCTTCTGTATATATTAAAAGATATTCTAATTTTATTTGTCACGTAGGTTCGTGTGGTACCTTCTGCTGGTGCCTTAAGACAACGCTGATAAGGAACTTTGTATCTTTGGGGCTTCTGCAGGAATAGTAACAGTTCCATGTTGTCTTTAGTCCTTCTGTAATATCACTAGCGAGTTACAACTACTTAATTTCATGGGCTGGCAAGCTACATACAAGTAGGTGATGTGTTTGGCTCTTCTACTGTGATACCTGTGGGTTTCAACTACGTCGTTGCATAATTTCAAAGAGTCATTTGTGTTTTTGGGCCTCCTACAGAAACGCTGGTGGGTTTCAACTACAATGCTACATCGGTTTGGTGTGACACAGATTTCATATTGGTTTACTGCCTCATGCATTAACACTGGTGGGTTTCAACTATGTTGTTACATAGTGGGTCTCTCAAAGAGTCATTTATATTTTCGGGCCTACTACAGGAACACTGGTGGGTTTCAACTATGTCGTTACGTAGCGGGTCTCTCAAAGAGTCATTTATATTTTGGGCCTAGTACAGGAACACTGGTGGGTTTCAACTATGTCGTTACGTAGCGGGTCTCTCAAAGAGTCATTTATATTTTTGGGCCTAGTACAGGAACACTGGTGGGTTTCAACTATGTCGTTACGTAGCGGGTCTCTCAAAGAGTCATTTCTATTTTTGGGCCTAGTACAGGAACACTGGTGGGTTTCAACTATGTCGTTACGTAGCGGGTCTCTCAAAGAGTCATTTATATTTTTGGGCCTAGTACAGGAACACTGGTGGGTTTCAACTATGTCGTTACGTAGCGGGTCTCTCAAAGAGTCATTTATATTTTTGGGCCTAGTACAGGAACACTGGTGGGTTTCAACTACGTTGCCATATCGGTTTTAGTGTAACATAGATTCCATATTGTTTTACGGCCTGGCCTCATGCATGAACGCTGATGGGTTTCAACGACATTGTTATACAGATTGTTAAGGTGGATGTGTCCGAGCAGTTTAAAGAATTTTCAATAACGTTGTTATGTTTTATCTAAATTGTTGCAAGGCTGATGTAGTACCGAGAGTTCGTGATATAATTGCAATCCTGCTATAACGTTGGTGTGTTATATAGATTGGCTAGGTAGACTGCATACATTTCCTGTTGTGTCTGAGGTTTCTACAAAAACATTGGTAGGTTTTAATAAAGGCATTTCTTAGGTTGGTTAGTTACAGAGATTCTGCCCTGTTTTTTCAATAACTTTGCATTAACACTGATAGCTCGATAACGTACCAAGCTTCCGTGATTTCTTTGTGCTATATGCAATAGCACGTGTAGGTTTCGACTACGTCGTATAGTAGGTTAGTATAGTGCCAGGCTTCAGTGATTTATTTGTGCCACATGAAGTGACAATGGTGGGTTTCGGCTACGTTTTTACCGGCTCACTCGATCTGCGCCTCAACAGAGACGGTGAGCCAAGTATTGAGCATGAAGTGCGCCTCGAACCCAAAAGAATCCCGCGAGGGACAGCATGATGTTGTGCGGCTTACAGCTTATAAGCAACCAGTTCCTGGAAAATTTGGTAAAGAAGAAAACATTTGTCTCCTAGCACCCTCTAAAGTAACTACAAGAAACATAAGGATGAAATTATATAGGCGGTCTTAGAAAAACATTTGTATTTATTGATTTAGTCAGTGGATAGCTACAGTATTTACAGAAAGTTAAACAGTCAACATTTTACCTTGTGCGAGACACATTTAACAAAAGTTACACTGTCGATTTTTTTATTCCGAAATTAAATCAGTTTTTGCTCAATGAAGTCAGTCGTTGTTTAGTTTTTTTTTGAAAAGTCTTCATTTTTTATTGTTTTTATTTCCATTGCGTTCAAAGCTGCTTGCACTTCTTCCGTTGTATTTTGAAGCTTTGGATTAATTTTAAGCTTTGAATGTATAATATTAACTAAATACCACTATTACATTAACGACTCGGAACACTAGGTTTTTTTATAAGTAAAAGCATAAAGTTTTACCTTACAGCCTGAACCGGTTTTCTCCTTTAAAAGGCTTCTTCTGAGCCTCTGAAGATGCCTTTTAAAGGAGAAAACCGGTTCAGGCTGTAAGGTAAAACTTTCTGCTTTTACTTATAAAAATACCTAGTGTTCCGAGTCGTTAATGTAATAGTGGTATTTAGTTAAATAACGGACACGTCATGGACAACGAAATCCAAGAGTATAATATTATTACTGATTACAGTTGTGTGTTTGGCGTCAGCAACAATTGTCCTGAAGATGACAATAAATACTGTCGAAACGTCGACGCAAAATAACTAAAAGTTGTATTATTGACCGATCCTCACTAACCATCCACTAAAACATTCACTGATTGACGGTCACTAAAAATTTAAGGAGAATTACTGATTAACTTCACATCTTTTTGAATCAACGTGTCAACAACCTCGGGTTTTTATTTACCTCGAACCGTATGAGTTTTGACGGTCTTTCGTCTATACTGTCAACTTTTCTTTTAATGGAATTAGATATGACTTTTCTGTTAATTAGACTCACCAGCAAAGGATCATGATTATGCTCGTTAGCTCGTTTTGAAATAATGTTCCCATCTTTCAAAGTATACAGTCTCGTCTTGCACTTCTTGTTTGTTCACCTCCAGCAGTCTTTCTCGCTTCCTTTCCAGTAAACACTTTTCTAAATTTGAAATTTTCATGAAGTATTAGATTATTTCCTCGCTGACTTGACACATTTTTCATCGAGGAAGTCACCGTTCACTACACAAACTTGATACACAATGGCCGAATGTCAACTTAACAGTGACTGCTAAAATTCTAAACTTTCCCTTAAATATCAGGTATTTAACCAGTTTTGTGGGTTTATCCTGTCGCCACTAACTCTTGAAATGCAAATTACAAAGAGGTGCATAATCGTGAAACAAGGAGGTTGATGAACTCCACCGATGGTCAGAAACAAATATTTCAGCTACCTGATATGTACGAGGCGTAGATCATGCTAAGGATTATTAGAGCCTTTTTCTAACCTTTCGCCGGCCATAAAAATGAGGCTCAGATCGAGCTTACCCGTTTTTACGTAGGGTGCTATAGTACCAACCGTCATTTTTTTTTTGTGCCATATGCAGTAACATTGGTGGGTTTCGATTACGTCTTAAATTAGGTTGCTATAGTGTCAGGTTGCTATAGTGATTTGTTTGTGCCCTATGCCCTAAGCAACCTATAGAACGAGTCAGTAAAACTGCTGAAACGTGTAGAGAGTTCAATGAGCACAACGGGGACACAGAATTAAAATACACCACTACGATAAAGCATTTGAGATGTGGGTTTGGTGAGCAATGGAAAAAGTAAAGTGGGTTGATAAAGTAAGGAATGATGAAGTTTTAAGAAGAATAGGGGAAGAGAGAAGAATCCTGAAGGTAATAGAAGATAGGAAAAGGAATTGGTTAAGTCATTGTTTAAGAGGAGACTGATTGCTTACAACTGCCATGGAGGGTGTCGTAGAAGGAGAAAAAAGAAGAGGGCTTAGAAGAATGAAGTTGATAGATAGCATTAAAATTAGAGGGTGTTACGAAGAAATGAAAAGACTGGTATACCATAGGACAGCTTGGAGAACTTTTACAATTTGAAGACCTGCTTTTAGGGCAGAACACCAAATAGTTACTACGATAAAACAAATAAACGAGGAAATTATAAGAAAGATAACCTACGTGAGAAAAGAAAATATGTAAAATTAAGATTACCGGTAAGAGAAATCGGTAAAATATAATGGCTACATAGGGATTTACAAAATACATATTAAAGAAAAACAAATAAGCTGTAAAGCACTGCGTGAGTACGTACCGCTCACGTACATGTGTACCAAACATTGAGGAAGTTGTCGACTTATTTTCTTTACAATATAGTCTACTGTGAAGGTAAATGAAATATGTCCACCTAATATATTCTGTTCTCAGAGCCGTGCGAAGGAAATTTTGCAAAACCCGAATTAAGCGCCTCTTTCAAAAAAGTTGAAATATGGTGTTTTTATAACTTATTTCATACTTTTCGTAGGTACCATCATTCAGCATATTTCAGTAAAAAAAAAATACATTAAAAATCGAGAACGGAATTTCATTTTAATTAGATTAAAATAGTGTATAATAAAGGTAAACGTGCGAGGGTTGGCCTATTACGTAACTTTCCGACATCGAGAGAAACAAAATCACTGCGTTTTCTAAACATCGTTTCAATCGAAAATAAACACAGATTGCAAAGTATTTGCTGGTGTGTGGACGATTTTAAATAGTTTTTCGCAAATTATGGTTCGGAGAAGGATTTTCATGTTGACGCAGCGACCCCATATTGTCATAATTTGCTGTTTAGTGTCAGCAATAGATGAACGACTACCGGGTCCGAGCGCTTGTGTTTTGTTTACCACAATTCACGTGACTGCGCGGTATTCCATCCCAGTATATAGCGTCGTCCATATAGACAAATGTTCGTATGTCCTAACTGTGTAGTCTCTTTCATCCCATTGTGCGATCATCTGGGTGACCGCCTAAGAGAACAATATCATATATCACTTTCCTGCGCAAGGAGAAGTTCGTACGCCTTCGTACTGTGGCGTCTCTTTCACCCCACTGTGCGATCATCTGGGTGACCACCTTCGAGAAGGATGTCAGATATCACTGTGTTGCATAAAGAGAAATACGTATGTCTTCCTGATTGTGGCGTCACTTTCACCCCACTGTGCGATCATCTGGGTGACGACCTTCGAGAAGGATGTCAGATATCACAATGTTAAACAAGGAGAAATTCGTACGTCCGAAGAAGTGCAGGAAAAAACTGAGTGTTATAAAAATCCGGCGCAGGAGAAACAAAAGAGTGCTGTATTGTGTAATGGGTCCACAGTAGCGGTATTGCAGCAATGGCGCTTTTGCAAGCGTTCGGCCGCCCGCTGAGCGATACAGCAATTTACGTCATACGCGACACACGTTACAATGCCTGTGCCTCTTTTCCCGAATCCGAAGCGTCCTACATAGTTTTCCTGATTTCTCTCATTTTATTACTTTTCCAGCATATATAATCCCACACGGTTAGTATATATTTCAGTCTCGTCGTGCATATGAAAATAAACAAATCACTTAATGAGTACCGTAATTATTTCTTCATTTTTGGTACGGTCTCCAAGTTGCGTAATTTAATAAATTATATAGATTGGTAGTTACCTGATGATGGGACTGTGATCCTGAAATGCGTTGTTGCGTAAATAATTAAGTTGCAAGGAAGGAATTAGATAAAGGTAATTACCAAACTATATAATTTATTAATTATTTCTTTATCATCACTAGTTTCAGTAAACCTGGATGATTCGTATTTACGACCTATTACTCATTTTTAAAGTTATTCATTCAATTATTTCTTATTTATACGCAAATTCTGCGACCCTCTTTAGTACATCTACCTTCACAATAAATCTTACACTTCTTGATTTCCAATCTCAGTTTCTTTATAGTATAGTGCAGTAGTTCCCGAACTTTTTAGCCAGCGGACCCCCCCCCAAAAAAAAAAAAAACAATTAAATTTCACAGATCCCGTCTGCGTTATGAAATAAAACAAACACTAAATATGATACAAACTCTTATATTTTAATTAAAATGTATTAAAATTAAAATTCTCTTAACTTACAAAATTATAATATTAATGATATCAAACATAATTTAGTGTGAACAATGAAGCTGCTTTTGAACTATTAGCTCTGCAATATTAGGTTTAATGTCTGATAATTTCAATATTAAGTCACTCTTAACTTTAAATTTAGTTTATTTCTTAACTTTGCCAACCTCGGCTCTATCTCTCCATCCACACGTGTCGAAATCCAGCTACTTAGGTGTAAAACCAGCTACATAGAAAAACGTTATGCTTAGATACAGAGTGCTTATACGTGGAGTAAAACCGCGATCAGTTCTGCGTTGATGCGGCGCTCTGGTCAGTTCGGCTGACAAACAGATCTGCTACACGACATGATTTAAAGACATTATTAAAGCCATTAGTTTGAAATTACTTTTACAATTACAATTAGTTTGAACATAAAAATACTGGACTCTTCTACTAATTATTTTAAGATTCTGAAATTTAGATTTTAGACTATAAAAAAATCAGAGAAAATTACGGTACCGGTATATTCTATTTCTTCTTTAAAGTGTCCGTGGACGCTCTGAAATATTGTCGCGGACCCCACTTTGGGAACCACTGGTATAGTGTGTTTTCACTTCTCAGTTATATACAGTCCTTCTATTTTCTACGAGTCTCTGATAAACCCACGACCTGACATTTTGTATTCTTCAGATCGTCTTCCAATCTTGTAGCCAATCCTGTGTTTGCAGACTCTTGGTATTGCGATCACTTCTAGGCAGTTTCTTCTCTCATGTTGCCTCGATTTTGTGCCACGATCACTCTTCGGTAATAAAGAGTGACGTTATCAACCGTGACATGAGTAGGGGTTGTGGCCATGGTCCCTAGCTGGTCACCTTACTAGTGGGAAGTTTACAGTTGTAGCCTAGGTGACATGGCTGTCTATGACACAGGTGTCTCCATTGTTAAAGGACCATCCTGTCCACTAAACAGTCTGCAGCCAGAGAAATTATTCTTAATTGGATTAAGCGTTTGTGTGCGTACGCGGCAACACAAAAGCGTAAAAGAATGTAGAAACTAATAAAACTCTTTCTGTTGTTAGGTAATGTCGACAGTAATATGTGCGTAAATACAGATTCAATCTACCGTCCGTGACTGTTTCTAGGAACACAGATTTGTTCTTCAGCATTTAAGTTACCGTGACATGGTTAGGGACCGGAGTGAATGGCTTATACGGCGTTCCAAGTCGCATGACACATGAGGGATTCGTAGCGTGCTCAGAGTGCCCGTGCTCTGAGCGCCGATACTAATAAACCCGTGTTCTGTGCGCCGACCTTATCTATGCATCATTAGACACCTGGCTGCATATCTGTATATCCGCTTTCGCCAACTTCGTAGTCAACACTAGCGGTCCAATGAAAATTTGTACAAGTCATTACTAAAACCATTATCACAGCACTAGTAAGGTCCCAGAACAAAATACATTTATTATTAAGTTAGTTAATTCCAATATTGGACAATTATTCATATTATCAGAAAAATAACGAAAACCCAACTATTCTACCATTTTATTAGTAACATAACTGTAGAGCAGACAATCAAAAAATAAATACTAAACGTTTTGGACTACTGCGTTAGTTTTTTAGTTAAATTTGCAACCATAATACCTAAATGACAAATAATTTAGTCATACTACAGTGTCACAACGATTGTCAAACCACAACTAAGGAAAGGTGCAAGTAACAAGTTCATTTACGAATCATATGGTCAGCAAATTTAAGGTACGCGGCTATCTAGTATAGACGACCATACTAGGACGTTTTGCGCTCTTATCAACCCGCTTCCATTGTACATCCCGTGTTTACGCATATATACAGCTCAGGTCTCCGTCTCATAATCGTATTCTCCTTTATTATTTAGAGTTGTGTTTAACCAAATTCTTTTATTTCTTCTCAAATGTTTTCAAATGAGAAATTCTGAGATAATAAAGAGGATTATTCGCCAAAGATGCATGTGCAGAGGCACTATTACAGGCATAATAAAAAAATTCAAAGTGAAATTTGCAGACTTCTGAAAAAGTAAAGGAATAAGATAATAATATTTATCCGTTCCCTTTAAACAGCAGTATTCAACTACTTTTAAGACTTCCCGGAAATAAGTTATTTTATTTCTCTTTGACTGGCACACACACACACACACACACACACACACACACACACACACACACACACACACACACACACACACACACACACACACGTGTGTGTATACGAGTATAGAGTCGGTTCTAGTATGTGTAGATGCGTGAAGCAGATGTATTCGTATAGGCCCACCTGGGTGCTAAAACGTAAAGAACTCTACATGAATATTATCTGTACCTACGATATGTGGAATATGCGTAATTGTGATTTGAGTGTGTTGGAGGGGGGGGAATCTTTATGTGTTTTTGATAGGGGGAGAGAGAGAGAGAGAGAGAGAGAGAGCATTAGAGTGAGAGGGAGGAAGAATGTGAATGTCGACGTCTGCATAATTTAACAATAGACTATATTACTCTGTATAGGCGATGTACTCGGTAAATATTATTTTACAACAATATAAATAATAAGTAATAACCATTGTCACATGATTGATTTGTTTACCATAATTTTGTGTTTGTAATATCAGTAGTTCTGTTATTTTGTACATAATTCTCTAATTTATGGATAAGTGTGTTCAGTGCTAGCAGTAATAATATACTATAACGTTAAGTATTTGTGAAGCCCCACGTTCTTGTGAGCCATTTATTTTGCAACCTTAACGCCATTTATTAGCAACATTACTTACGGTATAAAATTATGACAGGTGTAATCGTAATAATAATAATAACACAACATGAAATTGTTTAGAACCATTTAAAAATTAATTAATTAAAAATTTTCAATTCTTTTGCGATTTAAAATATCATTATTATTCGCATGTGTGTAGCCGTAGTACACATCTAGTTATTAACATATAAGTAGTACTTCGTATTACACATAGAACATAATATACACACTTGTACTACAATAAACATTTATTATTATATAATATTGCCTTCGACTTGCTCATTACTTTGATAACTATTAGATTATCTGATCTCTTTTTAATAATCTATTTTCTTTTTATTATTGCATATGCATTGCTTTGTTTTCTAAAAAAAAATTACTATTTACTTTCAGATTACAGTAATTCAAATATCATTGATTAAATTATTTACTCAAAATTATACTTTCATACGTTTAAACATTACTCTAAAAGTACTATACAAATAAACATTTACATTTTCAAAAATTATTAATTCCACTTTGAATTATATTGTCTTTATTTTTACATAGTCTCTTTACTTGAGTCTTTTTGTTTTTACAAATACATGGTTTTGTTTCACCTTAGTTGAAGCGGTAATACCCACCCAGCGTATCCTCTTCGGTCCTAGGTCCTCCTCTGTAGTCGTGCAGTCCTGGAATCCTTGATCCTCATCCTTCAGATCCTCTCCGTAGTCCGTTTCTTCGTTCCGTACGCTGGACTCTATTCCATGTACTTGGCTGCTCCCTCGTATTCCGTCATAGCCTCTGGCTGCAGGTGCTCTCACGAAGGTGATGAGTAGTCGGTCATAGCCTCCAGCTGCCGCTGTGGTTGATCGAAAAAACGGTTATTATATTATCAATAATTAAATTGTAATACTATATTAATTAGGTTTTTGAATATTGTAATTATGTCTATCTATTTAAGTAAAATAATGTGTAAGAAGTGTTATTATTTTGCCGATGTAAAACAAAACTGTCTTAGCCTCCCCCCCCCCCACACACACAGGTATAAACTCTCTGCGTAAGCGTAAAATATGAAAGACGCGGATTGACAACTGCAACGAGTTTAAAACTAATCGAATATGTGTCATTATTAATTACTCATACCTACTTTGAAACTAACTGATACTAGACAATATTATGACTGTCTACAACTGTAAGGTGCCTACAATACACACTCTATTTATAAACACAAACCAGAAGACATTTGTACAGCGTCCTTTTGACCTGTAAAGGTAATTAAAAGAACACATGTTTAGAAGGCAGTAGGGTGTTCTGGTTGGTAGTTATGTTATGTGTTTGATTTTTCTCTATTGTCCGTACACAGGTTCTGATGATGACAATAAATATTGTCGAAACGTCGATCCAAACAACGTAAAATTTGTGTAATATTTATTAACCGATCCTCACCTTCCATCGTTAAAATTTATTGACCGACGGTCACCACTAAAATTAAGAATTTTATTATTATTTTTATTTAGTATTTTTAATATTATTTAATAATTATAAATCACACTTAACTACAGAGATCACAGGTTCGTTCTCAAACTACAGGTTCTCAAACGATCACATTCACATTACCGCATTAGCATTACGTTTTACATTTTATATATTTCAACATTATCACAGTGGTGATATACAACACCAGTAACTAATACTAATAAAATTATAATTAGGAGCCGATAAAATGTAAAATTTAATAAAGATGGATAAGATTATCGTATTACTACGGAACGCACGATTTCAAATTAAAAAGCTCAAATGGCTGTCGCAGAACAATTGGTATTTACGTCAATAAAAAATAAATAAGAAGCAAAAGTCTTAAAACAAGTTATTTTTAAAAAAAATTGGCTTTCTCTTTTATTGCAGTAAAGTTTCTAACGTACTGACCATACTAAAAACAACAGTTTTTTTAATATATTACGATTATTTCACGCTAAAACAACTTATCGCATTACAGCAATTTTTTATTCAATATAATACCTTACATAAATTACGTAACAATAATTCAGATATATAATAACACACCAAATTCAAACATTTTGGATTCAGGCATATATAATAAATATTAATACTAGCATGCTCCCTGAGCCCCAGAACTCGCTCATTATTTTGAACGAAGTACATTTACTTTTGGATAAATTTTTGGCATTAGATAATTTCTAAATTATCAGAAAAATTACGAAAATCCCGAGTAACCTACTATTTTTTGTTTAACAAATTAACAATTGTAGAGACGTGATACAACCGGAATTGTGTTACAATTGTAGAGACGTGATACAACCGGAATTGTGTTACAATTGTAGAGACGTGATACAATCGGAATTGTGTTACAATTGTAGAGACGTGATACAACCGGAATTGTGTTACAATTGTAGAGACGTGATACAATCGGAATTGTGTTACAATTGTAGAGACGTGATACAACCGGAATTGTGTTACAATTGTAGAGACGTGATACAATCGGAATTGTATTACAATTGTAGAGACGTGATACAATCGGAATTGTGTTATAATTTTTTAATCCACTTTTTGGCCCTAGGGGAAAAAAGTTTTGATATGCCAAATCTGTACAATATATTCAGATTGTTGTTAAAAATTGTATTTAATTTGATATCCTATATTGAATTTACAATTTTGTCAAACGTTTACACCACTTTTTCGTCCCTGGCGTCTCAAAAATTTGAAATTTCAAGAACGTAACACTGCATTCAGAGTTTAGTAAACTTTCAATTAATTTGATACGCCACACGAATATTCGCCATTTTCTCAAATTATTCACCATTTTTATCCCCCGGCGTCCCAAAATTTCAAATTTATAAAATGAACAATGAATTCTTATTTTGGTTAAAATGCTGTTTAATTTGACATCCCACATTGACGTTTGCGATTTTTTCAAAATTTTACCCCTTTTACCTCCCGTCCCAAAAAGATTCATTCGGGTGATCAGTCTTAAAAACTATAGGGTGCTGTAAAGTAAAAGTATGGACACGCATATGAAGATTTACAAAAATCGGTTGATGAGTTCATAAGTTATCGCGAGACGTACTGCAATCAGCAGACACACAGATGTGTAGGATAGATAGATGGAAACAGCAAACGGTTGAGTTAAACTGAGACCTCGCTTCGCT
The DNA here is from genome assembly GCA_034769895.1 of Magicicada septendecula. NCBI lineage: Eukaryota > Metazoa > Arthropoda > Insecta > Hemiptera > Cicadidae > Magicicada > Magicicada septendecula. The sequence goes on from CM068376.1 coordinate 308,917,725, forward strand.
CGCTCAATAAGCTGGCCGTCCCAGGCACTACAAAGTATAACTGTATTGGAAAGTGCACCCTGTAAACATCAGCAGTCGAGGCTTCGGGAAAGCTAGCATGGAACAGGTTGTGACTTCAGGAAAGCGACTACCTCACCTTCAGAACGAGAGACTGACAAGCGTAATTTCCAGGACTTCTTCGTGTTAAACATTATGATCTTTTCCATGTTGTGTGAGTGAGTGAGATGGCTGACAACTTTCAACGCCAGTTCAGGACGACAGCTACGGGCGGTGAATCCAAGCGAAATCCGATGACAGTCCAGGTAAGTCAGCCACCAGATCGTCTGCTTGTGTGGAAAACTGCCTGCTGAGAGTTCAAGAAGTGGAAGAAGGGATAAGTTGCGAAAGGCTGTGGGGGGGGGCAGACATTTTTATAAGATGGTGACAAGCTCTAGGTGACCGTCCGAGGACATGTGCTGTGTATATATTGCAGTGTTGCTATTCTTACTTTACATTTCACACAGGTGAGGATGGGTAGACGCTCGATTTGGAGAGCGAATGTAGTTAACGAGGAAAAGACCCCGCAGCTTCATGGGAATTACGTCGCTTACAATGAGCCACGGGAAACTCATATCGCTTCATTCTTCAAACTAGAGCACAGAACGACCAGATGGGTGCAGTATAGAGCGATAAAAAACACGTGTATATCGGACAGCCAGGTAGCTGTTGATGAAGGGCTTCTTGACTCGCAATCGCAATGTGGGTGTGAAGGTTTGGTCCACAAGCGTATGTCGCTTGCTTCAGGGGACAAGAAGCTACAATGAAACGCAGCGCCAACGGCAAACGGAAGCTACAAAAATCCCAGATGTTTCAAGCTGCCTTTGGCTTATGTCGTTCCTGGTGTCCAAAAAGTAAAGATCGGTTGTTCTGAAAGCCCAACCAAACACCGGAAGATGCTGAGCATCTAACTGACATTACACTATATCTAACATCTTTGTAGAAACCATGCCAGTTTCTTAAGTATGGGAGGAAAATCCCCGTTTCTCAAGTATGACATCGAATTTCCACTCACTGGCGGCGTTAACGAACGAGAGCCGGGGTAGTTGAGCTAGGGTTGCAAATTCACAGCTGACCCAGATGACCCCCTCACCGCCAAGTCTTTCCAGTGGCACCGGCCACTTATCCAAAGCGGATCTATACACTAGTCCCATCACATCATCTTTCAACTCTCCTCCCTCCCCAGAGTACTTTGAAAAAGTGTGGGCTAGGTGGGAGATTCCAAAGGGAGAAACACCGTCAACGGCCCCAAAGAGATAGTGAGGTATCTTGGCGTTTGCTTAGAGCAGAGCCGCGCTTCAACAAAAATATGACCGGAACTGTAAGGATCGAGCATTGCACACCTGGGCACAAAAATCACAATCTATTATATTCTCTATTTTCAGGAACTGGAGATCTGTACTTTCCTATCCAGCATTCATTTTGTTATCTTTCTGCGTTCACCAATACGTTTAAGGGGTTTTTTACGAGGGTAAATGGAAAAATTTTCTCAAAAAAATGTAATGTCCTGAAGGGTGCACACTTTCGGAGCTTGTGGGTTTGGGTATATATAAAACCACCACCCTTTCCTCCTGTAGGACACAAACCTGGAACTGGTTGACACATTACTTTGGGCTAGGCCTCTTGGTCTTGACTGAAGGTCCTGGGGTTCACGTCTGACTTGTTATTCTTCTTCTATATTATGCTGTCCAAGTCTATCTTCTGCGAAGCGTGCCACACAGTTCCAGGTATCTTCTCCTCGAAGAATCGTTTCCACGATGTTATCCGAGTGAATCTCCTTCCTGATATCCTCTTGCAACGGTCTTCTGCGTTGCTCCCATCTGTCGCAGACGAATAAGGTATGGCTGACATCGTCCGCGGCTCCCGGGCAGCACAGGCACTCTTGTGACTCGGCGTGTCCAAGATTCTTGAGATAAGAACGAAATTATCCGTGTCCAGTCAGAAACTGGGTAAGGTAATAGTCAATCTCCCATAGCTTTCTCTCCGCCCACTTCTCGTCCAGCGACTTCGCTCTTCGCTCTCGAGCTCTCTGACAGCTCTACATCATGTGGCTTCGTACCTATCAGCGTGGAGCTCCACCGCCTACTTCCGTCTTCCTCTGGTAGACGATCTTACGCTTCTTGGCGAGAAGGTAGATCGGCACTACTCCGGTAAATAATTATTATTCTAATAATTTGGTTATTAAGCTCACCTCGTAATAGACCCAACTCTGCAGCGGTATATTCGTGCATCTGTTTTCCTGGTTTCGTTTCTCAACTTGTCGATCTTCCGACTCGAGCAATAGTGGTTTTTATCGTACTTGTGTTTCTTCTCTTTCTTGTATTCGCTTCTTCTTTTTGTCGTCTTTCTGCTTCTTCCGCCTCTTTTTGTCGTTCTAATTTTTGTTGTTCCTGTGTCTGCCGCAGCAGCGCTTGGAACGCTTCCATCATCTGACTGGTATACATGTTTAGAGATTAATTACAAATTACGCTAATGTACAAAGTGCCCCTGCTTCCACTGTCGCACTTCTTACACCACCGTTGCGACGGTCTCACCGGTCGTCGTATGGTACGGTGGAAAACAAAGTACAGACACCAATGAAGTCACTAATTACCTGCTTTAATTATTTCAATTAATAACTTGTAATCAACAAGTTATTCAACAAGATTAGTCTCGTACAATAATTCAAGTTAAATTTGTACACACGCAATAATAACGTCAACTATTAGAATTACACACTAACTATAACACAATAACAATTCGCCGCACTTGAGGTAAATCGCCACTCGATTCGCACTAAGGAAAATCGCTCAACGTAACTGACTGACAAGCCGGCTGCTATGGTTTTTATAGGTAGCGTACGTCTTCTAGAAATTTTTCATCCTCACTATGGTGTAACTAATGCATATTTTACGTGTTCTCCAGAGTACTTTGGAACGTACTTGTGAGCGACCTTGACTGGGGATACACCTGCACGACTTGGAGAGGGACGGATGGAGAGGGTTCTCGTTACAATAAGTGCTCTGAATACGGACCGTTGAATGTGCTGGAGAGTTTTCTACTATAAATATTATTAGTGTGAACTATCGGTCATTCATACTATACATCGCATCGACGTTTCGTCACACTATGACAGAGATAGCGACAATAAAAAAATTAATTTTTGAATATCGTACTCCTTCGTTCTCAGTTCCTTGGCAACGGTTATTCGAATGTCAACACGATGTGCACTTTTCAATCGGAGACCTCGGCGGGGTTCTGCTGATTACTTTTATCGTATGTGGCAAGCGTGGATCGTTATGCTGTCGACATATCACGAGTAAGAAACGAGTTCCCACACTAACGCACATGCTCATCGCTGCTATTTCGAAACGGTTTTATTGCAATGCGCACTCTTATTCGCTGGAAGGGTTAAATCAAGTTTTAAACAGTTTTTCGCCAACAGAAATCCGTCCGTCTTTCTTCGAAAGCAATTACTGAACGTGAGGTCATCAGAATTCCAAATCAGAAGAGCTCAAGCTGAAGTATTCGACATTTCCGAAAACATAGGACTGTGTGATAATAACTAAAACATTCACAGGTGTTTAAAATTAAATACAATGACTTGACTATCTGTTTCACAATATATTATTGACAGATTGTCAAGTATTCATTGTTGAGTATTGTCACCTCTTTCCTTGATTTTATTTATCCGGTTCGTTAGTATGCGAGAGAATCGAAAGGACCCACATTATATGGTTATGGTTATCGTGTGGATGATGATATTAAAACTGCAGAATAAATCATTAAACCTCAGATAAATCGATAGTCAACATTGTTACCAACACCTCTGCGAAACAACCACGCCTGTGTTACGGAAATCTTACGAGTCACACACACAGCCAATACGGATAAGCGCAAATTAAAACTGCAGAATAAAATATTAAGTAAATTCACTGGTTACACGCTAGTGTGTATCTATAATTAAGACATACAAAGGCTTAGATGTCACTTTTTTAAACAATGCGCTTTCTATTACCAAATAAAACTACACGCTAAACCGACTACATGGAGCAACAAAATCTGTGTAAAACACCTCACAGAACTGACTAGCTCACTTTATCGCTTTCTATGTTCATATAGGCCATCCAAGTTAACCTGCGGTGTAACGGGGAAGTCTAATGAGCTTCTAGGTGATTCTCATTAATCAAGGGAGGATATAATATACCAGAAACAAAGTAGATTATCCGACGCGAGAACAGAATCCCGTATTACGGACTAATACCCCCACAATGTACGGACGTACAGTGTCCATATTTAACAAGATCGAACTTCTTATCTCTGTAACATCATTGGCACTCGTCCTAATAACGTCTGAGGATGACGTGCATAAACACATTCTTGTCTACGCCGGCTAGACTAACTATATATTCCGATAATGTCTTAAAAACTGGTTGACACATTTAGTATAAACGAAAAATTATCTATCAAGTAAGGGCTATAGATAATAGATATTAGCTTAAATATGGAGACATATTCACTTCAGAAGACGAGTCTTCTCAAGGCACGTGTGTTTCCAGAGGATGGAAATTATGCTGAACGGTTCACACCGACCGACATATAATTGAGGCTTATAAGATGGCCTGCTATAAAATATTGAAACGAATGGAACCACCTATAATAGCCGAGAGTGTCCTCGACCCGTCCCCCGCCTAGTGTGGCATGTGTTGCCTCAGTCAAGGCCGCGTTCAAGTTCGTTCCAGGGTACTCGACAGAACACTTGAATACGCACTTAAGTGGGGTGCACATTGAGGATAGAAGATTTATAGAAGTCGTGCGCTACCTATAAAAAGCCATACCAGCCGGCTTGTCAGTTCAGTGGTGTTGAGCGATTTCTTTAGCGCGGATCGAGTGTTTGTAGTGAAGTGTTGTTGTGTTATAATTTGTGCGGAATTCTTTATAGTTGACATTATTATTGCGTGTGGACAAATTTTACTTGAATTGTTGTAAGAGACTATCTTCTTGATTACAAATTATTAATCGTAACAATCAAAGCTGGTTATTAGTGACGTAATTGGGGTCTTGTGTTTTGTTTTCCACTGTACCATACGACGATCAGTGAGACCGTCGTAATAATATATTAAGAACGCCGTGGACTGGCCGTGAACTAATGCTTCAGTTCTGTGCGGACTAAAAATGGACGATAAAGACCGCTTGCTGCCAACTATAAAAAAAGACACTTTCTGTAGTTCGTCGTAAGACAGGATGAATTCGAAGGCTCATCGTTCAAGGCAAAGTAAAAGGAAAGTAAAATAGAGGTCGATCAGCGATCACATTTATCAAAGAAGTTAAAAAAAACCTGGCGAATTTGCCAATGGAGGATACCGTGCGACGGAGAGAGCGATAATGTTTACCTTCTTATAGACACAACGGGTCACGACGTGTTGAAGCGGACAACGCGAGGAAGAGAACGGCGAATCAAAGATTTTTTCGTTCCAGTAAAGGATAAACCGTTTGAAGAGAACCAACAGATGATTAGCAATTATAAGGTTTTCTTTCCCGTTTTAGTTACCGATACGAAAAAACTAGACTGAGCCATAATGTATCAGATTTAGTTCATACTTACAATTACGTGAAGATAATTACAGAACCAAAAAGAACGTATACCAATTTAAATTTCATTTTATTAAGGCCCCTTTAAAAGCTTCGGCTCGTTACGTAATCTCTTACCATGTTTTTCCTGTTATGACTTTTGTTTTGCAATTCCTCACCCCGAAAGCATAACCATTTAAACTATTCTACTTATTCACTTGAGAAATATTAAAATCTCATTAGCAATTACAATTTTTGTTTCTTGCGTACTACAAATTTCAGCGAACTCAATAAATGAAAAGCGTCATACACAGTTAATCGGCAAGAGAACACAACTGATCAATTTAAAAAAATCAGAAAAACATAAAAATCAATTTAAGGACTTTCAAGTGTGTATCTCACACACACACACACACACACACACAAATGCGTGCGCGCGCGTAAACTTGATATTGACAGAGTAGAACAAATCTGAAGGTACTGAAAGAAAAATATGTCTGGTACATGAGCAACCAGTGACTAGCTTGTTTATATTCTAATTGACAAGAAATTCTCTAACTTTTAAGACCTAAAATACTGAACAGTACCTATGTTCCTCCCTCACAATATATGAAACTAGACCTTGAACCGTTATAAAATAGGTCATATCGTTTGAAAAATAGGAAGATAAATCACAGACATTTTTATTAATGGACGTAAGCGCTCGCGACAGATGCCAATTGTAACTAACCGGGTGTCAGACACGCGTCCTGATAGACTATGTAGCAAATCGTTTCCACTGAGTTCTCAATGTCCGCGTGTTAGTCGAGATGTGGTCTACAACGTTATCCAGTGAAACCAAGCAGGGTCCCTGTACATCACTGCTGAACCAAGTGCGCTGGCATTGAGATCTAAGGATGACTGCCACGAGCGCCGTCTAAACGTCTGACTGCATATCAGGATGCGTGACTGACACCTGGAGAGTTAACGGACCGCGGTCGGTTGCGACCAGTGGCGGATTTCCCATTTTGCCGCCTGTAGGCAGTATAAATTGCCACCCTCTCACAAATCTCTATTGGGAGGGTGCATTTACAGGTTTAATTAAATCCTTCATATTTTCAATTACCCTAAAATTTGTTCTTTATATATTTTCTTCCCAATTTTTCTTAATAAATTTCTATAGAACAATTTACATAACTTACTAGGAAGAGTACAATAAGACATTAAATTACTGTAGCCGTCTTTATTCCAAAACGTTTAAACTGAAATCTGAATCAACGAACTAAACAAACTCAAGAGGAGGCGGTGATGGGGTTAAGAAAAAGTGATCAGACGACTCACACTTTACGCAGAAGTACACACCACGCCAAAAATGTACGCGGTGCCGGTCAAGGTTGGGTACGAAATTATGCTACGCTCACAGTCTATGACTTTTATAGTCATGAAATTATGCCTCTTTTATAGTGGCATCTATCGACAGTCCCTCACGTCGAATTACAGAGTCGGTAAAGGATGTTCGAAATTCGAATGCAAACGAAGTAATAGTTAAATAATTAATTAATACAATGGAAGTAACACATAGATAATGCATGTAAATATGTAATTAGCCTAGTTACTAAACAATATATATTTTTAAAAGTTTCTTATCATATTGGGACGAAATGGAGCAACATTTGAAACATCTCTTAGGTATAAAACCAACATAAAGGCCGTCAAATTTCACCTTTCCAAAATTTGCCGCTCCTCATATTTTGCCGCCCGTAGGCATTTGCCTACTTTGCCTACGCATAAATACACCTCTGGTTGTGACCGAGGTGAAAATTTGAATCCGATCAAACGAGATCCAGAACATCATCCTATCAACTACAGATATTTACACTCTACGTACTGAATCCATATGTGACAGACCTCGGCGCTCGCTTCGGCCACCTATCGGTTTGCGGGTTACTAAAAACACCACTTATGTGTCACAGACATCGAAGCATGGAATCGCAACGCTTGGTCTTTTAAGGAGCCGTTTGTGGTCACTCCGCTCGCGATATCCTGTGTGGGTCCACCGTATAACAAAACTTATGATCACCTATAAGTTCCAAGCTTGGAACAGAAACGTTTTTTTACTAGTTGCCAAGCATTCGGTCAGTTCCGACCAAGTGAAAGTGCGGGGCGCAGTTGACTTGGTGAGAGAGACCTAGTTTTATAAGCCGGGTATTTTTCTTGGAGATAAAAAAGAGAAGTACCGAATTGGGCAGAAATGAAAATGCCCGAAGAAAGAGTAGAACCCTTGATGTTCGAATAAGCAGGACACATACCACTACATCCATAGAAGGATTTTAAAATCGATTTATCTTTTTCGAAGGTGTTAGGCTGTTTTTTCAGAGTGTAAAGAGCTCTGTTTCAGAGTAGGCTTGACAGCTCTGTGGTGAAGAGAATCATTTTGACCCAGAGAACAAACATTTTTTAGTTTTACTTTGAAAATAGTCATTCAATAGTTAGTTATATGAAGAGTTAGAGGAAAATGAAAAAGGAAGACAGTTAAGTTACTGTATACAAGTGATCTGAAGAACGTCCATTCTTTAAAAAATTTGTTGTGTAACTAACAAATCAAAAAAGTGCAGTCACAGTACAGTTATTACTATTTCAAATCAGCTAATAGGTTTTCGCCCATTCGCGATTATAGACAGCGTGTAAAATTCAGGGTTTTTCGTATGGAAATCGTGGATTGAAAAAGTAAATCGAGGTAGATCAATGAAAAGGTGGGCGATCGGTACGAAGGTCACGGTCCTTGTGTAAGAACCGGTTAAGATCGAGATGCATGAAAGACATAAATTTGAATTGTTTAATTGATTGCATTTAGCAGTGAAGTCGATAGCAAAGTAACTTTCCAATATTTGTAACTGATGCAGTTTTCCTAGAAGACAGCAGAGCACATGTACAAATGCTCTCAACTCGTGTCTGATGGTCATCCGTAGCACGTACCAACTGCTGTCAGTTCCTTTAACCTGTCACACTATGCTATTAAGCTATGTCATACTCGTGTATAGCAGCTATTAAGTAGTCTAGTGTGACATAGATAGTAGCAGCTACTTGCGCTCGCCGGCGAGTGAAAAATCAGTAGCTAGAGAAGTTGGACATGTTCAACTTTTACTAAGTGGCCAGTGGCTGCCCTTGAGACCAGGTTATTCACTAGCCGCTACCAAGTAGCGCCCTAGTCGCTAAGTGTGACAATGCAGTAGCAGTAAAATAACGCCTCACTTGTCACCACGTGCTTGTCTCGGCGTCTTGTTTTGGTTTGGTTGTTGTTGTTGTACTGTATCGTATTGTAGAAAATATGACTGTCTATACGATATTACGTCCATACAGTATTTGAAACGGGATGCGAAAGAACTGCTTTCATTCGGTTGCTAGATGAGCTGGAACTTGCCTGATTACCAGCAATTGAAGATGCTTTAAAAAAGAAGATTAAAACACTCCGTGACGCTTATCGTAACGAACTGAATAAAATTAAAAAATCTAAAAAGAGTAGTGTCAGGACGGAAGATGTATATAAACAAAATTTAGTTTGGTGACATTAAATCTGGCAACACCTGAAACTTTGTTACGGCTAACCGCATGATGTTATGGTACGATTGGGGGTCCTCAATTGCCAGCTCTCTTATTAGTGTTGCTGACGCACCCAGTTTATCCCTTCCACCTATCCATTTTCGAACCCACATGAATTTCTTTTTGTTCCTTATATTACTCAGCAAGTCCTTACAAAGCTCCCTAACACCAATCAGCAACCGGCGTCTCAAAGCCTCGCGTCGCACACCCACAGATGACATTTTGCACTATACTTTTAACCTCAAACAAATCTACGGAACCACGCACTTTGGTGTACTAGCCGCTACTGAACAGCGGCTACCTAAAAACAGTGTGACATAGAAATAGCCAGAAAATGCAGTAGCAGCTATTAAGTAGCGGCTAGTGAAGTAGCATTGTATGACACAGGCTTTCGATTTTGAAATTTTCTCCGAATTTTCTCCTAGCGAGTCTGCCGCCATTCCTACATTAGTAACACATTACATTACACTACACACATTACACTACATTAGGCACATTAGTACGCTAGGAGTCTCTTGATTTTTTCCTAGCGTTTAGTTTAACTGAGATGATTGTAAAGACTTTTGCATGTTTGTAGGGCACGCTTTACAAATTGGGGTACTGTAGGCCGTATCCACGCGGTGCCAATTGAACTGACACCCATCTGTTGTCGCACTGAACAGCCTAGATAGGATCTCTGCGTTGTGATCATTTAAGCAAACATTTCTCCAGTTTCTAGAGAAATGTAGATCGATATTTGTATCCTCTGCTAAATGACAATGAACAGCCATAAAGAACAGAAAAAAAGCTCTTCCTAAAAGATGTATTAATTTAATGAAGGTAATCTTTCATGGCCGGTGTTTAGATTAATAAAATTTTCCAGGCTGTTAGGCCGTGGTCTAAATTGTTCATGTTTTTTACCAGAAAATGTTTTCTGTTCATGTGAGAACAGAAAATGCCACTAAGATGTCCGTCATTGGTGTGGACGAAACGTGTGGTGAAAAACATAAACATCTTACACCGCGGCCTGATAGCCCGAAAAATTGCGATAACGATGTATTTGTTTGTTACAAACTTCTAGTAATGTTTATTTCTATTACCTTATATCGGTTTAATATTTGCAAAATGTTCTGCGTACGCGTGTCGCATTTTACGCAGAATTCTATAAATGACTGAAGTGATCGTTTGGTATGACTTCACCGTGTCCCGACACGCATTTTTATAAAAGCACGGTTCGTCTGACCGTTATACGTGCTTAGTAATTGCCGTGAACATTCTCCATTCATGAATGCGAACCGTGCAACGCTCCAAGGTATCACAAAGTAAGTCACAAACAAGTGACGTCACGTGAGGCTGTCTTGGCTTCACTTACTAATCATAAAATTGCTAATTTTTCCCCACACAGAAAATACATTTGCAGACATAAAATTCAGTCATTACGAGATGCAAAGTGCTGAAACACAGGATGCAAATTTAAAATAAGAATTACTCGCTTTCTCTCTTCTATGGAGCTACAGCCATGTCGGGGTCATGGCCTTCATCCACCGCTTTCAGTTCATCGCCGCCCCCTTCCAATTCCTCATCCCCTCGCGTCCTCCGAATTCTTCAGTTCTACACAATTTTACTTTCGCAAACAGGCTGATGTTGAGAAAGTATATAAATTTATAAAATCAAATAAAAAATATTTCGACTGTGGCCGCAAAGTGTACCATTGGCTAGTTATTCTGGGAAATTTCGAAAAAACTAAGAAAATTGCTTCTCAAAAACACTTAAAAAAGCCTGGGGTCTTGCCCGTTATGAGTAAAGAAACCGATTTTCACTCGTTTCTCATTATTATCAACTACTTTTCAATAGAATTTACAAAGATTACAATTAACTGTAGGTCTTTCATCTCTTCCCTTCTTTGAAGCTCTGTCCTAAATAGTCTACCTCAGTACTGGAATCACTTGGCGAACAGCTGCCAGACAATGTTTGTACTGAAGATGGGCTCCGATGGTGGGGCCGAACCGACTGTAACAAACATCGTTAGACCACGGCCTAGCAGCCTGGCTATCACTAATTCTAACAATGTTAACGCTGGTCGTGAGAGCCTCCGTTCAAATCTAGTTTGGATATTTTATTATTCGGTGAAGATGCAAGATTAATGAGTCGTCGTATTCGTTACATCGTTTAAAGCATATTCGTAATAAGTACGCTTTCAAAATATCAGAGGAGAACACAAAGATCACGGTTTTCGGTGGAAAGCATCCAGTGAGATCAAAAATTGTTCTCGAGAGAATAGTTTTGAAACAAGTCTCTGAGTTTAATTATCTATGTTGTGTTATCAGTACTGGCTATGAAACAAGACGACATGTCACGACGAAATTATCGAAGTTTCAGACGGTTTGTGGCATCGTACGTAGAAAATTTAAGAATAAAACAAGGAAAGAAACAAGGATTCAATTTTATAAAATAATGGCAGTCCCTGTGTTAATGTATGGGCGCGAATCATGGGTGCCTACAAGGAAGATTATAAACCAAATTCAGATTTCAGAAATGAGTTTTCTGAGACGAACAATGAGTTGTACAAGGCGAGATCGTGTACGTAATGAGAACACTAGGAATGTCCAACTACAGATATTGTCTATAAACGATACAATTCAGAAATATCGCCTGGAACGGTCACAATATCTTGACAGAGTGGAGGATAGTCGGTTACCTAAAGTAGCACATAGTTGTAGACCCTTGGAACAAGGATTGTAGGAAGACCGAGAGCAAGTTGGCAAGATATATACTGTGAAGACGGAACAGGCAATCTGCCTACTCCATGAAGTGAAGAAGAAGAAGAAGAAAAAGTTCGTCACACCAGCAGCGCCAGAGAGTAATGAGCCTGCCGTGACGAACGCGCGGTAGAAAGTGTTCACATGTATATGTTGCGTTGTTTCTGACTTAGACCACCCAGACTGCTGAATTGCCTGACAACAGGTAGACTGACTCGACCTTGAACCTAACCTACAGTCCAGCGTAACAGATAAACACCATGAACTACCTTTCCGTCTGGTTATCTAAACCTAAATGATATTACAAGATTGTTGTCTGCAGAATAGCCGAAGAATCCTTCAGTACCCAGTGATACTCTGAAGCCGATAAAGTCCACAGACCCAGAAAGGAAGAGATTGTTTTTTGTTTTAGACTGCACGAAGGCTTTCATTGACTTTACTGAACGAAAACTGATGAGTGTGGATAGCTCTATTATAGATAAATTGGCACAGACAGTGGGATGAAAAAATATGTAAGGTTCTATATACATTGGATTTTTGGGAAGATTTAATGGGATGAAAAAAATATTCTTTTACTATACCACTGCAGCCCAACATGAGCCCTGGCTTCCAACACCAATCTTCTCCTATCCGTTGCCATCTCAGCGTAACCCCACACATCCATTCTTCTGAGATCTTCCAGGACATCATTCAACCATCTTATCCTAGGTCGATCCCTCTTTCTGGTTTTATACACATATGCCCTCAGGATTTTCTTTAGCATACGCTGATCATCCATCCTCTCTTGATGACCAACCCACTGTATTCGTTGAGCCGTTACGAATCTTATAACGACTTCATGCTTCAATAACTTATCTATTTCCTGGTTATTTCTTATTCTCCATTCATCGTCTTCCTTAGGGCGTATTCACACTAGCCGACACGACAGCGACACGATATCGGCGCGATATCGGTGGGAACAAAAAGTAAAGAAATGTTATGGAACCGTTTCACACTCACCGACATGTTGGTATCGGGTCACCGACGTGTCGGCGGGCAGCAGCTCTCCCATCTTGGTCGGCGCTGTGTAGTCACCGCCAGTTCACTCTGCCCAGCGCACTAATTTAGGTCAGTAGTTGAATGTTTTGTGAAATGACTACTTTTAAGTATGACATAGTGACATTGATTGAACTTGTTGAGACGAAGCCTTGTTTGTGGGACAAGACAGATGAAGGAAATAAAAATATTTTGATAATATCTGACAAGTTAACTGAAATATAATCAAATGTTTCTTTACTCATTCGAAAAAGATTGTAAAACTTCTTTTTAGGATCTAAAACCAACTTATCAAATAAGGTGTAGTATGCGCCTTCTACATAGCGAACTTTAATAATCGGGTGAACCCAACACTTCCTATCTAGTTTTCGTCTTCTCCGTCTTAAATATAACAAATATAGTAAATACAATCTTCTGTTGAATTCAGCCGTTTGTATATTAAACTACACTCACCACGGCCGATATGTCGACATCTGTCGTCTTGAGCGTGAAAGTACCTTCTCGATATCGTGTCGGTGTCGGATCGGTGTCGTTGTAGGGTCGATGTCGGGTCGGTGTCGTGTCGGTAAGTGTGAAAACGCCCTTAATCGGGTCATAAACACGTCGTACAATCTTTCTTATATAAATATATAAGACACTTATCAGACCGGTTGTTGCTTGTGGAGGTGGGACGTGGACATTAGCAAAAAAGGAACAAGAATCGTAAGAAGGTTTGCAAAAAGAACGAACTGAAATATTGCAGCAAGAAATATGAAGAGAACGACCTTTTAATTATATGGGATCATAAAATAAAACAGACGACGGGGAAATTCGGGCAAACGTATGAAAGCGTGGAAGACGGATATTTCTGACAGGAGGATTAGTTTGAAGTCGAACTGCATCCTTTTGAAATTAAAACATTTACGCGTTGTTAAAAGTTGTACATCGACTGTTTTAAATTTTTGTAGACGAATCGTATAAAATGTAGATGGAAAGAAAATTCAGAAATGACGATCATTCTCGTGTAAAGAAAACTGCTAGAAGTATCATAAACAAATTTTCTCTGAAGTTATAGTTTACCACCACGAAGTCAAAGATTAAACATTTTGGGAGTCTGAATTCCGACGTTCTCGACTTCACGAACAACAAACAAACGAAGTGATACTGATGATCGAAGCCCTTAAAATTGATGCAACTCATAGGAACCACCAAAAAATATTTATACTGCCAATACATAATTAGGTCTATATGGATGAATAAAATTATCCATTTTCTTGGCATTTAGTTTGCCCTTTATTCTGTTTATATTGTATTTATTTTTTGTTTGTTTAATCGAAATTTCTCAAACAAAATAAATAAATATAATATAATAATCGTCTGCTCAACAGTCCGTAATGGACCAAGGTATACCGCGCGGCTTTCGTGTTTAGTGTGACGGGTTGCATGGCTAGTGCAACGCGCCGCCGGCCGCTTGTTGCGGTATCCGCAGCCAGAGTAGTCCTCAAACAAAATGGCGTCGGGATTTTTTCTTTTTAGGACATAGTAATCGTATTACTACAAACAGTGAACATTAATTTAGTAACTTATCGTTGTACAATGTCTGTCAATTCTAGTATATTGACTCTCCAGTAAGTTCGTTAACATTAATATTATCTTCGGTGAAAGGTTTGTGAGGATTGGTCAAAAATATAACACAAATTTTAACTTATTTTTGTCGACGTTTCGACATTGTTTATTGTCATCACCAGGACTTGTGTATGAATGCAAAAGAAATGTCAAACACAACAGAACAATTATTTGAATGAACGTGTTTGTGTATGTGAGTGTGTGCGCGTGTGTACACAAACACGTTCACTCAAATAATTGTTCTGCTGTGTTTGACATTTCTTTTGTATTCATACACAAGTCCTGATTATCACAATAAACATTGTCGAAACGTCGACACATAGCTCTATACGCTGTCCAGGCAGTGAAGGCGGCTAGAGGATTAGGAGACCCTTGGCTCACGCACGCACACTGGCAGGCCGCCTAACAATAGACAGGGGCCGGCACTTGACCTGCGCTGCTGTCTTTTTAAATACAGTTTACTATAATAAATTAAATTTTGTTATTCTGCTTAATCTTATAGTTTTGGTCGTTCCATTTAATTCAGACTGTGATTTCATTTAAAATAAGTCCAAACACGAAGTTTATACGACGATTTTCAAATGTTTTACTCTTATTTGTTTATTTTGAAATATTGTGACTGCTAAACTTCTGAGAATTATTTACGCGACTGTTATTAAAAAAATGTTATTATTAAAAACTAAGATTCTGATCATTTAATTTACTTTTCAACTATTTTTCTGAGACACTCCCTTTGGATGCCAGAAGCCGGTTAAATGGCCCTATGGTTCATTGTTGGAACTGCTAGCGGCCGATTAAATCGGCCCGTCAAACTGCCAGCGGCCGATCTCGCTGGCTTTTTGTATATTCATCGTAGCGACCAGCATGACAGATGATCAATCGTTTGCCTTTACCCAGAGGGCCGCCGAGAGTTCCTTGGATAGTGCCATCAGTCCAACCAGTGTCCTTTCTCGTGTTTTCATTGATCCAGGTCTCGTCCAAAAATATAGTGTTTTTAATATTTACTTCACGCATCTTTCTTAAGAAATGACACCTTAACAGGGCCACTGACGGCTTTTCCATGAGGATTTTTCTGCTGCTAAATTTCTTGTACTGAAATCCCATGTCTGATAATAGCGAGCTCAGTGAAAATTTTCCTCCCATATACAGTCCAGCTTCTTGAAGTGACACACAAAGTTGTCTGAGGGTAGGCGCTTCTTTTCGAGCATAGTAGCTCAATATGTGACGTCGAATAGCTCCTTTGTCGAAGTCATCCATGTCTGTTACTGGCCGCTTTCTCTTCAAATTTTTCTTCCGAGGAGTATGAATAATAATATTTTTCCTCTTGGTGCTGATTCACTCACAATATATGCGACAGATCTGCTCTCTGACAAGACTTGCTGGTCTCACTACCCCGTGCAAGCTATTTAACGACTAATCAGCGGGTAATCAGTGACTCACTCGGGGTACCCGGTACACGAGCAATGACCTCTACTGTTTGTTGGTTTGAGGGTGAATCACCCTCTCTATCTGGAAAAATGACTATAGCGACCAAGTGTAAACTAAGTAAGGAAGGGACGTCTCTCTTGCATGTTACTGAAATCTGTAATACCGGTAATTATTTTCCAAATTACGGGATACAATAATACACATTTATTTCTGACGCGCTACCTCGTCCTCTCAAGTTATAGTTAAAGTTTAATAACATGGACAGTAACTTTTTAATATATTTACATAGATACATATCACATTTCATTTTGTGTGTCTGTAAAACAATAATATATAATATTTTTATAATAAATAACATTTTTAAAAGTTCGTGCTAGTAAAAAGACAAACAATTATTTCGATTACGTATAACTATTATTTCATATATTGTTTATTTGAAATAAAAATATGAGGTTTGAAAATAATCTTTATATCTATATATTAAAATCTGTTACATATGTTGATTAATTTTTTCAGTATTATAACAATAAAGAGGTGGGTCGTCAATCTGCTCTTTATCGAGTATCACAATCGGTGAATCGGAAGTTAAAAAAAAATAAATAAAATAAAATAAAATGGCCAAGGCGAGATTTTAAGATTCTCGTAATTTCGAGGTCAAGTTCTAAAATCAAAAATCAATTTGTAAAAATATTTCATATTAAAGGGAGTGTCACAGAAAAATAGTTGAAAAATAAATAAGATGATCAGTAACTTAGTTTTTAATAATCATCATTTTTAACAAATAATAGTAGCTTAGATGGTGTTCTAAAGTTTAACAATAACAATAGTTCAAAATAAACAAATAAATGTAAAACATTTGAATATCGCCATAAAAACTTCGAGTTTGGACTTATTTTAAATGAAATTACAGTCTGAATTCAATGGAACAATCAAAATTAAAAGTTTAAGCACGACAATAAAATTTAATTTATTCTAGTGGACTGTAACTAAAAAGACAGCAGCGCAGGCCAAAGGCCTGTCCCTGTCTATTGTTAGGCGGCCTGTCAGTGTGTGTGTGTGTGTGTAAGTGAGGGTCTCCTAATCCTCTAGCCGCCTTCACTGTCTGGACAGCGTATAAGTTATGGGGCTCCCTTTTTGCCTGTGCTGCTGTCATTTTCGTATAGTGCGTTTTCTTTTCATTAACAAGTCTCAGAGGACGGGTTTCTTCAACCGGGACCTCAAACATTTCTCTAAGAGGAGCTGTGAAACGTCTGGTACATCATCTGGTATTTAAGTTAGCTTATGTGTTAAACTAATCTGCTCATTGCTTTATGCAAAGCTATGTTAAAAAGCAAAGCTGATAATGCGATATAATTTATCTTAGTGAGCGACCTTTACAGCTCAAGGGGCTTACTATTCATAATTCCACTGAGACGTAATCCTATCTCTTCTGCTTCACCTTTGACTTCCTGGAATGTCTCTTTTGCTCTTCCTTGGGATCTTGTCATAATATTGATATCATCTGCATACTCTACGATCTGGACCATTTTATGTTCTAATGTTGAATTCCTATCGATTGGCAATTTCCTGGTCACATATTCAAGTGCTAAGCTGAACAGTGTTGGTGCCAGCCCATCGCCCTGTTTTAACCCTCTCGTGACATTAAAAGGATCTGTCATACCGTTTGGAATTTGACTTTGGCTGTTGTCTGTATCATTGTCAGTCTTGTCAGTTGTACTAATTTAATAGGTATTTGAAAGTACAGCATAATTTCAAAAAGTTTATTCCTATCTATGCTGTCATACGCTTGCCTAAAACCTACAAAGATTTGTGTTAGGTCCAGATTGTTTTCCCACATCTTCTCCATCAGTATTTTGACTCATGGAGAATACTTTGGATCATTATAGTTATACGTTATTTAAAGACGTTAACAACGTCTCGTAGAGTTAGTCGGGTGGTGTAGTTAGTAGCCGAGGCAACTCAGACTACCTGGCATTGGAGTGAGACCGTTGACTATGGAGCCCCATACCTGTAATGGGTAATATTATACACGGCCAGATGAACGCAGGCTTTATTACACGAGACTTCTCCCTCTGTTCCTTTCTCGCTACTTGCAAGACGAGACCCCGGGCTTGGGATAAAATAAATATTAAATTCTTAAAATAGTGAAAAGTAATGTTCAGCTATTACGTTGTCTATGGATAAGGCATTCTTGTTCTGTTTGATGCACCCTCCCAAAACGGTAATTATGACCACGTGTGCGCGCGCGCGCGCGTGTGTGTGTGTGCTGGATAAATGCAAATAACAGTGATACTAGCGTATAAAACGCCGACGTTAATTCATCGATTGAAAACGCTGGGAACTGATAAACAAGAAAACGAGTTGTTCGCATTAATGATCAGTTACAACAACAGGAAATCGGTTCTACGGCCGTCAGCCAGTAAAAAAAAAAAAACAACTAAGTTGTAAGGATAAACATTGCGCTCGCACGCACGGGCGCGATCTCGCGTGGCGCACGGGCCCGCGCTCATGGCCGAGACAGGTTAATTTAGATAAAAGGTACGATATGACAGATTTCGAAGTGGCCGGTTGTGGCGCGGCTTACTCCATACGGCCGATGTTGTTTTGAACATTGACCTCTAAATGGTAGTGCAACTTTCTTTGATAGTTTAGTTGTGTGTAAGGGGACTGCACAGATCAGTCTGTACCTAGCAGCATGACAACACTCACCTGGTCGCCAGCCTCGCATTGCCCACTCCCACTCTGCTCGTTCTTTTATTAATAAATACTTTGTATTGTTATTCGAACCGAACGTTTTTCTATCGAAACATGTGTCGTATGTGGTCGTAAGGGAGAGTCAGTTTTGTGTTGTTTTTAAACATCGTATCATCGGCCGCCGTAAGGATAACTCAGCGGTAAGTATTTTATTATCAGTTATGTTAATGCTTTATTACGCAAATAGTTTGCGCCGTAATCATTTCCAATACTATTTTTCTCCGCGAGTTCATTTTATTGCATCGTCGAGTTGTGGTAATGATTATCATAATGTTTCCTTCGCACCGATATTCTAGATTATTTAAAAAATAAAAAATATACCGTTTTTTATTATCAACACCATTGAAACGTTAGTGTAGTGGATGACTCTAGTAATATTAATACAATTTTATGTCTGGCTATCATTACGTCCGCTAAAAATAGAAAACCCTTACCGCACTGAAGCACACGTCTTTATCAATTATTCTATCTTGAAATTTGCAGATGCTGATAATGTTTTGTGTCATAAATACACTAAATTTTTTACGTTTAAGTAGTACAGTCAGTGTCAGTTTTATTGACCCAGCCATCCAAAAAAACTGGTTATTCCTCAGTCTGTCGATGGAATCTCATTATCTATTTCGCGCGCCCATTGATTGTTGCCAACTTCGAGCTCTCACGCTACTTTCCGACTTCAACTTTTACGCTACCATTACTATTGTAGACTCAATTGATGGGTCGACTTTCCCAGCTGCTAGGCCGTGTTTACGGGGGGAAGGGGTTGTCGAACGGGACCTCCCCCAGAAGATCGAAAAAATCTGACGAGGAATTTTGCTAATCTCTTAATTTGTGCGGTGTTTTATTACTTTTCAGCTGTGTATGCTAATCTAGTAGTAACTCTTTCTTAAATATGCAGACAGGTTTAATATACAGAATTTTCGTATGTCTCTTAAATACGAGATATGAAATATAAAGAAAATCAATTCAGTGACCCCGGAAGAAGTTATTAATGAAATGGTCACAAAATGAAGGCGAACAGACGTTAAACTCTAAAACATCTTCAAACATTGTATTTTTTCTGTGTATAAGTTTTTCTTGGTTTATCTTTTCTTTTCATTAAAACTGTAGTTATCATTTTTAAACGTAAAATGTCAATAAATAGGCCTATCTTGTAAATATCGCTTCAATATTTGTATTTTGTTATTGTGTTTATTTTAATGGAATTGATGTCAGGTTGTTATCATACATTTTCAGCCACTTTGAAGATTATAGGGCCTAATATTGATTAGTCCTTTTTGTGGTGACCAAAAAATAAGTAGAAGCCAACATAAAGAAAAGCCAACGAACGCGTGTTTCGTTACTCACCAGTAGTATAATCGAATTTATTTTATATTTCTGTGAAAAAACTGTAATTTCGTGAGAAGCGTCAAGATCTATCAGTTCATACGAGGATTGTTTTAAAAATAAGCAGTGTTCGGTCCGTGCTTTGCGGTATATTTGTATATTTCTTTTGATTCACATTCTGCTTGTGTATCTGTATTAGTATTTTGGAAGAGCGTTTATTTTTTATTTTGATATTTCACTACAATGAAATAAAACAATACAAATATTCATTACAATAAAACAATACTTGCTCACGCTATTCTTGTTTAATTATTTTCAGCAATAAATACAAGAATATTTACAAGAATATATTTGTGTTTTTTATGTATCAACACTTTTCAACAGCATAAACTGTCGTTTTTTATATTCAATTGTATATACAGTACACCATTTAAATGTTGAATAATTAGTTGTTTTAGATTTGATTCTGTTAAAATCTGTTTTGTTACTATTATAGGTAATATTTGTATTTTGGGTTTTCAATAATTTTGGAATTTTTTGACTACTAGTGCCTATGTACATAAAATTATATATATTTAATGTCCTGACTATTTTGTATATTTTTATTAAACGAATTATTTACTTTTTTTTTACTAATTTTATACAAACAAAAATTAATTTTATGATACTTATACTGTTAAAATAGTGATAGTGTTAATATATAAAAATACAAATATATTCTTGTAAAAATAAATATTGTTTATTTATTATTAAAAATGTGTGTGTGTGTGTGTGCGCGCGCGCGCGCGCGCGTGTACGTTTACGTTCTTCCGCCTATCTAATGTTACTTGATGCTACTCTATTAATGATTAATGTTGGTCTGTTTAGTTATTTTCAACCCCGACTCTAACAGAAGAGGCCAGATGGCGGTACTCTATCTACTTTTTTTTTTTTTTTTTTTTTGAATCCATACCTTATATGTGTTCAACCCTTCTTCCTTGCTTCGAGCACTTTCCTTTTCTGTTCTCTGTTCACTTTCTTTCTTTTCTCGGGCCACACTCATTTCTCTTTTCCCTGTGAGGCAAATTCCTACGATTTCCTTCCATAATTTTCGTATTTTGCATTTTATTATCGCTTACTTTCTAGTGGTCCTAGTTCTTGTTTCCAGTCTTGTGATCGGAAAGAACACAACGGCCAAGCGCTTTGAGTTTTTAAAGTTAGGGAATTTTCTTGATTTTCAGAATGAAAACAAGCTTATCAAACGGTTGTCCTTGTCAGACAGAACCGTGTGGATTCTCTTATGTTAGAGACGTTATTCACTATAACCTCGTTTTCTGCGATACAGAACAGGCTGGTGTTGTCAGATCTCTGTCCTTTAATGGCTAACCTGCGAATGTGTTGTTCTTAACGAGCGAATACAATTTATACTATAAGATTATTTAATTCTTTGTCAAGTCGAAGTAGACGTTTAATTTGCAATACCGTCCTGATTATTAATTTGCAATGCGAAAAAGTGGATATGTGTCAAAATTAGCGGAAGCGGTCACAAACGAACTGGTAGATATGCAGCTGCGACGGTACCCCGTAGCGCTCCGGTATCCCAGTTACATTCAGAATAACTGTATTTTGAAGTTATATGGTATGTTATGCGTTAATGTCACGCAATTTTAATGCGGAGTAAGAAAAGGTCAGGAGCCACATAAATTCCTTACTCTTGGCTCTGTTCGTTCGTTCACAAGTCTAACAACACCTTATCGGTGACTGCGATCTATTTATACGCTATACGTAACCATAAAAAAATCACCGAGTTAAAAAAAATAATATCGCATGTATTCAAAAAGGAATCGGATAATTTACGATTTATTTATGTAGGCTTAGATGTTGCAGTAATGATAATGATATAAATAAAACAAACTGAGCATCATTATCATACGTAGACCTACACAAACTCTAACGTTACACTATATAAACATCGATTCCTACTATCATCAGAACTACGCGGGTTCAGTTCAGTGAAAACAAAAACCGATTAATACAATAAATCGGTTCTAATCGGTTTATCCGATTGCGTTTTAAACTGTTTATCCGACATTAACAGTAACACCCTTCGCTTTATCACCAGTGTCGCCAACTCTCAACTGTGAGTCAGGAAGAACAACACTGTGCAATGTACAATGGATTACGTTATAATCTCTAACGGTTTACCAAGTAGGGTTAATATGTATGAAAATTTTGAACGTCGAGTGTCACAGGCCAGACTCGTCTGGCGCCATTCTCAGTTCTGTCTCTGATATGCAGTATCGTTACGAAATTCACCGAGCCGGTCCACTGCAGACGACAATACCTGTGTGTGTCTGTTTGTGGGAGGGTGCGTGGGGGTACGCGTAACTTTAAGGCTTTTTATCCAGAAGCAACGGCATACAATTAATTAACTATTCCTAATTGTAGGTTTTAACTAGTTTTTGTTATCTAATACCAAATTCGATGTTTGGTATCATTGAGCCATCTGTGGTTTATCTTATTCTCTATAGTTTGGCTACACGTTGACATATTGGTCTCTCTCTCTCTTTCACTCACTCTCTCTCTCCCCTCTCTCTTTCTAATCTCCTTTTTATCCATTTTGCTTCCACCATACCCCTATACTTTCTTTACTGGCCTGTCTCCATCCATTCGCTATACCACGGTAGATGGCATTCCTCGATATGATTATAAACTGGTTGCAGTCTGCAATCTGTCTCTGGCGGTACTTAGCTTTTCTTCTTACCCCTGTTACCCCACTACATGCTTGTATTTTGCTCTTAAGATTCTGATAGAACGCAGATCTGACGGCCAAAAGTTGAGATAGGCACGTGTACCAACCTAAATACTACAATTTTCCGTTTATTGACACTTCTCCCTTTCCTTACTTAAGGACGCACTCTCTCTGTTGTAGCGATTACCCCTGCTTCGTGATTGCCGAAGGCAGTCAAGCGCTCGTTGCTAATAAACGACACAGCGAATATTCGGAAGAATGATTATACGAAGAATTTTTTCAACATTCGGAAAAATAGAAGAAAGTGAATATCGAAGGACGAAACATTGTAAAATAGAATAAACGCTATAAAACAAAGGTATAGGAGAATTAATAAAGGCACAAAGAATACAGTGGTAAGGACAATTGTTCAGAAGGGAAGGAGAACAGGTTTGAGGAAGATCACCAAATTGTAGCCAGCTGAAGTGAGAGAAAGAGGAAGGACACAGTATCAATGATGGGACCGAGAAAGGAATGCGAAAAGTATAGCAGTTGTAAGGCAACAAAGCTGCAGGCAAGTACCTAAACGAGATTAAACAAAAGAAAATGTGGAGTGACCCAAGACGAATGGGTCTAACTAATTCCAATTGAGTGACAATTGTTTATAAACTTAATGATACTATTTAATTATAAACATGTAATATTTTAGATAAATTGTTAAATGAAATTATAACGACTCTCTAGAAGGCTTTTTGGAATATATTTAAATCGATCTAAAAATTTCAACAAGAGTTCATACATTTTGATTCATTAAAAAAAAAAAATACATGGAAATCGTAATAACTTCTACTTATAACCTACACTATTTAACTCTGACAATTTTAAACAAAAGTTGATTTAACAAAATATGCAAATCACCGAAGAAGTAAAATGATTACTTGCATTTGGAAACGTTCCAAGTGTATAATAAATAAAAAATACACATGCAAGAAATGTGACGTAATTACACGCACACACACACACGCACACACACACACACACACACACACACACACACACACACCGCAGAACAAACAGGAATAAAGAAAACATTGAAATAAAATCATGGAGATGGTATGACAATAATACAAAAAGTATTTATCACCAAGTACAAAGAGTGATATACTTTAAATTACTTTAATCAAATATATTTAATACAGTATATTCCAAAGTATTAATAAATAATAAATGATATAATTTAAATATACCGGTACTTTAAATTACATTATATTTTAATCTGTCGAAAAATTGTAGAAATCAATAAAAATATATTCTCGCTTAAAATATAAAGTATTATTTATTGTTAATTTGAATAACAAGAATAATGTGAGTGAATATGAACACACGCATGCGCGCGCGCGCGCACACACACACACACACACACACTTATATATGTTTATATACACATTGTGTGCAAAGATCAGTCTATTTGGAATAAAACTCTATAATAAAAGTTATATTATTTTAAGAAAAGATACATACAAATAAGCGATATGACATTCGTGTTAACAACACATGTTAAAAGACCTTTGGATGTAGCACGTGCTACTAACCTATAGGTCCTGGTTCCGATTCTCAACTGTACCATAAAATGAAGTTGTTTTTCGATCCCCACGTAGACTCAGGTCGTGGGAACGAGTTCCTAGTGTAACATCTTACGGCGTCCCAAGTCGCATGGCACCTGAGGGATTAGGAGACCCTTACTAACACACTCACACACGCGCGCGCGCGCGCGCGCGCCTGGGGTATGAATCATCTACTGGGGCGTCCACTACGTAACTGCAACTTTTTCGTATGAATTTTTTAACAAACGAGCTCAGCATATTTGTAATCTCCATAAAATTTTAAAGAAAATGACACCAAACACGACGTGGTTGTGATATGTTTTAGATGTACAACGAAGTCTACTTTAATATTCATTTTGGCTTTAGAAATTAGTATTTTGAAAATGTTATTTAATTTTCGTTGATAATCAATCACAATTCGTCTGATATTTTTTTGAAATAAAGTGTATTATGTGTGTATATTGCATATATCAAATAACTGATATTTTTTCTTTTTTATTAGGATACATTTTTAAATAAAATATTTCTTTTGTGAATATTACATACAAGACAGTTTTTGTTATTGTAGATAAAATACAAATTTTCATATTAACGACGTACGTAATTTTGCACTATGAATGTAAATTGTAAATACATTTTTGTTTATAACCATCAAGATATCACCAACATACTTATTACTTTATAA
Organism: Magicicada septendecula; assembly: GCA_034769895.1. Classification (NCBI taxonomy): domain Eukaryota; kingdom Metazoa; phylum Arthropoda; class Insecta; order Hemiptera; family Cicadidae; genus Magicicada; species Magicicada septendecula. The sequence goes on from CM068376.1 coordinate 308,942,772, forward strand.
TAAAATCTTTACTAAGTACTCCAATTCTGCGTTTGCTTTAGAAATCCCTAAAATACACATGTGTATCGCAATTATGTGTTGTTTGGACGCATTTTTCTCACAATTTCATGGAGATTACAACTATTATAGTTTAACTTGGATTATAAGGTAAATTAGAAATTTTATAGTTTTGAATTGGACCGTATCGTGCCTGGCCGGTTGTGAGTGCGCGTGCGAGAGTAAGGGTCCTTAGGTGGCATCCGGTTTGGAACAGCCTATAAGGTAACACTACTGATTTCCTTGTTTGCAGTACGGGTCATACAGGCAGCCTATACTGTCTCTCCTAAGTCATTTAAATTGTACGAAAGGAGTTTATTGTTTACACGTGTTGAACATCCTTCTGAAGACGCTGCTGAAATGAAGCTAAGGAAACATGGCGCAAACGAAGCGTATATAATAAACATATTCATGTTGCAAAAAAAGAATAAATTACTTTGTAGAGTACGTAGTCACTTATAATTACACAGAATATTAACATAAATATTAAGCATTTTTTCTTGACAAGCATTGTGTGTTTGTTAGTCAAGAGGAAAAGAAAATATAATTACAAGAAAGAAAGAAAGAAAGAATTATGACAACTGGTTAAAGATTGTGCAGTAAGTGTCACTGTAAATCAAAGGCCCTGTGTGTAAACTACAGAACGTATTAGAAGAATATATGTTGCGATATTTTATGGAATAAAATGTTTTGGAATTTCCTTTGTAGTATGTCGTATCTCGCCACGTGATGGTCATAGGTTTACTTTATGCTCACATTTTCGCGAAAAATAGACGTTGCAACCACTACGTGAAATATCGATTATTGACTAGGACGTACCGTCATCGTCCCTGGTGATACTCGTTGCTGAATCTTGACGTTCTCCAACGTCCGGCTCTGACGCGATGGCTCTCCAACCCCTGATTCCAAATAGTTTGGCATCGTCAGTCCATCGGAGCTTCGGCCTGCCCCTCTTTCTTCTTCTATCCAGCTGCGTTGTCAAGAGTTTAAGACATAGCATTAGTCAGGGCTTGATTTCAGGGGGAACGCGCCTGAACGGCGGCGTTCCGAAACCTCTTGGATGCAAAAATAAATTACCGAAAAAAATATATGAAAAGAAAAACCTAATTATTACAAAAATGTACTACTACTTTCTAATTGTGCCTATCATCAGCCTCACTACAAAACTAAACATTTGTCAGAATCAAAGACTAACACTAATCTTAACTACTATCGTTCATTTTTTAAAAATACATTCTACCTAAAATTCTCTTGTAAGTAGAACGTATTTTAAAACGTATCAACAAGGCTTACTCGAAGATGACATTCGCAGTTTTTCGCAAATTAATGTAATCATTACATCTTTGAGAGTATCTCTAAATACAGAAACTGTATCCACCATCTTATTTGTGAAAATTAATGAACCTCGTCTCCGTTTATTTGATCCATCAAAGTACGTGGATTCATGGCTGATTTCTGGTCGTAATACAGATTGAACACAAAGAGTAAGGAAAGGTCAAGAAACAAACAATATGACGACACAATGATGAAACTAAGGAAACTTTTTTTAAATGTCCGAACCACTTAGTGTTTGATTGAGGCTCCGGGATGACGCCATCATGAGTGACATGTTGTCGATTGTCGTGCGGCTAACCTGAAGACGAAGCTCTTTAGAAATATCGGTAAACTTTATTATCTTTTTAGATACAAGTTTATATGTATGCTACGTATTTCATAAGGCTTTAAAAATGTAGACCTTCCTTGTAATAACCTGATGTAAACTTATACGCTAATATAAAATATAAGTATATTTGTGTCAGTACAACTTTTGAATTGATGCGTTCCGGCACCTATAATTTTAGAAATCAACCATTGGGTTTAGTAAAAGAAAACGATTTGTTCTCAAACAGGAAACACAATTTATATGCCGTACAAGATTATTCATAAGAGTATCGATAATTTTTCTTAATTACTTAGAAACAGTGACGTTTTAAAACTATAATTAAATAAAATTATAAAGATTCCGTAGACATAATTTCCCAGCACTCAGACAACTATTTGATCGCACATAAAAAAACAGCACAATTTGGTACGTTCGATTGATTTATTAAAGAATAAAGAAATTATTATTATTATTTATTAAAGAAATTGTAAACAATGTTTACTTTCGAATTTAAGGTATTGGTTGAATCCCGGTAGAAATTCTTTTTTTCTTTTTTTTTTACTGTAAGCATATTTTATACATTTTTCAACTATCGTAAATAAAGTGAGGGTAAAATAATTTGGGAAGGGAGGATAAAGAAGGACGGTGGTTTTCAGACTGAGAAAATCAAGTAACATTTTCAGTTGAAGGATACTTCGGGGAGGGGATTAGCCTATGGTTTTCCATTTTAATCTGAAACGGAAAGTTAAAAATCCCCGCTTACTTTTCCCTATAACAATTACGCGTGCAGTCAAAAACAAATAGTGGAAACAAAATTAATAATACGCTCAATGTCTTGTGATAACGCACTTTTGCAGTTTAATTCTCATTTTGCAGTGCTGTTATAAAGTGTTGAGGAACAATAGGCGTGCGGCCAGCGTATTGCAACCGATTTGTTACACTTTCTGTTTCGTTGCTATTGTAAACCGTATTGTTTGTACTCACACTGTGTACCTGATACTAGCACTGGCTCTGACAAAAGAAGAACCTTTTTATAAAGTTTCAGTGGCGATAAATTACTTTTATCAAATTTAGATTAATTTTATACATTTAAAGTTCTATTAAAAAATTCAAATATTTCAAAAATAACAAATACTTAATTTAAAAAATTAAAAATTCACGTTAAAATAGAAACAAATATTTAAATTGAATCTATTAAATGGAATGCGGTAAAATAGACACAGAAGATATGAACTTCATTGAACTAATCGTAGTAGTAGTAGTAGTAGTAGTAGTAGTAGTAGTAGTGGTGGTGGTGGTAGTAGTATTATAATAGTAGTAGTAGTAGTGGTAGTAATAGTAGTACTAGTAGAAGTAGTAGTAGTAGTAGTAGTAGTAGTAGTAGTAGTAGTAGTAGTACCCCATTATATAAATGGATTGCATAAACTGTCATGGTTACCTGAGTAACTGTTGTCTGTCTGTAGTTCTGTAGTTCAAGTTAACGTAATAGGAAAATCGTATTTTCTTAAAAAATAAAAAACCGGTCATTGAACTACGTATTTCAGTTGTCACAGCAATTCTTTTGGATATTGATACTGGTTAACAACGATGGCGATAATGATAATTAAACAAATATTATAACGGTAGTAGTAGTAGTAGTAGTATTAGTAGTAGTAGTAGTAGTAGTAGTAGTAGTAGTAGTAGTAGTAGTACTAGTAGAAATAGTAGTAGTAGTAGTTGTAGTAGTAGTAGTAGTAGTAGTAGTAGTAGTAGTAGTAGTAGTAGTAGTAGTAGTAGTAGTAATACGAGGGTTATTCAGAAAGTAAATTCTGTTTTTAAATATTGACGCGCGGTATCGATCCCGTCACGCTGTTGCGCATGCGCAGGCAGTTTGTTGATTCGTTGGAAAGCCAAAAACGCCATTTGTAAACAACTGTGCACTGAGTAAGCTTTGATAATGTCGAGAGTTAATAATGTCGAAGAAATTCAAGACGGCCGCCGTGTGTGAAAGTAGGTATGTGATTTGGTTCTTGAATGCGAAAGCCATCAAAACAATTGAAATTCACCGTCCGATTTTCAGTATTTATGGAGAAGTAGTGAGATATTCAATGGTACCAAGATGGAGACGACGTTTTTGCTTAGTCCGATCCAAAGTAGTCCGATGAATCATGGCACTGGACACACACTACCGCTGCAACGCAACATCTCCTAACAAAGTTTAGTTAGCAACAATTTGATCATCCGTCTTACAACCCAGGCCTCACACCAAGCGGCCTTACATTAACGAATTGTCCGAAAAATATTTTAAGCAACTTATTATAGTTAAACTTTAATTTTAATAGTTTTAGCTTATATTTTAAGCAACTTATTATTAGTTAAAGTGTACCTATATAAAGACAATGATCTGGCCACCACCATCCGACTGCATAAATTTCAATGGGTTGGACACATCATTAGGATAGAAGGCAACCGAATACCTAGGAAGGTACTGTTTAGTCAAATCGAGGCTAGAAGGCCTGTCGGAAGACCCAAGCATCGTTGGATTGACGCAGTGGCGAGAGATGCTGACACTTTACTTAAAATAAAACGATGGACATCGATCGCCAATGACAGGGAAAAATGGAGACGGATGATTATGGAGGCTGAGGTTCGGCCCCGAACTGTGACACCATAGAAGAAGAAGAAGTGTGTTATTTTCTATGTAAAATCCAGTTATTTTTTAATAAAAACTTGTTGTTTTTTCGAAGTAAAGTCAAGAAGCTTCCAGTTTACCCGTGCAAAGACGACGGTAGATAGGCTAGAGGAGTCAGAACCTAAGAGGAAGTGTGTGTATGTGAAAAAGACGCAGGTAGAGAATAGACTCTGCCTTTGTTTTCTGGCACGAGCGCAATTGTACTTTTAAGGCTGCAAATACTACAACTTTATTTTATTAATTTACAAATATTGTAATTCTTATTGTTTCCACAATCACTTAGCCTATAAGCCTTATTTTAACACACGCAAGTAGCTTACAAATAGGCCTTCATTATGGAATTCGCTGAAAGTTTTTTAAGCTCTGGGAGGGGATTCACCCTCCTGACCCCCCCCCTAGTTACGCTACTACAGGGTAGTAGTAGTAGTAGTAGTAGTAGTAGTAGTTATTCCGAGGAGGGGAAAGTGCCTTCGCATGCTTCCCGGTGTAGTTACTACTTTACTTAAATTTAAATTAATAACGTATTAAGACATATTCACACAGAGGAAAATAATCACTTGAAATTCGTTAAGTGACAAAAGCTTTTCTGCTTTCAGTAGTCCCCAAATTCGGAGGCAGGCGGAGTTTAAAATAGAATAATGTAAAATTATCCGATTTTATTTCGTTACGTACTTCCCAATGTTTACGCCCATCAAGAGAATGTGTGTGTGTGTGTGTGTATGTGTGTGTGTGGACGGCGCAGGCTCTGTATAATACGTAAAAGTCGCTTAATGTGATTAAAAAATTGATTCGCAATCAACTAATTACAAACGTATACGATATTTTGCAACGGAGCTAACTTATTATTTGTTAAATTTATAGCCGCACTTTTATTTCTTATTCTGTTAATAAAGGAACAAGCAGCTGACTTTGCAGCCGACGCATTAATAAGAAGGTAATAACGTGTTCAATGGACGGGAATAAACTACGAAAAAAGGCGTGTGCACTGAACCGGCGTGGACGCTTCTTTTTATTCTCTCTCTCTCTCTCTCTCTCTCTCTCTCTCTCTCTCTCTCTCTCTCTCTCTCTCTCTCTCTCTCTCTCTCTCTCTCTCTCTCTCTCTCTCTCTCTCTCTCTCTCACACAATCTCTGTTTATACGGACACCCGTTGCCTCTGTGTGTGGGTGCTCGCGTGCTGTGTTAACGCTCAGTGAAACAAGAAAAGAGTGTCGCAAAAGACTCCTGGAAGAGACCAAACTCGTCCGGTTACCAAGTCTGCTCAACCTGAACTGTTAGAGATTTCGAAGTTTAGGAGGACCTGTCCCTACCGGATTTGCATGTAAGATATCTCTTGCTACCCCCCTCCCAAAAAAGATTGCTAAGAAAACCAAAAGAAGCAAAGAAGCCTCACAAAGAAAGAAAGTCTAGAAAAAAATAGGATACACAAATGGGTTTTAGTACGTAAAATATAAATATAATAGTGAAACGAATGGAACCGCATAGAACAGCCAAGAGCGGTCCCCCCCCCCTTAGTAGTGTAGGTGCTGCCTCATCCAAGGCCGCGCACAAGTACGTTCCAGAGTACACTGCAGAACACTTGAAATACGCAGTAGCTGGCACACCACGTTGAGGATGAAAAATTTCTATAATACGTGCGCTACCTATAAAAAACTATAGAAGCCGGCTTATCAGTTAGCTGGCAGTGAGCGATTTCCTTAGCGCGGATTGAGTGTTTGTAGAGTATTGTAGCGACGTGTAGTTTGTTTTATAATTAGGGCGGAATTATTTATAGTTGACATTATTATTGCGTGTGGACAAATTTTACTTGAATTGTTATAAGTGACTATCTTGTTGATTACAAATTATTAATTGTGATAATTAAATATAGTCGGTTATTACCGACTTTATTGGTGTCTTGTATTTTGTTTTCCACTGTACCATACGACGATCAGTTAGAACGTCGTTAGACCGTCATAGTAACATATTAGTTGAAAAAATATTATTTAATTTTTTTTGTATGTTGTATGTGACTATATGTTGGTACAAGTTAGAGTATAATTACCTGTTATATGATAGAATTTAATTTAAAAAATCGTAAGAAACATGTTCTGTAACTTTTTAAATATTTTCTGTTCTATGGTTATTGTCTACTGCATTTAAATCTAAACTAAACTAATGTATGATGTGTATTCTAACATCACCGTAGTTTGGAAAATACGTGGCTCACAAAAAACTATCTGTTAACAATTCAGAATATGTCTTCGTCTTACCATTCCCAAAAGCGCATGTGCAAGTTACGAATGCTTCTTTCCGTGTGAATCGATCTCGGTCTGTGCGGTAAAAACGTCACGTTACAAGTACGCCTCGATGATGGTGGCTCACCTTAGTTTGCTTGAGAACACTTAAATACATAAAATGCACTCGATGCTGCCTAACTTGATGTGAAGCTACTTTTTGTTTATAAAAGAATCTTTTAATTTATTCAGGATGTTTGTATAATTATACTATTGGATTATTTGCAAAAGCTCGAAGATAACAATGGCTGGGTCAGGTGGAGCAAACAGATAAAACATTTATACCTAAGAAGACTGTGAAAGTCTACATTTTTCATATACGTAGATGATAAAATCGAGATATAAGATGGGTGGAATAAAAATCAGAGATGGGGAGGAAATATTAAGGGTAGAAATGCGTGGGTGGGCGTGTAAAGCAGGCCAAGGCTTATTAAGACGGTGGCTATTCACAGAAGTATGCTATCGACTCTTAGCTTTGTGAATCTTATAGGTTGCACTAAAAAATTAGGGATGGGTAAGAATAAAGGGTGGGGAGGAAATATTAGGGTAGGAATGTGTGAGGGAGGTGTGTGAAGCAGACCAAGGCTTATTGAGACGGTGGTTGTTCACAGCAGTGTGCTACCAACTCACAGCTTTGTGAATCATATAGGTTGCACTACAAAATTAGGGATGGGTAAGAATAAAGGGTGGGGAGGAAATATTAGGGTAGGAATGTGTGAGGGAGGTGTGTGAAGCAGACCAAGGCTTATTGAGACGGTGGTTGTTCACAGCAGTGTGCTACCAACTCACAGCTTTGTGAATCATATAGGTTGCACTACAAAATTAGGGATGGGTAAGAATAAAGGGTGGGGAGGAAATATTATGGTAGGAATGTGTGAGGGAGGTGTGTGAAGCAGACCAAGGCTTATTGAGACGGTGGTTGTTCACAGCAGTGTGCTATATACCAACTCACAGCTTTGTGAATCATATAGGTTGCACTACAAAATTAGGGATGGGTAAGAATAAAGGGTGTGGAGGAAATATTAGGGTAGGAATGTGTGAGGGAGGTGTGTGAAGCAGACCAAGGTTTATTGAGACGGTGGTTGTTCACAGCAGTGTGCTACCAACTCACAGCTTTGTGAATCATATAAGTTGCACTACAAAATTAGGGATGGGTAAGAATATAGGGTGGGGGATGAAATATTAGGGTAGGAATGTGTGAGGGAGGTGTGTGAAGCAGATCAAGGCTTATTGAGACGGTGGTTGTTCACAGCAGTGTGCTATATACCAACTCACAGCTTTGTGAATCATATAGGTTGCACTACAAAATTAGGGATGGGTAAGAATAAAGGGTGTGGAGGAAATATTAGGGTAGGAATGTGTGAGGGAGGTGTGTGAAGCAGACCAAGGCTTATTGAGACGGTGGTTGTTCACAGCAGTGTGCTATATACCAACTCACAGCTTTGTGAATCATATAGGTTGCACTACAAAATTAGGGATGGGTAAGAATAAAGGGTGTGGAGGAAATATTATGGTAGGAATGTGTGAGGGAGGTGTGTGAAGCAGACCAAGGCTTATTGAGACGGTGGTTGTTCACAGCAGTGTGCTATATACCAACTCACAGCTTTGTGAATCATATAGGTTGCACTACAAAATTAGGGATGGGTAAGAATAAAGGGTGTGGAGGAAATATTAGGGTAGGAATGTGTGAGGGAGGTGTGTGAAGCAGACCAAGGTTTATTGAGACGGTGGTTGTTCACAGCAGTGTGCTACCAACTCACAGCTTTGTGAATCATATAAGTTGCACTACAAAATTAGGGATGGGTAAGAATATAGGGTGGGGGATGAAATATTAGGGTAGGAATGTGTGAGGGAGGTGTGTGAAGCAGATCAAGGCTTATTGAGACGGTGGTTGTTCACAGCAGTGTGCTATATACCAACTCACAGCTTTGTGAATCATATAGGTTGCACTACAAAATTAGGGATGGGTAAGAATAAAGGGTGTGGAGGAAATATTAGGGTAGGAATGTGTGAGGGAGACCAAGGCTTATTGAGACGGTGGTTGTTCACAGCAGTGTGCTACCAACTCACAGCTTTGTCAATCATATAGGTTGCACTACAAATTTGCAGTTTCGAAAGATATACAAATTCACTGGTCCACGGCAAAGGCTCTTCGGGACCCCAGTTTCGAAAGATATACACATTCACGGGTCCACGGCAAAGGCTCTTCGGGACCCCGGGGAAGAAACCTAAGATGGACCCCCTTTCTCCCCCAATATGTGAATAACCCCCCCGCAATAATATAAGGACCTTTCACATTTTTTTGAATCCTTTATTTAAATTCTTTTCTACTTTCCAAATTTTCGTTATATTGCAGACCGCAGACTAAGCCTATAATCGTCCTGCTAGGAACTTGATATGGAAGAATCAAACGCACAGTATTAGCTAATTTCAAATAAAATAATTTATTTGTGATAATGATAAAAAAGTACAATTTTTAACAGCGACTAAGTTTCTATTATGCCTACTAATGTTCTAAGTCATACACAAGTATTAGTGTGAAAACATAAGGTAACATACCTATAATAAAGTAACAAACGTATATACCTTATACCTTGAAATATAAACGTATTTATTACTTTAATATAGATTATTTATCTTTAAAATAAGAGCTGAACATTCCAACAGGATGTTTTACTGTATCGCTACTCAAACAATAATAGCTTATCATTAAACTCAAAATTGCAATATAATATTTTACAAAAAAGTAATGTATATAATCTACGTTTAAAAAATTGAAAATTTGGTGAGTTTGTGTAATTTGGGCCTATTCAAGATAATCATTTTAGTTATTATTTAAAAGCCCTTTTTCTACTGTTTCCATCAGCAAAAATGTCAATTATTTTTTTAAAGTCTAGTTGGCTAGCTCTTTCGTTTTCGATGGACAACAGTGGCAAGCCGCTCAAGCGCTACTGGCTCATGGCCTCCTTAAATAGGTTTAATGTGTTTCTTTGAACAACATCTATCTGCCTTTGCTACCGTGACAGGCAAGGCATGATAGATGTAGCATGCCGTGCACACATCAGGGTATCTAGAACCTAGAGTGTTATTATTTATTAACAGAAAATCTAAAGTTCCATGTCAAAAAAGTAAAATAAAAACTTTTAATTAATTAATAGATTTATTTTCTTTTGCCGTTTGGGGGACCCGGTGCACCGCACCGGCTGCCCTATTCTAGCTACGCCCCTGGTCCAAGCACACAAATTCAACGGACAACAAAAGCATCTGTTGAAAGAAACGAACCGTTTTACATTAATATGAACATAAACATTTTATATCAATATGAACATTCCATGATTCTAATCTATTCCAAGAGAAACTGCGTTTTTTTAACGAAGAAACGTTTGGTAACTAAGTATTATCTAGAGTTGGTAATTTAATTTGGATACACTAAATTTTCATTAGTTATTAAAACTTAACGCTGATGACACGCTGATAACTTATACTGTTGAACGAAAGGCAACTGCAGGTGAAGAAACAATAGGAAAGAATAAGTCAGAAAAATAAGTACGTAGTATAGAATAAGCACGGAAATTTATGAAGGGAAATTTCAGTACGGGTTTAAAATGGGATGAGTTTCAAAAATAATTTTGATGTTTTCTGAACAATTCTCTCGCTTACACCATGCAGCTATCCTGAATAATAAAAATGTTCCTCGCTCCTCGCTGATCGTTTTTTTCCCCTCAATACCGAAAAAAACCGAATATTTTTTTTTCTTTGCTTCACTCAATACACTAATGCAATTCCATGCCGCCGTAGTCTCAAGGATACTTGCACACAAAAATAATTTCATTTAAGTGTATGGCATCCGAGTAATGGCGAATTGAGTTTCTAAACTAACTAAAACTCCTGTTTTTCTCAGTATAGCATTTTTTATAGTTATTTTTGTAATTGTAAATTTTTAAAATTAACCCAAAAGACGTAAAATAACATTATTATCACGCACGGCAGACGGAGAAAGAGGGAGAGAGTGAGTGAGAGAGCGAGATGGAAACATGGGTTTGGAGGCAGATAATGGACGGATGCTCAAAAGAGTCAATAGAGTCAAGGAGGGTAAAACATTTTGTGGGTTATGAAGAGGAAAATGGAAAATGAATTGGTAATATCCAGGGACGTAGCCAGGGGGAGGGTCCGAGGGGTCCAGACCCCCCTAAAACTGAAAGATCCCGGAAGCTATTATAACACTTTAGGGTTGAACGTTCATAGAAAGATAGGATTCAGGATAATCACACTTATCTTGTGTACATATTTAAATGTTATTTCATTATATTCTTACAGGGTGGTTTAAGAAAATTTTGTTATAAGAATTACAATTTAGAAACTTAAGGTCATTTTAACTTTTTTGATTTTAAATGTTAAAAAATAATGATTTAACATTGCTACATGCTTTATCAGACTATTGTAGTAGGAATTATGTCGTAAATTATAGGGAATGAATAAGTAAAATTTTGATTTTAATGTTCACTTTTGTTCATTCATATCTTATAAGGAAATTAGAAAACGACTGTAAGTGTTTCTTTTGTTATGTTTTCCTGTTTCTTTAATTCCACGATTCCAGAATGTCCTAAAACCCGACTTTAGGGTTCCCCATCATGCTACGGGGGAAAATCTGGAGCCCCCAACTTTTTGGGGTATTCTCGACTTTCAATCCACGCCTCCAAACTAACATGTACCCTCACACACAAAACAAAATTTTGGGTATGTTCCTGATAATATTCTGAGTGAAAATTGACTGATAACAAGGGTTATTGAGGAAAGGAGATGAGAAGAGAGAGAGAGAGAAGGAGATTGGATGACACATAATGTGAGTGATGAATGAAGGGATGAAAGCTCAAGCTTGGAATACTTATGAGTGGTCAAACATGGAACACTGTATGATGGTGATGAAATACGACTATAAGAGCAAAGTTATATCCAAGTTTTTCCACTGACACTTGGTGTTTAATACACCACTGACGACGTAGTGGTTTAATACAAAAATTAATAAATTTATAATTTTTACAGACATCTATCAGTTGTACCAACATCCAACATTGAACTGCGCTGGAAAATCTTCACAATAACCCTGGGCATCACACTTATCTCTTATATTTCAGTTCTGTTTCCTTTTATTGAAGGAGTTATTCAAATTTTTTATTTAAACGAGACATGTTTCCAAACAAAACGATCATATTAAAACACTATTAAAACGATCGTAATGAACCTAACTTACCACGGTAAAGAAAAGACATGCAACTGTGAGAAATATTTTTGATATTTTGACAATCAGAAATTTTGCTGTTGCATACCACTATGTAAAAAAATTTCCGATTAGCGCTTTTGAGCGTATTAGCTCATCATCAGATTGGAGATATTTCGAGATGTGAAGCTTGAAAGCTCTAATCGGGAGTTTTTTTACATAGTGATATGCAACAGCATAATTTCTATTTGTGATTATAACTACTGACACAACTTTTTATTGTTGTATCGGTCATCTAAGGACCACATGCCAATTTCAATTCTTTATCCTTTGTTATTTTCTTTTTCTCCCATATTCTTTCATCTTTTCACTGTGTCTCTTCTTCCTGTTTTCAGTGCACTTAGAACTGCGTTTTTCTCTCTTCTACCCTGGACTCCTTCCATTTTTAACACTTTTGCCCGAAAAACTTCTCTTTCAATTGCTTCTTCTGCGTGTAGCCTATATTATTTTTTTCTAAACCCTTTTGGACTTGACTTGACTGAATCCAATTAAACCTAAATCCAATTAAATTTTTTTTTTCTAAACCCAACTTGATGTTGACTTCATCCTCCACAGATACTTGAAGATCTGCTTTGTTAACCTATTGTCGTCCATTCGATATAAATGTCCAAAAAACAACAGTCTTCTTTTTCTCATTGTTTCTGTTATATTTTCTGTACTTTGATATATTTCATCATTACTTCTTAATTTCCAACCTTCTGAAGTTTTTTGTGGGCCTAATATTTTCCTAATAATATTAGGAAACAACTTTATTAATTAGATAATATTTTGGTTATAATACTTTAGATCATACTGTTTCTCCTGTCCCAGAGAGAGAGACACAAATAGATATATAATAATTACATATGATTGAAATGTCTTCAGAAATAAAGGCATTTAAAATTAAAAAAATAAAAAGAACACAATATACCAGGGTTACTTTTTTGAACCTGAGAAACGGGCATGTCATGAATGACTTGGTAAAAAAGATTTTCGAATATAAAACCGTTTTGTTAAAACAATCGCGTACCAACAACAACAAAGTACGTACGTTGGTCAGCAAAGGCAATATTTGTCACAGCGAAACCATGAGTAATATTCATGACAATCGCAGATTATACGATAAGGGAAATCGCAGATTCAGTTATTTTTGCTGTTAATTACGTAATGTTTGCAGTTACCTGTGTGAGCTGGCGCGTGGTGTTAGTTTATAACAACGCCTTTTGTTCTCTAATCAAAGCTTTATCACAAACGTCACTAACAGTGGACACCGTGACGGGGATAGGGTTAACCTGTGCGTTCGCTTTTGTAACGGTCGACATTTAATTGCTGAGAGACGTGAAGAAACGTTACGCGAGATGAAAGACCCCCTAGTCTTGGAGACATTCTTGCCTGGTAGGACCAAGTTGGGAACGGAGGGCGTTCTTCTGCCGTCGACAAGTCCAACTGGGCAGGATCAACCTTCGACAAGTAAGATTGTGCAGAAAAAGGACAGGCCTATTCCAGTGCCGGGTCTGGCCTCGACAAGTAAGGTTGTGCAGAAAAAGGATACGCCTATTCTTCTGTCGGGACTAGTCTCGACAATTAGGACTGTGCAGAAAAAGGATATTCAATTGCCGGCCGTACAGTCGACAAGAACGTTTGTGAAGAAAAACGACATTCCGCCGCAGGATCCAGCCTCGACAATTGTGACTGTGCAGAAGGAAGACATTCTACTGCAGGATCTATCCTCGACAAGTAAGACTGTACAGAAGAACGATATTCCTCCCCGGGATGTACCCTCGACAAGTATGACTCTAAAGCGGAAGCAGAGACGACCATCGGTAACGATCAACATACCACCGCCGCCCCCACTGCCTCCTTCGCCACAGCAAGGTAAGTCAGTAAAGTCTATAATCATTTTGTAAATTAACTTATAATTTGAAATCTAACATATCTACGTGTGTAATACATTTGAATGTCTATAATAATGCCCTATAGGGTACCCACATCATACTGCTGAGAATTCTGTTCAATGTTACAGAAACTGTTTCATGTTTACGGACATTTTCCGAAAATTCTTCATACTTACGGATACTTTAATTATTTCTATTAATGAAAGTGACTGATTAAAATTAAATATCATGTTTATATTTATGGTAAAACGCACAATCTAGACAATCGGTTGAAATTAATGAAAACTCATAAAATCAAACGGTATTTTATACTTATAGCCTAAGTACTTATAAATAATAAGTAAATAAATAAATAAGTACTAACTTCTTAAAGATAATTTAGAGTGTAGTGACGGAAATTCCATTTAACCAAAACGCCAATACTAATATTAAAATTTTTTTAGGAGTTTTCCATAAAGATCTTTGCAGGTCGTAATTAGATCATAATACTATCCAGTATTATTATACAAAACGTTCTCTTTGATAAAGATCTGTAAAACAGATGTGGAAATTTATTCGCATAAATAACAATTTCTGAAAACTGATGTTTCTGTGAAATTAAGCGGGACAGTTACGACGTTGTAAAACTTTTCATATTGTTCGTGAAGGAATAGCGAGATTCTATTCCAGCGACAATGGTTATGAGGAATACTGCGATTAGGAATTGTAAAGCATGTTGTTAAATTGTGATACCGGACTGTTTGGCCGTGGTCCAGTGCTAAAATCGCTAGCAAACGTTTCGGCCGTACCATTCACGGACATCATCAGTGCAAAACTGTGAGCTTGCGCTAACGTAAGATGACACACGTCAGAGACCACGGTACTGTGATAATGGGCACACACCACAGTATTTGAGCCATTACCACATTACTGTCGTCTCTAACGTGTGTCATCTTACGTTACGGCAAGCTCACAGTTCTGTACTGACGATGGCCAAACAGTTCGGTATCACAATTTAACAACATTGACTCCGGCCATGACAGCCTTCGAAATTATAAATTATAATTCTGAAATCGGTTCGAACGATTATGAGTTAAAACAAACGAAACAAACATTCCTAAGGACCAAGGGGCAAGCATCTGTGACAATTCACCCTATCTGTGGCGATTTCTAGAACTCCCCACAGGCCGGAGAAATGAATCACATGGCTTCATCAGGAAAATGAATTTCCTGTATCCTACAATGATGTACCGTATCCTGTGTCCAATCCAAAGCTTTTGAAAAGGTGGCGGGGCTATTTGATAACGTCACGAGGTCGGTTACAGATTCGTGTCTTCAGTGTTGTCTTTCGATAACCGTGTAGTCGTTTTGTCACCATCAAAATTTATGAAGCATCCTCGAATATTGCTTAAAATTCTGTACGTTCAAGTCACCGCTCGATATTAGTGGTGAAGTTGAAGGGGTTGAGCTTGTTTAGCGTGAGTAAATCTGAGAGTATGCAACTGTCAGTTGAGTATGGTACGAAAGCCGATAATAAAGTAGTCACAGATTTAATTTTTAATAACTCATAAAAAACCAAATCGCGATGATAAGAGTTAGGTAGTGATTGTTAGCGTGAAGTGCTATGATTCCATTGAGAAGCGCGTTATCTACTCCGTGAGTAAGATAACAGTGTTTACATCTGTCACTCTACTCGACGAGTAGAGTTATATTTAGTTTGTATTACTCATTGAGTATAAATATTACGTACGACACTTCAATTGCGATAATATGTTTATTTACTTTAGTGCGCGCGTTGTATTGGGTGATAAAGTCTGAGTAATTAGTTGGACGGCAGCACTCAGCCGTTGACGACTTATAGTACTTGTTTCATAGTAAATTAATTAATTCCCTGACCGATCGCCAAAAAAAATTACCATTTTTTTTTTTTTTTAGGTCTCGGTTGATTATTATTTTCTGAAGTCGCCTGTTTACAGTGGCATATAAGGCTAGCGTATTTTTTTTGTAGTTAAAAATGTTTGTATTACTTTGCAATACGTTTGGCGGATGCACCGGTGGGGGGGGGGGGGCAAATTGGGGGTATCCCCCCAAATGGCCACATAAGACGAAACTTTTTTCTTGTGTTGTGATTGTAGAATAGTTTTGTTATCGTATGATCATGTTTCGTTACAAAATTCAGATCATGTTATGTAGGTCATGTGCGTATTACGGGGGGGGGGCCTCTCCCCAGAAGGTCGAAAAAGTTGCCAAATTTTTTTTTTACTCTCTTTCATTTTTAGGCTATTTTATTATTTTTTAGCTGTGTATGCTAAAAAAAAGTCAATCTTTTTTTAAAAATACAAACAGGTTTATTACACAGTATATGCGTACACGTTTAAAATATAAAATATAGGAAAATCAGTTCAGTCAATAAGTATCTCCTAAACAGTGTTTTAATGACGTGTGTTTTTATTGTGTTATCACCGTTTACGATAGTGAGATCGATATCAGGATGTTATCTCACGTTTTTCAACCACTTTAAACATAGTAATTTTGATTAGTCTTAACTTGTATTACGGCCTTTTGTATGAAGTCTAATCGGCCGGACCCCTCCCCAGACCAAATTTGAGATACTGATGTAGGTTTATAGTTTTCCCTAAAATTACTTTAAACTGTAATTGTACCTTACCACCAATTTTTGTTTGATACATAGCTTAAATGAGTTGTGGGTATTTTAAACTGTAAGTGAATATTATTAAAAGAACAATCAACTGACAAATACAGGTACGATTTTATACTCGTACGTTAATAACTTCACTGTGTTGATTAAACAGCCTACTGTATTTTCATCTTTACTCATTCCTATGATTTATACTATATACCATTAAAGGTACAACTTTTCTTTTCCCCACCCCAATAAATTTAACTCTCTCCCCCAAATTCTTGCTGGATCCGCCCCTGATTTGGTACGGTGGAAAACGTCAATATTAGTGGTACAAGTATCAAAAGTGCTAACAAATGAAAGTCATTAACACACAAAGCAATTTGTGTGTGCCTGGAATTATCATGAAAGAAACTGACCCTCTTTTTCAGCAGTTACCAGATTTCAATCTGCTGGGAAAGCGTTTGAAAGGCAAAACACAAAGCTTCCGTTGATAATTTGATGTGGTCATACTTATCAAAAAACGACTCTTTTATCCATAGAAACATTGCAGCGCCGTCTATATAAGTATAATAAACCAAATTGTGTTTTAAAGCACAGTTTTAAAGCAATTCTTATACAATATTTCATCACTGTCATGGTTGCGCATTCACGTCGGCATTGTCCGGGCTCTCTTTCGAATTCTTGTCACTCAGTGACGTGACTAACGGGACACAGCTGTTATGGAGTGCTCAAATGAGGTGTTACGCTTCGAAACTAATTTTTTTTTGTTTTAGTATACATTATACAGTAAACAATAGTTCTCGTATTGTATTGTTTTGCAAACGCTTGGAGTACATTTCGCCTTCATAGGAAGGATAACAAATTTTAACAAAAAATTAATATTAATTTGGGCTTAAATATAAAATTGCGGCTTAATTTTGCCTGTTGCACAAGTCGCTGGACGATTGCTTTGAAAACTTCGTGGTGTTTTAGTTAGCGAAATTAGAAAGGACGCGTAAATATTTGAGATTGTTATAATGTTTGTGTAAGCTGTCTGATGATAGGTCGGTAATTTTAAAAGTGTTTTCATGAATGCTGAATACAGTACGTATTTGGCATTAGAATTTAGCTAGTTTTAAACGGGAATTAGTCGATCGTTTTGCAAGCCATTTAATTTAGTCTCGACCATCGGATGTTGTCGTCTTCGGAACTGACGTCGCAAAGCCTTTCAGCCTTGCACTTGAAGTCAGTGGATACGTTTACAAGCTTCGGCCGCCTTAAGGCATAATTACCACTTCTACAATAAACCATGAATAATCTCATGGTCGCTGTTATTAGCGTCGTGTGGCCGTCACCCTTGACAGAGACTCTGTGTAATGATCGCCTACGCGACCTTTGTACACAACCCTGTAATCTGGTTGAAGGCAGTTCGCGTGTGTTCCGCCCGAAACCCTTACTGGATTCCCAACTGAAGCCGAACTCAAAGAAGAACATTATTCATTTTAAAGTATTAAATAATGATTTTAATAACTTTATTTTAAATAATGCCACTGATGATTTTGATTTAACTGGCAGCTGGCTAAATGACAAAGGACAGTAAACTGTGATAGAAACGGAGGATGTTGAGTTCTAATCAAGTCAGTAATAATAATTATACTACTATTATTTCCTATCGCTCTCTGCAGCTCGACGAAGCTACGCCAACGGCGTCCATTTTGGGAAAGAACTCTGAGCTCTCTAAAGGACTTCCCCTCCTGTTCTGCTTCCATCTCGACAGTTCTCCTCAACGAGATTCTTGGTCTTCCTCATGTTCTTCTTCCCTGAAGGTTCCAAAAGAGGGCTTGTCGCTCAATTGCATTTTGGTTCTTCCGCAAGGTATGCCCAATCCACTTCCATTTTCTCCTTTCGATCTGGGTGACAATGGGTTTCTCGTTTGTCCTCCTCCAGAGATCTTCATTTGAAACAATGTTTGGCCAGAAAATTTTGAATTATTTTCCTCAGGCACCTATTGATGAAGACCTGCAGACGCTTGGTAATTTCCATTGTGACTTTCCAAGTCTCGCTCCCGTACAACAAAACAGCGTTGACATTGGTCTTGAAGATGCGTAGCTTTGTTGCAGTTGATATTTCTCTTGATTTCCAAACTGGGTAGAGTCGTATAATGGCCACGTTAGCTTTGCGAAAATGATAATTATACCCATTGTGTATTATACTGGTCTTGCGATATGACTGGTCTGTCATATATGCCACGAATTGGGATATGAATTATTGTGAGATATCTTTAGAGTAAAACGTGAAAATTAGTTATGGGGAAGCGGGTGTGGGGATTACAACCTGTCGTACACGAGCGGCAGTCGTCGGCAGAAACGCGTATCATTATTTCCTATATAGCCCCAGAATGAAAGCGACTGAAACATCGAAGCGGCAAGAAACATGGACCAGGATGTTGTATTGTTCCATCGCTTGCCTGATGTCGATGAAACAGCAGTCGTACAGTTAAATACTCCACCGCACACGACAGACTTTAAACACGTTACACCTCAGTCTCTATAAATTCAACGGAACAGGCCCACCCGTGGTACCCACATTCGTTTGAAAACTGACAAGAAAATCGCTGTCTGCGCTGACAGTTCCCTGATTTTCGAACACGAGTGATATACTTTCGTTAAAAATGTCTGTCCGCGATTGTTGCTCGACTGCGTCAGGCTTAACGGTGGAGGAAATTACACGTCGGAGAGTTGATGATGGCGGACTCCACACGTAGTCTGTATGATATCTGAACGATTCCGGTTTAGTTGTTTAATTAGCATTTCTTGCTTGTGCAGCTGTAGATTTATATTCCAATAATGACAGACAGTGCTTTGCAACTAAGCCAGAAATTATGTCGTATGTATTCTGCGAACAACGTGAATTGAAAAAAGATTACATTTATAGCAAAAGACGGTAAAATTGTAATTGAAACGTGGTAAGTGTAATTGTAGTTAAACGTGGTAAGTGTAATTGTAGTTAAACGTGTTAAGTGTAATTGTAGTTAAACGTGGTAAGTGTAATTGTAGTTAAACATGGTAAGTGTAATTGTAGTTAAACGTGGTAAGTGTAATTGTAGTTAAACGTGGTAAGTGTAATTGTAGTTAAACGTGGTAAGTGTAATTGTAGTTAAACGTAGTAAGTGTAATTGTAGTTAAACGTGGTAAGTGTAATTGTAGTTAAACGTGGTAAAATTTCGATCGGTTTCCGAAAGGTTGAACGACATTACAAATTAAGTTATTAATTTACAGTGGTGTATCTAGAATTTGGATTTTGTGGGGGGGGGGGTCCGACGTCGGGTCGGCTTTATACAAAAGAAAAACAAATTAAGAATAGTCAACATTACTATCTTTAAAGTGGCTGAAAAACGCGTGATAACATCCTGAAATCAGTCTCATTAAAGTAAACGGTAGTAACACAATAAAAATACGCGTTATTGAAACACTGTTAAAAGATGCTTATTGACTGAACCGATTTTCTTATATTTCATTTTCAAAACGTATACCCTAATGCTCTGTAATAAACCTGTTTGTATATTTAAAAAAGAGCTACTACTATATTAGCGTACACACTTAAAAAAATTAAATAATAATAAAACATCTTAAAAATTAAGAGATTAACAAAATTCGTCAACTTTTCGACCCTCTGAGGAGGGGTCCGGGCTCGTTCGTCACCCCCCCCGTAAATACACCCCTGTTAATTTACCGAGACGTATTATAAAAAAAGATGTAAAAGAATTGTTGTAATACAGCACAATAAAGAGAATAGAGTTACAAGTCGCATTGCACTGGCTTTATACGGCGAAGAAATGTTTGGCGTCGGACAGCGACGGAAAAGCCAATGACTGACGAATGCAGGTACTGTATTTGTTTTGTTTTGACGACTGTGTCAAGGCAGCTTCCTGCAACACCGTAATCAACCCATGGTATTAGCAAGGCCGGTAATGACCGTGTGGGTCCTTAATTGCCTTGCTGATATTGTGAACGAAAGGACCGAGTCCAAGGTTATGGTTGTCCACAATTATTATTAAAGTACTTTTACTTCATCCAGGGTTAGACTGAAAGGGCAAAAGTGAAAGAAGAAAAGAAAGAGTGGGAGAAAGGTGGGGCGAGAGAGAGAGAGAGAGAGAGAGAGAGAGAGAGAGAGAGAGAGAGAGAGAGAGAGAGAGAGAGAGAGAGAGAGAGAATAAACATGTAGCATGTGAAAGGATAAAAAAATACACACACACCATCGCAATATTGTATTAGCAATGCATGTCTTCTGTAAATATATCTTACTGTATTGCCTTACGCACGTTCCGCAGAAACAGTCTCCATTTGCAGATATTAATAATACTATACTGTTAATGAATAATCGATTTGCATTACGATTTGAATATTCCAAAGTGTTGTAATGTTTGTTTGATTTATAAAATATACTAGCAGAAGAAAATTAATCATTGTTATAATAATTCGATATGACTATATATAATTCGATATATAACAAAAAATATAATTTTGTGCGACAAACTTCAAGAGTTACTATGAGGAAACAAACGCGCAAACATGCGCGCCATAAGGTTTAATTCATTTAGTAGTAAATTTAATTGAACGGAACTTATCTGGTTTCATTTTTTTTATATTAGTTCTTAAATCAATAGTGACCGTCAATCAATAAATCTTTAACGATGGAAGGTTAGCGAGGATCGGTCAGTAAGTATTGACACAATTTTTATATTATTTGTGTCGACGTTTCGACAGTATTTATTGTTATTATCAAAGCCTGTAGGTGGACAACAGAGAAATAATCAAACATAAACAGATCAATTAACTGTCTGTGTGTGTGTGTGTGGGGGGGGGTGAGGTTATTTTTCATCAGGAAATAGTTACTATTCTTACATACTGTTTTACTTAAATAGATAGACATAATGAAAATATTATTACGAAAGCATTATTAATAAAATATTAAAATTTAATCCACAGATAATACAGTAATCGCTTAACTAAAATTTACTGTGGAATTAAAATTATTTAAAATATGTGGAATTAATTAAAATACAGACATTTATTTACTTTGGAAGTTTAAATGGTTGGAGACGGGCATCAATAAGGATGTAATTATGAAAACATGTTGAAACGATTGTACTTTCACAAGGTGAAACGATTTAATTGCAAAGTATTTATAGCGCTTTGGTCGAGGGAAGTTTACTGGACTGATGCTGCCGATTCCAGATTAATACTTTTTTTGTACACAAATTGCTGATAAAGTAAACCTTTTGTTGACCTAGAACGTGCCCACCAATCAGTTATTCAAAAATTCAAAATTACAGTGCGAAGCTGTAGAATCCGTTTCAATACAAATACCTGGCAAATTTTAAAACGTTTGTCGCGGAGTGAAATCGTAACTGACAGCAAGCTTGAAATTTACAGACTGTTTTCCAGTGGTACATGACAGGATACAAATAGGAAATAGGGTATATTATGCCACCAGTATTAGACAGTGGCGTACGCAGAAATCAATCGGGGGGGGGGGGGGCGCTGAACCTTAGCAGTCCATATATTAGCCTACTCTTCTACAACATATAGTAGGCCTATAAGATAGAGTACATACGCCAGTTAATGGTTACAATTTATTAGTAGACGTATTATTTTCAGTAGGTTTCACATTTTCTTTATTAAAAATGTATTATTCGTGATTGGGGGACTTATCCAAAAATTAAAAAAAAAATTATCCGAAAATTTTGTATAAATGTAAAGTGTTTTTAAAGTAATTTTTTTCATTATTACAGCAGCATTATTCAAGATATGACATTATTAAAATAATCGTTTTATTTATCGACTGATATCTGCAAGAAAGTGCTGAATTTAACTCAAGTATTAAATAATATTTTTATGAAAAAGTTTTATGTACTTATTTAAGTTTCATAAAAATAATATTTAATACTTTAGTAAAAATTCTTAGGGTTTACTGGTAGTAGTGGCCGGGCCGGTGTGGCGCCGTCAAATGAGAGCGAGAGAGAAAGAAAACAGGTAGCTTACTGAACGTTACACTCAGCTTAATACACTGCTAAATGAACTATAAATTATAACTGAAGTAATAATTGTTATTATAAACTACTTACTTTGTTAGCATATATATCCTCGTCCAAATTGGCTGAAATATGCAATTTTGTAATTTTAAACGAGACTAAGTAAACTAAGGAAGTACATATTACATTTTTGCGGTTGGGGGGGCTTGAGCCCCCTGAGCCCCCCTGCGTACGCCACTGGTAGTAGACTATGAGAAGCTAACTCATTAGTCATAATAATACCAAAATAAAAATATATGAGATACTAAATTAAAACATGTTCATTAACAGAAAAGGATAAAGAAACACTAATAACGTTTGAAGGAAAGGTTGTAAGACGTGTTTATGGCCTGGTTAAAGAAGAGAATGAATGGAGAATAAGAAATAATCAGGAGACAGATGAGCTATTGAAGCATGAGGACATTGTAAGATTGGTAAAGCCACTCAACAAATACAGTGGTTAGGTCGCCTAGAGCGGGTGGAAGCTCAGCGTACGCCAAAGAAAATCCTGAGGGCGAAAGTCTATAAAAGCAGAAATAGGGGCCGACTTAGTATAAGATGGTTAGGATAGGATAGGATGTGCTGGAAGATCTAAGAAAAGTCTGAGGGGTTACACTGAGATGCAAATGGATAGGAGACACTGGAGAAGATTGGTGTTGGAAGCCAGGGCTCACGTTGGGCTGTAGTGCTAAAAAAGAAGAAGAAGAAGAAGCAGAAGAAGAAGAAGAAGAAGAAGAAGAAGAAGAAGAAGAAGAAGAAGAAGAAGAAGAAGAAGAAGAAGAAGAAGAAGAAGAAGCAGCAACGTGTGCAAAATCGGTCAACATCTCACCGTGAAAGTAATGTAGTATCAAACTTGAATTCTATTTAAAATTATAAAAAATTATATGACTACTAATATTCTAACATAATCTGTATACGTCGTGTAATGTCTTGTTACACGATCATAAGAATTTCGAAGGGGTATTTACACAAGTGCGCGTAGGCCTAATTATATTTTTACGTTTCGTTCCCAAACTGCTGCCATTCCGGTATCGGCGACATACATGCTGTATTAAACTTATAAAATAATTGTAGAATAAATCCGTAGCAATTAATTAAGTTAGGAAAACGATATTCTATTTTATTTAATAAATTCTGATATCTTTACTAGACTTCCCTGGCAACGTTTGTAGGGATATCAGCTATCTTCCGGCTAATTAGGGACGTCTGGAATCCATGAGTCAGACGGTAAGCAACTTGTAAACCAGACGAGAACGGATATTTTGGTTAAAAAATAACGCCAGACGCGCTTAGTTATCTAATTTGACCCCCTGGAGTGGCCGTCACGCCTTCGTTATTGCTCTTATCACAAGTGTGTCGGTTATCTGTTTACCTCTTCATTTCGTTGTCTTCGGTATATTAAAATTTTCACAGTTCCCTGAACTGTAAACACACGGTTCACTTGTTTATTGTCCAGTAATGCAGCGGGAAAACGTTTTGTACGTAACAGACGTGTGACAAGAGGCCAGCCGTGTTAATCAACACGCCCCCAATAAACTACTGTACAACATAAAAATATATTAAAAATTGTATCCCAGTACAGAACAAAAACGTTCGATCAATAATGGTAGAAAGTTTGAAACAAACTGTTAGTATTTTTTACAGGTAATGATAAAACGTCTGTTAACGCGTTAGAAAAATATGTACAACTTAAAGAATAAATTTACTTTTTTTTTTAAATGTAATACATTCATTTTTTTAATTCATTTAATGAATTAAATCCAACCCGCTATACGATACAGCTTTGAACCTGCTTAGGCGTAATCACTCAGATAATAGTTCAGTGTCCGATCGGCTTCGTCGTGGTGCGCACCATTTAGGAAGCAAGTGAATTACATAGTGGACAATTATGTGTAACATGTGTTTTTAACGTTTAACGACCTCAATAGAGCGATTTTATCTGATGACGGAACAGATGTTCCGAAACGCGTCATTTTAATCGCCGTATCGAAGTCACACGACGGATATAAGGTGATTTATTTATAATAATTTACTGTTCATACGTGATTTGGATACCAAGAACTAATACGCATTTTAAAGTAATACATTCATCCAAAGCAATTGCGATGCTTTTTACATAGCCTGGTCTCGTTTGCCAAAGTTAATTACTGTGGTTTGTTGTACTTTGGAGTTGAAAACCAGATAAACCAGGCAGATATTACGAAGAATTTCTTGGAAACACGTGTGAGAACGGCCTGTTGCAGAGCCGTTTTAATCACGAACTAAAGGGGCACCGCCAACCCATTTTATAAAATCACTGACATATTCGTGTGAGCGGGCGATCCAGAAACGATTGGGCAACCATCCGACAAATGGGATTGAAGATGATCTGGGTGTTGGAAATGTTGGTCGGGTAGCATGACGTAGAGGAGGACAAAGGTCACGTTTACAGCAACAGGAGTTACTTCGGAGCTCCGTTAGTTTAATTTAGGACGTGACAATACTTTAATATTTATTTTACATAATTCAGCTGCAGGAGTCATGGACGTAGCCAGGGAAGAGGTCCGAGAGGTCCAGACACTCTTCGCCAAAAAACTGAAAAAATTCCGAAAGAAATTATAACACTTAGCTTTAAACAGTCAGTATCGTCCATAGAAAGATGGGATTCAGGATAATAACACTTATGTTATGTACACTTTTTAATTTACTTCGTGATAGGCCTATACACTGCCATTAAGCAAACTTTGTTTGCTAGAAGCGTAATTCACAATCATAAGGTCGTTTTAACAATTTCGACACTAAATAACAAAAAAAAAAAGATTCAACATTGCGACATGCTTTATCAGACTTTTGTAGTTGAAACTATGTCGTAGACTATAGGGACTGAGTAAGTTAAATTCAAATTTTAATACTCACGTTTGTTACTTGAATCTGAAAAAAAAATAGAAAACGACTGTAAATGTGTTTTTTTTTTTGTACCGGCCATCTAAGGATCACATGCCAATTTCAATTCATTATTCTTTGTTCTTTTCTTTTTCTCCAATATTCGTTCATATTTTCACTGTGTCTCTTCTTCCTGTCTTCAGTCCACTTTGAACCTGCATTTTTCTCTCTCCCACTCTGGACTCCTTCCATTTTTAACACTTTTGCCCCCGAAAAACGTCTCTTTCAATTGCTTCTTCTGCGTGTATATTATTTTTTTCTAAATCCTTTTGGACTTCTTTAATCCAACGTGATGTTGGTTTCTTCCCCCACAGATATTTGAAGATCTGCTTTGTTAACCTATTGTCGTCCATTCTGTATAAATGTCCAAAAAATAATAGTCTTCTTTTTCTCATCGTTTCTGTTATATTTTCTATATTTTGATATATTTCATTACTTCTTAATTTCCAACCTTCTGAAATTTTTCGTAGGCCTAATATTTTCCTAATAATTCGTCTTTCCAATATTTCTAGTTTGTCTAAATTATAATTCAATGCTAGACATTCACTTGCAGTTTCTTTTATTTTGTTTGTATCTTTCTTTATTTCCAAGGTTCCCTAAAACGCGACTTTAGGGTTCTCGTGTCTGTCTTGCTCTGCAAGGAAACATTCCGGAATGGGTATTCTCGTCTTCGATTCCACGCCTCCAATGCAATCTAGACCACCACCCAAAATAAAATTTGGGCTACACTCCTGGCAGGAATCCCACGTGTTTTATACTCCATACCAATTGATTCGGATTCCCCCCCCCCGCTCCAAATTAATTCGGATTGTCCAAGTTTTACTGTATGAGACATCGATGTCGTCTAAACGATTACCTTCCGATGTCTGCCACTACTTGGGAAAGGTGCAGACACCGAAAAGCATAGTTCAGAACGTCATAATTAAGACCTTTGGCGATAAGTATCAAAACTACAAAGCATCGGGTTCTACTTAAGTTTCCGGTAGGTGGCTGATGAGACGGAATCTGTTGCATAGTTGTAGGAGACGCAATGTTGTAACAGGCGGTTTGTGCTTGACAGTAACTTAGTACCGGTGACTTGGGTAAGCGACATAAATATGTAGAATCATTAATGTATTAGACGCAAGAACTGCCAACTCTACTGCAGCGCAAACTGTCTGTAATTTGGCGCGAAATCGTGAAATAAAAAGTATAAGATGCCGTAGACATAAAATATCGGATATCTATTGGACGGTTCGGATCCCGCTTAGCTTATCCCACATTATACTTAGCGTTAATTGTACAAATAATTTTTTACTTCCATGTTCTATAAGGAAATGGAAATGGTGATGGCGAAAAAACTCGTGTACGAGATAAGGGCTCATTCTGAGTATACTATCTTCAAAACATGAAGAAAATTCATTTTCCGAAAAGTGTCTGTGTGTCTATCTGTGTGTAGATTTTTTTCTATGGCGAACTATAACTGCCGCAAATTAAAACAGAATCAAATAATGTTTTGCATATATACCTGAGTTGTAGAGGACTCAAGGCCTGTTGATTTTGGTGAAGATCGGTTAACGGGAAGGGGTAGTTTACCTGCAACCTTTTATGTTTTAACAAGAGTAAAGTACTTAATTTTGATAAATAAAGTATCCTGTAAAGAAGGTCATAATAATCCACTGTAGAAAGGTAGATGAATTATTTATAAATAAAAAGAGTAGTTGAAGGGGGAGGGGGTAATTTTCTATAAATGAAAATGATAGTTGAAGGGGGAGGGGGATAATTTTTTAAATGTGTACTACATTATCGGCAACAAAGAAGTAGTTTGTTGTTAAAATTCCTCCCGGGCTGTTTGGCCGTGGTCCAATGTTTTCTGCAAAACTAGACGTTTTGGCAGTGCCATCGACTGCCATCATCAGTGTAAATCGAGTGCGCTAACGTGAGGTGGTATACGTTAGTGGGCACAGTACTGTGGTTATGGCTGAAGCAACACTACAGTACAGTAGTTTCTATGGAAATATTGTATTTAGAAAATTATTTTAAATATAAATCTTTGAACATGGAAGTCATGTATAGTTTTCTATGCTGATATTTTTAACTGTAACACTACAGCTGACTTGGGAAGATGGGCGTCACACTACAGTTGCTGGACGCGATGCCTAAACCAGTTTAATACGTAACTATAAAAGTTTTACATCATAATTTTCCCGGAGTGGGGGGGGGGGGGGAGTTATCGCTCTACTGGTGACACTGGACGGATCTGAAGAGACAACCGCAGGACCCAGGGGCAAAGACGAAGGGGCTGCAACAATCTTGTCGCCTAAGCGTTTGCTTATAGCATTTTGTGGCAAATTCAATAAAAAAACTTTACGCCTTTACATGTTTTATCATCTGTTTCAAATCCTCATTGTGTAAATCCCATAAATGTCGTTCGGACCATATTAGAAATATTATGTTACACTAGAAGGCAGTGGCGTGGCGTATCTAGTATTGGGGGGGGGGGTCCGGGGTCGGATCGGCTTCGTATAAAAGAAAAAACAAGTTAAGATTAATCAACAAGTGGCTGTAATCAGTCACATTAAAGTAAACGGTAGTAACACAATAAAAATACGCGTTATTGAAACGTCGTTTACAAGATACTTATTTACAGCATTGATTTTACTATATTTCATATTTCAAACGTATACGCTTGTGCTGTGTAATAAACCTGTTCGTATATTTAAAAAAATGAGTTAATACTATATTAGCGTACACAGATGAAAAAATGATAAAAGGTCCTAAAAATTAAGACTTTTTAATTATGTAAACTTTCTAATTTACTTCGTGATAAGCCTACAAACTGCCATTAAGCAAACTCTGTTTTCAAGAAGCATAATTCGTAATCATAAGGTCGTTTTAACTTTTTCAACATTAAATAACAAAAAAAAAAAATGATTCAACATTGCGACATGCTTTATCAGACTTTTGTAGTAGAAACTATGTCGTAGACTATAGGGACTGAGTAAGTTAAATTCAAATTTTAATACTCACGTTTGTTACTTGAATCTGAAAAAAAAATAGAAAACGACTGTAAATGTTTAACAAAATTCGTCAACTTTTTCGGCCCTTTGGGGGGAGGGCCGGTCCCGTTCGTCCCCCCCCCTGCAAATACGCCCCTGAGTAGAAGTCTAGAAGTCTAACCTGGCCTAATTAACTCGTATTAAACAACATTTCTCCAATATGCAGCATGTGGTAGCGAATTAATATGCAGTCCAATATACAACAAACGTTCTACTCTGACATATCCAACTTTTTTTTAGAAATAAACCTTCAGCAGTATGAACAAAATGATTACCGAAAGTTAGAGTTGTCCCGAAATTCTCTCTGGGATTTACGTAGGTTTCCAAAGAGTGCGCTGAAAAACAAAAACTTTGATACGGAGGCGGAGTGGCAAACGGTTCAGACCGTTTACCACTCCGACATATTTAGATTGTGTTACGCGGTATAAGGCCGAGGACAGTGGATATTCGAATCGACTGCAATCGGTTGCAACGGATGTCACCTGTCTGACGTGAACGAGATATTTATAGAAACGGCGGCGATGGTTTCAGACCGAGGGAGTGCGCTCGCGCGCGCGCGAAACCAACAAAACAAGTTGTCAGTGCGAAACTGTTATAGGTCAAGTAACCGAAGACTCCAGCCTGCGAGATGGAATTCAGTCGTACGCTATTTCCCGCAGGCCGTTAAGTAATTCGTGTGACGGCGATTTGTACGCGTCATTACTTCTTAATTTCCAACCTTCTGAAGTTTTTCGTGGGCCTAATATTTTCTTAATAATTCGTCTTTCCAATATTTCTAGTTTGTCTAAATTATAATTCAGTGCTAGACATTCACTTGCATATAGGCATTATGGCTTCACTAATGTACTGTAATGCCTTATTTTCGCATTTTTAGATATGCACATTTCATTGTAAATGAAGTTATATCATAATATGCTCTTTCCATCTTATGAATCCTTTCTTCTATATCAGATTTTTCTAAACCATTCTCTTGAATTATTTTTCCCAGATACTTAAATTTTCGAACCCTCTCTATTCGACCAATATCTGTTACCAGGAGTTTTGGTGCATTTTTAATGTTCGTGAGAAATTTGTTTTTTCTGCAGAAATTCTTAAGCCTGTTCTACTGGCTATGTCCTCTAAAAAATTAACTTGTGTTACTGCAGATGTCAGACGTTCAGAAAGTATAGCAAAGTCATCTGCGAATGCCAAATAGTTTACTTCAGTATGTTTGTTCCTTCTTCCCAACATGATTGGTGACATTTGGGTCCCAAATTGTATTTTATAAATTGAGTTATTATTTTGTGGGTCCCAAATTGTATTTTATTAATTGAGTTATTATTTTGTTTATAGTATTCGTAACCACCCGCATCATTCAATGCGAACGACATCAATTTTAATAGGAATATTTGTTCTTCAGAGTTCTGAGGCTTCTGTAATCGTAACAAAAAAAAAAAAAAATGTTAACGAATAATGCCTACCCAAGTAGAAATAAAAGCGCTCCTGTGTGTTTCAAAAGATTACGTGGTAATGGGTTGCGAAAGTTTTATATTTCTCTTAAAGCTGATTTATGAGGTGGAAACAATAACTTTATACGATTGATTTTTATTGAATATTAAAACAGGATACCTAGCGCGTTTCTTTCATAAGCGTTATTGAAAAGTTTCTGTTATATTTTTATTTATTTTCTCGTTTATTCTTTATGGCGACGTTTGATGAAGTCTCCATGTAGCAAGGTCAGATTATCTTATCGAACACGGGCCTTCTTTACTTAAGTCACATTCAGAACTTCTTCCGTTTTCGAACGAAGTTTTATCTTGTTTAGATTGTTGAAAGGAAGCCCAACGTTTGAAAGCTTAAATTGTATCACACGTGCAATAAAGAATACTATTCGGACATTTTACGTCATTTGTATGAAGCTGTTCGTAAAAATCGGTCAGATTTACGGAAGAATAATTTATGCAAATTGCAGCTCGATAATGCGCCTGGACGCACGTCATTGCTTGTTAAGAATTTCGCCAGGCCAGGCAAAAGAAAACGTCATAACGATGACACGCCAACTGCCGTATAGGCCTACACCAGATGTGTCCAAACGCGACCTTTCCTCCTCCCAATAGTGACTGATAATTTCCACGAAAGGACAACGTTTCGCGACCGCTGAAAACGTAAAACGAAAATCGCTAAGCAAGCTCAAGGCTGTACCAAAACGTTCATGCTTGCTATATTTTGAATATTCAAAACGGCTGCCTTAATCGTGTTACATTCGACTGAGACTACTTTGAAGAGGGTATAAGTGTCGATGAAAGATGTCGTAATTTTTAAAATAAACAAGAACTGCATGAACGTTTTGATCAAACCTCGTATAATTAGATTACCAAGTCCAAGATACAATTCAAATCTACCGTCATAAGAAGATGGTTAATTATTATGTTTACACTCCAAGATTAAATTTTATTTTAATTTCTGCTTTTTTTCTCCTTTTTTAAGGGGCTACCTTACACCCAAAAAATACTTTTTTGGCCATTTTCTTCATTCATTATTATTTTTCTCCATTCATTCTGGCCATGGTTTTTTATTCATTATTATAGCCTGAAATGTTCTGAACAAAACAATATATAAGATGTCCATGTTAAAAGATTGTAACCTTACTAAAAAAATAATAAAGTGACTCGTGCACAGAAAAATTGTCAATTCTCTGGGCTTATGGCGCGCTGTCTCACGAGTTTTAACATTCATCAAGCCTGCTCCGTTTTTATATACACTTCTTTAAGTATACATTTGTTTTTACCATTACCATTACCTTTCTAAAACAGTTTAAAATCAAATGCAACCAATTTTTAAAGGTCTTTCTTATGAAACCATTTTGAGTAAATGCTGCTTGGGAAATACCCAGAATCCAAAAAAATCATTCAATGCGGTAATTTGGAAAAGACTGCCAAAAACTATTTTTGTCGGCATAACAACACTAAAAGAAAGGGTATATGATTCAGTAATATCATTTAATAAAGGTACAGTGGGAAAACTGGATGTCCTTAGTGTTTTGGGATTAAAATATAGTGAAAATTGTAAAGTGCGATTACGGAAAATCGACAGAATGCGGGTGTAAAAATCTGACAAAAATTCAATGTAGATGAAAAAGAAGAGGAAAGAAACGAGACATGAAAAAAGGAAGAAAGAAGAAAAGGAAAAACACAAAGATTATGGAGATGGGCTGTTCTGAAGTGTTAGTTGCCCACTATTTTATCAGAAAGCATTAAGAATCTCTTCTTTAACTTTAACGAGTTTCCTGAAAAATTGTGTTTTTATTTCATGTACCTTTTTCTCGGAAACATTAAAAGGTAGAGACTTGAAAATTTTACTGCAGCTAAATTTCATAAGATTACGTATGGGGGGCCAGAATTATGATGAAACATATTCTACAAAAAAATACAATAAAAAATTGTAAACTCTTAAAAAAAGCAAATTTTTTGGGCTCCTTTTTAAAAAATCAAAACTTGTTTTTGAAATAACTCCACAGTATAATTCTGCTTCCGTATACACAAACAGGTCTTAAAAGTAACCTAAAAAAATGTCAGCTCCATATCTTTTATAGTTTCTGAGAAAAGGGTACATAAAACGCAACAAAAACATGGGGGAGATAGGGTGTAAGTCCCCCCTGGCGCGCGCTCGTATATGTAGAGAACTTGTGGCAGCAGCAGCAGCAGTAGCAGTAGTGGTGACAACTGGTCTAATAATAATTCTGAAGTTGTAACGCTAGCAAGACTGCGTAAAGCAATACTATCCAAATTTCAGTTTTGAGTCAGTACAAAAATAAGAGATAGCTAGTTTGCTAGTGGGAGACGCTAAGATAGAGAGGAGACGGACAAAGGGGAAGCTAGATGTAATGTCTGCGTCCAGTTACGTTATATCAATGTCTCCAGATAACAACAATAACAGATTAATTTTATTCTCGAACCAATGAAGATACGTATTTATTTACTTTTAATTTATCATAATTTTGTCGTAATTGCGAATTAGGCAACATAACAATTTACATGTTACTTAATAACAGATAACCGATTTTTAAATGGTAAATAACTGAACAAACGAATGCCATATAATTCAATCTCAGTATGCCCAAGGACAGATAACGTTATTTTTACAAAAATTTATACCGATTCGTGTACGTAGAAACGACAGACCCGATCTTCGGTCTACGCGTTACGATTTATCATTTCGGTTATCGCGTTTTTTATACAAATTTACAATCAACTCACGGGTTACATGTAGAGCAATAATTGTTACTACGCTGAAGACGTCATGAAAAATCATCCGTCCGTGTTAATATATGGACCGTTGAGTTGCTCTTAATTTGGTTGGTCTGAAGAATACGGAAGATAGGATGGCCATTGCCTCTTCAGTCTTCTTGTTACGTTTGTGCAAATATTGCACCACGTCTGGTTTCATTCCCCAGTTACGCTGCTGTACGCGTATCTGAAACCTATGTATTTCTTCGCAAACAAATAGAGTATGTAGATCATTGCTGAGTGTAAATTTGGAGTAACTACAACTGCGCTGATTGTTTATCGCGTGCTTTGCGATCAGAAACTTTGGTTACGGTTTTTTATTCCTTAAAAGACCATAAGGGCAGTTGATAAAGTTGTTGGAAAAGATTTTATTTTCTAGCGATTTTGTTTTCTGACTCAGTAGTCAGTACATTTCTCGTAGCTTTATGTTTGACTTGCTTTTGCCTATGTGTTAATTTTTGGTTTAAGTATAAACTTAAGTGCAGTAAAGCCCTGTTATAACACTCGTCAATGGACCGCATGAAAACCTCCCATTAAGCGCGACCGCGTATTAAACGAGAGGTGACACTTTCACCGACAGACTCTGTTTCTCCGGAAATTTTAAGATTAGTGATTCCATGTTTTCGATTAAACCTGTCCAACAGACCGCTGGAGGCAGAAAATCATTGTTTGATTTACGTGTTCTTTCACGCGCCTTTTCTTGGTTGACAAGCCCACTTATAGGTATAGTTGAGGTTCGAGCCTGATGAAGTCAGTCAACCGAAACGTTCTCCATGTCCTCGTGTTTCCTGCAATTTATTTTCCTTCGCTTATATCCACGTGACGTCGCAGTTGTTCTAGTCGAGTCGCGGTTCTTTATTACTGTGCTTTAATGTCGACGACTGGCTCCCTAATAAATCAGCATGTTGTTTCTGGCTAAGAGTAGTGTTTTCGTACATACATACATACATCCTCGGCGCTACAGCCCAGTCCGGGCCATGGCCTCCAAAAGAAATCGTCCCCACTGTAGTTTTCGTAGGATTTCCAATTTAGCCGGTACAGAAAGTGCTTTTCGTTCAACACTCACTGTAGTCACACTCACAAGCACATCAACACAGCAAATCACAACCATATTACATCGAGCACAACTGAATACTGACCGGCAAAAAAAAAAAAAAAAACAGGCATCAGCGCGTCCAGTAGTGAGAGACAACGGATGTTCACAAGACGACTGTTTAACAAAAATTGTTACGGTAGCATGTCATCGAAGTCGCTGCCGACCTGTCGGCAGACATTGCAGACGGATTCATATATCGATTTTTTTACGTCTGGTAGAGTATATCTGGTGTTTATGTACCCTGTATTGCTGTTATAGTGGTCAATCGGCTTTCATAAGTTATAAGTTCTAGTTATACCGCGTAAACATAAATATAAAGTGCGAGAAAGTGAATATTCCCACAGTCTTAGGTCCTCTCCTGTTTTCATTCTACGTCAACGAGGTACCCAGAGAATATGGGAGTCCAGGTCGCCCTGTTTGCCGGTTTATACCTCCGATCGGAACGCTGGCAGGGCGAGCATACGACTCGATGCGTATACGACCTGGACGGATAACTGGAAAGTTTCCGTCAACGAGACCAACACCTCCGCGGTGCTATTCTCCAAGCGCCGGAAGGAACCGCGAGGACGAGCGAGACTCGGTAGGACGTATTTGCTCTCGTCGAGAGAAGTTAAATGCCTCGTTGTCCACCTTGATCGTCGGCTCGCCTGGCGTGCCCAGACAGTCGCAACCAGAGCGTCATGGGCTCGTCGGGGCTCTCTGTTTCCGTTACTTGCCGACAAGGCTATGAACTGCAAGCTAGGTAAGTTGATCATCAACGCGTATATCTGTTACCGATCATCACATAGGCCTACGCCGTTCCCGTCTGGGGTTACCTTGCCGGGGCTAACGGCCAAAGCCCTCTATCGGTTCCTTTCTCGTGTTTTGAGAAGTGGGCTCGGTGTCCGCTCCTAGGATGACACCATGCTGTATCTTGCGCGTAGATTTTACGTTCGAGCGGCAAGGGCCCAGACAAACCCACTCACAGCCGGCCTTGGCAGGTACCGTCCACGACCAGGTGATCCTTGGAAACGGCCTCGGCAAATACTGTACTAGATAGATAGGCCCAGTACGAGCATGCCGTTGTAACTGCCCCTAAATATCAAATATATTCCGTTTTGGACCGGACCTCAATGCAGGAACTCCTATCGGTAGCTCGGTACTTGATACACAAGGGGGCGTCTCCGACGTGCATCCGTTCTGACGGTGTATATTCTCGTATATTCTCACAATCTCAGAACGTACTGTATTTGATTGAAAATCTGCTTTGAACAAGTTTTACTTTGTAATGAAAAACGGCGAGTTGAGCGCAATAAACGGGGGTTTTATAGTGTCCCTGTAGATACGACGTGCCCAGGGATAAAACAAAAGGCGCGTCTAGCCCCCTTTGCATCCGATTTGACTCCGATTTCTGTCGTGCGTCAAAAATATCGGAAGTGGGTGTGAACAAACTCCTTCAGCGTTGACGAAAACTACTGAAAATGGATCCGTGCGTGTTGTATTTTGGAGATAAAAAGAAAAAGAAGACGGGATGTCCATCCTATTAACTATGCACTATATGTAGACAGTGCTTAAATCCGTTGTTCCTTCATCAGATTTCTGTTTTTATAATCTTCGTCTATTTTGGATTTCGTCAACGAGTCTTTCTGTATTAATGACTTCCATATTAAAAAAAAAAAAACGAATCAAGAAAATCGCACCACGACGCGAATATCACCGACACAACTGCCTCGCCTACGCTAGGCAGGAAGGTTGGTTGGTAGGGCTTATGTCTGAAAGCCATACGATACAAAACTCGCGCGAGCGCATAAACGGAACCATTACGGCCCATGTATATTTATTATCTACACAACTCGTCCGATATTTTATCTGATATGTTTCCTAGGACACGACACTGTGTTTTTGAGTTGGGAGCGACAAATTTATCGTACGACAGTGCATAAAACGGCCCGTTTGTTTCTGTTGTTCTATATGTCGTACGATTTTTTTATCGTAGGTTAAGTACATATAAATCGGATGCATAAAAGGGTCCTAAGGGACAGAGTAATTAGCGGGCGCATTTAAACGCGGTTTACTGTACTTCATATTTCTTTTATGAATTTGTTAACTGCTATAATTTTTTATTGTTCGACTAAGCTTTTCGTCATTACTGACATCTTCAGGTCTTAACGTAGCATGTAGCATGTAGCACTGTAGTAGCGGGGCGTCTTTGCACCCGGTGCATGACTGCAGCATCTGGGACGAGCCCAATGGCTGCCTGTGGATAGACATAGTTCTGGTTCATTCGACAGGTAACCTAGAATAAAATAGGAATGGACAACCGCCAACCAGTTAACTGAGAAGGCGGGGGAGAAAGGTTTTCAATTTTTATTTATTTTAAATATTACAGCAATCAGTGGGCACTGCCGCAAGGACGGGTTCAGGCGACAGATGTCGCGCGTTCCCAGTCCTGCGTGCAGACGCCGTGAGGCGTCGGTCGCTCCCCGCGAGGCAGAGAGCCTCCGTGCCAGTGATAGCGCGTAGCAGCGGCATTCAGCGCGGTCGGCATACTAGGAAGGGAGGAAGGAAACAGCTTGGCAGGTAAATTCTGGGGCATGGGCAGATGGTGAGTATACAAAGTGAGGTTTAAGCAGTTTACTTAAACTTATGGCGGGTCATCGAGAATCGCCCGAGGGCGTTTGACCCGGACAGGGGGAGGTGGTTGCGTGGTGCTGATGGTTCTGAGGTAAGGGAAGGAAGAGGTCTCAGCTGCGGCAAATAGAGTCGCAGCTAATGACCAGACAAAGGCTGAGAGAGCAGGAACTCGTAGACCTCCTCGAATTACACTGTTTCTAACAAACCAAGGAGATCCCGACAAGGAACGGAGGGTTCTGGATTGGAAACTTTCCAGCCTACGCCTGTTGGTGGCGGAGGCAAGTGACCACCATACAGGTGCCGCATAGGTCAATACAGACCGGAGAAACAACAGATAGAGGGTAACTTTCGTGCGCAGCGCCAGGGGGCTGCGGCACGCGAGGTATGGGTAAAGTTTGGCTCGGACGCCGCGAGCCTTGGCAAGGGTGTCCGTCACGTGGGCGTTGAAGCATAGGCGACGATCTAGCCGAACGCCTAGATACTTCACCGACTCTTTGTAGGCGATAGGCCTCCCTTCAAGGGAGAGGGGCTGGCATCGGGAGATGGACTTACGAGTGAAACAGATCGCCTCGGATTTCTCCGTGTTGATCGTCACCCGCCATTTCCGTAGCCAGTCCGGAAGCTGGTCCAACTGACGCTGCAACTGTGTACTCGCAAAACGCGGGGACACAGAGCTGTAATGATACATTGCATCGTCAGCGAACAAAGACAACGTGACTCCGGGCAAAACAGGCAGGTCGTTCGTGTACACGAGGTACAGAACGGGGCCGAGGACAGATCCCTGGGGTACGCCAGCGGCGACAGGACGAACTGCAGAGCAGGTTCCGTCGACGCTAACCCTGAAGGTTCGGTCGCTGAGATACGACCGGAGGAAAAACACTATGGACGATGGTAAGGGGGAGTTAGCAAGTTTGAAGAGAAGACCTTCGTGCCAGACTTTGTCGAAGGCCTTGCTCACGTCCAGCAGTGCGGCGGCCGTAGCCGCTCGCCTGTTGGTGGCGTCAGAGAGTTGCGTTACCACGCGGACTAGTTGAAGCGTGGTCGAGTGCTCTCTGCGAAACCCGAACTGTTCGTTGCGGATGAAATTATCCAACAACGGCGAGATGCGGGCCAGCAGGAGCCGCTCGAACACCTTCGAGATAACTGGCAAGAGAGATATTGGCCGATAGCTTTCAGGAAGCATGCGCGGCTTGCGGGGTTTAGGAACCATAACGATGTTGGCATTTTTCCACAGGCGGGGAAAGTACTGTAGCCGGAGACAAGAGTTGAACAGCTCAAGAACGAGGTCAGCGCCTGAGGCCGGGAGATATTGTAAGGCAGCGGCCCCGATCCGGTCAGGACCGGGGGCGCGACGGCGGTTTAGTCGACAGACAGACGAAACGAGTTCGTCTCTGTCGAACGGGAGGTCTGGGCCAGCGGGAGGGCGAGAAAAATAACCAGATAGGAAGTCCCGGACTTCTGCCGAGTGGGCAGGGTCCGAAACGCCTCGATGAACGGTAAATTGCGACTCCATGCAGTCGGCGAAGACCTCAGCCTTGCCTTCTGATGAAGACACAACCCCGTTCGGGGTTTCCAGCGGGTTGCGAGTTCTCTTCTCGCGGGTCAGTCTACTCACCGCTCTCCAGACGGAGGCGTGGTCGACTTCAAGAGACTCAAGGTATGAGTCCCATCGATCAGAGTTTACGTCCCGCAGTAGCTGCTGAACGTAAAGGGACTGTTGTTGAAATCGTCGCTTGACGACTGGGTCTCGGGTTCTTTGCCATCTGCGGCGGAGCTGGCGCCGTAGCCAGATGGCGTGGAGTACTTCCGCAGGTAAGGCCGATTTACGATGATTCACCTCGAGTGCGTAGGTGTGTCGATCCATGACACCTTGGACCAATTCCTGAAGATTTGTGGCGCGGAGATCCAGATCGTCACGAGTGACGATTGGGTCCGCCGGGAGAGATGGTAACCTTCGAGAGAGCTCATCATGATAGGATCGCCAGTTGACTCTCTTAACAATCTGAGCGGGAAGTCGGGGTGACGCCGACAGCTCTCGAACAGTTATAACAATGGGATTGTGATCGGACGAAAGGTCCGACACAGACGAGACCTCGATGGTGCGGGCAGGTCTTAACTGTACGTTCTAGGCTTTTATACTTTAGGCCCCTCCCCTTATGTCATCGCCCCTCCTATTGGTTCTAGCTGCTACCGCTCTTCACGGGAACTTTGTCTACCTTTTTCCGTTAGGCATTTTTCTAACGTCCGTCAAATTGTTTTAAGAATCTCCCGTTAATTTCTTCATTCTTGACTTCTAATTTTTTTGTAACCTTTTACATTTCGTCATTTTTTAGTGTGTTATTCTTACTGTACTTCAGTTTGAACGGACTTTCCAATAGGCCTACCACTGATGGTAATCTTTTGGCGAATTATATACGTTTCGCGGTGAAAACAAATTAATACAGATTTTGTTTTGTTTGTTTTTATTCTTCATTATTTTATTCGTCATCTACACGAAGAGTCACGTGATCGTTATGTTCTATTTGTTTCCAAAGAAATACATATGTTTTCGACACGTATCTTTAAAGTACGTATACTGGGACACGAAATCAGACTCATACACAGCTACAGATTTACAGAGGAAAAGTGAGGAAAAATTAGTCACTTCAGTCGCCAGAAACTTGTCAAGGTCTGCGACAGGCTGTATAAGGAAGACTGTATTCAATAAAACCGGCAGAGGATCACGATAGGCGTAGCCCGGTCCCAATGAAATTAATCTTACACGTTACATATAACGAAGGTGGTAGCGTACGAAGCCATAGTACAAATATTTGAATTTAATAAATAAACACCTGGTATAGTCCTGCAGGTACTTTTTATTTCTAACATTTGTTTTCAGAAGTTCAGACGTTAGATTTGAACTGAATTGTTGTAACTGCCGTATCTGGTGAAAGAGTTATCAGAAAAATAAAAAAAAATCTGTAGAAAAGTACCTAGTGCTTATTTATTAAATTAAAATACTAATAAAATATTCTAACCAGCGACCATCCGATCACTGCAACCTTAGTACAAAATATCATGAAAATATTATGCCGGGTGTAGCCGAAGTTCAGATAATTTATAAGAAGATTGAAAGGACAATTCTAGCAAAATAAAAATGAGTATTAAAGAAGGTACTTAAAAACTACCAAGGAGAGCAAAATAAAAAGGGAACTATTAAAAATAGTATAATAGGGCTAAACATTGGTAAAATAGGAAAACAGGAGATTATTACGATACGTCCAAGCTGGCGGAGCAGAAAGTAAGTGAACGAATCGAGTGACATGGAGCCCAGCAAGAAGAACGAATATGAGACGAGAAGATAACGGAATGACGAGGTTGGTGATGCGTTTCAGAGAATGCTGATGTATTGCATAAAGACGGCGAGAAGAATACCATTTGTTAAAGTAAAATAACTTCTACCGATTTCGATAGGAGCAATCTTTCGATTGATTTATAATTATATACATTCGTTAAATTTTAAAGTTTTATCAAATGAAGCAGATGTTGTAGAGGTCTTGTAGTAGCTTGCAGCCGGTCTGTTGAAGTCAGACGAAAATATTTCTATACTGTATGTCCCGAATGGTAAAAAGATAGTTTCAGTCTCAGTTTTGTGCCAACCAAGTACAGAAATTTAACTAAAGGTCCAATGTGGATAAATTTCTTCTTCTTCTTCTTCTTCTTCTTCTTCTTCTTCTTCTTCTTCTTCTCCTCCTCCTCCTCCTCCTCCTCCTCCTCCTCCTCCTCCTCCTCCTCCTCCTCCTCCTCCTCCTCCTCCTCCTCCTCCTCCTTCTTCTTCTTCTTCTTCTTCCTTTTCTTCTTCTAAAACCAGCATGGGTTTTAGCCTCTTCAACTACTTTTCTCCATTCAGCCCTCTCATTACACAGTTTTCTCCATCTGCCTATCCCCATATTCCTCTGATGCCCCCCAGCACCCTCGATTCAATCTCTTTCTTGGCCTTCCCATGATTTTCTTGCCACGGGTCTCCATTCTAGAATTTTTCTGGGAATTCTGTGTTGTTCCATCCTCTTTGTGTCACAATCAGGTTATCATTCTACTCTTTATAAACCTTACTATATCAGTTCCGTGTATTAGATTATTCTTTTCATGATGCCTGCGTATTTCTATAAACCGTCGTTATTTTTCACTGGTCCAAAAAAGTTTCATAGTATTTTTCGTTCGAATATTCTTAGATACTGTTCGCCTTTCTGCGTCAATACCAGAGGTTAGATTTGCTGTAACTGCCGTTGCATATGTCTAATTATGCTTTTAAACGTTTTTTATTTTAATGGTTTGTTCAATGCTTTCGACTTCAGTAGGCGTAGTAACATCGATTACCGCTGATTCTCGCCTGGATATCATTGCTTGTAGTGTTTGTGTAGTTTATTTGTGGGCCTACGTAGGAAAATTCACTTGCGTGTCCCAATTTATGATTTTTCCATTGTAGAGGTTGTCTGTTACATGTTATTCTTGTTATTTCTATGCATTTGGTTCATTTATTTTCAGTCCTCTTTCCATTGCCTGGCTATCTATATAAATTACAGCTCCTTTCAAAGAGTTTTTGTTTCTACTTATAATAATGGCTACATCATCAGCGTAAGCAAGAATTTCTGTGGTTTTTTTATTCCTATGTGTCCTCTAACTTCCATCTTGTTGATTACTGCTTCTCAGTGGTATAGTGTTAAAATTAGCTGTGCCGGAGCTCTTAGCAGAGGCGTATGCAGAAGATAATTGGGGGGGCTAATTGTACCGGGGGTATAGAATACCTCCCCGTTAAGCGGGGGGGGCGGGGTCCCTCCCTTGGAATTTTTTGAAAATCAGGAACAAAATGGTGAATTTTGAGGCTCTCTGAGTACAGTTTTTACTGCTACATGTTAAAAGGTTTTCAATGTTATTTTGAGGAAAAATTCAAATTTTTGTGGGTACACGGTACACCCCCAGTACCTTTTATAGTAATAATTGAAACTATCAGATTAATTATTCGTAATAGTGAACCATTTTTAAATAACATATTAATATTAATACAAATTTACATTTCAGTTTCGGGGATGGGGTGGTGGGTGTCAAAATTAAAAATTTTCAGGTATAAATGAACGGACATTTTATTTATTTAAATTAGGCTAACATAAATTGGTATGAACAAATAATAATTGTTTATTTTAGCCTATTTAGTGTTTTTAATACCAAGTTATAAACATCATACAAGGTTATAGAAAAAATAATTTCTTTGAGATACAGAAACATGAAAATTGTGTGACGACATCTAAAGTAGGCTCCAAAATGCATCACCCTTAACCTTAGTTTCTTCTTTGTTTGGATTTTCTGCTACTCTCGTTTTTGTGTCAGCTGCTGATCGATGGCTCCTCAACCATGTGATGACGTATGGCTCAGGCTCCCATTTTTGCAGAGGTGGACCTTGGAGTTTTATAAACAATAGAGCTGAGACATGGCTTACTGTCAGTGTGTTTCTTGATGGTGTGATTATGTTGTTCATGCTGCTGAAACCTCTTTCACAGTCAGCTGAACTGCAGGGTATTATTTTAGTGTAGTTTAGTAGTTCTTGCAGTCCATCAGGCACCCGTCTGCTGTTGTCCAAGTAATCCCTGTAGGCAATCACAGTTTTGCTGATGTTCAGCTTAAATCTTTTGCAAAGCCGCTCCACTTGAGTTTGGCCAAACAAAGAAGGAATCTCAGTTGGCCAGTACTCGGGTTCCAATGCTTTAAAGTCATCTAAACGCTCCTCGTACTCGTACTCGACTTCTTCCTTTTCTAAGCTAGTCGCAAACATTCTGTGTTTTAAGTTATTGATTACACTAGAAATCAATTGCTGGCCATTGAATGATACGATTTTTGGATTATCATTTAACTTAACAGAAGCAAAACTACCTTCTTTCATGGCGACTTGTGCTTCCAGTACTCTTGTCCCTGGCTTTTCCTTTAAAGATTCCAGATACCTGACTGATCTATGTATCAGTTTGTCTGCAAATACAACAGACGTGCTTCTGTTTTCCAGACTTTCAGACAACAAAACCAATTCAGCGAGAACATCGAACATAAAGGCTAAGTTTAGTAAAAAATTATGAGAAGTCAGCCTCTTCAACAAACCATTATACTTGCTTTTTTCAACTGGTGTTCTATCAGGGTCATTCATTGCTTTGGAAAAGTGGTTGGCTAAGGCTTGGTAACCAAACCATACAGCTGAAACAGTACGGAAACTACTAGCTCCCCATCTCGTGCTTAAAATTCTGCCTATCTTATTCATTTGAGTATCAAGCTCTTGTGCACATTCTTTCAACTCTCGCTTATTTTTTGGAGATGTACTGTACAAAGTGTAAAGCTTGTCCATGAATACATGAAAATGGTTTACTCCGGCTACTTCACTTACAGCGTCCGCAATGGCTAATTCCAGTCTGTGATTCATACAGTGCCATATGATAATATTAGGGTACAAAGATAAAAACCTTTTTGCCACACCAGAGTGCTTTCCTAGCATGACACTAGTCCCGTCACTTGTAAAAGAAATCAAGTTTTGTTTTAAATACTCATTGTCAAAGCCATATTTGTCCAGTCACTTTAGTGCACTGCTAAAAACAGAGTCGGCTTTTTGGTCAGCAAGCTCAACTAGGTCTAAAAATAAAGTGCTTGGGGGCTGTTCTTTACTCATCTCACATTTTAAGTAAACAATTAGCACCGACTTACAACTGATGCTGGTAGCTTCATCAATGATAAGTGAAATTTTCCCAGAAATTTCCTTAACCTTGTTTAAAATTCGCAATTTGAAATATGATCTATAATTTCTACTGCACTGTACCTTGAGTGAAGGCCTACGCCGATGTCTACTCCATTTAATTTTTGCAATTCAAGTAAACCAAAATGATCGTTATATGGCCGGTCGTTCTTAGCAATAAAATATGCTGACCTAAAAATAGCATTTGTTGACTCATGGTGTGCTGCATTTATAGAATCAATCACTTGATTCATAGGAGTTTTGTTTGAAGTGTCAACAATTGTTTGAGCAGTTTTGTGTGCCTTTGACTGCTTGTGTTCAACAATTTTTTTCCTTAGTGATTTAAGTTGGTTTGTTCTGTTTGAACCATAACAGCTAACTTCATAAGAGCGCCACTCATGAGACAAAGAAACATGTTCTTTTTAAAGGCCCCCAGATTATTTACCTCAAAACATATTCTACATCCTAATTTACCTTCTTTGGAGTCAATTCAAGGAAAAGCCGCCTTCTTTCTATCCCACATGTCTTCCGTCCAAATGGCGGGCCACTAAGTTTGACTTTGTTTGTCCTTAGAGGTTCTGGGTTCATCTGTTTTACCATTTTTGAAGGTCTCATTAATATGTACACTATGATGATCGGCGAGTTTATTAGGGGCACACAAAAATGAAGTTATAGTTGTTTGTTTAGGTTTAGCCTCCATGACTTCACAAAACAAAAGTACAGTACATAGTATTAATGACTTAAATTCTTCACAAAGATAATAGTTATTAGTTTATTACCGTTATAACTTATAAGGGCGTAATCACGACGTTTCTGGAGCAAAGGAGGACGTTACACTCGCTAAAACTATGAGAAACAGTTATTCCCTTATTCTGGCGCTCAAATAGCACTTTCAACGTACCAAAACCACGATCAAAAGAGCAGGTTGAGGTTATACACGCACCAGACCGTCCCGATCAGATTCACTACACACAGCAAAGCGAACGTGTGACTGAGTGTAGACTGCAGACGACAGCCGATTGTATAGTTGCGTACGGGCGTGCCTCGACTCGGAACAGGAGGCCGCGAATAACAGGTATTTCAACATTTCAGTTACTGTTATATCCGTTCCACAAAAATATCGCT
This sequence comes from Magicicada septendecula, assembly GCA_034769895.1. Classification (NCBI taxonomy): domain Eukaryota; kingdom Metazoa; phylum Arthropoda; class Insecta; order Hemiptera; family Cicadidae; genus Magicicada; species Magicicada septendecula. Next base: position 308,987,025 of record CM068376.1, read on the forward strand.
CCAAAATACCTGTTACCAGTGGTGTAGTGCTAAATTAGCTGTGCCGGAGCGCCGCTCCGCCCCGCTCTGGCTCCACTACACCACTGTTCTGAAGCTAAGTCGAAGAGTAAAGAGGACTTCTTGTCTAACGCCTGTGGTGATGGGAACTGTCTGTCAACTCCTATTGTTTCTCTGGAACCAGCCATGGTTACTTCCACGATTTGTATCAATTTCTTTGGGATACCAAGTGATAAAAGATTTTCTTTCCTCTGTTAATAATATCAAAGGATTTTCTGAAGTATATATATAGGTTATATAGATATAATGTTGTATTCATGCTCCTTTCCTGTATTTGTCTTATGGTGAATATTTGATCAGTTGTGAAGCGGCTCGGTCGGAATCCACATGGGTATTCTGCTAATATTTCTTCCGTAATTCTACTAATCTATTGTACATTACACCTGATAGAACTTTATAAGTAAAGTTGAGTAACGTTATGGACCTTTAGTTGGAGCATTATAATGTGTCTCCCTTCTTGTATATAGATTGTATAATTCCAATTTTCCAGTCATTTGGTATTTTAAGTTGCCTCCAATTTAGTGTAATTAAATGATTTATCCTTTTCAAGAGATCTTCGTCTCCGTATTTCAATAGTTCTGCTGTTACTTCATCTGTTCCTGGAGCTCAGTAATTTTTCAAGGACTTAATTACCCTTGACACCTCTTCAAGGGTAGAAGGCAATGCGGATAAACTCTCAAGTTATAAATTGATATTTACTATTTCGTTTCGTATTTTTGTTTCATTAAATACATTAATTTCAAGACAAAATTTTGTTACGTTTAAACACTGGCTTTCTGTTTCTGCTTAGCTATACGTGTTGAGTGTTATCTGTTAATTGTATGACACAGAAATGTTCTCTGCCACTGTGGAGGGAGAACCATTGAAACCTACGATTTTCAGTTATGGGAATTTGAGAAAGGTGAAATATGCAAAGAATCTGGGCAGTAGCCCGTTGCGCGGTGTGTGGCAAGCAACACAGAATTTAACACCCATAGTCAGCATCTGCTTTGCCGTCTCGGCTGGGCTGAAACTCAGGGCACGGGCGACCGCCTAATTGCGGGAACCATCCGCCCTAAAGTCGTTTCGGACGACTCCTCTCCGGTCGGTCGAGCCTATCGTCTCTAAGCTTCTGCGGGTTATGACTTAAGGGGGCCACGGAGGCGCGCTTCAGGACTGGCGACGGGCTGGAGCCCCCCACACCATACGTGTTTTTACATGTATTCGTGGACCGTACCATAACACTTTGTGCCGAGCAAACGACCTGGCGTTCATCAGGCCCCGGCCTGGACAAGGCAAACAAACCAGGGCGCGAGACGCCCCGTGCATCTTCTGTCTGTCTGTCTAGCAGTAGTCCTGCAGCGGACTGATAAAAAGTTCCTGCCAGTGGTATTGCGATAGGACAAGGAAGTATTGCAAAGTGACATTTTCGAATCGTTATTAGAACTCTCCCGACTTTTTGCCCGGGTTTTGTAACTGAGACAAATATAAAAGTCCACAAGGACGGTGACGGGACTTTAAGGTAATTTTAAATTCACCCTTTAAGTTTGGCCTGTAAATCCGCACAAAATTGGATTTTGTTTATAAATATATTTTTCTGTCATCCGTTTTTACCAGCCCCCCCCCCCCCCGAAACGATTATATTTACTTCTCCGCCGTAAAGTGATAGGCTTTTCCCTCCTAAACAAACAATATATTCTTTATGAACACTTTTTTCACGTTTATTTATGCAATCCGTTAATACATAACAATAAGCGTAATTGTTCACAGGATACATGGTATGTAGAGAAACAGTCCGTAGCCCTCTGTATGAGTATTTCAAAATAACATTTTATGTACAATGTATTTATACTGTTAAAGTCTCAATGAATTCAACGGAAATGTTAAGTTTAATCGTCTTGTCTGTAGGCGGTTATCTAGTAGATTTATGGCTAATGGATTCGTGTGCTCTTCAAGCAGTTTCACATATCTTTCGCTGAACATCCCAATGGTTTCACTCACTGAGGACAGGTCCAGGTCTCCATAGACGTTTTTCTTGTGACGAACCACGGTGCGTTGGTTACGGTACGCAGCACCTTGGTCTGAAACCTTTCCATTATAGTAGCAATGTTAGAATCAGATGCAGCTCCCCAAAGCTGTATGTCCACACAGGGTTGAAGACGCTATTGCACACCAACAGCTTGTTTCGCGTTGACAGTTTAATGATTTTCTACCCAGGCACCAATAATAATTGCGAAACTAGGTGTTCAGTTGTTTTCTCTTTATCCAAATGTTTGTGTAAGTGGATGCCCAAGTATTTTACAGAGTCGGGTACCGGGATAGCTTTCCAACTTTGTCGTGTTGCTACTTGTCGTGGTTTAGGACTTGAAAATGGTGGAAACACTGAAAGGCCTCGGTCCGGAACATGGCAAGTAGCACACGACAAAGCTGGACTTACACTGACTGTTAATTCAAATAACAAGATGAACGGGATAGCTTTGTTATTTAATCTCACAGTTTGTGTTGTCCTGTTGCATTTTGTGAAGGTGATGTGTACATCATAATAAGTATATACGGATTTTGTTGCGTATGCACATAGAAAACATATTCATACCGGCCGTTTTTATGACAGAGGTTAGTTCAGTTGCTGAATCAGTGGAATCCTAACCACTAGTATTACGAATATCTTTGCTTTTGTTTTACACAACTGTTTTCTTTCTAAATTAGCTCGAACAGTAATTCACTCAAGATATTTTTCTTATACCATAACTGTGTCAAGGCTTGGTCGTACAGATTATGCTATTATATTATACATATCGTAATTATCAATTCTGTGATTGCAAAAGCTTTATTTGATGAGGGCAGTTAGTTCTGGTAGTACAACACTGACAATCACCATTAATAATTGAAATTATGTGGCTTATTATACAATTTATAATGTAACGGACTGTATCGTCTTCCCGTGAAATCATCATCGTGGGTACACACACGTTCATGCTTGTTATGCGGATAAATCGCCCTTCGGTTTACGCTTAAGTGGAAACGAATACCTGACCGAGTTTTAATCAGTTAATGTGGATCCATATTAAGGAATTAGGACAAAGGCTTAAAAATATTCAAATAATGTTTATTTACTTATTTTAATCGAATTCCTTGATTTCAAAATGCTACCGTGCTTTTACAAATATTATTTACATTTTTGTCTTGAAATCACATTAAAATAGAAGCTTTACAATAGTTATAAACATACCCTAACGAATTTCAGTCCATTTTCTGTTAAGACTCAGATAAGGCCATTAATATTTATTATTATCTACTAACATTCTAGTGATTTTGGACTATTTGCTAACAACAAATTATGTCAATTATTTCTCCTCAAGGAGCCACAAACGTGATCCTTATTTTCGGTCAGTACATTTGCCTTATTCAAGTTTTACTCTTCATAATTATTCCCAGTCTGTTTCCTTGTGTTTGTTTTTTCTCACTCCCACTTTGGTTTTATCTTGACTTCCCAAACTACCTTCGTCTGTCTGCGATATTTACAATTCATTCTAAGTGGTCTCACGAATTTAACTGCCTGTTATGTACATATACTCCTAAAAAACGGATGCCTTTCTAAATTCATTCTTTTTTATTCTGTCCTGCACACACACACACACACACACACACACACACACACACACACACACACACACACACACACACACACACACACACACACACACACACACACACACACACACACACACACACACACACACACACACACACACACACACACACACACACACACACACACACACACACACACACACACACACACACACAATTACTGTATATTCAATTTTCAAATATACGTTAGCACTGTTATCGAGATACTCTATTTAAGTACAATAGTTTAAGCAAAAATTGTTCAGTAATCTGTTTTATTGACTTATTTCATTTAATTTATTTCACTTAACATTAAATATTCAGTTATTTATTTCGAACAAAAATGTATTTATAGTTGTTTGCCTCGTACGTGAAACTGTGAAATTAATGATAACATTTTCTACGCTATTCAAGTACGAATTCACACTAGCCGACATTTCGTCAGCAGAAGACTTATAAAATTGTCTTATCACTGTTAGCGCTGCGAGGGCTTCCTGCCGCACCATAACAGCTTGTGCCGCGCAGCACTTGGCGTTCATCAGGCTCCGGCCTGGACAACCCAAACAAACCACGGCGCGACGCCCCGTGCATCTTCTGTCTGTCTGTCTGGCAGTATTATATTTATTATAATATATTTTAGTCTGCTCCGTCTCCATGTTCGTCACCTGCGACATGGTCATCGATTAGCCTACATCATCTATATTATAACACACAAAAAATTTTCGAAAAGTTTTATTTTATAATTTGCAGTAAGGAATGTCGCTGAAAGCAATAACGAAGGGTGTATGTGTGGAAAACATATTTTGTAAGGGACAAAAGGGGAACGAGCAGGCAAGCTGTAGTGACGGACACGTCATAAATTTCGTAGACAGCTGCGACGCGTACCCTGTTAACAGAGTTCACTGCTCCGGGTACGTAGAACACCAGTTTTTTGTGAAAAACACATTGATTCCATAGAAAACTACATACAATGTGTACAGAGCCATTAAAGGAGGAAAGGCTTAACTATGGTCAAGCATACATGTGTACGCCAGCTGTCAGGAGAAAGCGACGAAGGGTGGATTGATTTGAAGGACTCCAGCGGTCGATGACAGGGTTTTGACCTTACTTGGAAACGAAAGCGCAGAGAGTGCGTCCAAACTCAAGGATGGGGTGTTGCCTGGCAATTAAAAGAAAAAACCAACTTTCAAAGAAGGGTAGGCGAGGCCCTTGAACAACAATGGATAATAACGGCAGAGCGACGAAGTCGAGAAACAATGAAATGGAAGAGAAACTCAGAGTTGTCACTGAAGATTTTAGAAAAAACGACAGATAAAATTTATTGCTGCGTTGTCTGGAAATGACAACGACCTCAAAATATGAAGCAAGGGAAGAATCTGGTGGGGAACCAGAAGCCCTATCAGAGAACGCCTTTGAAAAGATGGGTAGTATTTGGACTTGGAGGGAAAAACATGAAACCAATAAGGAAACGGCGTCGTTGGAATCAGAAGTCTGGTGGGAGATTTGTTAAGGAAAATATAGGAAGGAGACAGGAACGCGCTCGAGAGTTCTAGCTGAGATACGGACGCGAGAGGAGTTCTAACTAAAAATACGGACGCGAGAGGAGTTCTAACGAAATTTCGGACGAGAGTGGAGTGAAGTCGGTGACGAGAGAAATTAGCATTTCAACGAACTTAGAATAATTTGATACACAGTGTGAGAAGGTAGTTTTCGAACTTATAACAAATTAATACAGTCATTACAAGCAAACGAACTATGAAGTAGAGTCACACTATTAGCCTACCAGTGAACATTAACTGAAACAAATAGAAATCAGACAATAATGTAATTTCAGTGTATAAAAAAAAACACTTTACAAAAATAACTTTTAAGAACGATTAACAACACAAATTACATTCATGAACACTTAATAACCAGACATACCGCAACAAAGGTGCGTAATAATAATTCAGATTTGAAATAATTTACGATGTCGGTGTACAAAGCTAACTTTTATTCATAAATTATAATCCGAATGCGTGGAGTTGGTGAGTGAAGTGTCTGTGAGTGACATCGTGGAATTCATCCAGTGCCATCTATCATCTGGAGGAGTTATCTGCACGATTCTAGAACGATCGACATGGGGGAATCATCACCGCAACTACCGAGTGATTGGATATTCGAATACCAAGTATAGTAAAACATGTCTTAATTAATTTAGATCCACTGTCTGTCATCTCAAAGAATCCACACACAATAAAATTCAATAAAGTAATCGTAAAGGAATTAAAGAAATCGATTCTAAAGTTTGTGTAGAAGTAAAATTATCATTGTTTATCAGTTTGGAGTAATGTTTATTTCCAAGTTCTAAATGAATCCGTAATTACAAAATATAGTAACAGCTTAAGTGATATTCATATTAAGAATTCATAAGATGAGGCTAAACATTATAATTTACTTAATGTACTAAACGCAATTGATGAATGATCATTAATATGCAACTATTAGATTGAGAGTTTGGATAACTAATTTTATTACTGTATTATTTTGATATTTACAATTTAATGAGTATTCAATTTTATTAATGTATTATTTTGATAGTTACAATTTAATGAGTATTCAATTTTGTTAATGTATTATTGTTTGATATTTACGATTCAGCCATGAGTATTAAATTTTGGTAATGTGTTAATTTTATATATTTACAAGTACTAATGAGTACGTAAAATTTTGTGCTACAAGTAATAGCAAACTAATGTGAATAAATTTAAGAGTGATCAGTAGCAATGAGCATTTATTATTATTTTAACCCTGAGATAAAGAGAATAAACAGTAATTATTGTTAAATTGACGCACACAACGTCGGGCATATTTATTGTTAAATTGGCGTCCATCGCTGGGCGTAAACGGGTACAACTCGTTATATTGTTAAATTGGCGCCCAACGTGGGGCATCAAATAGATAATAACAAAATTTATTGTTAAATTGGCGCCCAACGTGGGGCATATTTATTGTTAAATTGGCGTCCATTGCTGGGCGTAAACGGGTACAACTCGTTATATTGTTAAATTGGCGTCCACACGCGGGACATCAAATAGATAATAACAAAATTTATTGTTAAAATATCGAGTACTACTGAAGTCGCTACGAAACCCTCCAAGTTAACGTCTCCCAACCCAACGTCTCACAGCAGCCCAATTCTCATCGTTATCGATAGATCAGAAGATGGATCATACTGAGTGATTGAATTATCGGAACTCTGTATATTAAAAAAGGATAATAACCGCGGGAATAGAAAAATACATGTACACATAAACTTTAATAAAATCAAGTTTCTTACCTTATTGAAGCTTCAGTTTTTCTGAAGCAACGGTGCAAGGCTGGACTCCTTCCCATGCAGCACTGACAAAATTTACACCAAATCTATATATTATATTTTTGGTGGGATAATGGTAATGAATAATTATATTAAAGCATTAAATAATGGCTTGTTTTATTATTATTCATAAGATTGAAATTGATTTTATGTACATTTCATTGACGGTTCTTCCCAGATATTGGCATTGGGACAGTACACAGGTGTTTGGTTGTTTAATCTCTCAAGTGTTCGAAACGCCCCCCAACAACGTTACACCACGCATACAACCTTGACATTTGGTTGCAAGCACAGAATACAATCGCCGGCCGGTCTGGGTCGTTCTCCAGAGGACCGTGTAACAATCTTGAAAGGTTCGGCTTTAAATCAAGTTCATGCATTAAGCGTCGCAATGATGTTCTCTGAAAGAATACTTCCTAAACCACACACACCATTTAGACATTTTTTGAACGGTTAACAAATGTCAGAGTGACTCTTATCTTTTTTTCTGTGTCATATACCTTCTAGGACGCCCAGGTTTTGGTGCATTAGCCACTGACCCCGTTGCAACAAATTTGTCCATGATGCGATAAATTGTCAGGCGTGTGGTGGTGGTGGGCAGTTATTATAAAACGCTTGTATCGCACGGGCTCGGCATTTTCAATTTTCCAGTATTGCTTCAAAATCCACGTTCTTTGTTCTTTACTCAAGTTCCTTGCCATCATTCACAATACCTATTAAAAAAAAAAATTACTGCATTACTGTATCGTACCTCTACTTTTGACTCATTCACTCTGTCTGTTTGTCTGCCTCTCTCTCTCCACACACACACAAATACATTCTATATTAACACTGTTTCGACATTTTCAAACTGTCATCTTCAGAATATCTAATATTGAATATAATATTATAATAATGAATATATAATATCCATATTCAATTATATTTTTGTAATATAAATTGATAATAAATAATATAAATTTTTTTCAAAACGAGAATATATTTTTTGTTTTTGTTTTTTACACGGTACCGACTTTTCAAGATCTGTGTTTAAATTCCTGTCATCATCATTAAACTTGGATCTTAAACTGTCGAAACATTGTAAAAAACAATAAACAATGTATTCTCGTTTTGAAAAAACATAAAAATATCAAGTATTATTTATTTATTGAGTGAGTGAGTGTGAGTGTGAAGTGCCAAGAAGAAAGCTTCGTGCGTAGAACTAACCGCCTTTGTAGGCGCCGCGCTCGCGTTAATACGATGTTTCATAAAATAAAAAAAAAAGTAAAAAATTAAAATAATATGTTGGTCGAATAGAGAGGGTTCGAAAATTTAAGTATCTAGGAGAAATAATTAAAGAGAATGGTTTAGAAAAATCTGCTATAGAAGAAAGGATTCATAATGTGGAAAGGGCATATGGTATAACTAAGCCATTACAGTACAGTAGTCAAGCCAGAATGCCTATATGCAAGTGAATGTCTAGGATTGAATTATAATTTAGACAAACTAGAAATATTGGAAAGACGAATTATTAGGAAAATATTAGGCTCACGAAAAACTTCAGAAGGTTGGACATTAAGAAGTAATGATGAAATATATCAAAGTATAGAAAATATAACAGGAACAATGAAAAAAAGAAGACTATTATTTTTTGGACATTTATATAGAATGGACGACAATAGGTTGACAAAGCAGATCTTTAAATATCTGTGGGGAAGACGTCAGCATCAAGTTGGATTAAAGAAGTCCAAAAGGGTTTAGAAAAATATAATATACACTTAGAAGAAGCAATTGAAAGAGAAGTTTTTCGGGCAAAAGTATTAAAAAAGGAAGGAGTCCAGGGTAGGAGAGAGAAAAACGCAGGTTCAAAGTGGACTGAAATGGAATAAGAGACAGTGAAAAGATGAAAGAATATTGGAAAAAAGAAAAGAACAAAGAATAAAGAATTGAAATTGGCATGTGGTCCTTAGATGGCCGAAAAAAAAAATAATAATATGTAGCCTGTCTGTAACACTATTTTTTAAATCTTAGCTTTTTATCGTCAGATGTCCGTGACAATTTTATAATAACACAAAAAACTATTACATTTTATATATCTTCAAGTTTAAAATATTACGAATTATAGAAAGAAATAATAAGAGACATACAGTAAATATCAAAATAAATATACAGAATATGTACATACATATATAAATCTATGTAATAATAATAATATTATTATACTAATAATAATAATAATATTATTATACGTTATATCACATGTAATATCTTCAAATAAATGCACTGCAAGTAGGTTTATTTTCACCTGACGCACGTTTCACTGAAATTATTCTGTGTCTACAGAGGTTTGTTTTAATTGTATTTGAATTTTTCGCTTACAATATAGTTAACTGATAATCGATTTTACTTAGATTCTATTTTCGATTGTTGTAATATTTATGTAGTCAGCTATATATTATATATTTAATGTTTTATTTTGTTATTCTAATAAATGCGTGATTTTAAATAAATCGTCTTGTTTTGTTTTTATTTGAATTTGTTCTTTAATTAGTGGATTATTATTATTGCGTTTGTAAATATTAAGATTTACCTAAATATTCATTTTGTTACCTTTTTGTAGGTTTTTAATTAATTTGACATTTTGAATGTCTGGAAATGTATGGTTATTGTTTAAACAATGTGTGGCTAAATTAGATTTGTAAATATTCGGTTTTAAAACGCATTGCGATGTTGAATTTATCTCTCGGACAGTTTTTTCTTCGTCTGGCCTACGTAAAATTTATTGCAATCTGGACATTATATTTTGTAAACTCCATTTTTATTATGAGCGTTGAATTTATTTTTAGGTTTTATTTTATTAAAAACAATATTATCTGTGTTATAAGATATTTTTAAGTTTGTATCTTTAAATAGTTTACTTAGTTTACGAGTTATGTTTCCGTGATAAGTAAAGTTGATATACTTTATATCATTAGTGGAAGGATTTTTACACAAAGGTTTGTATGGTATTTGTTTAGTAAGTTTATGTTTTAGTTTATAATTTATTGATAGTTTTTATTTTGTAACCATCATCTTTTCCCATTTGTTTGATAATATTTGTTTGTTTCTTGTTCATTTAATGGGATTGTATACATACGGTATATTAATGAATTGAATGCTGCCATTTTATGTTGGGGAGGATGATTATGATATACATTACCTACTTGCAGTGTATTTATTTGAAGATATTAAATAGTAAACATATATATATATATATATATATATATATATTTCAATCACTTTCTGCTACAGTCCGTTTCTTGATGTATATAATACTTTAATATTTATAACTAAATTTACCTCAAGATATACTTTTTTCCCTATTAGGAACATGTTTTGAGAGTTCCTGTTCTCTCATCTTCAGCCTTCGCCATCTTGTTTCTGGTGAAGTATTTGTGTGTTGGCTTCTGGATGTTATTAAGGTAGTTTGTTGGTCTTTGGTCTTTTAAAGTTGCATTATTGTGTGTGGTTGTGGTATCTGTTTTTGTATTTTGTGTATTTTCGATGTTGAGTGCTTTGAATATTGTGTCATGTTTTGTATTGATTTGTATTTGTTCTGGTATTAGTTTGTTTTGTGTTATATAGGACAATCAAAAAAACAGCTGAAAAAACGTTATTTTGAACACCTAAATGCATACAAAAAACCAAATATATATAAATCCAATTTAGCCACACATGCAATAAACACAGGACATGAATTCCCAGACATAACCAATGTAACACTAATAAAACATATACCACACAAAGGTACCATAATGAACATTTGGGAAAATTTACAGATTTACAAACATAAAACACAAAACAAACTAATACCAGAACAAATACAAATCAATACAAAACATGACACAATATTCAAAGCACTCAACATCGAAAATACACAAAATACAAAAACAGATACCACAACCACACACAATAATGCAACTTTAAAAGACCAAAGACCAACAAACTACCTTAATAACATCCAGAAGCCAACACACAAATACTTCACCAGAAACAAGATGGCGAAGGCTGAAGATGAGAGAACAGGAACTCTCGAAACATGTTCCTAATAGGGAAAAAAGTATATCTTGAGGTAAATTTAGTTATAAATATTAAAGTAATATATATATATATATATATATTTGCAACGTTACGAGTATTTCATAAATTCACATAAATACACAACCATGTACTCAACGCAACTATTAAGTGTAGTACACCGGCCAGGTCGCAGGATTTTTGTTTCTTGTTGCGTCAAGTATATGTAGTTGCACAATAATTAAATAAATAAAATTGTAAAGAGGAGTGAGATGTTGTTGACATGAACTAATTATTTTAAACCATTTACAAATAATCATCCTAAGATTTATTCATTAATAGAAAAATATTCCAATATTAAAAAATTCAAACATTAGATAGATCAAATATCCACTTTTATAAGTTTCACACATATTAGGCTGTTCGTAACATCTAAAAACTAAACAATCATATACTCTTATTCACTAAACAGACATGTTAAATAAGTCATCTAAATTCTTTCCATTTTTTTGTGTCTGACTTTGATTCAATCTTCAAATGCTAATAGCAACTCATTTAAAAATAAACAAAAATAAAATTAAACTTAAGCATAAAATTACTAGTTGCTATAGACAAAATAAACTAATTACATTTACTTTCATATTATTATTTAACTCTATTGACACACCCAAATTTTTAACATATAACAAAAGATTTAGTAACTTTCAAATTGTCTTATAAAATTAAATTATTGACTTTAACTATTATTTACATTTAAAATTTTTAAGTCTTACTGTTCATGTAAAATTGTCTTTCTGAAAGTTCTTTTCACAACAAAATTATAAATATTTAGTCATCACCTGCATACTGCTGCCGTTACCGTTGTGTGTGTGTGTGTGCGTCCTGAATCCTGAGAATTTTATGACGATGATGATGATGCTGTGTTCTCTGTCTCTATGGGTTATTGTTGTTGTTGCTCCTGAGTTCCTCCATACGTCTTGTGTGAGTGTGGTAGTGTGTTGATGTGTGTGTGTGTGTGTGTGTGTGTGTGTGTGTGTGTGTGTGTGTGTGTGTGTGTCCATGTCGATCAGCAATGGGCAGCGTCTGTAGATTTCTTGAGTCTGAGAATGCCCCAAAATTGTCGGTCGTATTTATACTGGACTCAATCTGACATGTCCAGGGTTGCTCTTGACATGTTAGAAATTGTAACTTTCATGCAAAGCGTCCTTTTAATTACGAATCACTTTTTTGTTCATTTTAGCGATTTCGTAAACACACTTGTAGCATGCGCGATATCATTGTTTGCGTAATATTTTCTGTTCACGCACATATAACACACATGTTAATTACTCTTTAATTACACCCGTAATTAACATTAATTACTTAGCGTCTTTAATATTGCAAATTTCTGCAATATTTTATATATCACTGCATTCGTTAAGAATTCCTTAATGCAATGGTGTTTTTATAATTGGCGTAAGTCTTTGCTTACAGGTTTAACACAAGTAATTAGTTTATTATAATCCTGTTAAGACTTGATTACAGAGAAAACAATAAGTCGTTCGCATCACCCCATATTTTCATGTCGTAGCGTGCTCACACACACGCTGTAACTTACGCTACTACAGCAGGTGTCCCTCTCGACAGGTTAGATATTATCAATTCATGCACAAAATTGTATAAAACTGTTCCTTATTCTATTTATACCAATTACAATATAAAACATACCGCCCTGGGCAAATATGCAAATATATGTATTGTTGCAATATATAGATCTATAAATTAGGAAAATATTTCATGTACTGACGCGATCCAGCGTGTCTGAAACCAGTGGGGATGGAAAAATAAGTAATTATCAACTTTCCGTAGTGACAAAGAAAAGACTACGATTTAGACGAGTTTATTATAAACGAAAGAAGCAAATCGTATTACAAAAAATGTTAATACGTTAATCCGGCTTAAGCGATAATACGCTGTTTATCTGCTTGAAGAGCGGACAGCGATACAGTAGATTGCAGGGCCCGGTACAGTCGCCTTCACTACAACTGTCGATCGGTAAGTAACTCAGCTGTGAAATAAATTTTCACAAACTTAAATTTAGCTGTCGATTTTGTTTGCATGCGACCGGAAGTTCCATGGAACCGTACAAGAATGTTTTAGTCGTCTTTCGGACGAGTCACGTTGTCACTCAGCCGCTTCGTTACGCGTTTCGTTGTACAGTAAAAACTCGTTTATCCGAATTTTATGGGACCGTGCCCGTTTCGGATAAACGAAATTTCGGATAAACCGAAACTTCTATTTAAATAATAATACATACGTAAGCTCAGTAGCTTTATTTTATAATAATAATTTAAAAGTTACAGTGAATACGACACAAACTATAAGACGGCACTGCACTGTAAATTATAGTTTCTACAGTACTGGAACAATTGCTTGTTCGTTCAGTAATCAATCATAGTTTTTTGCCTATACTTTGAAACTCGTTTGCTGGCTGCACGATCTCGAAGTCGTTTCATTGTTAGAAGTTCTGCAGGTGAAGTTTCGTCTTGTCGCTTCAAATACGACAGTAGCTCTTCAAACACTGATGTTGCCTCTGTATGGCTGACTCCCATTTTCTCTTCCACATCATCGTCAGAGCTTTTGTACTCACAATGTTGTGAACATTGTGCAACAATTTCGTCATCGGATAACAGCTGATATCCAGGATCGTCTTTTTCCGAATTCATCCACTCGGATACGTCTTCTTCTTGTAACTGTGTGCACCCTTCAATGTATTTTGATATTTCTGCAGATTTTGTTTCGGATAAACGAGTTTTTAGTGTTAATGTTTTTGAACAGAAATTTTTGTCTGCTCGCTGGACACAAAGCTATTTTGTTAGACACTTTTCGTGTTTTTTTTTAACATATTTAAGCAATACAATCTAATAAACGGTCGTAAACAATTACTGAATTTAACAAATGGCACCTATAACATTTAACAAATGGCACCTATAACAAGTAACATGATACAACGTTCTTCGTAGGCTTACACGGCCGGAGTCGATGTTGTTAAAATTCCTTCCCGGGCTGTTTGGCCGTGGTTAAGGCTGACAGTACTGTGGCTGGGCCTTAGCCACAGTACTGAGGTCACTAACGTATACCACCTCACGTTAGCGTACTCGATTTTCACCGATGACGGCAGTCGATGGCACTGCCGAAACATCTGGTTTTACGGAAAACATTGGGCCTCGGCCAAACAGCCCGGGAAGGAATTTTAACAACATTAACATATGACGCGTACACAAACACGACTAGAACCGTAGTCCACCCGTCAAATATATCAGTTTTATCCGCAACGTAAAACGTAAATCATAGTGTTAATGTCATTTGAGACGTGTGAGATCGTGAACAGCGTCAGGTACTAAGATCGCTTCCGAGACAGTGTGTCGGTGAAATCTCTTCCCATGTCTCTCGGCGAACTACTTAAAAACTTCGTCAGATATTGTTCAAATCAGCTATAGCCGGCCTCTCGGTCCGTGGCCGAAAGTTGTTAACTTTCAAACTATATCAGCAGTTCACCTTTGCTACCGAATAAGGAATGTGGTGACGTATACCATTCCACTGCACGCATCACTGTAATACTACACATTTAAAATACGTTTAACAGAGTTTCGGTGTGACTTGACTGTCTCTCACAAGGTATTTCTTGTAGCGAATAAAAAAAAAACACACTTTAACAAAATATTCAATAAATTAAACTTACATATAATGTACGAACGTTCAATCTAATACGCACGCAAAAGTACAACTAAATAAGTATGAACAATGTTTTCAGAACCAGTAACACCCCACCAACAAAAGCACGCACTATCATTCAGTAGACCCCCCGCTCCTCAGGCGTCTCGGCAGCAAAACTGGTGTGCGTACAGTATCTCTGACACTGAAGGTGGCCTCCGATGTTGGGGCCGAAACGTTTGTCGTTAACCACGGCCTAACAGCCCGGCTGTAACTTAACTGAACTACGGCCGTGACAGCTTAAGATCTAGTTTTGTCAAAACTGTGAACGTAATCGATTCGAGAAAATCTGTATGCATCGACTGCGCTACAGCAGATCAATGTTCTGTCGTGTTTGCACTTTCTGCCCAGCACAGGCCCACAATTGCAGCCCATAGATCCTATGGGTTTGTCAATTCTGTCATAAAGCAAACGCTTACAATACGTATTTAGTCCAGACATCCTACCAACTTGCCAGTGTAGCTGATGTGTTGTTACCTTTGCCTGACAACTTTCGTATTAACATGAATGTTCCAGTTTAATTTGGAACTTAAACTCATTCCGAGATACTTTGCCGAGTTAGACTGTCGCCAGTCAGTGCCGGATTTAAGATTTTTGAGGCCCTAGGCCAAGTTTTCTAAGCCCCCCCCGCCCCGGCTGTGACTTTGAAGTAATACATGTACTGCAGAAGTAATTTAATGTTAGGTTAATACTATCAAATTTAAAACCAGTAGGCTACTATAAAAAAGCGTGCTTTCATTTAGCAAACTTTTTCAAAATATTAAGAAGCATGCCAAAGAATTGAGTCAATTAATGTATTTTTTAAGTAGAGTAACTTAACTAAGCTTGTTCGGAAATACAGAAATAAATATCAACGAAACAACACGCTGCCCACTACACAAAGCTAAAAACCTTCTTTACATTCAAAACAGAATAAAAACATAACCTCAAATCGCAAACCGTTCAGTCACAACGCAGATAAACAATGATAACAAACAAGGGTGGTACCACGGTCGTGTAAATTCGGGGGCAATATAGCGGACTAGTTTTCAAGGATGCCAACGTCTTAAAAATAAGCGTGCAATATTTAAATAAGAACTGTCTTCCATTTGTATTATTAACAAAAATTGATCATTTAATTTCAAAAAACCATACTTATATAAATCAAAGTGCCTCCTGCTTTTATAAAAGTACTTTAGTTAAAAAAAATATATATCTGTAGCTTGCGGCCCCCTCTGAGCCCGCGGCCCTAGGCCGCGTCCGGCACAGTCGCCATTTAGACATACACAGTGATCCACATTTGTGCATCTTAAAGCAAACGTTTTTGGACTGATTTCCGTTGGTTCGTGGTTCTGGCTGTTAAAAGCAACACTATCTTAAGTTCGATATGCGTCTATTAACACAGTCAGTCTTAGTAGCCTATATCCGCTGAGTATGCCACGCCGTAAATCGAGCGAAACGTTCATCGTTTGTGAGAATAAAACGTGAGTTTATCACATCTTGTACAATTAAAAGATAAACACAATTTAGTGGTCAAGACTAATTTTTACTAAACTTGTATTGCGACCACTAACAGGCAATTATACTTTCCATAAGGGGTGGTGACTCGGCTGATTGTTTGCTGGTTAAGGCGTAACAAGGGTGTTTACCTGCTACGTTTGTTTATGTCAAGTTGACGTTTCCGGGTTGTAGATAAGATATATAAAGGGGTGAAGGTTTCTAGGTAGGTTGTGTTCCATCTGCAGATGAGGCGAGAGGCTTGAAAGCGCTTATCGAATAGTGGTTTCAACACAAGTTTCAATACAATACAAATTTCAAGACAAGTCAAAGCGCATAAACGTGTTTAGTGGTTTCAATACAAGTTTAGTAAAACTGAGTTTATCACACATTTCTGAATTGTTTTAATTTAATTTGTGTACTTGTGACTGCGTGTGGATTTTGTTTTTTTACTTCGTCAGCTCCGTATTTCGATAGGGGAACGTGAATCTGTGAACACAATCCCGTGTCGAATTAAACGATTTGTCAAGATGTCGCGAGAAATGAAAGTAATTTGGAACGTGAGAAGTCAAGAGACTGCGTAGGGACATCGTGTTAAAAATACGTTTATATTTACAAAAAATTACCGACCCCATTTAAAATGGATTTGTGATGAAACTGCAAGAAATTCCTAAGATTTTCGATGCGATCGGTTAGCCCCACGGACCGTTTGAATATATTCCTGAATCAGTGATAAGCACGCTTAGACGACTGAAGCACGTCTGGCCTCGCCCTGCCCAAAGGTAATTTTGTTTTGCACGTTTCCTACAATGTAAATGTTTTGTGCGCGCAGTGTCTGCAGAGCGACGGATACTAGATTTCAGAGCACATTTTAAACAATAAAATAAGGCGGCACTAGTGCAGGTGCCGAAAAGTCAGATAATGATGATCAGATAAAGGTAGGGAACTCCTTGAGTAACAATATTTCAAAGTCAGCTTTTCGTCTAATACCGTGAAAACTGGGTACTTTTTCTCATTCTACCTGTCCCAAACATTTTATTAACTTTATTGGTACTTTATCGATACCTTTATTTATACCTTATTTGGTACTTTACCAAATGTAAATAATTTTCACTTATTATTTTTATTTTTATTTCTGTAAAAAATAAAAAATAGACAAAAACACTTTTCACAATGCTAAAAACCTTGTAGTAGATTTAATGCCCAACGTAACCTCCAAGTTACAAAAAAGTACATGATGCTTTTAACATGATGCTCAGGCTAGGTTAAAAAAGTTAAAAAGTTAAAAACTGTTGCGTATCAAAACTGAACTATATGAGATGTTTGTTAATTTTTTTGGTTGCAAAATAAACACTATAACATACTGTATATAAAAGAAATTATAAGCATATTCATGTTTTCACCAGTATTTTGTAACCACAAATGCTCATTTCACAAGTAAAGAATGAACACGACCATGGTCATATATATAAACGGTTTAGTGCTGCCTAGTGCAAACTCCTTAAAATATGCTCTGCGAGATTTTCTCTTCGCACTTTGGAAATCTGGAAATCGTTTCATGAACAGCCCTTAGGCTTTCACAGGGCCGGTGTCAACACTGATTATTTGTCGGGCTGCAAGGCCGTGGTCTACTGCTTGTGTGTAAGATAGACGTTTCGGCCCCACCATCGGGGACCATCTTCAGTATCTGAAAAAATTGGCGTAGCGTCCGCCAGTTACCCAGTCCTGAGGTAGATACTGAGAAGGCCCACTTAAATAAACTTTAAATAGCGCTGGTTTGGGGTAAATGGCGCACACCTGGCAATTGTTTCTGACACTGAAGATGGCCTCCGATGGTGGGGCCGAAACGTCTGTCTTGCGCGCAAGAAGTAGGCCACGGCCTAACGGCCCGGCAAATAATAATTTCAAAAAGTCAATATAAATTTCATTAGGGAGTTTAAAATAGGACGTTTAAGACGACTTGTGCGTGCGATTTCTTGTTGCGTAAAAACGTATTCTAGTTCTCTTGTCGACCGGATCGTCAGTCTCAGATCCGGCGGCGGCAGTGGATCTTTGCGTCCTTGATCTCCGTGCAGAACGCTCCCTCCGTCGAGATACCGATCTACCAGTCTTTCCTTTCAGCTAAATTTTAAATGTTTAGTTCCCTTAATAACACACACATTTATTTACTTCTGTTACGTATTTGGCATAGCCTTGAAAATGGTAAATAGCCTATATTTTAATGAACGATATTAGGAGGTTTGATAAATACCTACAATTAATTAAAAAATAATAATAATTATTATTATTATATATTCTTTGTGTTAATTAATTATAACGTTTTTCATTTTTTCATTATTATGATTATCATTATTGTAAAAGTAAATGTTACGAGGAGAATATTAAGTGATTAGTGTGGTTCATTGTGTGTAAATAGCTTCCTGCATTTGTGAGAAAAAAATTTCGAATTAATTTTGATTTTATTAAACGCATTTAATAAACCTTTTGAGGGTTTCATTATCTCTGTTGAGGATTTATTGCTATCGTTAAAGGTCTGTGTCTAAGTTAAGAATAGTTTATTTCAATAATACAATATCTCACGAGCTACGAGGTCACGCACAATAACATTAACTCGACGTTACGACGGGCTACTTATGCGCGGAATAGCAGTCAGTGTTGACGAGCGAATCCGCCCACGCCCATTATGGTAGTTTCCTCATGAGTCGACAGGGAAATCCCCATTGAATCGGTTCCAGTTTTCCTGACTAAAACCATTCGTGCCAAAAATGAATAATGTTATTTTGCTAGAACTCACTCGTATATCATATAGACTAATGATGTGAAGATATGATATAATGGAACAAAAAACTAATTCATTCTTTCGATTGAATAATTGTTTGAAATAATCCATTGTGAAGATACTTGACTGTGAGAACTATTAATTATTTATCTTAACAATAATAAGAAATTTATAATATAGTACTAAAATCATTACATAATTAATTGCATTAATAGTAGCCATTCAAAGCCGTTTTCGTTTCACCGTTCATACTATAGATACTAAAATCATTTCATAAATAATTTAATTAATCATAGCCATTACAAGCTATTTACGATTCACCGTTTATACTGTAACTACTAAATTCATTACATAATTATTTGAATTAGTCATAGCCATCTTAAACTTTTCGCGTATCACCGATTATACTAATATGTACTAAAGTCATTACGTAATTAATTGAATTAGTCATATCCACCTTAAGCTGTTCGCGTTCCACCGTTTATACTATAGGTACCAAAGTCATTACATAATTAATTGAATTAGTCATATCCGTCTTAAGCTGTTGGCGTTTCACCGTTTATACTATAGGTACTAAACTCATTACATAATTAACTGAATTAGTCATAGCCACCTTAAGCTGTTCGCATTTCGCCGTTATACTATAGGTACTAAAATGATTACATAATTAGTTGAATTAGTCATATCCGCTTTAAGCTGTTTGCGTTTCACCGTTTATACTATAGGTACTAAACTCATTACATAATTAACTGAATTAGTCATAGCCACCTTAAGCTGTTCTCATTTCGCCGTTATACTATAGGTACTAAAATGATTACATAATTAGTTGAATTAGTCATAGCCATCTTAAACTGTTCGCGTTTCACCGATTATACTAATATGTACCAAAGTCATCACATAATTAATTGAATTAGTCATATCCGCCTTAAGCTGTTTGCGTTTCACCGTTTATACTATAGGTACTAAACTCATTACATAATTAACTGAATTAGTCATAGCCACCTTAAGCTGTTCTCATTTCGCCGTTATACTATAGGTACTAAAATCATTACATAATTAATTGAATTAATCATAGCAATTACAAGCTTGTTTACGCTTCATGGTTTATAACCACTAAATCATTACACGATTAATTAAATTAATCATCATAAGTAATTAATTATCTTAATAATAGCTCAAAAGTAAAGCGCGGGAATTTGAATATATTTTACACATGCAGATATTATTGTACGAACGAAACGAGTTCTCAGTTTGAACTCGACCGTTTGACATTTGTCTGTCTTTCTATTTTGGTGGGGTACGTCTTACGACGACTTTAGAATGACCAACCGATTTCCATAAAATCTGGCATACGTGTCCGTACCTTTAACCTACAGGAGCCTTATTGTTTTCAAAACTGATATCTCCAGAAATAGGGTTGCGGGGGGGGGGTTGTCGGGGTTGAAATTTTGGAAAACCACAACATGACCATGTGGGGGTATCAAACTAAAGAGAATTTTAACCACAGTTTGAACATAATATACGGCTTTGAAAATTCCAAAATTTTGGGGCACCAGGGACGAAAACGTGTATCAAGATGTTTGAAAAAATTGCACAAATTCATCTGGGTTATCAAATTAAACAGAACTTTGAATACATTCCTGAATCAATAATAAACACGCTTAGACGACTGAAGCACGTTTGGCCTCGACCTGCCCAAAGGTAATTTTGGTTTACCAAACGAAAGGGAACAATTTGAATATAGTGTTCAGACTTGAAAACTACAAATATTTTGAACACCGGAGCCCCAAATACTATTAACTTTTGAAACAATTGGAGAAGTCTGAGGAACTTACTAGTTATATAGTGTACCTGAGGTCCCAATTTAGTCCCACAGTGTCGCAATATTTTAGGATGAAAATCGGGCAGTAAGAAAATCCTGATCTTCAGTGTTCGTTAACATTTATTTCAAAGTAGGTTTTGTAGGTAAGCCAAGATTGCAGTAAAGTCATGTGGACAAATGACGTAACTCATGTTTAAGAATAAAACCGTTGTTAAGCAGTCTCAGTCAAGAAGGTCGACTTTGAATACTCGTGTATCGATTTCCATAAAATACCGTATGGTGCATAGGGTGTCCTAAAGAAGTCGGAATGATTCCTGGACATTTTTCCTAATCCAGTTTTCCTACAAAACATTTTTCCTAAAACAAATTTCCCTGAAATAAAAATTCCTAATCTAATTATCCTACAATCATTTTTCCTAAATTAATTAATATCAATGAACATTATTTATTTATTTATTATTACAGTACAATAGTATGCCCTAATGCACGTAAATAATCTAATTGATTATTTTCACTTGCATATACTTCATATTCGTGCACTATGCGTCTTATTTTTTTTCGTCCTTGATCCACTTTCTTTTGGGTCCTACATTGATACTTCGCCCTAAACTTAACTCGTTAATAATGGTTTCGGTTTCCGATTCTTCCTTCTGAAACTCACCTCAACGCGGAGTATAAATCTGGGTGATGCTTTCCTACGACCAGTCTAGACCTATTGTGCCAGCCTTCACTTGAATTGTTTGTACGTTGAGAACCGTTCAAAGATGCTGCATATTGGTTCCATTTTTGTATTGGGTACCTAGGTGGAACGTACAGAAGAAAATTTTCGCCAATCTCTGTTCTTCAGTATTGGTCAGGAAATTCTTCTAAATCATCAAGAGACTTCGGATTTGGTGGGAGATTTTTGCGACTCGCCCGTCTCATTGCTTTTTTTTTACACTTTCTCGCTCTGGCATTTGGCTCAATATTCCAGATGGTACTGCACTTAACTCTCCCCGCAGAATTTGAGCGGGTGGTTGCTCAGGAGGCTCTTCAGCAGTTCTTTTGAGGAAGTGTTTAATAACTTCTGCCTCAATCTCTTCCAAGTTTGGTGGATGCGAATGATCGGTTTTTCTAGTGATTTTGATATTTTCACCAATCTGTATGGTAACTAATCGCCCGCGTCCGCTGCATTCTTTCTTTTTTAGTCTTGGACACTCCCAATATGTTTTTCCTCCGACGGGCTGTCTAACACGATAATATAACCACCACAAATTAATCGCTTGCCAACAATTTTTGGATTCATTTCGGAATTTTGTTTAGTAAAATATACGAAATTTTGCTACTTGAATAAAAACTGCGAAATTTTGTGGTTTGGTTTAATGGTTAAAATTTGTTATTGTTACTACGGTTTTTAAAAACAATCGGAATTAAAAAAAAAACTACACGCTCATTCAAAATTAGGAATAATTACCAGTAATAATAATCGGAGTGCAGGACAGTAACACGAAATCAGTTTGAAATGCGGTAAATGTCGCCACTCATGCTCTAGAAATTTGGTGAGCTTATAGTAAAACACAGCGTTTGTCTTGACGTGTTGCACATAGTTTATATGTAGCCAAGACTTGACTGTTTGCTTGGTTGAGACGTACGGGAATTAAGAGTCGCGGTGAAGTGGCTCACACTAAACTTGCAATGCAATGAAGCACCGCGCCGACTGACTAAACTGGTTTGGAATGCGACCGCAGCCGGCAATATCAACAACACTGTGTCTGCTAAGCTCATAAATAAAACGATACAGTAGGGCGTCGAAGATCTGACTAAGGTGGTTGGAATTATCGATTCGTTCAACAGAAGTTATTGTATTAACAGTAGAGTACGATTATGTTATAAACTTTCCTGTTTGTTACGAAGTAATAAGGAAAACATATTTTTTATAGAAAGCTCTCGATTATTATTTAACATAATTGTGGGCTGGTAGATTCTGACTAACGACCAATATTCGTCAAACTCAAGATTCATGTAGGAATTTCTCACAGCATCATTTGCACACCAAATGCACCGTTCTACACAGGGCTGTTCTGCTCTGTTTTAATATTTGGCACGTAACGCTAAAGACTAAATCGCTCTTTTCATTCGAGTCTTCCCAAATTTCTTCGATGTACAGCAGTTGCATGACTTCAGTCTAACATTTTCTCGTGTTTGGTCGCAAAACTTTGAGTTTCTTCGATCACGAACCGCGTTTTCGAATCAGAGCTGGTCGTTGTTTCTGACGAACCAACGCGCATATACGATATACCTTAATAATATATTCTAAAAATGGTGTGTAAAATGAATATCCTTTTTTTTCGTCCAACCCCAAAGTTAATTATCACACGTCCATAATGGTTTAAAATCTGTTTGTGAAAAAAATGTATAAAAGCTGCTGGCAGACGCACAAAAGTTTTTGGTATGTCAAAACTCTTCAGTTTTAGGTTTAACAGAGTAGGAATGTGCATTTTGTGGTATGTGGGATGAGTAATTTCGTGGAAAACCGTTTGCATTCAAATTGCATTAACAAGCGATAAACCAGGGTTTTGTTATCTTAAATAATTTCTTTCATTACCGGTACATTTGTTTTTGATAAGCTTGTGCCGACAATATTGAAAGAAATGAGACGAGTTCTCTTTATTAAGCGAGATACGCTCGCTTCTTTTGATGTCAGCGAGGAACGATATTAAATAAAACAAGCCCAATTCATCGTTAAGCCGATGATCGCGTTGGCTTGTGTTAATAGCTAGACCAAGACAACGGGTGCTTGACGTTTACAAGAAGCTACAGCAAATATCCGCTGGAATCGGATTGAATGTAAATATTAGCAAGACTACATGCTAATTTCTGAGTCAGAAAGGAGAAGAAATCTGTATACTCTGTTCATAGAGGGTAACTCATTCGAAGTGGTTAATAAGTGTAGATATCTGGGTAATATGATAGATAATGAAGTGTGCATAAACACGACAATACGTGGCAGCATACGTATAGGAAATAAGGCGTACTATACTAACAGTGGACTATTGAGAAGCGAGCTCACTAGTCACAACACAAAAACTGAAAATATATGACATGTATGAGACCGGTTGGTACTTATGGAAGCGAGATGTGGACGTTAGCAAAAATGGAACAAAAAACGCTGAGAAAGTTTGAAATAAAAAACTGTACGACGTGTTAATGAGCCGGTTAAGGAAGACGATGAATGGAGAATAAGAAACAACCAGGAACCAGATGAGCTATTCATGACGAACAAATACAATGGCTAGGTCATCTGGACGGTAAACGTATGCCAAAGAAAATCCTGAGGGCACGTGTGTATAAAAGCAGAAAGACAGGTCGACCTAGGATAAGATGGTTGGATGATGCGCTGATATATCTCAGAAGAATGGGTATGAGGGTCGCGTTTGAATTCTCTTTAATTTGGTAGGGGTTCTGCGATTTTTTCACAATTTTGGCCCTTCCCCTACCACATTTTTGCCTCCCACAGTCTATTTTTAACGATTGTTAAAACTCTGAGATGGCAACGGATATGAAACATTTGAGAAGACTGGTGTTGGAAGCCAGGAATCAAGTTGGGTTGTGGTACTGAGGAAGAAGAAGATGAAGAAGAAGGGACAGAATTCTGCAAAAGAATCTAATCGAATTATCTACAGAATGTCAACCAATCTAAAGCCAACTGAAGTATCAACGAATGGCGAGTTAAGGGTCTCGGCTAGTTCCCTTGAAAAATACAACTGATTACTACGTCAAAATTTAATAGCGTATCTCCCACAGTTAGATGTACGTATAATGTACAAGCGTACGACGTTTCATAAATGTTTATTGTGCAAATGTTTAACAACCCGGATAACGAACGGCTAATCCTTTTGTCTAACCATAATCGCCGTTAAGCCTGTCATAACAATACATGCCTCCGAGAAATCTACCAGTCCTACTTATTGTACGTTCTTTAAACCTAAACTTTCCTTTCGATGGTACGTGAACATTATCAGAAGGGTTAGACCGGATTATCACAGTCGTTAGAATTTGTCATACGACGTTTCGACCGCTAAACAATCTGTGGTCGTCTTCAGGTGAAAGTTAAAATAGTACATTAAACAAGCTACAGACTTAAGCTTGTGCTGTGTTGCGTGAACTTAAACTATTATGCTTCGTTGACTGAAATTGCGTCAGTGTGGTTGTCCTTCCCGGTTTACCTGCAGGAGTGAGGAGTAGTTTACCTGCAACCTTTTGCGTTTTGTTTTAACAAGAGTAAAGTAGTCCACTGTAGAAAGGTAGATGAAATATCTATAAACGAAAAGGGCAATTAAAAGGGGAGGGGTACTTTTTTCACGTTTGGTATTGATTTAATGAGTTTTACGAAATTAAATAAAAATGTATTTAATCTTTTTCAAACAATGGTAATTGTTAAAAATAAATTAATTTTGTTGCCAGGCAATAAAATTATAATTTTTTTATTTCAATTTAAATCATCTATGCATGAAGATCCGCAACCAAGGTCCAGCAGGCCACAAAAAAAATTTGTGGCCACATAATTACATAATTATATAAATATGTAATTAATGCGTGATTATCTGCGAAGTTCAGTTTCATTATAAGAATAAAGTACCTAATTTGTTCGAAAATAACATTGTATTAAACGACTACCCCATAATATCAAAAATATTTATAAATTGTGAAAATAGTTTGAGGGTGGGGGATTTTTTTTTTTTAGAAATTATCGAACTGAATTCAAGTAAATGATTTTAAATATAAATCTTAGAACACGGAAGTCGTGTAGGCCGGCCTATGGTTCTCCATACCGATTTTCTATAATTGTATTTAACTTTGTAGTTGGTTTTAGTTTATCAATTTTTTGACGGCTCACGCTTGTTATTGAACGATTCTAGGGTAAGCTGTATTTAATAATCTATTTACTAATATACTAATTTAATTTATTCAACATATTAATATACTATTTATTTTATTTTATTGTATTTATTGTGTTTATATTGTATTTATCGTATTATATATTTGTATTTTTGTATTTAATACACTATTCTAACTTACACCTGAAGCGAACAGAGATTGTTTATTGGTCGAAATGTTGTGTGATAAATTCTAACGATGGTTGTTGTCCGAGTCAACCCTTCTGATAATCGACTTATTATATTCTGTAATAGTTTACGCTGGCCCCTCTATGTGCCTTTAACTTGCTGTCTTGTGCCAGCTGTATACTTTCCTGTTATCGCACATGTTACAACACTATAATGCAGGACTGTATTATCAAATGAACATTATCAAATTATCAACATTATCAAATGAAGGACTGATTACTTTTCCTTTCCGCTACTAGAATGTAACCTCTCAAGCAAACTGTTTATATTGCGCGTCTTTGTCTACTTGTTTATTTCAATTGTTTTTCTTCATAGTACTGTGATTGAAACATAAATAAATAATACAAATGTTAATCACAGTAAATAACTTCGTTTACTTAACACAGGTGTTGGACTGAAAAGCAGTAATTAACATTTATAAATAATGAAACACACACACACACAGCAATTTACAACTTCATCAACGCTTTCCAATTACAAATCTCCATCTTCTGTGTTGTTCCATAAATCAGTCTCAAATTTTGTCTACCTCATATCCTTATCTACAGTTTATTTCCAAATTTTCTTTGTTCCTCTTGGTTTCCTTCTGCTTTTAGGTTGCCAATTTAACACTTGTTTTACGAGTCTTTATTCGGCCATTCATTGCTTAATCACTGCTTAATCGAACGCGCGAAGCGAGTTCTCAGTTTTGACTCGACCGTTTGGCATTTGTCTGTCTATCTGTCTTCCTATCTATCTATCTATCAATCTGTTTGGGGTATTTCTCACGATAACTTTTGAACGAATTAACCGATTTCCGCAAATCTTGGTGCGCATGTCCATATTGAACTATTGTTTTTGAGATCGATCGCTCTAAAAGTATCGGGTGAGAGGCAAAAATGTGGGGGGGGTGAAAAAATCGCAAAAGTACATGTGGGGTATCAAGTTAAAGGGAATTTATACAAAAATCTGAATACAGTGTCCACTTTAGAAGATTTAAAAATTTTAGGGCCCAAAAAGTGGGTGACAAATTTGATAAATTCGCCAAATTTCACAAGACGTATCCCTATAAAGAGAATTTTGACTAACATCTAAATGTAGTGTCATGTTTTGGAAATTTTAAAGTTTCGGTCCCTAGGGCCTAAAACAGAGGCCAAAAATTAAAAAAAAAATTGTGAAAACCCAACAGGGTGTCAGACCAGACGGAATTATAATCCAGGTCAGAATGTTTCACATGATTAGTGATTAGTGTTTATTGTATGATTGTGTGCTTTACAATTGTTACGTTAATAAAGCACTGTAGATAAATCGGGATTTTTGTACTTTTTCGTAATTTATCTAACTGAAAAATTATCTAAAATCGAAATTTATATAGTAATAAGTGTACTGTGTTCAAAATAGTGAACGAGTTCTGCAGCTCGGGGAGCATATAACATAAATTACCTATACATATAAATTGTAAATATATGTGTATATTTATTTACATATTTATGTAACAATATTTTGTTCATCTTAAAAAAAAGACAAAAATACAATACGTCACAATACAATACAATGCTTTTTGTTTCAATTTGCCTTTCCCTCTCCTTAATTGTTTTTACCTTTGAAACTCGCCTACTAAAGCCTGAAATTAATTTCCAATGTAATTTGTCTTTATGTGCTTAAAAGCAAGAGGCAATTAAGCGTTTCCTCTTCCACTCATGATTCTTTCTTGTCGTTCTTAGTTTCAGTCAGTGTGCAGATTTGTCTGTTCAATAAAATCTATGGTAAATTGTGTGTATTCCCGGCAGCCGTAAAGTAACTAGTATGCTCCCTGAGCTACATAACTCACTCACTATTTTGAACGAATAATTTTATTATTACATAAATTCAGATAAAAGGTAAATATTTCAATTATGGGAAAAATTACAAAAATTCCGATTTCGCTACTGTTTCTTTAGCGATATAACAATTTTAAGCATACAACCATACAATAAACACTAAAAATTTGAAACATTTTTATTTGGGTTACAATTTCGCTTAGTCTGACGCTGCGTTTTGACAATTTTTTCAAATTTTTTGATCACTTTTCTGAGCCCTGGGGTCCAAAAAGTTTGAAACTTCCAAAATTTAAAACTACATTCAGTCGTTAGTTAAAATTCTCTTAATTTGATATTCCACAAGAATTTGTGTGATTTCATCAAAATTTTCACGGTGCCCTGACGTCAAAAAATTTTGAAATAATCAAAAACGAACACTACTTCAGATTGCGGTTTAAATTGCCTTTAATTTGGAAGTCACATGGGGTTTTGCGATTATTTCACAAATATTACCCCAATATTTTGCCTCCCATCCCTATTTTTGTAGGGATCAGTTTGAAAAACAGCAGGGTTCTGCAGTGTAAAAGTATGAACGCGCAAGCCAAGTTTTACGAGTACTTGGGTTTACTATACTTTACTCGGGTACACCTTGTTTCCATCTTACCGGAAAACTTATCAAAATTCTAATATAGAAACGATTTCTGTAAACCTCTCCAACAACAAACGTGCTGGTACAGCATATTCGAAGCTGTTGCTTATTATATTTTAACGTCGCAAAATTCGAAAACTAAAAACGCGTAATATTTCTGTTTACTTAGAGAAGTTTCACCACCCACTTGTTGTTTACATAAGAGTTTAATCAGTAGTTATCCTCAGTGTTGGTCTATACGCTGATAAAAACTGGTTTTGAGTATTCTACAGATTATAACAAAGAAAGGTAAACGTAGTATTTTCCTCAGTACGTATTTCTCCGCGTTCTAAGAATCTGACTTCCTTATGTTGCACATTGAACATTTAATGCGTGTGAACGCCAGTAAGGCACTACGTTTCCTCCTGCATTGATATCAACTGCTCAACGTACCTTCTCTTCTCTCTCTTACTTCGTTATCCGTTGCCTATCCCTTTCTCTCCATTGTGGCTTTTATCAACAGTTGCGAAGTTCTAAGCATCTTCAACAATGTCTACCGATCACATCTTCGGGTATATTCAATCGGTCCGACTTCTTTTGTTTTGAATTCAAACTCCCTTCTCGGGAGTTACTCTCTTTCGTGTAGTTTATTCCATTAATTCTTTGCATTTTGACAAATGGAAGTAGTGAGCTCTTTTTATTTTTCGCTAAAATTGATAGCTCTATTCAGGCCATTAGGCTTCATTTACATGGTTCGACCGAATGATCTGCTTAAAGTTCTGTTTCGATTGGGCAGATGTAATTTACTATTTTCAGAGTTTAGACACACGTATCGTACCCCCGTGCTGTTATTTATTGGTTTTATAAGGTTTCTACAAGTTCGAATTTTATGATTTAAATTTTATTATTATTATTTCACGAGATATGAGCATAGACATACAGGGCATCACAGCCGATTTTTCTACCCGATACGTTGAACATTTCTGGTTCTTCATCAATTTTTACCGTCATTAGATAAGGTTATCACCAGATGTATAAAATGTTTTACCTTTTTCAAATCATCATGTATCTGAGAACTCATACATTTATTAACAATACTCTTTCTACGTTTGTCGTTAAACCTGCCTTTAAATTTAGTTTGTGTACAGTTTTGTCCGAATTAACCTCACACTACATTACTTTAATTTGCACAATGCATAGTGTTTTGAAATTCAGTGCGTATGTTTACATTCTATCTCTCACACCCACTTAGCTTAGAAACATCACACGCCTAATATTCTTATTGTGACCCGAGAATGAATTTCCTTTCTGAATTATAGAAAAACTTGTCTTCCAGAATTGTCTTGCCTTCATAAAGGTCAGACATATAAAATTGTTTCAAACGATTACTTGCCTAAGAAACAAATAAAGACAAATTTATATATCTGAATCGACACTTTTTTATCTTGAAAAATTCTAACTTTTCTCGCCCAAACTGCGTCGACCGGCGTTTTCCACTAGTATTGTCTTATTGTCGACACCACTATATTTTTCTCGCAACAAGTGCTGAAGTCTAGAATCGCCGGTAGGCCTACATGGTTTTCATCCGATTAACTTAACGATATTTCAAATAAAATAATCCATAGTTTAACAAATTTAACGTGCGCCATAGTCGAATTTTTATTACTCTTTATTCAAGTAGGGAAAGCAAACACACAGATAAATCATGAAATGTTTAAGCAAACATGTTTAAACATTACAACATTAAGCTAAAGTTATGGTAAAATTATGAGGCTACAGTTTACAAGTGCCGCATAATGTCATCGGTTGAATAAGTGTAAAAATCTAAGCGAATAATTTATTTATGAGGTAGAGTATGCCGGAGGGAGTAAGAAAATATGGATGTAGTTATCAACACAACACAGGAAGTGTGACAGACCTAACTTTCATGGATAAAAGGGTTTGAAAGTGCAAAAAACAATAGAGTCCTCCAAGAAGCAGGCGGAAGGTGATGGAAACTGGGGTACGGAAGACGCCAATAAATATAGAAAATCGAAATCACACACTCCGTCTGTCTGTCTTTCTGTGTCTCTCTCTCTCTCTCTCTCTCTCTCTCTCTCTCTCTCTGTAAAAATAATGGTGGCGTGGGGATTCAAAATTCCTTCGTTTGGCATTTCAAAGGATTTTTTAATCTCCAGTAAGCTCCTTGAACTGCAGAATTCGCTCACCATTTTAAACAAAGTACATGTATCATTAGATAAATTTAATTATCAGAAAATTACAAAAATCCCGATTACACTACTGTTTTTTCAAGTAAAATAACAATTGTAGAGCATACAATCATACAATAAACATTAAAGATTCCAAACATTTGGATTTGCATTAAACCCGGCGGGATTTTCACAACTTTTCAAAGTTTTTGAACCCTTTCTGGGCCGGGTGTCCTAAAATTTTTATATTTCCTAAAATGTGCACTGTATTCAGATTGTGGTTGAAATTCTTTTTAATTTAGTATCTCACATGGATTTTTGCGATTTTACCAAACTTTTAACAGACTTTTTGTGCTTTGGTGCCGAAAAATTTTGAAATTTTCAAATCTTAACACTAAATTCAGATTGTGGGTAAAATTTCCTTTAATTTGATACCTCACATGGACTTGCGATTTTTTCACTACTTTCACCCCCTCCCATTTTTGCCTCCCCCTCCTCTATTTGGGGGGGAGTCAATCTAAAAAAACAGACTTCTGTAGGGTAAAAGTACGGATACGCACGCCAAGTTTTAGGAAATCGGCTGATGCGTTCAAAATTTATCGTGAGACAACGCCGAATAGACAGACAGATAAATGCCAGACGGTCGAGTTAAAACTGAGAACTCGCTTCAATCGTTCAATTAAATCCATATATAATTGATTTATTTCTAATATACGTTTTGTCTACTTTGTGAAAGAGAATTAGTTAGTGAGGCTAATTATAAAATAAGCAAAGGTTTTGAAAACATTTTGCATTCATGTAACACAGTTTTAACTACTGTTTTTATAATAAACTTTTGTTATTTATATATTTATTGCATTATATTTCTGGAAGATATTTTGTAACTTACACTTTCTTACACTTTGTTGTGACGTCAATGCTGTTGGCACTCTGAACTTTAACACACACCGACTTCTTCCTTCACCTTTAAATTCTCTTCATCATGAACTCCTACCCAGTCTTATGTAACCCTTATTAATTAACCACTTTACATGGCCTTTTGGTTTTCCCTCCATTTGTCTTTTAGTTGCTGATTGGTTGTTAGGAAGGTAAGAAAGGGTCAGTGTTTTGGGTTCAAGATTTCCACACGTGTAAAACAAAAGACTATTCTCGGTGGTGGAAAATTCCAATTGTTTTTTTTTTCTTCTGCTAAGTTGCTATCCGGAGTTTAGCAGACCTAGTATACTAGCGCGTGTGTAAGTCCGGTCACTTCACAGTTTCTTTGTCCTGAATTGCCTCACTGTTTTACAAAACACACGCACGCACACACACAGAGCCGTGTCCGGCGCCTCTGTGCAGAACTTTAGTTAGCGCCCCTTCGATAAAGAAATCACTTTATAAAAACGTATCAGTGAGTAAAAATGGAATACGAAATATATTAATTATAAGTTTCTTGAACAAAAACAGGAATTATAAAAAATGTATAAAAAAAATCAATAAACATACAAGCAGGGTACAAAAACAGAAACATCAAAAATAATTTGGAAGAAAATAAAGTAGTTTATGTTATTTGTCAATAAAATCATTTGCCAATTGCACCTTATATAGTTTTATATAAATGAACACATAAACTTTCAGTTTTATAAAAACAAATATATTAAATACTTTTGATACATAATTAAACTTACTATATTTTATTTGGCAAGAAAATCACTTTGACAATTGTACTTTGTATAAATATCATATACATAAGAAACAGGTAAACTGACAAGTACATAAAATATGAACATATTACAAACGTTATTTGGTAAAGAAATAGGTAAGTACATATTTGAACAGTACTTACAAGGTAAGTACATATAAGGGAATTGAGCTTTTCTAGCTTTCATAAATGAAAATTCTGGAATAATATCCAGAGGACCGAAAAGGTTAACACAATTAACTTAATAAATAATAATTTTGTTTTCAAATATTTGCTCCTCGCCTGAAATTTTTGGCGCCTTTACTATCCTTGCGCCTGTGTGCGCCGCACACTTTGCACACTGTGTCAGCGCACCATTGTACACACACACACACACACACACACAGAATTAATATAGTTATTTTACTTGATGTAGCAGTAACTTTATATTATGTATATTATATTTACTTCGAGGCATGTTTCGAGCCTTATGCAATATGGTCGTCGTCAGCCACACTAATCCGTTGTCTGAGTATAGGCCTATATAGTGAGAATAATGTGAACGATAGTGAGATAGTAGTATTATGCAGAATGGGTCCCAAACGAGACGCAAGAGTTTGGCAATTCTGATGTGCAGAAGTGGACGTGTTGCAGATATGAAGGCAATAATAATCACTTAAGACGTCACGCGAACAACGTCACAGCGTAGGTCCGCTAAATATTATTCATTATCAGTCTTTAATATTCCGAAATCTTTTGTTTGTTTGTTTGTTTATTTGTCAGTTTACAATCAACTCGCAATAACAACAAATTGAGCAATAAGTAAATATGCTGAAGGAGATGTAATGGGTATAGAAATCGTCCACTGATTATACTCTTGTAAAATTGCGAACGGTTAATATGGCTTATTTCTTGGCCTACAAGCTGTGGTAAGTCCGATGGCCAGTGTCTCTTCAGGCTTCTTATCTAATTTCTGCATCAAATCTCTTTATGACCCAGAATACACTTATGGAAGTATGACAAAAATCTGTATATTTCTTCTGAAACAAATGGAATTATTGTCCGTAATACTCTCTGGCACGTATAATTTCCATTTGTTCTTACACTTCCTATACAATTTGTTATCAATATACTTATAAAACTTACGCATACCATTTTCATTACTACTATTTAGATTATCTATTATAGGTCCCAACTTCGTATCCTCCTTCTGGAATTTTCCTATGTCTCTTATCATACTACTTACGTCTTTCTTCATTTTTATAGTTACCTGATTTATCTGATATTCGAAGTTCTCATCAACTTGGTCCTCTTCCGTTACGTCCTCTGGATACCGGCTGAGTATGTCGGCCACTAAATTTTCTTTACCTTTACAGTGAAGGATGTTAAAGTTGTATTCTTGTATGCATAGGATCCACCTAGTTATCCTGGAGTTGTTTAGATAGCATTTATGCATGAAAGTGAGTGGTTTATTATCAGTTATAATCGTTAATGGTTGACCCAAGACATATATTCGAAATTTCTCTAAACATCTGACAATGCTTAATAGTTCTTTTTCAGTCGTGAAATAGTTCTTTTCCGCACCCTTAAAAGTTTTACTTGTGTAGGCAATAACACCCACATTCCCCTCTTCATCCAACTGATACAGTTGTCCAACATATGCGTATTTACTCGCATCGCATTGAAGAAAATACCGTTGGTTGACTTTCGGAAATTTTAATATAACCGTCTCAATAAATAAATCCTTCACTTCCTTGAAGCATCGATCTAGTTCTGATGTCCATATAAACCTTTTATTTTTTTCTTCAGTAAATCCAGTAATGGTTGAATAGTTTCTGCGTACTTAGCAGTAAATCTATTATAAAAGTTGGTCAATCCCAAGAATCCTTTCAATTGCTTCTGGTTTCTCGGAACTGGGAAATTTCTGATTGCAGCTACCTTTTCTTCCGTTGCTTGCACTCCTTCCGTAGTTAAGCGATATCCTAGATAGGCGATTTCTTGACGAAAGAACTGCTATTTCTCGAGGTTAATCGTTAGGTTTGCTCTGCGTAGATTGCTTAATAATAAATTTAAATGTACCAGATGCGTCTTGATGTCGTTCGAGTAGCAAAGACAGTCGTCAACATAGATGATTGTGTTTTCCTTCACCTGATCTTTAAGTGCCATGTCTAGTCCTCTCGTCAGAGCGGCGGAACTGGTGCTTAATCCGAACGGTGTTACTGTATATCTATAACATTCCCCTCATACATGAAAGCGGTGTAATCGCGACAACATTTCTTTGGTGGCACCTGCCAAAAACTGCTGGTTAAATCCACCGTGGACAGGTACTTCATACTTCCACATCTTGCTAATATTTCTTGAATAGGAGTTGGTCCTAATAGTCGGGGATGGTAACACTATTTATTTTTCGTGCGTCCAAACACAGCCTGACGTTTCCGTCTTTCTTTATTACGGCGACCATTGGATTTATAAATGGGCTATTTCCCCTCTCAATTACACCGTGTCTCAACATTTTGTTGATTTCGGCATCAACGTTTTGCTTGTATGCAAGTGGAATTGGCCACCCGCTTTGGAAATAAGGCGTGTTGTCCGTTACTTTAAATTCATGTTGATAACATTCCATTCTCCCTGGACTCTCCCGAAATAAACTCTTATTATTCATTAAGACTTCTCTCAGATATTCTAATATTTCTTCATCTACACCTGTTATGTTGTCCACTTTCGCGTTTATTTTCTGCTCGATTTCATCCTCTTCTTCTTCTTCCACTACTTCCATGTGTACGATGGGTATGCTGACATTTTGTTCTTCCTCTCTTCCTTTAAACTCGACGACCCCCTTTTCCACGTCAATCAAACATCTTTCATGTTTCAAAAAGCTAATACCTAATATATAATTTCTAATTAAATTTGGAATAACTAAAAATACACAGTCCATCTTGATATCATTAATGTAAATGTCACATAAAATCTGTTTCCGTACTAGCTTAGATTTACTACCTACTGCACTAATAATCAGTGTATTGGTCATGCTTAATTCTTCATAAGGTTCTAAATAATGTTTATTTTTTGTCAATCCATTTATCGCGCTTCCCGTGTCCAATAAGGGAGCAACTGAAATATTATTATTGAACTTAATTATTATTTCTGGACATTTAGAAATCCGTTGTTCAAATTTTATTTCATATTCATAAATCAATTCATTTCTGATATCTGGTAAAAGTATGCTAGTTTCGTGAAGTCGGTTATTAGTCGGTATACCGGCTATCTCTTTGTTTTGTAGGGTTAATTTTTTTTTCTTTATCTACGTCGTTCCTCTTACCAGTTGAGGTTGACGCACCGTTGTTTACAAATTCCAAGGAGTTTATGGGCTGTCGGTTAGTGTGCCGTCCGAACCCCTTAATGTTGTGACCGTTTTCACTTTCCTTGTTTGGTCCATGTTGTTTTTGTTTCCAGCTGACACCCTTATTGTGAAATGGTTGGGGTGTATTCGTCGTTTCCCCCACACCACGGGCGTTCACCTTTTCGTGACTCCCTACAAGGTCGCTGTCTCTGCTTGTTCGTTGGTTAATCGTTGCGTATTCTGCAATCAATGATTCAAGGTTTTGGATGGAATTAATTCCCCTTGTCACCACAGCAATTTCGATATTTTTACCAAAATGGCGCGCTATTTTTTTGATTAACTGACGGTCAGTAATTGCTGGTGTTAGTTGGCGGCTTTCAAGTAGCTTACGCTCCATGTAGTGTATTGAGCTTAGATTGCCCTTCCAATTAAACCGGCCAAATTCTAGGCTGACTCTGACCGCGTTCTGTCTTTCTTCTCCCCAATACGTTTGTGTAAAGAGGTCTCTAAATTCATCAAAATTACGGATTTGGTCTCGTATCACCCTCCACCAAATTGCGGCGTCTGCTTCTAAATGTCGGCCGATCCATTTGACATCGTCACTTGGGTAGAATATGTTCTGTATTTCGGTCAATTCTTTGAGAAACTCGATGGGATATCGGTCTGTGCCGTTGTATTTTAATTCGCTGTTATGCGGCCCACCTGTTCTTGCGGTCGTTCCGACTTCTGCGTTGGCTAATTGACGCTGTAGTCTTTCTTGGCCTTCTTTAACTTTGGCGATGTGATTCCTTAATTCTACTATTCGTGTCTCCTTTTCTTTATCTGTCTCACTGATTTTCTGTACAGCCGATCGTTGTCTGCCATCTACTTCTACGATCTTCTGTTTTAACGAGTTAACCGCTTCTCTTTGTTCTGTCCGTAGTTGTCCTACGTTGTTCATGATCTCTCCCTTCAACTCTTCATTCTTGCTGTAGGTTTCTTGTATATGTGTGTCTATTTTGCTATTTATTTGATCTACTGTCTTCTGTGTATTATTAGTTGCTTCTTGCCATTCTTGTCGGTCTTTCTCTCTCAATTCTTTACTTTCTTTGGTATGTCTTGTTAATTTATTCTTCAACTCTTTCATTCCACGTTCATTCTTTTTCTGTAACTAGCTAATTTTCTCTTCCCATTTCTTGGTGTGTTCTTGCAATTCAACTTTTATTTTTCCAATTTGTTCTTCGTTGTGTCGTTTCAGTTCCTCACCTAGTTTATCGTGTTTCTCACTCAGTTTTTCATCCTGTTGTCTCATTCTCTCGCTCATTTCTTCATTCAGCTGCCTCTGTCTCTCGCTTATTTCTTTACTCATTTCTTCATTCTGTTGTCTCTGTCTCTCGCTCATTTCTTCATTCTGTAATAGCTGAAAGTTCATCTCGCGAGGTACTAACGACTGTCCCCCCGCCATTGTGGTCTCGTCGGCGCTGGTGTTTACACTCTGCGTCGTATCTTCCTCACGTCCTTCGACGCCTAGCTGGTTGTTCACGTCGAACTCCATACTATCCGAATTGTTGGTTGTCATTTTCGCGCGACTACGCGTAATCATTCAAGTAAGCTTAAACTAAGTCTATTTTCTACTATTGACTTATTGTCTAACAATTGCTTATAGCCACTGCCTGTCCTCAGCCTACTCACTAATAATAATTATTATTAATTAATCGAGCAATCGCTTCGTGCAATCGCGTTGGGCGCCATGTACAACATTATTATGCCACGCGTTGGGCACCATGTGCAACATTATTTTTATGCATATTGGATTGATTGCATAAATTAATTAGTTATCCTTTTAATTAGGTCGTAATTAAAGTGTAACTAACCCCAAGTTTGGGAGGTCATATACGACTGTTGATTCTTCCACTAAATCTTGCTTGTTGCCCGCGTTGGGAAGCCATGTACAACGTTATATTTTTATGCAAACTTATTTTGTAATTGCATAAATTGATTGAGTTTTTAATTATATAAATTTTTATCTATATTTATGAAAGTGCTACCTGTACGAACTTTGTCGTATATCTTTACTTTATGTAGCCCCCGCAGTTGGAGCGCCGTATACAATGTTATTTTATTCAAATTTTATTGTAAATGTTAATTGTTCAATTAATTAAATTATCTTGATTACAATTATTGACAATCCTTTATTTGTCTTAATGAATTGTTTACTATTGATAATATGTCTCTGTTCATAGAAACTTCATTACGTGTATAAACTAATTGCTTTATGTTTAATATAATAAGTTATGTCTACTACTCACTTAATTCATTTGATTCTATCTACACATTGGCGTGTCGTTACAATGTTATGTTTGCATTGCCTAATTGACATATAAAGCCATGTAAGAAATGATAGTTAATAGTGTTCCATTCTTAGGAGCTTTCTATAACTGTGTGTTTTCATTACTGATCGTGCTTACTGCTCCAGGTTGGGCATACCATATATAATGATACACTTGGATATCATTGAATTTAAATACGTCCCGCGTTCTGGAGCTCCATATGTAAACAGGTGTTTAGGTCAATAGCAATTATATGACTCAGACACTATAAACATTTGTGAACAATACTAATTTATTTTATATATTCAAAGTCATTTTAAATTCTAAAATAAAGTTAGCGTTACTATACTATACATTAAGATACACAATGCTGTTATATTGTCTCTAACATCTCTGAATCCTCATCTACAAATCGATAAATGTTAATTAATTACTTTACAAATTTCAATATACCCTACTCTATAGATTCATATTCTTATTTGGCTTTACTCAGAGCAATTAAATAAATGTATAGTCTACTCAGTGGCGAGTTCTTTTTGAGTGGCAGGACAGTGGTAACCTAATCTAATAGTACGTGAATAATAATAATTTACTTGGCGTATGTATCCAATTTGCGGTGACTAACTGCGTAGTTCCCCATTCTGCGACGAGGTCCTGGCTGTAGATAAGAAGATTAATCCACTCCACGTCATTGAATTGTGATACTCCAACTCCACTTCACTTGACACTCCGTCGACGACACTATTTGTTCCACATTTGATTCGGATACGGTCATTAACGGAAATGACTAACTGCGGTCATTCGAATATTACTTAATTGTCTTAGAACACTTTCGCGTGCGGGTTTTCTGTCACTCTCGGTGTACATGCGTTAATAGTTTATGCCGCGTTCAATTAGAGCGATTGTACCATTTATGATGCATTTTATTATGCGAATATAAATGGTTTTATTTGCACTTCAGTAAGTTAATTCGTGGCGTAATCTCACTATATTTGTCCCATGTCACTTACGTCACGGTAAAGTGATATATTGTCAATACTTAATCACACGCGTTCGATTCATAAGACTGGATATATATAACAAAGTCTGATTGAAGTTAACTTGACATTGTCTTAATATTTAACTCCCACGATCTAATGAATTCTCTTAACGCACGGGTTAGTTCTACAGTTAATTTACTACTTCATCATTCCACTACTTTATTTCGGCGTACTACAGTTTTACATAGTTTCTGACTCACTCCCGAACGATCTATCTGCTTGTATGAATACACTTTACTACAGTCCTTCTGAAAGACTCTGACTGATTGAAATTGAAATAAAACTGCACTCCGCTAATTGGAGTAAGATTTAAAATAGACTGACGATAATTAAAATAAGACTGCTCTCCGATTTAAAATAGACTGACTTGAAATTTGAAATAAGACTGAACTGAACTGAAATTTGAAATAAGACTGAACTTCGTTCTCTGCGAACACCTAATTTTATTTCTTCAGCAACACGACCCTCTCCACGGATCGCATACCCTTACTACTATCTCCGTCATGATTGGCTTCTCGCCTCCGATTCTGCGAAGACTCCTCCTAGATACTCGGGCTGGGGTCCCTGGTCTACTTCCCATTAGCTCTTCACCCTCGTCTCCATGGTGATGTCTTCTTAACACCCGCCTTTACCGAACTCCTTGTTCCTGATAGGTCAGTCTAGACCCCTCTCTAAAAGTCTTGCTGTTCGCACCACCTCCACGTATGACGACGGACCTAATTACACGGTTGTCTGTTACACGATTGTCTTACGTTCCCTTCTGTCCTTCCCAAGCAATTTCCGTCCAGCACATGTGTGTTCCCTAACTCGGGTGTGTCGAATCGCCGTATTGTCCTCGACTTCCCTTGTTACGTTCACACGGTGATGGTGGTCATCTTCCGGGAATGAACATCTGCTCTGCAGCTCTCCAAGATGCTCCGTACTTTGTGCCAGTAAACAAGTTACCCGCTGTGCGGCTATGCATGGTCTCTTGTTCTTAATTGCATCCGTTCGTATACTGCCTTTG
This sequence comes from Magicicada septendecula, assembly GCA_034769895.1. NCBI lineage: Eukaryota > Metazoa > Arthropoda > Insecta > Hemiptera > Cicadidae > Magicicada > Magicicada septendecula. The sequence goes on from CM068376.1 coordinate 309,026,966, forward strand.
TGGAATATGTCATGTCCATGTGCAGTCGCTAACTCCCACGTGTAGGTCGACAAATACTTGCGTCCCCTTAGTACACGTTTTCTCGGTAATTGTGACGAAAAGACGTAGTCTTTTGTTTCTTTGTTATTGTAGCCTTTTGCGCCTATGTCGTTCATTCACGTCTAACATCTGCTGTGCCGAGGCATTGACTTTCTTAAGTCATTGTCTAACGACGGCCGTTTGGCTATAACATGCATCACTCTTGACAGTTGACGCCAGCTACAGTGCCGTTTACTCCAAAAAAAAAATTCTCTACAAAAATTGCTTCACACATATTTTAGAGAAGATCGAGATGTATCCTTCTAGTGGATCATCATTCACATACGCGGTCACACACACACACACACACACACACACACACACACACACACACACACACACACACACACACACACACACACACACACACACACACACACACACACACACACACACACACACACACACACACACACACACACACACACACACACACACACACACACACACACACACACACACACACACACACACACACACACACACACACACACACACACACACACAAGACTCCAAGGCGGAAACACGAAAGTTTTCAACTTGTTCTAGCTTAGTCTACGTCACAGTCTTGTGAACTTCACGAACGTTTACAATTTACGTCGTCAAACGACTGGGCGTGCTGTACAACTGTTCCACGTAGCCTACTCGTCCTGAAGAAGCTCTTTGAATAGGGTGTCGTCGGACTTCTGAACACGATTTACGCGACAAGAGGGGAAAACAAAAATTATGCACGTTGATAATACGGTAAACCTGGCAGAAAACTGTGCAATACCACGAAGTTCTTATTAGAAACGTTATCAAGATCTTCATGACAAACTATCACCAAACACAAGAGCCTGTCGAATAATTTACATGAGTAATTTCCGAATAAATTTGAATCAGCGCGTTGTTGAAGTATAATTAACTTTTTTTTTTTTAATTACGTAGGTTTTGTTTACTTTTGGTATCATTTTAATATTCGTGGCTGGAGATGGAACTGAAATGTTTTTAATATAAAGCACTTGATAAGTATGTCCAGTAACCAGATAATTATACTGTAAACAACACGTGCGTTTGTAAACAATTTATTGTTTATTTAATCATTAACCTAGAAGTTGTGCGTTTCATGCAGAGTCTTCGAGAGGCCTTTAACGTAAACGGTAAGATTTTATATTCACATAAATGTTATGCTGATTTTATTTTGTTTTCTCAATGTTACAAAAATATTGGTTTAATATATTCAGCTATAAAAGCTTATAAAAATATTTATAAGTTATAAATGTAAAATTAAATATACTTAACCTCATTTGTCATTCGGTGGAATTTATGGCAACTGGTTTATAACTTAATTCTTCCCATCAATGTTGTACGTACAATACTGAAAACACGAAATATGTTTCCAACGAACCATAAAATTTAGAAATTTTAATTAAGGTACCTGTCACGAACGGTTAGCTAAACATCCTGGCGCAGACCAACCAAGGACAATTGTGTAGTAGTTCACTTTCATTATTTCCGTAAAAAAATTAAGTCACTGTGACGAGAAGAAAATCACGTTAAAAATAAAGGCCATCTCTCGTTTGAAAAATATTGTACGCTTACATAGTTCAGTCTATCTGCCTGGTTAGTTGGAGGATAGTGTTATGGTCTATAATCAATGTCTTATTGCGAATACTCCCTCGAATACACTAACTATTTATATTAAGCTATTACAGACAAACTTTACATACACATATAATACAGTATCGTTATCGGCTCAATAAGGTTATTCGATAATTTGTAATTTATTACTAACGGTCAAAACGGAGGGCGTGAACGTCCTTAACCATTTTACTAGGTCCTGCGTATCCTTCGTTCTGGTCACTATACTAGAGCCGTTCAGTAAGCGACTCTGACATTTCGATGCGACGTTGCCAACTTTACACGGGAAGCTTTACATTTACCCATTTACCGAGCCCGGCACGGTGTAAAACTGACCGGGTAAGAACCCGGCAACACAGTACCGGTATAGGCCGTTACTATGAACGTATTCCTGTAACGTGATTGGCTGAAAATTTTACACATGCTTTTGCTCCCACCATATATATCAAACGTCAGAGTCACTTACTGAACGGTTCGAGCTAGCTGGCTGTTAGTATGGATTTCACAATATCTTTATACAATATTTCATAAATTGTAGCAAAATGACGTAAAGCAATGAGGAAGAGACTATTGAAATGTTTTATATGCAGTGTCTTACTTTGTAAGTCAGAGACATGGAGGAAAAGGTATAGGGGGGAGGATTGAGGCTTTCGAGACGGAAGGTAGTAACAAGGTGGATAGGTTAAAGGAGGAATGGAGATGAGCTCAGAAAGCTTTTGCGGGTTATAAAGAGGAGAAAGAAATGCATTGGACGAGTGGACTATAGTATTTGAAGGACGGGGGAGGAAATAAGAAGAAATGGAGGATGACAACAGTATTCGAAGGACAGGGGATGGAAATAAGAAGAGATGGAGAAGAATATTGAAGGACCTGTACGACAAGTAGCCTCAATATGGCGGTGGAATCTGGGACATTTTACACTGTACTCCATAATATCACATGGCGGCTGATGACCTTCTTCTTCTTCCGTCGATTTTGACCTACGGCGGACCCCGTGAAATAACTTCTTCATGATTTTCCTTCTTTTCTGGCTTTCCTGTTCCTCCGGTATTCCTATCCTCTTGCTACGTCCCCTTTTCCTTTCTTCCGTCCGGGTAGTTATTATTTGTCGCGTTTTGTTTTCCTGAAAACATTAAATTTCTTTAACCCGTTTCCTAAAGATGTCCCAGTGTCCAAAATATCGTCTTTTGTAAGCTTTGTTTCTACGAGAACCGTTTATACTTCTGTGAACCAACGGATTTGTGTTCATGGCTTTTCATCGAAATATTCGAATATTCTTTTGATCAGACTTTAGCCTGTCTTATATAAATTAATTTTGATATTCGGATGTTGAGTGAGTGGCATGTCAGAAAAGCAGGATACAGAGTGTAGAGATGAAGTCCCTGAGGAAAAGCATGTGAGTTACGTAGGGGGATACAACCTGTGCTGGGATTTATAGAAAGAAGACAATATTGATGATATTTACATAGTTTAAAAGAGACAGAACAGGTTAGTAGTAGCTGGAAAGCGAAAATTGAGAAGAATAAGGAAGGAGGAAAACTAGACAAATCCGCAATCAAACAATTCTAAAATGTTTTGAAGGAAGTACATGTGATGTAGCGAAGAAGAGTCTGCCAAACGATTGGAAGAAATGTTTTGTTGACATTTAATGAACATATTTTGTATTAATGTCTTAATAAAGTTGTGCTAGTGGTTATAATCACAAACAGAATTAACACTATTGCACACAAATATAGAAAAATTATTCCGATTAGCGCTTTCAAGCTTTACAGCTCATCATCAGATCGGCAAAAAATGTTCACAGCTAATTGGGAATTTTGTCTATAGTGGTGTGCAACAGCGTTAATTCTGTTTATTTAATGAAATACATTCTAGACCATTGTGTGATAAAAAGGGTTTTGGTAAATCTATTGTAATATAATTCGACACTCAGACCTCTTCTTTTTGTATAAAATATTATATAATATTATTAATGTTACTGAACGAGTTCTCAGTTTTAACTCGACCGTTTAGGATTTGCCTGTTTGTCTATTTCGGGTATATTTCACGGTAACTTTTGAATGCATCGACCGACTTTCGTAAAACTTGGCATGCGTGTCCTTACATAACTTGGCATGTCCCCCCCCCACATAACTCTATTATTTTCAAGATGGATCCCTCAAAAATACGAAGGCGGAGGCAAAAACATGAGGTATCAAAGTTATAAAAAAATCGCAAAAATTCATGTGGGATCCATGGAATAAAATGAAATAGTATTTTAACCAAACTCTGGACACGGTTTACATTTTTGGAAACATTCAAAATTTTGGTTACACCAGCGCCCAAAAAGTGATCAAAAATTTGAAAACTGTGCGCCTGTTGTCGCACTAAATTGAAATTTGATCCGACTCCCAATGTAGTATTTATTCTAAAAAATTTTTAACTTTTGGGCACCACTAGTGGAAAACTAAAGTCGATATTGTAGAAAATTGTGGAAGTCCATGTAGAACTTCCATTATTGGGAAATTTTATTCAGAATATAAACTCGGTATCTTCCATATCGAGACAGATCACTTAATTTCACAAATTTATACCAGTCACCACCCCTTGCAAATTTTGGAACCGGCTTCTAAACGGTAGTAAGATATGGTTGCAAAACGTTTTACATACTGTTATGTGTTACGATATTTGTGAAAATATTTGACATAGGCCTATTTTATTTATTTTTTATTTATGGAAACATAGATAAACTTAAAAGCTAGGACTAAATTGTTTGTCATTTAGGTGTCACGGACATTAAAAATTTAACTAAAAAACCAATGTAGTTTGGAATTTTTTATATTTATTGTATTCATAATAATAAAACAAACTATTCTTAATAATGATTGTCAGTTTTACAATTGCCATTTTGCTAAAGAAATAAAAATAATTTACTGAGTTTAAAAAATGTATCTAATATGTTAAAAATTATCTAATATTGAAATCTGTCTAATAATAAATGTATTTCGTCCAATACAGTTAGCCAGTTATGCAATTCAGTGAGGTAACTAGTATGTTATTATTATTATTATTATTATTACAGTATATTGATTTCTAATATATATTATACTAAGAAGCAAGTTAAAAACAGGGGCGTATTTACGGGGGAGGGGGATGAACGGGGCCGGAACCCCCAGAGTGTCGAAAGTTGACAAGAAATTTTGTTGATCGCTTAATTTTTAAACTGTTTTATTTGAAGTTTACAGACAAGTTTATTACACAGCATTTGCGTGTACGTTTGAAATATGAAATATAGGAAAATCAATTAAGTCAGTAAGTAACTTATAAACAATGTTTCACTAGCGCTTATTTTTATTTCGTTATGACTTTATGGGATTGATTTCAGTATGTTATTACACGTTTTTCAGCCACTTTAAATATTGTAATATTGATTTTAGTCTTAACTTGCTTTATATCTTGTATGACGCCGACTCGACCGGACCCCCCCCCCCTAGAACAAATTCTAGATTCCCTACTGATTAAGAATATCAATTGGTATGTAGTTTTTACTAGAGTCACAGGAACGAGTAACCTACCGTCATGTTTGTCGTTATTATTATTATTATTACTGTCATAAAATAGAGATTATGTTATAAATTGGGAAATTTACGAAAACGTAAAACTGGATTTTGCTGTATCGCAGTCAGTTCAGATTATAATTCGCGTGTAACCTTCTGAAGGCCACACGCATTCTGTATGGCTTCCTTTGTTAATGCGGTCACTTTTCCCTGTTACGCAGAGCAACCGCCTTTCCTAATAACGTGTCTGACATTCACCGTGCGCTTAACAAATTATCCTGCTGAGAGCGTGAAGAATTGCTTCTTGCAAGAAACGCCCGAGGTATCTCGGTATTTCGATACTACTTAACAGCCTGCCACAAAAACTATTACAAAAAAAAGAACCGCTACTTACCCTGTTAAACCGTCGAACAGAACCGGGAAACACAGTCACACTGACGCAAGTTCACACAACAAATCCAACGACCCAACGTTCTTCACACAGCATGCTCAAACCAACGAATTCAAAATTTTTTCAATATGTTTCCTACAGAACCGGGAAGCACAGTTGTTCGTAGAGTGAACTTGCGTCAGTTGGATCGGGCTTCCCAGTTCTGTCCGGCGAACTTACAAGCGTTCTTCTTATATATAATTTTTCTATAATTGTGTTTAACTTTAAATTTTTTGTTGCTTCTTCTGGAAGAAGGTAAATTCTTATAAGAAAACTTGAAATCATTTTGAACGGCCATTGTGGTACTAGGTAGTCTACAAAAGCAAAGCCATGTTTTCTCTAAAACGGAAACTTAAAGACGTGTTTTTAACAGCGGAAGACGTGACAGATAGAACCAGATGGAATGTTGAAACGGTCATAGTCATAATCAAATTGTCAATACGTCAGTCAAACGGCCAAGGACATTTTACCAACAAACGTTTTGTTATTTAAAGCAATAATTGTTTTGCTTATATTATTTTTAAGTGTTTAACGGGCGCGTATTGAACAACTGTCGGGTTTCGGATAGGCTTAATTAAGTTTGTATAAAACGTACAAGTTTAACTTACGTCTGAAGACGACCTCAGATTTATTACTGGTCGAAACTTTATGTGGTAAATGCTAACGATGATAATAGTGCGACATAACACTTCTAATAACCAGAATGATTGTGATTTCAACCACTAACACAAATTTCTTCATTAAACTTCTAATAACCTTTACTCTTTTTTTATGGTGCTCGAATATGTCACTTCGTTCGCACCTGCGAGATCTGTATCATAAATGTTCAGGTGTTGCAATCATTGTTTGGTTTTTTCCTTGTTTATTCTCAACCAACGTTTACACTTTCCTGGTTTACCTCATTAACCCGCTTTTCAGCCTCCACTGCCTCATAACCTTGTATCCTACCCCGTACTATCCTCAAACCAGACTTGTGGATCCTAAAGTCAAACAAAAACATGAACGGTATTCACATAGTTTTATAATATAATGTAGGCTACTTTTACAACTTTTTTTTACGAGAGCTATGGTTTTATATTTTTTATCTGGATCTCCAGCTTGATGTATTTCTTATGTAGGAGAAGCAATCGTTTATGATTAGTACAAAGTAGTTAACAGATATTGTCACAAATATTTTATTGTTATTATATAGATCACACATTCGTTACTGAATTTTGAGCGTTCTAGTCTCTGAAGCTCCTTTGAGTTTCGCGCGTTGAATTATTCCGCGATATATTTTATGTACTCTTACAGTGACAAGCTTCTGTCTTTCACTTTCTCTCACTATAACATTCCATCTTTTCCAGCTCACTACCGTCTCTCCCACATTTTGTACCCTATCTTCCGTCGAATCTGCCAGCATCTCGTCCTTCTACCTTCGCTTCGGTCTTCCCTTCGATCTGGCCCTCTTTCGTCTTCGTCCACCCACTGTCCTTACGATCTATGCTTCGGAAGATCGCGAACAATATGTCTAAAGCAGTTTATTCTCTGTGCCTTGAGATGTCTCACTATGTCTTCTAAGTATATTTTTCTCCACGTCCTAGTTCTTCAATCTTCTATGCTTGGATAATCTTTTTGAATTCGAAATTTTTCTCAATATACGCAGTTCTTGATTTATCAGTTTCTCCTCATCATCAGTCGTACGACACCTAAGGCGTGCCAAGGTAAGATAAAGCGGAAATAAGATAGATCAAGATAGAAGGATAAGTGTTTATGGAAGTGGAAAGCTTTAAATATTTAGGAACGACAATAAGCAAAAAATACGAGAGGGATAGAATCTGTGGAAGGAATACAGGCAGGAAAAAAGCGTATTGGAGGTACCATTATTTCTTAAGAGACAGAAACATTCACAAATCCAAGACTACACAGAGCAACAATAATAACCGAAATAACACACACAGGTAGTGTTTTATACTTTAATCCTGTAAGTGTCTATACCTTAATCCGACACATGTTTTATTCCTTAATCCTGTAAGTGTTTTATGCCTTAATCCTATAAGTGTTTTATGCATTAATCCTATAAGTGTTTTATGCCTTAATCCTATAAGAGTTTTGTACATTAATGCTACAATTTTTTACGTCTTAATTCTATAGGCTAAGTGTTTAACGCTTAATCATACAAGCGTTTAATGCTTTAATCCTATAAGTGTTTTATGCCTTAATTCTACAAGTGTTTGTGGGTTAATCTTATAAGTGTTTTATGCCTTAACCCTACAAGTGTTTTGTGCCTTAATCCTATAAGAGTTTTGTACATTAATCCTACAGGTTTTTTACGCCTTAATCCTATAGGCTAAGTGTTTTATGTTTAATACTATAAGCGTTTTATACCTTACCATACAAGTCTTTTATACCTTAATTCTAAAAGTGTTATTGCCTTTATTAAATACTTGTTTACCAGTAGGGTTGGTGTTAATTTAGTGTTTTAGAAGACACTACATGTAACAGGTCCTTCGTTGTCTGTTTTCATGCGAAAAATTTCTAAGAGGTTACACGTCTTAACAGTAATCATTTGACTATACCCACTCAGCCCCGTAGATGTGACTATTCCGTACATAAAGTGTTATTAAAATGGCAATTGAAGCCAGACAAATTAAGAGTGAATATATTTCTGCCAAGATTATAGTAATAAGGTAAATTTGTCCTATGATTACACCACGTTCCGATAGAGGTTGTTATAAACAACTTGTAAGTTTCATATCCGTCGACTTAAAAAATAAAACCTCACGCAGAACAACCACATACACGCCGAACAGCTGGCTCGCACGTGCACTGTGCCTGCAGCCTTATTTTTGTGGGTTTTCCGTGTATTCTGAATTGATGACCGTGAAAACATCGACTCTGTTGCAACGACTTGAAAAAATACCCACCAAGAGCACCGCATGCGATGCCACCGAAAGCTTTTCGCTTTTCATGGCTAACCGGCAGCCCAGCGACAGGGGGAAAACCGGATCGAGTAGGAAACTCTGACACCCACTTTGCATATTTCTTTGTTTTTGTAAAACTTGATTCGTAGTGAACACTCTCGTTAAACTCTCTCTCTCACCCCCTCTCACCAGGCGCTTACGCACTCATTCCTTACTCATATACACACACCCTTCCACGGTCACTATTATTTTCACTAACATAGTATTTCCTCGTGCTCCTTGGAAACCTTTGGGTTACGTCGGTAATTTTCGAATCTCGGTGGAGACAGTTGTTCATAAAAGTCTTGAATTACTATAAAATTTCTACCCGTCTCTTATTTTTTTCGTTTATCATCGTTCCTAAATATTTAAAGCTTTCCACTTCCATAAACACTTATTCTTCTATCTTGATCTATCTTATTTCCGATTTATCTTACCTTAGCACGCCTTAGAAACCATGTGTATTACGGCTAACGATGAGAAGAAACTGATAAAATTTGAACTACGGATATTCAGAAGAATTTCAGTTCCAAAAAGATTATCCAAGTACAGAAAACTGAAGAACTAGCGAGTGGAGAAGATTATACGGAGAAGACGTAGTGAGACATCTCAACTCAAGGCACAGAGAATAAACTGTTTTAGACATATTGTTCGGGATCTTCCGAAGCGCAGATCGCAAGGACAGTTGCTGGACGAAGACGAAAGAGGCCCAGATCGAAGGGAAGACCGAAGCGAAGATGGAAGGACGAGATGCTGGCAGATTCCACGGAAGATAGGGTACAAAATGTGGGAGAGACAGTAGTCAGCTGGGAAAAATGGAATGTTGTAGTGAGAGAAAGTGAAAGACATAGAAAGTTGTCACTGTAAGAGTACATAAAAGATATCGCAGAATAACTCTACCCGCAATATTCCGTAATATTCGTTTTTAAAATAAGCAATAAGTTAATAAAGTCAAGGAAAACTGTGCAATAATGATAATGCTCTTTTTGGTGCATATCTGAAGTTCCATACAGTACGTCCGTACCCGTTTAAAATCGGTTTAAATTTTATTATAGGTTAACAGCAGAAGTCCAATTTTAAACCCATCAATCTGAACACACTTTCGTATTTATTTCCATGTTGTTCTCTTTTCTTTTAGTCATGGGCTTTCCATTTAAGGCCAGTATCCGTTGTCATGTCAGAAAAGTGCTGTTTTGTTCTTTTTTCTTTTGTATTAATTGTTTTTTTCATGATAATCATTTTCTTTAACAAATAGAATGTTATATGTTTACCTCTTCAAATTTCAGTTATTGAAATTCAATTTGATATCTGTAGTTTGGGTATTCTATTAAAAATACTCTAATGAGTGCAACGCTATCATTTATGTTGTGGCACGTGGCTTTAATTGTTGTGTGTAGTCAGACTGGTAATCTTACGTTTTTCCCATACGGCAATTCGCAATGGCATAATTTTTAATATAGTTGAATATGGAGGATTAAATATTTATTTTCTTTATTTTTTTCTGTACCTTTTGTTAACTTGGGGTTAGAGTACACATTGCTTAAAATTTTAATATTTTATTTACGTGATTATTTTTGTTGTTTGATTAAATTGAACTGAATACTTCAAATTTTCAAGTAACAACCCAATACAGTTTGAGCCTTTATCCTCTGCAATAAAGGAATCTGAATGCAGTTTTTAATTAACAAATTATTACAAGTACAAATGTAAGAAGTAAAAATTAATTATAACAATTGGTCTAATATTAAAACAACGATCGACTTACATATTAAAAACGTAATTTTACATCAAGTACAAGTCACAAGCAGGGGCGTATTTACGGGAGGGGACGAGTGGGTTCGGACCCCCCCCCTCCCCCAGAGGGTCGAAAAAGCTGACGAAGTTTGTTAATCTCTTAATTTTAAGGCTGTTTTATTATTTTTTCAGATGTGTACGCTAATAAAGTTTTAACTACTTTCTCTCTATTTTTAAATAGCACAGCATTATCGTATAGCCTACGTTTGAAACGTGAAATATAGGAAAATCAACTTATCAGTCGATAAGTATCTTGAAAACAATGTTTCAATAACGCGCATTTTTATTGTCTTATTAGCATTTAGCTTAATGGGATACTAACGTTGGTATGGGATACTACCGTTTACTTTGATTACCACTTTAAAGATAGTAATGTTGATTAGTCTTAACTTGTTTTTTTTTCTTTTGTATGAAGCCGTCCGGATCCCCCAAGGCCAAATTCTAGATACGCCACTGGCCATAAGAAAAATCACTCCAGAATCACAGAACGTTTCATTTCTTTTAGTTCAAAAATCATAGAAGGACATTAACTTGCAAGTTATCGAAGTAAGTTGGGGATTAGTTCTTTAAAATATAATTAATTGTTTTAAGATGTTTCTGTATCCATGGAGGGCACTGTAAATAACACCACAACTCTGGGCTTGTTTCAAATATCCCCAAATACGATATGGATTTTACGCGTTCGGAATATGAACATTTCGAAAATAATACCTAGTCACTGCTAGATGCATGGTATTCTGTAGGATCCAGACAACACCGTATCTGTTGCGGGTTTCCCTCCCTCTGTGCTTCTATCTTGCCCCGTTCTCTCGTTTTCCCTTTCTTCTCTTTATAAAGTGCTCTGCGCTCCTTGAGCCTTCTCTTCATTGCTTACTTTATCCGCTCTCCTAATACCTTCCATTCGTAGGGCTATAAATATAAGTAGGCCTATATCTTTTCACAAGTACACATAACTGATAACAATGTATAAAGTTTTTTTTTTTAAACGTACTTAGAAACATTTTGAACACGATCAAAAATTTGCAAGGAGTGTTAAGAGATAGTAATTGTTATAACTCGATGTCACACATAGACTTTCACAATTTCTTAATTTCCATTTTCGGCCCGTGGTCCTATAAAGATAAAAAATTTGCACAGTAAACATTACATTCGGATTCTGGTTAAAATTGACTTTTAGTGAGGCACCCGGCTGATAATTTACGTTTCCAAATTTTGTATTCCTTTCTTGAACACAAATGTCATAAAATTTTCAATTTTCATAAACTGCACTTATATTCAGATTTTGTTTAAAATTCCCTTTAATTTGATACCCTACGTGGGGTTTTGCGATGTTTTCACAATTTTGAGTCCCTCAATATCTGCCTTCTGTTTTGGGGGATGGGATCAATCTCAAAAACATTAAGGGGTCTTTAGAATAAAAGTATAAACGTGTGTGCAAAGTTTTACGAAAATTTGTTAATGGATTCAAAAGTTATCGTGAGACATTCCCCAAACGGGAGATAAATGTATACTAAATAGTCAGACAAATGCAAAACGGTCGAGTTAAAACTGAGAACTCGCTTTCGCTTGTTCCAAAACGCTGCGTGCAAAACACTTCACCGTTTTTTCCTGAAGTCAAATTTATTCTGCTACACAAAGTTTCTCTTTCATAACTTCTATTACAAATTACAATTGATTATAAAGTGTTTTTTTACTCGTGGTATAAAAATAAATAGGCTATACTTAAGAAGCTATAGAAGAAATATACAAAATCTATAGTTTCGTTTTTCCTTACATTTTTTAATGTTAAGGGACAGCATAGATGTGCATCAGCGAATGGAATTATAATGTAGTGTAGAGTAATCAGAGTAAGACACTTAACAGAATTAAACCTTTCCCTTTAATTTGTCGGAAATATTGGAGACATGCGAAACACATTATTGTGTTTGAATGTAAAAATGTTGAAGACGATTCAAAGGCAAAGCACAAAGTGAAAACACTCTGTGAGAACTTTTTAGGCTCGTGGTAATTTATTTTCTGGTCGTTCTGGTCAGCATGGCCGCTAGGCGTTCGTGCCTCTCCGCGTGCAATCTTAAATTTGCCGTCCCATGTCAATATCTTATCTAACTGTACTAAGCCACAGTCAATCTTAAATTACATTTATTATTTTTAATTCGAAAATGGCCTTTCGCCAGCTGCAACTGATATCGTTACTATAATTAATACTCCTAACGCCATTGCTGTATTTTGAAATATTGTGAACAAATTACTTTGAAAAGGGTACTGAAATATTATGTTCTAGGGTTCGTCCAGCGGTTTTGGCATTCGGATGATATTGGCATTCAGTTTTAAACCATTCAGTTAATTAAACAAACCGGTCCCGTTGATATCTCCCGCACGTCGAGAATCGTTCTAAGTTTATATCTTTACAATATATTATTGATTCGTCTTTCGGGCAATTAAACAAATTACTAATGAAAAATCCTAACGCGCTGTCCAGGACTTTACAAAAATCATTCGTTTAATGAAGAAATTTGTGTTAGTGGTTGAAATCACAATCAGAATGATCACAGTTGCACACCACTATGTAATTTTTACATAGTGGTGTGCAACTGTGATCATTCTGATTGAAAAATCATTCGCTTTGTAGTTACTTTTCGGATACAAAGTGAATCTTCTGGGGCTTCGCGGTTGTTTCTTGGCACGTTCGATGAAGTTCGTACAAGTTTATGTGGTATACGAGAAACACGTATACATATGGACAATGGTTGATTTCTAAAATTATAGGTGCCGGAACGCATCAAAAGTTGTACAGACACAGGTATACATCAATTTTATATTAGCGTATAAGTTTACATCAGGTTATTACAAAGGAGGTCTACATTTTTAAAGCCTTATAAAATACGTAGCATACATATAAACTTGTATCTAAAAAGATAATAAAGTTTACTGATATTTCTAAAGAGCTTCATCTTCAGATTAGCCGCACGACAATCAAAAACATGTCACTCATGATGGCGTCATCCCGGAGCCTCAATCAAACTCTTAAGTGGTGGTTTCGGTGGTTCGGACATTTTAAAAAAGTTTCCATAGTTTCATCATTGTGTCGTCATATTGTTTGTTTCTTGACCTTTCCTTACTCTTTGTGTCCAATGCTGTATGATGGCCAGAAATCAGCCATGAATCCACGTACTTTGATGGATAAAAAAAAACGGAAAGGAGGTCCATTAATTTTCACGAATAAGAGGGTGGATACAGTTTTTGTCTTTAGAGATGCTCTTAAAGATGTAATGTTTAGATTAATTTACGAAAAACTGCGAATGTCATATTCGAGTGAGCCTTGTTGATATGTTTTAAAATACGTTATACCTACAAGAGAATTTTAAGTAGAACGTATTAGAAAAAGTGAACGATAGTATTTAAGATTAGTGCTGGTCTTTGATTGTGACAAATGTTTAGTTTTGTAGTGGGGCTGATGAGGGGCACAATTTAAAAAGAAGTAGTAAATTATTTTAATAAATAGTTTTTCTTTTCATACATTTTTTCGATAATTTATTTTCTCCGGAAGGCAAGAGGTTCCGGAACGCCGTCCCGGCGCGTTTCCCCTGAAATCAAGCCCTGCATATGGATGTATTTGGAAGACTCTGAGATAAAATAAAAAGTTGAGATTGGGTGGGTAATGTCGTCCATGATGCGTGTGCAGTGCACAGCTTGCGTGTAACCACGGCTACGGTGGCCCTGGTTCTGGGCAATTACTCTCTCGTACGGAAACTTCCGATCCGGCCGCTTTGAACACACCAATGGAATTCCACTCAGTGCATGTGATCGGTTATAACGAAAGGCAATTTCACACGGTCTTGTAATAAGTTAGCCGTTACGAGATAAGAGCGTTCTTATTGAAAGCCTAATCGAACTAAGAATACTACAGTGCTAATAATTTATGCCTGATTAATTAAGTACATAAATTATTATGCCTATTATTTATAGTGAATTTTCTCGTTATTACAATAGTTTAATAGCACAATTCTTCTCGTGCCACGCGTTGGGCTGCCATATACAGTGTTAATATTAATCTGTATGCAAATTTATTTGCATATATTAATTAATTATCTTTGTTCTACAAGAATTGGTTTTGCACTGCCCCTCGTTGGGTAGCCATACACAATGCTAATTTTTATGCGAATTATTTGCATGAATTGATTAATTATTAATTATAAATTTATTGATCTGTAATTATGAAATTGTTGCCGGTACGAACTTTGTCGTACATACATGTATCTAACTCTGAGCTTGGGTTAGCATATACGATGTAATTAATGTCATGTGTTGATCTCCCATATGTAATGTTAACAAATTCATTTCTTTAAATAACGAATAATTGTATGAATTGAGTTAGAGTTAATTAATAATTCACACTCCAACTTGCTACATATGAATTTACTTTTGACTTTAACTGTCTTCGAAACTTCTATTTTGTGCGTCTTTCTGATTAGTTGAATTGATAATCGTTACCTTGAATTATTAATATAGATACTGTTTAATGAAAGGTTAAGTTGTGAGTCAGGTTTGTTACATAAATCAATAGAATACTAACGAATCCATTCTAACTTATATTTATTAAATCATATTCATTCTTCTTCATGTCATAACATCAATTTAAGAGCACTTACAATTCTTCAACAAAACAATAAAATTCTATTCCACATTTAACAACTCAATGAACAAATTTAAACAATTAGGTGAGCGATCAAATATTGACGCTTCTTCGTCTGCAATGACGTTACTAACTAAAATGTGGTGTGCTCATAATTCGTATTTAGTATTTACGTTAAAACACATTGAACATTTATATGCATGGAATAATCATAATTAATAATACACATATCAATCATATACATAGATAAAATCCTGCTCCTGCAACAAACACATCAGAATACATACATAGTACAAAATATATTAACAAGAAGACATGTATAATATTCTAGAACATAATATTCCCTACTTATGGATTCGTATCTATCTGACTCATATTTATATAACTTTCTCAGGTGGTTTTGGTTCTAAGTGTCAGGTCAGTGGTGTTTGATAAATTACTAATTATAAGAAGAGATTAGTTTTGTACTTTACTCGTTCTGCCATGCTGTCTCCCTGCATTGATGAGTGAAGTTAATCCATAGGACACTTGATCGTAAACACTCCCGCACTCCGCGACAGTCACTTCGAGCTTTGAGTTTAATATAATACAATGTATACAATGTAGTGACATTGTACTCGTAATCGGTCGGTTAAGTTCTACGCGCGCATGTGTCCATTTCGCGGTACACAGTTCGCTACCGTATGCTTCTAATAACTGTCTATGCCGCACGACAACTCTTTTCGGCGCCTAGGTCGTTTTCGAGTTCATTAGGCACTTTTCACAATTCTATTTATTTGAGTTAACATTGTAGTATCACTACTTTTTCTGTAATTGTTCAAGAAGATAGCTTCACAATGTCCGTGTCTTTATGACGATGAATTACATAGAAATTATATAGATTGTTATAGACTATCTATATAAATTATATAGACAGCAGAAAGAGAAATGAGCTAAGCGTCAGAATAGGAGGAGAAAAGACCGATCTAGATGATAAAGAATAACGGTAGTAGGCGCGAATGCAATTACTAGTTAATTCATTCAGAATTGTCTAGACGAAACCTTAAACTTGTAATAAATTTAAAATGTCAGATTTTATATATTGTATAGATTGTAAATTAATTAACAGACGTACTTGTTATACTATTAAAATTTGTTTATAGAAGGACAGATATAAGCAACTGAGTTGCATAACAGAATTAAATATTGTAATAAGTTATTAGAATTAATTATTGAACTTAAGATTGTATTAGAAGCATAGAAAGAAGGGATATAAAATATGTTTATTTGACCTGTAGAATTATACAAATTCGATTTATTTTGTTGTAAATAATTATACGTGTGTTTAACAGAAATGTAGATTCAAAGTACCAGAGGGTAGGAAGTACGATGAATGTTTGTAAGTAAGTATATGATGTCTTGAAAAAGAATGTTTTTAATCGCAAATTAATTTTGAAGGTAATAATAAAATTGTTTGAAGTATCCATAAGCAATAAATTACTGCTAGTATTTATATAGTTTCTATTGTATACGTAAGTAAAAAGATAGCTTGTAAACTAAATAATTACCATTTGTTTATGTAATGTATGTGTATAGACAGATCTAGGAACGCACTATAGCGTATAGTTTGTAAATGGATTCGTATTTATATTGGGTGAACAATAAATTAAACACTCAGGTGAATGAAAAAAAAGGGAGAGAAAAACGGTTCTAAACAACAGTAGGAAAGTCGAGAGGAAGATATAGGTCAGCTATACTCGTTCCAATGGGAGATGGCCAATGTAATTAGTGATCGTACGCGAGTAAGGGCGAAATATGAATTAGTCGTTCCGATTAATCTGCACGACGAATCATATTTGGGGACACTGTGATATAATTAATATTTCATATTTTTTTTATTTTTGGGGTTATTGCGAGGGAAGTACGCGAGCAATTAGAGCCCGTTAAAAGTGACACTTGATAACGTTGTTCGAGGGTGGGCGGCGAAAGGGAACAAACCTTTCCTTTCCATTAAGACGTCGTAAAAACTATTCTCGAACAATGAGCTGTACGGCACATGTTGCAGCCAGCTGGACCATGCATGGGAATACCCGACTCCACAATTAGGACAAAAGGAGGCTGCCGTTACATCTGTCCAGTAGCGAGAAAAACACAGAACCAACGGCGAGAGTATTGTTCAAAACCATGTGTGCGACTTCTCAAAGACAATGGTTTATGCAAGGACAATAGGACAGGCGACTAAGTGACGCTAAGGGAGAGCACAGATGTTATGCCACCCGCAAGTCGACGGAGGAAATCGTCAGCGTACCAACAATAAGAGAATTCGACACGCTACACCAGAAGTAGCAGATGTGATTTTGAAACAGAACCTTAACACTGATTCCAGGAACGGAACAACGTACGTAAGACAGCGACTCATCTAGTCCACGTGGACTATGTCAAATTCAAGTCGAAAAGGCCAACCAGCCAATGAGGAACGAGAATTCCGGAGGGAACTTCCGTAGGGGATGGTTCAGAGATAAGCTTGAGACCAGAGAGCGAATCTCGTGTATGAACGTCCCTCTCCAAACGGCACTGGGTGGAGAATTCGTTGGAAATACAGACTGGAGACGAAGGGACACAAGGAGGTCCATGGAATGAACCTATCAAAGATGAATTTGGTGGGAAGTTTGAGTGTTCATCAGAGTCCCAAGAGTGGGAACAGCAGAAGAAATAAAAACCATTTACACGGGGAGACGCGCCCTCAGTTCATTCCAATTTTTAAGTCAGTTAATTCAAATCGTATCTCAGTTCATTACAATTTTTAGCCCAGTTCATTCAATTTTTAACCTCAGTTTACTACAAATGTTATCTCAGTTTATTACAAATTGTATTATAATTCTGAACTCGGTTTACTCAGAATCTCGAACAGTCTATTGAACTTGTATTTCATTTTATAATGATTCAGTTATAAGAACTTAAAGCAGTGCGTAAGTTAAAATGCATTTCGGTGGAGACGATTAAGACATTATTACGAATAAATGGAAGTGCGCGAATAAAACTCAGAGCGTAAACGGAACAGTAGTTTTCGTGATGAAACGCGAGTAACAATCTATATAATTTCTATGTAATTCATCGTCATAAAGACACGGACATTGTGAAGCGATCTTCTTGAACAATTACAGAAAAAGTAGTGATACTACAATGTTAACTCAAATAAATAGAATTGTGAAAAGTGCCTAATGAACTCGAAAACGACCTAGGCGCCGAAAAGAGTTGTCGTGCGGCATAGACAGTTATTAGAAGCATACGGTAGCGAACTGTGTACCGCGAAATGGACACATGCGCGCGTAGAACTTAACCGACCGATTACGAGTACAATGCCACTACTTGTATTATATTAAACTCAAAGCTCGAAGTGACTGTCGCGGAGTGCGGGAGTGTTTTGTCCTCCGTATGCGAAATTACTCGCATCACATTGTAAGAAGTACCTCTTATTTACCTGCGGAAAACTTAAGATAACAGTATTGATAAACAAGTCCTTGACCTGTTGGAAACACTGGTCAAGATCGGGCGTCCAATTAAATTTCTGACCCTTTTTAAGTAGACTTAACAAAGGTTGTGTGACTTCTGCATATTTGCTTGTAAATTTGTTGTAAAAATTTGTAAGTCCCAGGAATCCCTTTAACTGCTTTTGATTCTTCGGGGTCGGGAACTTCCTGATTGCCGCTACTTTCTCTTCGGATGCTCGTATACCATTAGTAGTAAGCTGATACCCAAGGTATGCGATCTCCTTGCGAAAAAGTTGTGATTTTTCCAAATTTATTGTTAGGTTGGCTGCCAATAAATTTTTAAGTAATGCTTCAATATTCTCCAAATGTGTGCTTACGTTAGACGAATAACAAAGACAATCGTCGACGTAGATGATTGTATTCTCTTTCACCTCCTCGGATAATGCCATATCTAAACCTCTCGTCAGGGCTGCGGAACTGGTACTAAGTCCAAATGGAGTTACGGCATATCTGTAACACTTTCCTTCGTACAGAAATGCGGTGTAATCTCGGCATTGTTGTTTCAACGGAACCTGCCAAAAACTACTCGTTAAATCTATTGTTGATAAGTATTTCATGTTACTGCATCTCGCCAGGATTTCTTGAATCGGAGTCGGTCCTTCGTAGTCTGGAACAGTGACACTATTTATCCTCCTCGCATCTAAACACAAACGTACATTCCCATCTTTCTTTATTACGGTGACCATTTGGTTGACGTATGGACTACTGCACCTTTCAATCACGCCATATCTTAGCATCTTGCTGATTTCGGCGCCCACCTTTTCCTTATACGCTATTGGGATTGGCCACCCGCGTTGGAAATATGGTGTTTTATCCGTCACTCGAAACTCATGTTCGTAGCAATCCATCCGTCCTGGACATTCCCGGAATACATTCTGATACTTTACTAAAATCCTTCTTAGTTCCTCCCTCGTCGTTTCGTCTTCACATGTCACACTGTCGACCTTCTCATCAATCCTCCTCTCGATTCCGTCACAGTCCTCTTCTAACAGTTCCATATGTATGATTGGTATCCGCAGTTCCTATTCACCAGTCCTCCCTTCGAATTCGATGGTTCCTTTCTTCATATCGATTACGCATCCCTCTTCTTTTAAAAAGCTGATTCCTAATATGCAGTCCCTAATTAAATTCGGTATTACTAGGAAAACACAATCTAGCCTAACATCATCAATATAAATCTCACACATAATTTGTTTTCTAATTAATTTAGACCTTCTGCCGACGGCACTTACAATTAACGTGTTGTTCATGCGGAGTTCTTCGTATGGACGCAGGCGTTGTTTATTTCTGTTAAACCATTCTTCTGATACTCCGTTAATGGCAGAACCCGTATCAATCAAGGCTAAAACTGTAACATCACCATTAAATTTTACCTCAGTCTCTGGACATTTTGAGATTCGCTTTTCCAGTTGCGTTTGTTCGTCTAGGACTAACTCATGTCGTAAATCAGGTAACAAAATATCAGTCTCGTACTGTTGTGGTGTATGTCGACGAACGGCTATCTTTCCATGTGACCCACTTAATTTTTTTTTCTACTGTTCCACTAACCTTAGCGGTAGACGTTGAGGCTCCATTGTTTACAAATTCAATGATATTTATTGCCGGCTTGTTACTGAAATGTTGGGGTTGTCGGTAGCTCTCTCCTTCCCCCTTTCTATGTTGCCAGTGTGAAGATTTGGCTCCGTAATTACCTTGTTTACGGCGTTATTCTGTTGACCATGAGGCACCCCTCTTGTGTCGCGGTCGTTCAACTTGTCTGTCTGACGCACAAACCGATCATCTCTACTGTTTCTTTGCCGGATCATGGCATATTCAGAAATCAATGATTCGAGATTCTGGATCGTCCTGACGTCCCTAGTGACGCTCGCTATCTCTAGTTCTCGTCCATAATGTCGCGTTATCTTCCTAATCAGTTGATAATCCGTGAGCGGCGGTGTAAGCTGACGGCTTTCCAGAAGTTGTCGTTCCATGTATTGGACAGCGCTCATACTCCCACGCCAGTCGAAACGACCATACTCCAGCTTGTTCCGGACATCATCCTGCTTCTCCGGGTCCCAATACTTCTGCGTAAAGATCTCTTTAAATTCATCGAAGTTCTTGATCTGGTCACGTACCACACGCCACCATATAGCTGCATCGGCCTCGAGATGTTTCCCAATCCACTTCACGTTATCCGCCGGGTAGTACATCAGCTGGTGCTCGGATAATTCTTTTAGGAACTCTATAGGAAAACGGTCTGTTCCGTTGTATTTGAGTTCGGAGTTATTATTTCCATTCGCTCTCGTGGACGGTCCTATCTCAGTTTCCGCTATCCGTCGCTGTAGTCTTTCTTGTCCACTTTTAATATGATTGATGTGACTTCTTAACTCTTCAATTATCACATCCTTCTCCTTCTCCGTTGTTTTGGTCTTCTGTTCCACCGTGCGTTGACGGTCGTCCACTTCAACGATCTTCTGCTTTAATACTTTGACGGCTTCTCCCTGCTCTTGTTGTTGTTGTATTATATTGTTGTGTACTTCTCTTCTCCATTCCTCGTTTCTATTGTTCGTCTCTTGGATTTGGTGATCTAATTTTTGGTCGACTTGTTCGATTGTCTTCTGTGTATTATTTATGGCTTCCTGCCACTCTTGACGGTCTTTCTCTCTCACTTCTTTATTCTCTCTTACCTGTTTCTTCAGTTCATTCCTCAACTCTTTTATACCACTTTCACTCTTCTTTTGTAGATCGCTAATTTTCTCATCCCACTTCTTAGCGTAATCCTGCAGATCTAGTGTTATTTTGCTGATCTGTTCTTCATTGTGTCTTTTTAATTCCTCCTGCATTTGTTTTTGTTCCCTGCTATGCTGTTCCAATTTCTCCGTAATTAAGTTTTGTTTTTCCTGCATTTGTTTCAGATCATTCTTCTGCTGATCTAACTTCTCGGTCAGCTTCTCGAGTAGCATTTGTAGATTTAATTCGCCGGGTTGGGACACCTGTCCCCCCGCCCTTATCTCAGATTCACACGCGCTAACGTCGTCGCTGGGCGTCGCGTTCTCCTCTCGTCCTTCTATGTTAACGTCGAATTCTTGACTTTCGGAGTTATTATTATTAGTCGCCATTTTTGCTCGACTTCGTGTAATCATTCAGAGTTGTTTTACAAGTATTTGTTTTTTTCTTCTAATGCTTATGTTATACTTTACCAAACTACTAGCTATTCTACTATACCACTGCCTGCACTTAACCAACTCGTTTAACAAGGATTATCCCTATTAATCGGCCATCAGGTTGGGCGCCATATACAGTGCTAATAATTTATGCCTGATTAATTAAGTACATAAATTATTATGCCTATTATTTATAGTGAATTTTCTCGTTATTACAATAGTTTAATAGCACAATTCTTCTCGTGCCACGCGTTGGGCTGCCATATACAGTGTTAATATTAATCTGTATGCAAATTTATTTGCATATATTAATTAATTATCTTTGTTCTACAAGAATTGGTTTTGCACTGCCCCTCGTTGGGTAGCCATACACAATGCTAATTTTTATGCGAATTATTTGCATGAATTGATTAATTATTAATTATAAATTTATTGATCTGTAATTATGAAATTGTTGCCGGTACGAACTTTGTCGTACATACATGTATCTAACTCTGAGCTTGGGTTAGCATATACGATGTAATTAATGTCATGTGTTGATCTCCCATATGTAATGTTAACAAATTCATTTCTTTAAATAACGAATAATTGTATGAATTGAGTTAGAGTTAATTAATTATTCACACTCCAACTTGCTACATATGAATTTACTTTTGACTTTAACTGTCTTCGAAACTTCTATTTTGTGCGTCTTTCTGATTAGTTGAATTGATAATCGTTACCTTGAATTATTAATATAGATACTGTTTAATGAAAGGTTAAGTTGTGAGTCAGGTTTGTTACATAAATCAATAGAATACTAACGAATCCATTCTAACTTATATTTATTAAATCATATTCATTCTTCTTCATGTCATAACATCAATTTAAGAGCACTTACAATTCTTCAACAAAACAATAAAATTCTATTCCACATTTAACAACTCAATGAACAAATTTAAACAATTAGGTGAGCGATCAAATATTGACGCTTCTTCGTCTGCAATGACGTTACTAACTAAAATGTGGTGTGCTCATAATTCGTATTTAGTATTTACGTTAAAACACATTGAACATTTATATGCATGGAATAATCATAATTAATAATACACATATCAATCATATACATAGATAAAATCCTGCTCCTGCAACAAACACATCAGAATACATACATAGTACAAAATATATTAACAAGAAGACATGTATAATATTCTAGAACATAATATTCCCTACTTATGGATTCGTATCTATCTGACTCATATTTATATAACTTTCTCAGGTGGTTTTGGTTCTAAGTGTCAGGTCAGTGGTGTTTGATAAATTACTAATTATAAGAAGAGATTAGTTTTGTACTTTACTCGTTCTGCCATGCTGTCTCCCTGCATTGATGAGTGAAGTTAATCCATAGGACACTTGATCGTAAACACTCCCGCACTCCGCGACAGTCACTTCGAGCTTTGAGTTTAATATAATACAATGTATACAATGTAGTGACATTGTACTCGTAATCGGTCGGTTAAGTTCTACGCGCGCATGTGTCCATTTCGCGGTACACAGTTCGCTACCGTATGCTTCTAATAACTGTCTATGCCGCACGACAACTCTTTTCGGCGCCTAGGTCGTTTTCGAGTTCATTAGGCACTTTTCACAATTCTATTTATTTGAGTTAACATTGTAGTATCACTACTTTTTCTGTAATTGTTCAAGAAGATCGCTTCACAATGTCCGTGTCTTTATGACGATGAATTACATAGAAATTATATAGATTGTTACTCGCGTTTCATCACGAAAACTACTGTTCCGTTTACGCTCTGAGTTTTATTCGCGCACTTCCATTTATTCGTAATAATGTCTTAATCGTCTCCACCGAAATGCTTTTTAACTTACGCACTGCTTTAAGTTCTTATAACTGAATCATTATAAAATGAAATACAAGTTCAATAGACTGTTCGAGATTCTGAGTAAACCGAGTTCAGAATTATAATACAATTTGTAATAAACTGAGATAACATTTGTAGTAAACTGAGGTTAAAAATTGAATGAACTGGGCTAAAAATTGTAATGAACTGAGATACGATTTGAATTAACTGACTTAAAAATTGGAATGAACTGAGGGCGCGTCTCCCCGTGTAAATGGTTTTTATTTCTTCTGCTGTTCCCACTCTTGGGACTCTGATGAACACTCAAACTTCCCACCAATTCATCTTTGATAGGCTCATTCCATGGACCTCCTTGTGTCCCTTCGTCTCCAGTCTGTATTTCCAACGAATTCTCCACCCAGTGCCGTTTGGAGAGGGACGTTCATACACGAGATTCGCTCTCTGGTCTCAAGCTTATCTCTGAACCATCCCCTACGGAAGTTCCCTCCGGAATTCTCGTTCCTCATTGGCTGGTTGGCCTTTTCGACTTGAATTTGACATAGTCCACGTGGACTAGATGAGTCGCTGTCTTACGTACGTTGTTCCGTTCCTGGAATCAGTGTTAAGGCTCTGTTTCAAAATCACATCTACTACTTCTGGTGTAGCGTGTCGAATTCTCTTATTGTTGGTACGCTGACGACTTCCTCCGTCGACTTGCGGGTGGCATAACATCTGTGCTCTCCCTTAGCGTCACTTAGTCGCCTGTCCTATTGTCCTTGCATAAACCATTGTCTTTGAGAAGTCGCACACATGGTTTTGAACAATACTCTCGCCGTTGGTTCTGTGTTTTTCTCGCTACTGGACAGATGTAACGGTAGCCTCCTTTTGTCCTAATTGTGGAGTCGGGCATTCCCACGCATGGTCCAGCTGGCTGCAACATGTGCCGTACAGCTCATTGTTCGAGAATAGTTTTTACGACGTCTTAATGGAAAGGAAAGGTTTGTTCCCTTTCGCCGCCCACCCTCGAACAACGCTAACAAGTGTCACTTTTAACGGGCTCTAATTGCTGGCGTACTTCCCTCGCAATAACCCAAAAAAAAAAAAAAAAAAATGAAATATTAATTATATCACAATACATTTCTATCGGTTGTCTGCTACACTTTTTCGGCAATGTACTCGTTCACTTGATCAAAAACCCCGAATATCTTTCTTGCCTTCTTACATGGTTACAAATTTAACTTGGGGAGAGGATCAGCAGAAAGGGAATTATAGTCACCCATAACCTAACAACACACACACACACACACACACACACACACACACACACACACACACACACACACACACACACACACACACACACACACACACAGAGATTTAATTATTGTGCGTAATATAAATAATGTTTGGGTAATTCATTTAATGCTGTCGATAAGTTCAGATACCTGGGTAAGATGACAGATAATGAAGGGTCCATAAACACGATAATACATGACAGGATACAAATAGGAAATAGGACATACTATGGTAACAGTAGACTACTGACAAGCAAACAATTAGACACAGCAAAATATATAAGATACTTATCAGACCGGTTGTTACAGAGGTGAGACGTGGACATTAGCAAAAAGAAACAGTAAGGAAGTTTGAAAGAAAGATCGTACGACGGGTTTGTGGCCCGGTTAAGGAAGATGATGAATGTAGAATAAGAAATAACCGGGAGATAGATGAGCTATTGAAGCATGAGGACACTAGGTTTCGTAATGGCTTAACGAATACAATGGCTAGGTCACCTAGAGCGGATGGATGATCAGCGTATGCCAAAGAAAATCCTGAGGGCACAAGTGTATAAAAGCAGAAAGAGGGAGTCGACCTAAGGTAACTTGGTTGGATTATGTGGTGGAAGATCTCAGAAGAATGGGTGTGAGGGGTTACGCTGAAATGGCAACGGATAGGAGACATCGGAGAAGATTGGTGTTGGAAACCAGGACTCACGTTGGGCTGTAGTGCCAAGGAAGAAGAAGAAGAATATAAATAATACTTAGACCTACGTTAAAAGTAATTGTATCACCATTATCATCCACAACACTCAATGTACAGTATATACAATTATTGGGATGCACCAAAGCCATAGAAGACAAGTCGGTGTGTTCTGATTTGTTTTGTTCGTCAATTTTTTGGCGTTCCATAGTACACAGTAAATGATACTGCAGGAGAAGCTGTATCAACTGAGAGTGTGCAACAATTTCACCCAGCATTTTCAATATTGGGAAAAAGATTGGATTACATGAAATGTATGGCCCTAATGCGCTGCGTGGCCTTAAACTCGTTTTTTTTTTATCGTGTGGCTATTGCACTAAACTCTGACAGTCGAGCACAAGGCTGCAAGATGTTATAGGAAGCAACGAATGATACATCTCGCACTAGTACGGTCAATCAAAGAGTTTGCTAAGTACTTTACTTGTGAGGGGAAGTTTACGTTAAATTGTAAACGCTGTTCCCAAACGAGTTTCATCTGGATCTACGTTTATAAAAGGACACTGTATAATATTCGTTTTAGCCGAACGGGGGGAATTTGGAGGAGGTTTCAATCCCTAAAATCCACTCTTTCCACGCCCATGCCTCCTTAAACAACGTTTTAATTGTTCACAGAATACACGGCATGAAGATAACTAGTCCATTGACTAGTTCTCTGTATGAGTATTTAAAAGTAACATATTATGTACAATATATTTAGAGTATAGGTAAGTCCAGAGGAATGTTAACTTTAGACGTCTTGTCTGTAGGCTGTTGTCTAGTATATTTATGGCTAAAGGATTTGTGTATTGTTCAAGCCGTTTCACATATCTTTCGCTGAAGATCGCAATGGTTTCACCGACTGAGGGTACGTCCAGGTCTCTATAGATGTCTTTGTTGTAGATGAACCACGGTGCGTTGGTTATGGCACGCAACACCTTGATCTGAAACCTTTCCATCACGGCGATATCGGATTTAGATGCAGTTCCCCAAAGCTGTAAGCCGTATGTTCACACATGCTTGGGACAGTGTTGTACACCAACATTTATTTACTAGTATTTCTTATTCATACTTTTAAAAACCAAAATTTCAGACCCGAGACGTTGAATGTAATTTTACGAGATATTATGCTGTTATGTTATTCCTCTTATATTTTCTACTTAAGCACACATATTAAAACAAAAATTAATGGCTAAGAATAAATAAAAAATATTTTGTGCGCAGAAGAGAGCACAGTGGCAACAATGAGTCCGTTCCTCCCACAAGGCAGAGTACGTTTTGCAAACACCACTACTAAACATTATGAAATTTACAAAAACCAAAGTACTGTAATTAGCCAAGCCGATTTGTAATCTGACTAGCGCTAACGTATAATTTTGTTTCCAATTCTAAGTATTCTTTTTTTCAGATATGTTTCGCGGCCTTGGCCTTGGCTCTAAAACGCAACACAAGCATCAATTTCTGTTTCCCACGTGTCTGACACGAACTGAGGGACCCCGCATAATAGATCGTTGTATGCCCAATATTCGAGCAGTCGGTACGAGTTCGTTGTCCCCTTGATCGGGTCGAATCTCAAGGATAGACAATTTTGCAAATATCAACTACCGATGTTTTCAACTGACTAACGACTTTTAATTTAAAACCACTGATGTCTTATTCACTATCAGCATTATAAGGAGAATTATCACTGTTGCACACCAGTTATCACTTTTGCATCATTTTTTCCGATCTGACGATGAGCTGTGAAGCTTGAAAGCGCTAATCGGAATAATTTTTATATAGTGGTGTGCAACAGTGATAATTCTGCTTGTGATTTTAACCACTAACACAACTTTCTTCGATAAATATCAGCATTATCTTAAGCAAGGATTAAACCAAAAATGGTCTGTTCCGGTCTCAAGCAGATAGACTAAAGCTGGTCACTCCAACGTTTCCTCCGACGCCCCACACCTCTCCATCCTTTCGGCTTATAAGTCCGTTGTTGTTTGAGGATGCGGCAGTCATCCATTCGATTAAGATGTTCCAACCATTTTAGCCTATACTGGGCATTCCTAGAAAGTATACTCGTAATATTCAGCTCCTGCCGTACGTTGGCATTTCTTTTGCGATCTAAGAGTATATCCTGACACGCGCCTGAGAAATCCCATTCCGGCCGCTTGAATACAACTGGCCTGGGACTTCGTTAAAGTCCAGTTCTGAGTAGTGTGGGGAAGGCCATCACCTTGTAGAACTTTAGGCGTGTTCCTTTCCTCTTTGATTTTAGAGTTCTCCTCATGATCCCACAAATATGCTTGGACTTGTGTAGCCTCTTCACCACATCGTTGTTTGTAATGTAAGATACATTACAGCCAAGATATTCAAAATTACTGACGTGCACCAGAACAGTACCATCTACACCAGTATTACTGACGTGCACCAGAACAGTACCATCTACACCAGTATTACTGACGTGCACCAGAACAGTACCATCTACACCAGTATTACTGACGTGCACCACAACAGTACCATCTACACCAGTATTACTGACGTGCACCAGAACAGTACCATCTACACCAGTATTACTGACGTGCACCAGAACAGTACCATCTACACCAGTATTACTGACGTGCACCACAACAGTACCATCTACACCAGTATTACTGACGTGCACCACAACAGTACCATCTACACCAGTATTACTGACGTGCACCAGAACAGTACCATCTACACCAGTATTACTGACGTGCACCAGAACAGTACCATCTACACCAGTATTACTGACGTGCACCACAACAGTACCATCTACACCAGTATTACTGACGTGCACCAGAACAGTACCATCTACACCAGTATTACTGACGTGCACCACAACAGTACCATCTACACCAGTATTACTGACGTGCACCAGAACAGTACCATCTACACCAGTATTACTGACGTGCACCAGAACAGTACCATCTACACCAGTATTACTAACGTGCACCAGAACAGTACCATCTACACCAGTATTACTGACGAGCACCAGAACAGTACCATCTACACCAGTATTACTGACGTGCACCAGAACAGCACCATCTACACCAGTTTTTGTTCATATGGGATCAGCTCCATGAAAAGCCGTCACCTCGGTTTTCAACGTGGAGATCTGTAATCCGAAATCCTTGCAGATCTCACTCAGTGAGTGTACTGAGTGACTCAGATCTGCAAGCCGCTTTTCGAGTCCGACAGGATAGCCAAATCACTTACTATTATTAATGTTATTATTATTATTATTATTAACAGTAGCCTCTCGGACATTACCCACTGTTATTAAAGCTATGGTTTAATGCGTTGTTACCAACTTAACATACCAACGGAGTATGTCGTCGAGTTTGTTCTGATAATGGTATTTTCCTTAACCAAATTTAACGCTCACAGCTATGCTAAAAGTGTGCTATAAGTCTAAACGGTATTTTGAAGAAGCTCTAAACATTCATTTTAGTACATCTTTCTATAAGTGAAAGAATATTTTCCTTATACTCGAAGTTGACTTTTAGACGCCGAACTCCAACGGTTGACAATCTTGCAAACAAAACTCGCTGGATATTCTTTGGACTTTGGATAGATATTTTTATTTCGACACATTTTTTGTCATCGGCTACACGTTCTTAAGCGTAAGCCCCTCGTTAAGTGCTGACTTATACTACTGTCTTTCTTTCTGTATTTTCTGAATTTCTTTGCAGATCATAAAAGCATGCAAGACGAATTGATTGATAAAATGGACGGATACAAGGTAGAAAATAATGAAATTATTGCAGTAAAAAAAACGGACATAAACATAAAAAGTACTTCGACGGATAATAATAACAATAATAATAAGTACGTCTGAAGACGTGTTACTGAATCAACAGGAGAAAATGGAAAACTTGAGTGGAGAAGAATGGTAAAAATAATTGGGAATCTTGAAAAGCATACACCATACATAACCCAAAAAGACCACAAAGCAGAAATTTCTCCTCAAGGTTCGCAGTATCCTGAAGTCGCACAACGTACAAAGTCAAAGCGATAAAAATTTTCGCGTTTCTGTACTAACTTACTCCTTTGGAATTCTGAAATGGGCAATAACTGACTTAAATGAACTGTCCAGATCCATTAGAACAAACATGATAAAGAATCGCATGAGACATCCAAGATCAGCAACTGAAAGTGTTACACTGCCCACAAATGAAGGAGGATTACGAATTACGGATATCCCACGACTGACTTCACAGAAAACAAGTAGGCTACAGGATTTCCGACAATACTCCTTCATGCACCTAGGAGACGATACAATGTCTTATGTCATTGTGCAACAGATGACAAAAAAAATCAAAACTGCTAGCACTATTTGGCTTAAGAAGGAGAACTAGTTCAACGAGACAAGCGTATTTATTATGGGCATCCAGCTCAAGAAAGACGTCACACATGATGTATGTATAAAATGTCACTACCACTCTGAAACCATAGAACACACCAAAGGATCCTGCGCTATGCTTGCTGCTAATAACTATCTGAGAAGACGTACCAATGTTGTCAAAATTCTACACTTACATTTCGCACATGAAAATAGTCTTCTTCTTAACACAGTTTCTTACAAGTATCAACCTGAAGCTGTCTAAGAAAATATCATCATCATCATCACTCCATCAGCCTTGTCTTACACCTTTATTTGTGGGAATATCTTCTAATATCTTCTGATAATTTACCATTCAAATCCACGACAACCGCTGTCTTGTAATATAAGCTCCTAAGAACTTTAATTAATTGCGAAGGGAAACCCCTTCGTTCCATTACACTCCAGAGCGAACGTTTCACATTATCAAAAGCTTTCGACACATCTATGAATGCTAAATGCGGCTCCAAGTTAAATTCCATTCTCTTTTCAAGAATTAATTTAAGTGTAAAGATAGCATCTATGCATGATCTCCCTTTCCTGAAGCCATTTTGTTCTTCTGAAATTAAAGCTATTGGCTTCAGCCTCCCATTCATTATTCTAGCGTAGACCTTATATATAGTATCCAAAATAGAAATTCCTCTATAATTATCTGTCTTTGTCCGATTTTGTTTAAGAAAATAGAAACATTAAAATTTACTGGAACAGTGAAATACTGAGTTAGAAACAAAATGCTGAGTTATCAACAGGCTATTAAGCCGTGGTCCGCTCTTGTTGTTACGGCTTCTCTTCTGGCCACAGTACTGTGGTTAACCGTATCAGTTATCGAATCGTTTGCACATTGAAGATGGCCTCCAGAAGAGAGGGCGAAACGTCTGTTCGCAACAGCAGGAGTTGACTACGGCCTAATAGCTTGGAGTTAAGTCAGTGTGTTCGTAACAGCAGGAGTGGACTATGGCATAATAGCCTGGAGTTAAGTCAGTGTGTTCGTAACAGCAGGAGTGGACTACGGCATAATAGCCTGGAGTTAAGTCAGTGTGTTCGTAACAGCAGGAGTGGACTACGGCATAATAGCCTGGAGTTAAGTCAGTGTGTTCGTAACAGCAGGAGTGGACTACGGCCTAATAGCCTGGAGTTAAGTCAGTGTGTTCGTAACAGCAGGAGTGGACTACGGCCTAATAGCCTGGAGTTAAGTCAGTGTGTTCGTAACAGCAGGAGTGGACTACGGCATAATAGTCTGGAGTTAAGTCAGTGTGTTCGTAACATCAGGATTTGACTATGGCAGAATAGCCTGGAGTTAAGTCAGTGTGTTCGTAACAGCAGGAGTGGACTACGGCATAATAGCCTGGAGTTAAGTCAGTGTGTTCGTAACAGCAGGAGTGGACTACGGCCTAATAGCCTGGAGTTAAGTCAGTGTGTCCGTAACAGCAGGAGTGGACTACGGCCTAATAGCCTGGAGTTAAGTCAGTGTGTTCGTAACAGCAGGAGTGGACTACGTCATAATAGCCTGGAGTTAAGTCAGTGTGTTCGTAACAGCAGGAGTGGACTACAGCATAATAGCCTGGAGTTAAGTCAGTTTGCTATGACGCCGGCCGTGAAAGCTTTAGGTACAGAGTGAAATTCTGACATCACAGTCCCAGTAAACGTACGAGATATATCACCATTCTGGACAACAAGAATAAAATAAGCATAACTCATTGATATCTCAGTTGCTCTTTCCCACAGTCTTAGAAATGTATTCCAAGAAAAATAACAAATATCAAGAATTATCTTTAGAAATTAAAAAGATGTGGAGAATGAACCCATTCGTAATTGGGATAATACCAAGAACAACGACGAAAGCGATCGAAACATTCAAACTGAAACAATTCATTTGGAAATTACAGAAGTCAGTCGTCTTGGATACTTGCCTTATAGTTCGCAAAATATTGGGAGAGGAGCTCTGGAAAACTTGGTTTACCAATAACCCGTTTACCATGATAGAAACCAACCTATGGTTGTGAAAATTGTAGTAATAGTAATAATAATAATAATAATAATAATAATAATAGCCTCACTGAGCACAAGGGGTTGAAATTAGGTAAATAATTACATAAACAGCGCGGTATATTCAGTGAGAGACGCCATTTATCACTTAACGTCTATGAACACAATATTTTGGTGCAAGACGATTCAAAGTTTGTGCGGAAAACTTACCCACTACCGAGAACGTGTTGCCCTCGAGATACAGAAAATGCTTGAGAACAATATAATTGAGCATACCGGAAAAAAACTGTAAATCCGATGGTTATATTAAAAATAATAATAATAAAATGGTGAAATGCGTGTATGTCATGATATGAAAAATTTGAATAAAGTCATCCAGAAAAATTTTGATTGTGTACCTACTATTAAAAAGTTTATTTGCGAGGTGTCAGTGTGTAAAATATAGGACACAGCTCGACTTACCCAGTAGATTTTGGGGTTTACTGCACAAGGACAATGGTAAGGACGCAGTCTTTATTTATATAAAAAAAAACCTTATCAGTTCAGAGTCGTGCCTTTTGGCTTAGTCACGAGTTGTTCAGAAATTATATTAGATCTTGACCTTGAGCTTTAACCACGTGATCTTGACCTGCGGATAAATTCAAGTTTTTACCTTTGCTTGTTTTCTCCTTTGGTGGAAAAGTCTGTCACTCTTTCGTTTCAATCAATTGATAAGTTTGGTGGTGGTACCGCAACAGTTTCGTCTTCTTCAGCATTACAGACCAACGTGCGCCCTGGTTTACAACACCAATCTTCTCCAAAGTCTCCTGTCCATTGCCATCTCATTGTAACCCCTCATATTCATTCTACTGAGGTCTTCTATCGCATCATCCAACCATCTTATCCTAGGTCGGCCCCTCTTCCTGCTTTTGTAGACTTGCTCCCTCAGGATTTCCTTTGGCATATGCTGACAATCAAATATACTGCAACTTACCGTCTGCGGCTTCCAGAAACAACGTCTTCACAAAGTTGACATGTTTCGGGACACTTGTCCATCATCAGAACTTAAAATAATCGTGTATCATTTAAGTTGATACATTTGTCAATTAATTAAAATATTAAAATTCAACATGAAATAAATAATTTAAAACAATATAAATACGTAAATGTCTTAAAGCGAGCGCGAACGTTTAACGATGTACATCGTACGGAGATTGACCGCGCACTGAATTACGTTTTGCTCCCACCACGACAATAGCGCAAAGCAGTGTCGTACAATACATTTGATTTGAAAAGCAGTTTATCATTTAAAACACGCGGCGTGGTATCAGTATTGTTATATGCTTTATAAATTTCATTGTATATTTGATTGAACAACACGTGGCTTGGTACTATGTATATTTGATTGGAAAAAGGAAATACAATGGTACTACTGAGAAAGGACGAATACATAAAGAAAACGGAAGAATTTATAAGGGAAGGACCATACGAGGAAATAAAGTATGATTATACAAGTAAGTACCAGTCAAGGATAAAACAAATGATGAAACAGATAACATTTATAGAAGAAAATAAGAAAAAGTATTTATTGGAAAGTAATCCAACAGCACCAACTTTTAAAAGTCAGGTTAAGATACATAAAGAAGGAAAACCATTAGACCGATTGTTTCTTTTATTAATGCACCTATTTATAAATTATCAAAGGAAGTTAGCAGAGTACTGAAAGAGAAATATGAATTTGGGACAAAATACAACATAGAGAATAATGTAAAATTGATAGAAAAATTAGAAAATATTAGGATTAATGTAAATACAAAATTGATATCACTGGATGTTAAGGACTTGTTTACCAATATCACAGTAAATAAAGTTATTAAGTTAATAAACGATAATAATATGGGAGAATACAGGTATAAAAAGCAGTTGATGAAAGTAATTAAAGAATGTGTAAATCAGAACTATTTTAGGTTTAATAACAAGTTTTATATACAGAAAAAAGGTTTACCTATGGGGTCTTCATTATCCCCTATTCTTGCTGAAATATACATGAATGATTTTGAAAAGCAATTAATAACTTCCACTAAGTATAAAAACAATATAAAATTATGGTCTAGATACGTTGATGATGTATTAGTAATTTGGGAAGGAAGCATAGAAGAAGTGCATGAGTTTATAAATGAGGTAAATAATAAGGATAAAAACTTACAATTTAAAGAAGAGATAGGAGGTAAGAAAATAAATTACTTAGATTTAAACATAGAAATTAAAGATAATGAGAAACTACAGTTTGGGGTATTTAGGAAAGAGTCGTATTCTGATATAATTATACCAAGAGAGTCTTACCACCCATATAGATATAAAATGGCGGCAATCAATTCATTTTGTTACAGAGCTCAGAAGTGTTTAAAAGAGACCGAGTCAAAAGATAGGGAGTTAAGAACTATAAAGGGAATTGTAACGAATAATAATTATAACACCAACATAGTGGATAAAGTTATGAAAAGGGTTAACATACAAAAAGATAAAATAGAACCAGAACAAAAGAATTATGCAGGGTCATTGACATACATAGGTTCACATACTAGAAAAATTATAAAATGTTTTAATAAATATGGAGTAGATATAGCTATTAAAAAATGTGAAACGGTATTTGATAAGATAAGGAATAAGAATATAGAAAAAATTCCAGTATTACAGAAAAGCGGAATTTATAAATTAAAATGTAAAGACTGCAACAAGGTGTACCTAGGAGAGACAGGACGAAAATTCGTATGCAGGTTGTCTGACCACAAACGTGGAGAAGGTAATAGAACAACCAATTCGTTATATGCAACATTTCATAGAAGACAACCATAAGTTTGTTAATCCTTTGGAAGAATACGAAATTGTAAAAGTAGTGAATAACACAGTTGAAAGGAAGCTTAGAGAGGAGTTAGAAATATTGAAAGAAAGAGAAAAAGGGTTAGACAATTTAATTAATATTAAAATTAAATTTGATAATGAAGAAATATTTTATAACATGATTAAGAAGTAAATGATAGAGGACAGATAGATAAGATTAAGAATTTTTTTGCATAGTACTAATTGGATGTTTTAAAATAAGGGTGTATGACTGACCCATGTGTGTGGAGAGGAAGAGGGTAGTTTAAAAGGATGCACACACACACACACACACACACACACACACACACACACACACACACACACAGCACTGAAACACAAGGAATTTGCTAGAAAAAATATGTAACTGTACAGATGGTGGGACAGGGTTTAGGGGGTGGGGAAGGGTCATTTATATTATAGCTTGTTGTGTGTGAGCAGGGTGGGGGAGAGGGGTGAAGGGGTTGTTGTCACATAATTCCTGTCTATTCCAATCTGACGATGGGCTGTGAAGCTTGAAAGCGCTAATTGGGATAATTTTTATATAGTGGTGTGCAACTGTGATCATTCTGATTATATTTGATTGAACAACACGTGGCTTGGTACTAAGTATATTTGATTGAACAACACGTGGCTTGGTACTAAATATTTGGAATTATTCCTTTTAAACATATGCTGACAATCCATCCGCTATAGGTAACCTAATCATTGTATTCGTTGAGCCTTTATGAATCTTACAATGTCTTCATGATTCAATAGGTCATGTATCTCCTGGTTATTTCTTATACTTCATTCGTCATCTTCTTTAACCGGGCCATAAACACGTCTTACGGTCTTTCTTTCAAACCTTCTTAATGTTACTTGTTCCTTTTTTGCCAATGTCCATGCCTCACCTCAATAAGTAACAACCGGTCTCATAAGTGTCTTATATATTTTTATTTTTTGTGTTGTGACTAATGAGTTTGCTTCTCAATAGTCTGCTATTAGCATAATATGTCCTATTTCCTATTTGTATCCTGTCATGTATTGTAGTGTTTATGGACCCTTCGTAATCTATCATGTTACCCAGGTATCTGAACTTGTTAACTGCATCAAATGAACCGTAACAGTTTCGTATCGACGTTAAATCATGGAAACGAACGTCATCCGTTTGTTGTTTACAAGCGATTTCTTAGTACTGTAATCCCTCCAGTAAAAACCTTGCTTAGCGTTATTTGAACACGACTAAATAAAATCGTCAATTTGTTCGTTTCACGACCTCTGTTCCTTAAAAATAAGGGTGTCGTCGGTGAGAATACAGTTTTCTCATAAAAATTTGTCACTGGCCCGTGACAGTGAATTTCAACGTATTATATCCCGTTATCTGCACGGGAAGAAGCGATAAGGAGGTATATGTGTACGCAATACCCATCTGTCAAGACGATCATAAAACACTTGCGCTTAATTTGACACCGCACTTGAGTTATTTATTGTTTGTTGATAAATCGTTTGCTTTCTTCTTCAATTAACAGTTGTTAACGCTTGTGATCACTTCACCACTTAAAGTGAAGCTGTTTTATCGTAGACATAAAAATATACAGAGCGTTTATCGGACAGTAAAGCAATAAAATTCAGTAGCGAGTAAATAATTTTTTGTACGTTCAATAAATGTTATTACTAGTAGTAGCATTTTGCTACCGTTTAGTCTATCAGTTTAGCGAATGTAGACATATAATCTCACTCGTAAACTTTCGTGGTTGTCGTTAATAGAAACACTGCTTTCGGTTTAAAACTAGTCTAAACGTTTCTCCCGCGCTACGATGGAGCATGCTCGATTGCTAGACTGAAACATCCTCAGTCCCAGTCTAGCCGCTGAGAAGCCTGCGACCAAATGTTTCGCCCGCGCTACGATGAAGCATGTTCGGTTGCTAGACTGAGACATCCTCAGTCTCAGTCTAGCCGCTGAGAAGCCTACGACCAAACGTTTCTCCCGCGCTACGATGGAGCATGCTCGATTGCTAGACTGGGACATCGTCAGTCTCAGTCTAGCTGCTGAGGAGCCTGAGTCCAAAAAGTTTCGCATGCACTACGATGGAGCATGATAGATTGCTAGATTGAGACATCGTCAGTCTCAGTCTAGCTGCTGAGGAGCCTGCGATCAAACGTTTCGCCCGCGCTACGATGGAGCATGCTCGATGGCTAGACTGGGACATCTTCAATCTCAGTCTAGCCGCAAAGGAGCCTGCGGGCAAACGTTTCGCCCTCACTACGATGAGGCGTCCTCAGATGGATATCTAGATGGCGTCCTCAGATGGATGCATAGATGGAATGCTAGCCATCGAGCATGCTACATCGTAGCGTGGGCGAAACGTTTGGTTTCAAGAGAAACAAAACGACGCGTGCTAAAGCGAAAAACAATGCTGTCAGTACACATTTGTTATAAAAAATACTGATTTCAGTATTGTATTATGCAGCGACCTTTCGAAATTTTTGCTGATTTTGTTGTTTTAAACTTGCATTCTAAAATATGCGCGAGTTTAATGTCCGTAAATGTGTTGACCGTAATGGATTTTGATGGGGTTTTATAACACTCCGCCCTGAATAAGTCTTATACGACTTCATACACTTGAGGTTTTATACACTCCGGCCTGTATAAGTCTTCTCCGGAGAAGACTTGAGTTATATTAGTACCGGGCTGTTTGGCCGTGGTCCAGTTTTTACAAACAAATCAAACGTTTCAGCAGCACCGCTGGCTGCCATCTTCAGTGGAATTCGAGTCTACCTGAACGCGAGGTGTCAAACGTCAGAACGTCAGGCTCACAGTGCTGTGGGCCTGACGTTTGACAACCCGCGCTCAGGTAGACTCGAATTCCACTGAAGATGGCAGCCGGTGATGCTGCTGAAACGTTTCGTTTGTTTGTTAACCCTGGATCACGGCCAAACTGCCCGGTACATACTTCTAATATAACTGACACCGGCCGTGAAAACCTTAGAACAATATTTCATACATTTGAGGTTTTATACACCCCGCCCTGTATTAGTCTTCTCCGGCATTCATAAATTTGAGGTGCGATACACCCCGCCTTGTATAAGTCGTATCCAGCATTCATACGCTCGATGTTAGGACAGTGGGAAACGAAGTCTAACGGCACAGCGTAGAAATCCAACGAAACATGATCGCACGGTCTCGGATATTCTGAAACCGTAGCGTCGTCGTTTGTCGCGGATACATCTGTTGTAGGCCTACATACTCGGCGATGTTAACCATTACAAGTGAGTCGAAAACGGACGACGATCTCGTCAAAACGACCAGTGTTATTATTTCGGCACAAAGACTTGCGACACATAAGATAGTTATGTAACTGTCTAAGCGCGCGCGACAATCAAGATTTGCATTTTGACTTGTGTACTTTTGCCAACTTATCGCTTTATCTTTGTTAGTCGTATTATCGTATACTATCTGAACTGTCCTTATGTTATCTGAAACAGAGTCTGGTATTTTCCACTGTGTCTAGTGTTTTCGACAATAATTCCATTGCTAGGGACTTTATGTACGGAAATAACGTCCGACGCTTGCCGACGCTAGGATGTAAAATTATTTATGAAGTTCCGAAACTCACCAAATTGCAAACAAAAACACCCTTCACTCATATAAAGACAAGGGCAAAGTCGGTACGCGTAATCCTAACTTCGCTAATCCTACTTCAAACAACGCCAAGTCAAACTTGTCACAATACGACACACGAACTCCTACATTCCTGTAGCAAATATAGTTTACTTCCTCAGTTAGTGCAGTTTCACATTTATTCATATACGTCTCAGACTTACCGATTAATAACAAAAAAAGTTGCGCCATATTATCTGTTCGTTGCGAAAACTAATGAGACGGCAAACAAACGCTAGATAGGAGATAGGCCTACGGAGAGGGCATCCTTTCGTTCTGAAGCACGCGCATACCACTTCTTTCACACATTGCATGTACAGTACTTCTTTAAATAGGTAAATCGAAACGTGTTAATGCGATTATGACAAGAATTACAACAGACAAACCGATAAGAGAAATTTACTCGGTCGAGGGGATTACACGCCCCTTTGCAAATGGAATTAGAAAACGAACAATTAATTCTTCATAGAGTAATTTACATCATTTATATTACGCTTCATGCAAATTGATTCGTATCTGTTGAATACGCCAGTCAGGCCCTACGTGCTTCAAAATGAAAGGAGACGCTCTCGTTATTCGTACTTAGGCTACTATCGGGCGTTTGTTTGCGGTCCAACTAATCTTGAAAATGAGAAAAATCTGGGGCAGTAGTTTTCTTTGTACATCGTTAATTCTGCGACGTGTACGAAATAATATGAAAAATTCACCAACGGAGAAAGTAAAATATGTTCTGACAACTTTAATATGGTTAGTGTTAAAGGAAGTGGTAGGGTTTTCGACAGTAGGTTTTCCAACGTTTTGTAACCAATGTAACCCCCTACATTACAATAATGACCTTACCCCCCCCGTTACTCATTACCTTATTATCGTAAGGGAACAAACTTCAGTTTTCTTTTACTAAAAACTAGCGATCCGGCCGCTTCCGCAAGGAGGAGTTTTGAATTAACGACGTTTTTACCGAGATCCTATAAAAGCCCCGTGTAGACGATGTTGGTCATCTCCTACGTTTGATCGTATTAAATAAGTCTTACACTAACATCTTTGCACGCTTTTGTCATACTGCAATTTTTCGTAGGCTGAACATTTTACGACCACTGCTCTACAGAAGTGTGAACATTCACCCAGTGGTTCTCGAGGTTACCCCGAACAAACAGGCGCCTAGCGGAGACCATTATTTTATACTGTGTAGTGATGCGTGTGCTTCCAGAAAATCGACAATATCTTCTAAAGTATTCATGCAAATTACATAATACTTGGTAAACATATTCACGTTTGACAGTTGAGATGAGTGAACAATTTACATTGATAAGAATTAAGTTATTATTTTTTTAAAAATTGTTTGCATGTTGAAAATTACTGCAACTGCTATCGTTTAAAGATAAGTATGTGCTGTCAAGAATTTTTTTTGTAAAACTTTGTATGCTAAACAATTCTACTCATCGTTGCGATGTATAGTTTTAGTGGTTTAGACAGCGTAAGCCAAGGAAAAGCCTTTTTTTGAGTCGCTTCACTAACATCATCAATTAATGATGTTTGTCATAGAATAATGTTCTGTACACCTAAACCTAGCATTGTTTACAGAACGGTGAAAATCGCATCGAAATCTACTCAGTTGTGGTCCACATTAGCCTTAATAAATAGACAGGTCCAGTTGTTTGGGGCATTAGGCGGTGACGTGCCCCAG
This sequence comes from Magicicada septendecula, assembly GCA_034769895.1. Taxonomy (NCBI): domain Eukaryota; kingdom Metazoa; phylum Arthropoda; class Insecta; order Hemiptera; family Cicadidae; genus Magicicada; species Magicicada septendecula. The sequence continues at coordinate 309,067,088 of CM068376.1, forward strand.
CGACCGCAGTCTCCGGACCAACCCGGTGACTGCCTGTTGCTTTGTAGTTTCTTGGTAGCGGTCTTGCTCTTCTGTTGCAGGATGGGATCTTCCTTTTTTTATTAAGACGGAGGGATCGGGTCCACCATCTGTGGTGTCTGAATATCGCAGGAATTCGAAACGGCTGAAGCGGGGGAGTCTCTGGGAACTCTTCGATTGGAGAGGAAGAATTCGCTCCCCCACAACGATTCGATGCACTTCCATCAGGCCAGGAAAAGCCCCGAGAGGCAATTCCGAGTCATGGGAGAGATTGGAAGGAAAGGGGACGCCAAAAAAAGGTGGCGCTAGGCAAGCGTAACCTCCGATCCGTCTGACGTCATGCAACGGCACGGAATTAGGCTGGGTACACACGAGCGACGTTACCGTTACCGGTTCACACGAGCGGTGGTAGAGCACCGTCAACGCGACAGGTCGAATTCAGGGGCATCAAGTCCGCTCCCATCAGTCACCATCCTTCAAGTGTAATGGAGTTAGAAGTGTATCAAAAGAAGAAGGTGGCATTTGCATATATTGTTAATAGATACAAAAAAAAAAAAAAAAGGCGATTTTGGGTACATCCATTGGTTAGTGCTAGCCTTTTGAAAAGTGCATTCACATCCCTATTCACTGATTTGTGCAACGACGAAGACAAATTTTTCAACTACTTTCTGATGAGTAGAAGATCATTTGATGAACTCTCCAGCAGAACTGGAGACATGATACGTTGCCAAGACACGAACATGAGACTTACCGATTTCTTCCTTCCTTCAAATACGCCACAAATTTTTGACGTCCCATTTTTCCCTGTATTTCTTCACTTCTTCGATCAAAAGTTCTATGTCCAAGGATTCGGCCATTGAGAAGAAAAATAAAACGAAAGAGAGCACGTCACAGTAAACCAAAATCGTCTGAACGTCGACGTCCGCGTGTAGTCGTTCAATGCTGCCAATGTACCGACATCCGAGCGTCAACGCCACGTTGCAGCAGTCCCAGCGGTGACAAAAACTAACGCCGGGCCAACGTTAGTCAAAGTCGCGTTAACGCACGGCCGTGTGTATAGGATAATCATATTCTACATACTGTCCAACCGCCGACCGGTAACGTGAGTACCTAGCCTTAAAGGATGGCAGGTGAAACTTCAAAAGGTTTGGGAGGTGAAAATGGACAGATGAGAGCTCAGGGACCTTATGGGGGGGGGGGAGATCGAACAAAGCTCGGGGGCGTTTTTGGAGGGCCTTCGTCCACTACGGAGGTGGGGAAAGGTCGACTTGGAGGCACGGTTGAAGAACTTGAACGCAAAATAGACAGACGCCTACTGAGTATATACTGATTAATTCTTATCATCAGAGTTGCAGTGACTAAACATATCATTTGTTCAGTCTTCCTGTATCTGAAGACTACTTTCCTTTTGCAGCCGTATAATGTCCCTAAGATGATAATTGTGTCAGTCAGCCTAGTAATAATGTATCTAGGATCTGGAGTAGGAATGTAAAAGAGTATGTGTGTAGTGGTGGGCGGGTCCAGAGTGCTTAGTTTCGTATTTAAACGGGGCGTGCTTGACTCTGACGTCGTTCGTTGGGCAAACTTGCGTCAGTGTGGTTGTGCTTGCCGGTCCTGTCCAACGGACTTAGAGGGTAAGTAGCGGTTCTTTTATATTTACATTTTCTATAGTTGTGTTTGACTTTGCAGGCGGTGGTGGTTTATTTAATTTTATATATATTTTTTTTTACGGCTCAAGCTTGTTAGTGAACGAATCTCGGGTAGGCTTAATTTTGCATTTAATGTTCTAGTTTAACTTCACCTGAAGGCGACTACAGATTGTTTAGTGGCTGAAACGTTGTGTGATAAATTCTAACGATGGTTATTCTGATAATGTTCACTCATCATCGAAAGTTAGGTTTCAAGATAGCAACTCTATAATTTGTAGTAAAGTTACAATGCATTGGGTCGACGCTAGACAAAAGGGCAAAGTGAATGTGAGCAAGTAAGATGTTTGAGAGACGTACAGTGTACTTGTTTATTGGGAGAACAGTGCGACGTGTGTAGGATATCGCTGTGTTCCCGACTAACTTCATCTGTTTCACGCTTCAGTCAGGTGGCAGTTCTCGAAAACGATTAATTACCTGTTGCATCACTTCACATGCATAAGACGTATCACTCTCAACAATTCACATACTGTGTTTGTATCGCAGGATAAAGAGATAATTACATAACGCCAAATATATATAGACGCATTAAGCGGATTAATTGTATCTTACTCATGCTGTGTAACGGTTAATCTAAACAAAACGATAACAACAATCGATTCCACTTGTCCTGATGTCGTCAGTAACCGTGACGTTTTGCCTCTAACTGAAACACAATTAAACGCGTTTCACAAGTTATCATAATAATTTTATTGCGTTATCGATTTCTTTTCTTTGTACGGGGTATAAGTAGACCACTGCACGTTTGAGACAGTGAACGAAAAGCAAGAAAACAAATTGAGCCTTGTTTACTGAAATTTGAAGCAATACTAAACTCCCACACATCACTATTAGTTTTAGTAAAAACGACAGAACTTTTACTCACTTCCATTTTAATTACAAAACTTAAACTGAACCTGTGAGCAGAATAACTACATGGAACCCTACTTTTCAGGAAACAGAAAAACCATTCTACAGCTTTCCCTATTTGTTTGGGTAAGTGTTGCCAGTGGTTCCATACCCTACTGTATGATGTGCATGATTTTTGTATTTTTAAAAGTTATTCCTTTTTTCCACACATTGATAATAACTTTTATTTTATTTGCTTCCCAATCACATACAGTCCGCTTCTGTTACAAATTGGAAAGAAGGTTATTGATAAGGCACATAAATCGAAAGAAAACTAAATTTTCCTGCGTCTTTAATAACAAATAACCTAATCTACACGAGGCGCGTTTATAACGTTTGTTAGGAAAAAAATTGAAATTTTCAGTGTTTTAAAATTCTACAATTATTTTCCAACTAAAGTTCAATCTTAATATCATTTCTCAGTCCAGTGTGAGTTTAACAAAGAGTGAACTTCAATAACACGAAAAATTACGCGACTGAAATAAAAAAATTGAGTTAAACAAAATTCTAATTGTGGAATACAAAAGTGTAGCCCTAAATATGAAAGTGTTCCGAAGTTACAATATATAATAATAATTTTAATAATGAATTTAATCTTCGAATTAAACAACTTAGGTCACTGTAGGCCTGTTTAAAATGTTTTATAACGCTCGACTTCTGTATTAATGTTTTCAAAATCGATTTTTTATTTTCAAATTAGATAAAAGTAGAATGAAATAGCTGTTTACGTATTTCGATGTCTACAAATATTAAATAAATATTAACGGATTCTGTAAAAGTTCAGAAAGGCTTTATATACTCAGATAGTCAAACATTATAATAATTCTGTACGTTATATATTGTTCGCACCATCTTTAGTTTAAAATATTGTTACGACGGTCTACTAGGTACAGTGGAAACAAAATACAGTACAAGACACCAATTAAGTCACTAATCACCAGCTTTAATTTTTACAGTTAAACAGTTCGTAATTATATAACAACACAGTCTACTACAGCAAATCAAATAAAATTGTTCACACGCAATAAAATGTCACTAATATTAAACACAATTGTATTACAATTATAACGTCCGATTATCAAATACAACACTTAACTAATAACCACTTGAACGCGCACAGTAATATCACCAGATAATAACTCTCGAATCGCACTGTAAATATATCGCTGCTCTACTGAAAACTAAGAGCGCTGCCGCCATGTATTTATACCTGCGCTCTCAGACCAGAACGTTCCTAATTGCGTCTTAGCGCCCGTGTGAACTACGTAATTAACTGCGGCCTTGACACAGTCCGCGCTGCTGGCGGCTTCGAGAAGGCTCTCGCAAATGCGTCTACAGTCACATATGCCACATATATTAGAGCGAGATTCTTCTGGCACATTCGACAAACACGTAGGTTGTTCTGTGATGTCGTAACAATATAAACTTCTGTCTCATAAAACAAGTTTCGAAAAGTAACAAAACAAATTGTGCCAAGTTTACTGAAATTTGAAGCAATACTAAACTCTTATCCATCGCTATTAGTTTTAATAAAAACAACTAAACTTTTACTCAGTTTCATTTTAGTTGCATAAAAAAAATCGAGTTACAGAACATAAATTGAACCGGTGAGTGGAAAATGGGAATAATTACGTGGAACCCTACTTTTCAGGAAACAGAAAAACCATTCTACAGCTTTCCCTATTTGTTTGAATTAAATGTTGCCAATAGAGAGAATTTCCACCATTGTTTATAGAATATAACTTTATACTAAACTTGATTTCATACCCTTCTTGTATGCTGCGTAAGATTTTAATTAAGGAATATTGTTAATCTCTTAATTTTTAGGCTGTTTTTTTTTCCAGCTGTGTACGCTAATAGTAGTAGGTCTTTTTTAAATATACAAACAGGTTTATTACACAGCATTAGAGTATACATTTTAAATACGAAATATGAGAAAGTCAATTCAGTCAATAAGTATCTTTTAACAATGTTTCAATATTTTTATCGTGTTATTACCGTTTTACTTTAATGGGACTGATTACAGGACGTTATCACGCGTTTTTCAGTCACTTTAAAAATGGCTAATTTGAATTGTAATGTTGATTAGTCTTAAACTTCTTCTTCTTTTGTATGAAGCCGACCCGGCCCCGGACCACCAAAGCCAAATTCTAGATACGCTACTGCGCCAGCAGAAACTCTTCCTTTGTGTTTTTTTTTTTAGTCCCGGGTCCACTATTCAAGAAAAAACTAATTATAAGAGTTTTAAAACGCTGTAAGAACTGAGGCGCAGAATGTATAAAGGCGAAGATATAAGGGCAGAAGACCAAATGGAAGATTTCCACCTCCACCATCGGTTAAATAAACTGCATATAGCGCCCACGATGCTGCGGTGTGATGAACACACAGGAGCGCGCGCACACACGAAAGCTATATCCGTGAATCCTGTAACGCTGCCAGGCTATGTTTGTATTCAGCAATACTGTTACGAAGGTTAACGACTGTGTCGCAATATATGATTTATTTTTTACGTTTGACAGTATTCTCCGTTTGAGTACTCGCTGAGGTTTCTGAGAACGCATCTTCCGGGCGCAATGGTCATTCTACACACACGCGCGCGCGCTCAGAGCAGTATAAATCTTTTACGCCTGTTTAGAACCAGTGTAAGAGAGAGTGAGAGAGAGAGAGAGAGAGAGAGAGAGAGAGAGAGAGAGAGAGAGAGAGAGAGAGAGAGAGAGAGATACATAACTCGCTGACTATTTTGTACGAAGTACATTATTTATTATTGGATAAATTTTGATATTAGATAATTTTTTAATTATCAGAAAAGTTACTAAAATATCGATTATCCTACTATTTTTTCTTTATTAAAGTAACAACTGTAGAGTAATCATACAAATAAACATTTAAAATTCCAATTAATCGGATTTATGTTTAAATTCCCTTTAGTCTGGCACACAGCTAGAGTTTTAAATTTGAAAAAAAATTGTTAATCACATTTTTTTTGTCCCTGGAGTAAAAGCATTTTCCAACTCCCCAAACTGTAGACCATATTCAAATTTTTGTTAAAATTCTCTTTAATTTGATGTTCAACATGGAATTTGCAATTTTGTCAGATTTTGTCCTAGTTTTTTATGCCCTGGCGCCCCAAAAATGATGAATTTTTTAAAAATGAACACTACAATCAGATTTTTATTTAAAATTCATTTTAGTCTGATACCCCGCATGGACTTTGGTGGTTTTTTCAAAATTTGGCCCCTCAAATTTTTCCTTCCCGCCCCTCTATTTTTGGGAGATCAGTCTAAAAAACAATAGGGTTCTGTAGAGTAAAAATGTGGTCACGCATGTCAAGTTTTACGAAATCTCGAGTGATGGCTTCAAAAGGTATCGTGAGACACGTATCCGAGATAGACAGATAGATAGATAGATAGATAGACAGATAGACAAACAAATGACAAACGGTCGAGTTAAAATTGAAAACTCGCTTGGCTCGTTCAATATACTGCGTTTGTACTGTGTGTGTGTTTGGGCGCGCGCGCGCGTATATCGGTGTACGCGCCTTGATTGGGTTGTCTGTTGTCAGTACAATGCAGCGTAGACAAGTAATATTTATAAATTAACATAATAAAGCTCTAGTGGTAACATACCTGGACGGGACGGGAGGGCACGATCGACAATGTCTCGAAGCTTACCGACTCGACTGTAGCTAGACGTGAGTAGCCTATTGTTTTCGCTCTTGTTCAGCTTTTAACAAAAGCGTGTTTAGTAAATAAATAAATATAGTCCTACACAAACACGTATTTATAAATTTAGTGGGATTCAAACGTCCCTAAACGTACATTAACGTACTCATTAATGAACGACTTCAGTCAGACGAGGTAAACGTTACAAGCAAGTCGATTCATTTAAAATTTAAGTTTTCTTAATTAGAAACTACATATTATGTGTACATAAGTCCACCGCTTAATTAGTTGATGGCGAGAAAGTTATCGTACCGATCAAATAATTAAAAATCTAAAGGAAGCGTAACAGATATTTACGATACAAGTGGGATAACAGCATTATTAATATACGCGTGTGAAAGTTTGGACGACGAGTGCGTAGCACGAGTCGTCTAATCACACAAGTATATTAACAATGCGTTATCACACGTGGGTCATAGCCCTACAATATTTTATCTACACCCGCTGAAAAATAAAAAATGTGAGCATCAGAAAATTTAAGCTATCTACGTAGCAGTTGAAATAATGCATTGTGACGTATACGTTCCCATAGCAACCACGTTGTTATGATTAAAAATAGTTTGTTTTTGCTGCAAATTAGTAATTTGTAAGTTGTTTTAAAATGAGTGAAAATAAGAACTTCTTTCGAAAATAAGAAGAAAATAGCTTCACACATTTTAGGCATTGCTGATATCGACAATAAGGGCAAGGAGCTTGCAACTACTTCTGATGATCAAACATTTAACTTGATGACGAAAAAGTTCCAATCTTCTTCTACAGCAGGAATTTACTTAAATAACTCTAAAGACTGTGTTATTAATATCGACAATAAGTAGATAACATGTTTAGATTGTAATATTATGTTGTATTTTGTGTTATGTTTCAATAAATTTTAAAATATAAACGAGTGGGATAACAAAACCAGTGCGATAATGAACTTGTTATCCCACTCAAAATGAGTGGGATAACACGCTGTTACGTTACGGGTGTAGATAAAATACGTTATATAATCCGACGATGACAGTTTTAGGCGGAACGAATAACTTATACTATTTACGTATTTCGCTACTGAAATTGTTGACCGAAATTAGTTTCAGTTGCAATCGTATAAAATGTAAAATGTAGTCTACTTTAATGAAAATTTGTTTTGTTATAGAGCAACCTCATAAAAAGTTGCTGTCTTTCTATTTCCAGCAAGAGTTGGTAATATCTTTTCTGATCTACTCTAGTGACACGTCTGCCGGTTTATAGAGAGATTTATCATTTATAAGGACTTACCGATAAGACTCTGTCGTCTTAACACCGAATTCTTATACATTACGTACAATGAATTCACGACAGTGGCAAGAATGTTATAGCGAAACGGCATTGTGGTACTTTAAGAAAACACCTTTTGCGTTAGTTGTTAGTTATTTGTTATAATTATCTCATTACAGTCCTAATAAGAATATATATAAAAAGTTAACAGAACAATTTGCGCACGCGCACGCGCACACACACAAACACACACACACACACAGTCCGCTTCTGTTACAAATTGGAAAGAAGGTTATTGGCAAGGCACATAAATCGTAAGAAAACTAAATTTTCCTGCGTCTTTGATAACAAATATTCTAATCTACATGAGGTGCATTTATAACGTTTGTTAGGACAAAAATTGAAATTTTCAGTGTTATAAAATTCTACAATTATTTTCCAACTAAAGTTCAATCTTAATATTATTTTCCAGTCCCGTGTGAGCTTAACAAAGAGTTACTTCAATAACGCGAAAAATTACACGACTGATATACAAAATTTGAGTTAAACAAAATTCTAATTGTGGAATACAAAAGTGTAGCCCTAAATATGAAACTGTTTTGAAGTCACAAGATATAATAATAATAATAATAATAATGAATTTAATCTTCCAATTAAACAACTTAGGTTACTGTAGGTCTGTTTAAAATGTTTTCTAACGCTCGATTTCTGTATTAATGTTTTTAAAATTAATTTCTTATTTTCAAATTAAATAAAAGTAGAATGAAATACCTGTTTACATATTTTTGTGTCTACAAATATTAAATAAATATTAAAGGATTCTGTAAATTTCAGAAAGGCTTTATTTACGCAGTTAGCCAAACGTTAATGTATAATATTTTTAAAATTAATTTTTTATTTTTAAATTAAATAAAAGTAGAGTGATTAATACAAATAGATTACCTGTTTACGTATTTTTATGGTTACAAAAGTTAAATAAATACCAGCAGATTATGTAAAAGCTCAGAAAGGCTTTGTATACTCAGATAGTCAAACATTAACATTATAATAATTCTGTACGTTATATTGTTCGCACCCTCTTTAGTTTAAAATATAAACTTTTGTCTCATAAAACAAGTTACGAAAAGTAACAAAACAAATTGTGCCAAGTTTACTGAAATTTGAAGCAATGCCAAACTCTTAACCATCACTATTAGTTTTAATAAAAGCAACTAAACTTTTACTCCGTTTCATTTCAGTTACATTACAAAATCGTGTTACAAAACATAAATTGAACAGGTGAGTGGAGAAAGGGAAATTACGTCGAACCCTACTTTTCAGGAAACAGAAAAACCATTCTACAGCTTTCCTTATTTGTTTGAGTTAAGTGTAGCCAATAGAGAGAATGTCCACCATTGTTTATAGAATATAACTTTATACTAAACTTGATTTCATACTCTCTTGTATGCTGCGTATGATTTTTGTATTTTTAAAAATTATCCCTTTTTTCCACACATTGATAATAACTTTTATTTTATTTGTTTCCCAGTTGTTTCTCTATATATTTTTCTTTAAAAATATATTTAAAAGCTAAAATAAGTTTATAACACTTCTCAGATTAATTTTTACAGAAAACGTATTTTATTATTCTAGCTAGATTACAATTGTTTCTATAGTTACAATGGTGTACCCGACAAATAATATAAAAATGTTACATCTGATCTTAACTTTCTATTAATCACTTCAATCATCTGCGTGGCCAGTACCTTCTTTGCTATCCATAGTTTTCCAAGATAAAATACGCTTATTCATTTCCCCATACTCCTCTAGAAAAGGTTCCATTATCTTCAAAACAGCATTAACCTTTTCCTTGTTCATACACACTGCGCTACCATACCGTTTATCAGACGGAAAGTTAAAATCATTTACATACGTTTTAGTAAATGTAACGTCCACTGAAAGTTATTTTCATTCACATCACAAAAAAGAAAGTTTTACTTTTTGTGCACTATTATCGTCCAACCTAATGAATTAAACATGTGTGTGTGTTTAATGTGTTAAGCACTGATCACGCTGAAATGTGCACATAAACACAAATATGTTAAATTTCGCTCATTAACCAAACTGAATACTTCCACAGTATAATGAAATAAATCTGTGTATAGAATTGCAAGAATTTCAGCCTCTGGCACAACCTTAATAGAAAAGGGGACTACTACGGCAGTTATTCCCTTCTTCCATTCAACACTGAGTGACCAGGAAGTTTCGACTGGCTGGAAATATTAGTAGCATTCCCTGTTTCACGCCCTTGGTAGTAGCCCACTCTTTGCGCTATCAGTGATGAACAATAATGGCTACCTCAGTTTAAATTATCAAAAATTGTAGTTAATCCCTTTCGCCACTCTCCGGCTTAATTATAGACGTACGTTTACACGTTGAAGAAGATAAAAGCGATAAATAATTCTTCTCTCTTGCGACAGGTTCGTATCTAAACAAACGTCTTCTTTCTATACATCTCCATTCCTGTGTAAGAAATTCCTCTCTTTGCATTATCAATCATTGTTATCCTACATCTTCCCTTGCCTATCTTCTCTTCCGTCATATTTCCAGTAAGAGAATTCGCTTTAAATTTATATTGAAACCAGTTGGCTTTAATACATTTCAATAATTTTATCCTTTCCCTACTGGTTTCCATGATCATTTTGTTTGTTCGGTCGGTAAACAGTGACCTTTCCGTCTTGCTTAAAACTGTTTGTTTCACCAGGGGTGCCAATAGCATGGTGAATGGTGCAAGTCGCACCACTGGAATTTGTGGAATTTGGGTGGGGGGGTTCTTTATAATGAACTTTTTCCTTTCATAATCCCTTGTTAGAAATAGAAGTTACATGAATTGAAGCCAGTTGCGTAACCAGGGGCCCCTTACAAGCGTCGTAAATCAAACAAATCAGTGGAGAAAAAGAATGTAATTGCAAAATCAAGTTACATTATCTTGATAAGGCCTAATCTACTACTAATTATGTTAGGCCATGTTTAACCAGGGTTTTACATTTCTGATAATTTAGTTATTGATTAGGCACACTAGAAACCCTTTTGGTATTTCTAAAAATAATAACATTAATTTTTTGATTTCAATTGCTTAAATGGCTTTAGTTTTTCAAAAATGTTTGGATAAAGCCCCAAGATCCACCGTTAACTGGGGGTTATTCCATATCCCCGTGTTGTGATCCCCCCTACCCACGAAATCAAATTTGGGGGGGATGGGCACCTCTGTGTTCCACCGACATCCGACAGTTTTCTTTTGTACATCTCCCGCTATTCGTTAATATGATACCCCAAGTACTTACTTACTTACTTTGCTCTACTTATAGTTCTTTCATTTATTACAATGTTTAAAAATTTTACTCTTACTTAGTATTCTCATTACTTTTGTTTTTTCAATTTTTAATTTCTTCTCCGTTCCGACTAATTTGTACTTATTTCTTGATAGAATCGCAGTATCGATTGTAGACACAAGCCTTCTTGTTATGCCTCTCCGTTCCTCTCTTTGCATCGCCAATCTTCCACGTTACGTTATCTATCTTCTCTTCTATCACATTTCCAGTATGGAAATTCCCTTTAAATGTATGTCGAAGCTAGTTGGCTTTTCTTTTTTAATATACATCAATAATATTCTCCTTTCCCTACTGCTTCCTGTCATCGTTTTGCTTCTTATCATATCCGTCCATATTTTATTTCCATCCCACTCCCTTCATCTGCATCCAGTGCTCCATACTCCATGCATCTGTTCCATAATGCCACGCTCCAGACAAAGCTCGCCAACGATCTTCTCCTCAATGAAATGTTCGGTCTTTCAGTAACCAATGGCCTATAATTATTTAATTCTTGCTTAAAACTGTTAGTTCCACCGTTACTCGGCACTATTTTTTTTTTTTAAATCTGCCGCCATTTGTTAATACAATAATCCAAGCATTTACTTGCTTTCCTCTACTTCTTCCAGGTTTTGCTTCGATGTTTAAACGTTTTTACTCTTCCTTGATGTTCTCATAACTTTTTTTTTTTTAATTTTTCATTTCTTCTCCATTTCTACTAATTCGTCGAATACTCATCATGCTGTGCCTCATTTCTTCATAGAATTGCAATATCATTATCGTTATCCCTTGGGCAAATCAACAGGGAGGCAAATTTTATTCGAAATAGAGGATTTTTCGGATACGGTGTTTCGAGTTACGCAGTTTAACAGTATTGCAAAAGTTCTGTGTTAAGAGTCCTTCGTTTCAGCTGTACGACGTAAGATTACAACACTGTGTATGTAATGTAATACAGTACAGTATTTAAATAATGAACTTCTGTTAGTGGATAGAAGACGCACAAACACTAAATAAAACTGTTGCACACAACTCCCCGATTAGCGCTTCCAGTTTGTCTTCAGATAACAGCAAACAAGTTGTGTTTATAGTGATGTGCAACAGTATTCAGTCAGAACGGATTTCCTAGATGAGACAGTATGTTATAGACTGGACAGCAGAATTTCATTTTTATTCGTTTACACGCGTGTTTCCATTTCCATGTTAATTGAGTACTTAGTATCCCAAAATGTTATTTTTTTAATCTTTATTTGATCCAGCATTCAATTTGGGGTGATAGTTGACTTTGGAGGGGGGTATGAAAATTTGGACCATTCTTTAATGGTCTAAAGCAAAAATGATATGAATGAGTGAAGAAAAATATTGTTTGTTATTATCAACACAATAAGTTTATTAACGTACAAATATAATATAATATCTGTGTTAGTCAGTTCATTGTTCTTTTAATAATATTCACTTATGGTTTAAAATACACCAGGGGCGGTAACAGGAATCGTGGGGCCCGGTACATATAAACCCACGGGGCCCCCCTTGTTTCCACCCCGACCCCCCACCCAAATACCGTCACAATCATCACCTTTAAATATTACACACATAGAGGGTGACTAAGGAACAAAGAAAACTAAAATTGAAACTAGATCATGTTTACTTTGTATCAAGTTACATAACTAACATAACATAACTACATAAGTTACATATTGAAATTCTTTTTTTTTGTTTCATTGCTTTAATATTTTTTTCACTCCAATTTCGCGCTTGGACTACATGTCATGCGAACTGACAGTCACAATAGTTTTAGTAATGATTTGAACATAGTTGCTGTTGCGAAAATGTACTAGCGACTATCGAATTCGCCATTTTGTCATCCGAATTAAACAACACTGGTAATGGATAGGGGAGAAAGCTATGAGACGGGAAAAATATAATATGCCCTCAAACTATTAAATCGAACAGGTTCAGATTTAATATTGGTCCTGCTACGGTTAATTCGAAATATTTTGTTATTTTTCTAAATCATAACCAAACTAAAATTATTTATTCTTAAAAATTGTTTTACACAAAAAAATGGAACTCCTGTCGGGGCCCGGTACAGCTGTCCCCTTTGACCCCTCCCTGTTACCGCCCCTGAAATAGGCCTACACTCATTCAAGTTATGTATCAATCAAAAAGTAACGTGGTGGTAAGGTACAGATGCAATTTAAAGTAATTTTATAGTAAAACCATGAACATACATAACGTGATACGAATTTTGGTGATCATATTCACAATCACAAGGCGACAAAAAAATTTAGTACAAAGAGACCATTCGATGGGGGATGGGGAATTTCGCCATCCCTTCGTGGATCTGCGCCTGATTTCATGACAGTATTTAAAATATTACAACACACTAGAGTGGTGCGACAAAGTATGGGCCTCCTAATAACGACCGTGTTGTGCTTCACAAAAACAAATCAGATAAATTCCTTAATGTAAAAAAAATATATTATTAAAATTAAAATCACAACTCCAGCGAGTTGTATTAAAGAAATACAATATAATGTAATAAAATAATGTGGAGAAATAGAATATAATATGGGCCTAAAAGAAATGATACAATTCCACAATATAAGAAAATTACAATATAATTTTTATAAATGTTGTTATTAATTAATTAATACTTTTTTAACACAACAATTTTTAAAATTTCTTCAATATTTGATCCTGAAAGCAACCAGGTTTTCAGAGATTTCAGAAATTTGCCTGGCGTATCCTCAAGACTAACATTAACAAATTAAAGAAGTGTGGAGCACTACTACTATAAAACTGCCAATGAGTAGTTAATTTTAACAGCGGAATAACAACGTCTTTTTCATAGATCATAATCTTTATCTTTAAATTTATATTTGTTGTCGATTCTAACATAAAACAGTTTAAGAACCTTAAAAACGTACAGACTCCTTGAGGGAAGAATTCCAGACTTTTGAAAAAGCGACCAAGAATGTTCTTAGAAATAATTCTAATGACTGCCTTTTGTGCCTTTAGTTTCTCTTAAAACGGTTTAAAGTGTAGCGTTGATACGTGCAATCCGAAAATTCCAATATCTGTTAAACCAAACGGTGCAAACGTTTTATTCTTCAAATTACCGGTGTCAAACTCGCATGCCGCTGTTTCTGTCCCAGGCTGTTTTATCTGTTTCTGTTCTTTAGTTCTCTTTTATTCTGCGTTCGTAACACCATCTATCATTGTCAATCTCTTTTTCCCTTCCATTTTGGCCTCAAGAACAGACGTTAATATTTCTTTTTGTTAGGGAGATTAATGTTTTAAAATGTAATTGCCAGGATGCTGAAAATAATGATGAGCGTGGACTGTATTTTAATACATTTATTAATGTTTCGTATACAATTTAATTTGAATTATAAGATTGGCTAAGTCTGGTACGCCTTAGTGTTTTGAATAACCACGTCGGGTAAAAAATGTTACATGGTAAATTGAGGCGCGAGTACGCGGCACTCAAACCTACATGAAAATGTTGTAGGGTCTAAGGCCTACATAAATTGTCTCGACGACAAGAAAAATGAAAAAATGACAGAACGAAGCAGCAAACGTGATTACGTCCGCTGCCCGCCGACGCACGTTGCACTGTGTTTTAGCCTGATCGCGATAAGCGTAATGCAGAGCGTACAGATTAGCCAACCTTTAAATATGAAAATTACCACATTACTGTCCACTTTTCCTTTTCCAATTTCGCTTCCTCTTCAAGATTGTACCTAAAAATGTTCACTCATTTGTTTTGTTCAGAATCTCCTCATTACTCGCACTGTCAATTCACTTTATTCTCTTCATTTTTCTTCATACACACATCTCAAATGTCTCTCTCTTTCTCTCTCTCTCTCTCTCTCTCTCTCTCCGTTTTTACGTTGTCCACTTCTTATAGTCCCGTAGCACAAAGCATTTTGTCAGTGTTTTTCTGAGTTCAAGGTTCATACTGGTGATAAACAAACTCTTCTTATTGAAAATATTTCTTACTTCAATTCCCACTTCACTCCTACAGTTGTCCGTTAACACTTTCCCAAAATATATGTACTCTTTTACTTCTTGTTCAATACAATACAGACCTTCGCGAATCCTCCTTTAACTTGGTTATATATTAACCATCACAGCCCAGATAGGATTAACCGATATATAAAATAATGTGAACACGCGGTCAAAGAAACCAACAGTTATTAAGTGTTCGATTCTGACGTACACTAAATAAAGAAGGCCAACGAAATCAGTATTTCATGTTTTAAACGTAATTCATCTAGACCGTGTTAGATAAAAGGTTATAAAATTTTGAAGAAAAAAATAATTTCAAACAAATAGGCTCATACATGTTATTTACTTAAAAAAACTACACGCTTACATAATTTAGATGTCGTATAACGCAGAATTATTGCAATACGATAACTGTATTATAAATTAAAACTAACATGATAATCTAAAAAATTGCCTCTTCGGTAACACTGTAAAACCGCTCTAAACGACAATGGTTCAAACTGTTTATTTAGTTAAAAAGTAGTTAAATAACACTATAAGACAGTGGTTCCCAACCTTTCCGGACCCGCGTACCACTTTGGTCTTCCGCGTTCATTTCGAGTACCGTCGGAGCCTAAAGAAAGGTTATTGGGGTTTCTCAATAAAAACCTTGATATAACATGAATAGTATTCTTATTCCTAGTCATGTATAATTATTTAAATCTAATAGGTAGAATTTACAAAACGGGAAATGATTTTTGAAATTAATTTCCGATTGATTCTATGCTAAAATAAAGTATAAAGTTTTTCAAAAGACAGTTGATTACATTCATTACAGATTTTATTGTTATTTCTGAAAAAATAACAACATATTAAAAAGAAAATAATTAATGTGAAACTTGTTGCTGCTTATTGTGTACCAGAGAGTTAATGTCAGGTTCTATTGGTGTTATCTTTAACCTTAAATCACACTCAATACACGTCCTGTTACATTCTAATGAAATTTTAGCGCAAAGTGTTTCGGTTGTGTTTTAAGGGTTATGGTTTTAAATCACGTCCGATGAAAATTTATTGTTGTTTTAAACATAAATTTTTATTTATTTTTTTAAGTAATTTTTTTTACTAGCTACGCCTTCTTGCGTACCACCGGTTTGGAACCACTACTATAAGAGATAGCATAAATCTAAACCAGGATAAAATACTTCGTGTAGGCCTGTACAGTATTTTTTATTATATTAATATGTTACTGATAATTTTATGGAGATGAAACCATCGAAGTACTTTAAAATATCGAACAAACATCAGCTTTTTCTTATGTGCACGTAACTCAATTAACATTCCATGATAAATCATGTATCATGTATGAAAAAAATCGTGTACGAATGTTCGAGAACTCGTTACATAAATACGATAGTATACGACACACGAACACACGCTTCCACAAGTTTTTCTTGAAACTGTGTTACATAATCAGGTTTTCTTGCAAGATTATACTAAATTGGGTTTTATTATCTAAACTTCAGCATTTTTTCCTTACGTCGTCCGAGGTGTCAGGGTTTTATAACAGAGACAGAAATTGAAATCTTTCAAAATTGTTCACGTACATGGAAATATTAAGTATGATAGAGAATGAACAAGAGAATGAGATGGATACACAGATAGATAGATAGATAGACGGAGGGAGAGTGATGGTGAGGGAGAGAGATTGAGAAGAGGGAAAGCGATCAGTTCACTCGTTTATTCGTTCTGAAAACAAAACGTAGATCCATTTCGGTACATAGTTAATTTTGTGTTCAAATAAGATTCTAGTCTCTCTCTCTCTCTCTCTCTCTCTCTCTCTCTCTCTCTCTCTCACCCCCCCCCACACACACACACACATCATATTTCTTATATTTTTATTCCATTAAATATCTCGGACGATCTCGAAGTGTACACCAATACTGGACAGTATTCGATTGTGAGATGGACGATTCCGAGTCTTTTTTCAGTGAATACAGTTGTTAGTGGTTATAATCACAAACAGAAATAACACTGTTGCACACCATTATAAATAAAAATTCCCAATTACTGTTTTGAATCATATTCCCGATCTGATGATGAGCTGTGGACCTTTAAAGCGCTAATCGGGAATTTTTATTTAAAGTGGTGTGCAACAGTGTTATTTTTCCGTAGGCTTACATGGGCGCAATATACGTTGCGAGTTTCTAATATACGTTCTTCTTTCTGATTGGCTGGTGGTTGATTTATGACTGCATCGTGGCATTTAGAGAATGTATAAGTAGGAGTGGTGTTCACGGGACTTCTCCAGCCTTAACCACAGTACTGTGGTTACTAACGTCTACCACCTTACGTTAGCAAAACTTCGAATTTTACACTGATAATGGCAGTCGATGGCACTGCCGAGACGTTTGTTTTTGGTGAAAACAATGGACCACGGCCAAACAGCCGGGAATGAATTTTAACAACAGTGTTATTTCTGTTTGTGATTCTAAGTCTGATGAGCGTATTAGAAAATACGAAAAAAATTGTAATCTTTTGTCATTCAAGAGCGGAAAACCATAATGTAAATGCACGCTTACGAGTGCACGAAAATTTTTATTTATTTCGTCAGTCATCAGTTTAATGGCTTTGCTGAGGTCGAGAGAAAGTTATACACGGAGAATCACTCACGTTAACGTGTTCTGTACAGACTTGGTGCTGTCGTATTCAGGGGCGTCGCGAAGTTCCCACATTGCAACAGCCTTGAGACGACCTTTGACGTGTGTGAAAGGCCTTAACAGCAAAGCGTAATCGATAAAACGACATCACAGGAAACCGCCTACACTACTAATGTCCTTTTTGTTTTATTAACAGCTGTAAAATGCGGCCGTTGTCTTGGTCCATTCCGTCTTGTCTTGTTCCATTAGTGCTAGAACATTTTGCTTCATAGAATTAAACGACTTCTAGTATTAGCTGCAGTATCCGTCCATTGACTCCGTTACCCACTGTGTACTTCCAGCGGACGTGAAACGAGGGTTGGCAAATCTATTCGTTTTTGATACTGAATTTAAGTGAATAACTTTATCACAAGAAATAAAATAAATACTTAGTAAAGTTGTTTGAATTTTGCTAGTTTTCCTTACGTAATTATATTCGGTGATTTTCATTACTGATTTAATTGCGTTCTCTTGCTCCACTTTACGCCATCCCCCTTGTCTGATGTCGATATTCGTACTCTTTCTATTTCGGGGAATGCTATCGAACCGTTGCAGTAATGGTATAAACACCGACACTCCGAAATATAACCCGAAATCAACAAGAACAACAAGTGTCAACTAAACAATTGACCGGTGAACAAGACATTAGAATAGAATAGCCGTAACAGAGGAAACGTTCTTTATGTATCAAAACGAACTGGCACCTGAAGACGAAACTGGTGAAGTGTTTTGTATAGAGTGCTTCACTTTACAAGTCAGCGGTACTGGGCAGTAAGGAAAAGCGATATAGACGCATTGGGACACGCTATACGAAAAGGGATATTAAGAAGTAAGGAAAAGGGATATAGACACATTCGGGAAGGGATATGTATAGGGATATTTAGGCAGTGAAGTAAAGGGATATACATACGATTGGGAGAAGGGATAGAAAAAGGGCTATATAGGTGCAGTGGAATATACTCCTTTATAAGTATCTATATTGTTTGGGGATACGGAATAGGCTGCCCAACTTGAACCTTAAGGCATGGAATATACTCCTTTATCCCATCTGTATTGTTTGGAGATGCAACCTAACTTGAACCGTAAGATGTACAAAGAGTAAATATGTAATTCATTTCAGTTGATCTGTAATATCAGGTGTGTTCAACGCACGGTGTGTTTAACACACCTAAAAGTAAATGAGAAGAGAAAGTATATATGGATAAGCCCAAAGAGTACTGTGAAGCTTGATTACTGACTATCAATCAAATAAAGAGTTAAAAATGTGTGTGCGATTACTATATTCGACACAGGTAATGTAGATCGTAAAAGCGAAGATATAATTACGTATGAAAGAGGAAACATAAAATGATTAAAGATAATACGCAAGCTGTTAAGATGGAAATATACGTCAGCACTTTAAAGGTTCATTATAAGTGAATTGTGAAATGAAGTCTTGAATACGTTTATAAGGGTAATAAGTACAGAAGACTTCAATAAGAGAGTAACTGAAGTGAATAACTGTCAATAACAATAAGAGAGTAACTGTCAATGATGACAACATAATAAATAGCTCAAGTATCACACAATCACAGTTCTATATATAATCACAGACAGAAGAATTAATAAAAATGAAGTACGTGTTGTATAAATAGTATTTTAATAAAAATTAAGTAAAGCAAAAATGAACCTGTTCTCGGGGTGTGCACAGACTGCTGGAATGGGGAAAACGAAGTCTGGTGCATTCGGGGACATTTAGTGAGATACGTAGACCTACATATCGTCACGAACTGGCAAACCAGCCGTGGAAAATCCACTCCACGGCGTTTTTGGAAAATCCATTATCTGTTCCTTATCACTTCAAAAAGTATTATTTTAAAAGTCATTCACATCAGAATTCCTGTGTCCGAAAAACTACCATTGTTCACTCGCACAAAACCTTCGCCATCAGATTTCTGTTTTTATTCACAAACACAAGGTGTTCGTTATTCGAACCACGTAAGTTATGGCAACAAGAAACTGTGTTTTCTTTTTTGCCTTGCTTAAAAGAATGACGTACTTAAAATTTTAAATTTAGAACACCGTCTACTGGCCTGATCCTGCCAGTAGTAATCTTAATATAAAATGTTAAGTTTAGTTAAAACCCTGTTTGCCGGCACAGTTACCCTTGAATAATTTCCCTTAAGGACCATGTATTCTATAATAATTCTATATAGTCCTATAATCGGTATACGACATACAACCGGAAGCCTATTTCTTGTGAAAATTTTCCAAGTAATCCGTTCGTTATTGTAAATATTAGGGCGATTGAAATCCACGTTCCATTTGAGACAGTGTATTTCAAGTGAGAGTTATTATTCGCTTAGTCTTATTAAGAAACCTTGAATGATGAGGTGTTGGAAAGAATACGGTGCTGTATTGTAACGTGATCTTCAAGTACGTTTGTGGTTCCCCACTGGTACTGAAGTTTCCTACCCCTGCAGTCGTTAACGATGGCAGTGGCAAACTTATACGATGCAAACTCCGCAATGATGAGGCTTGGGGGTTTACTATTTCAGGAGCTAAGAAGCCAAATTTTACTAGACCAGTGGCGGCTGATAATGTTTTTGACTGGGGGGGCAAAATTTAGTTGTACCCATATATTATGTAAAAAAAAAAAAAACAGTAGAAACTAAATTATTGCTATTATCATCAAATAATTGTAAAATTGAATCTTTTGCTTCACTACTAAAATTATTGTTAATATCAAAAACCTACCTTGCAAACTACCAATATTTAAACAGTGTTTGAAACTAAAATTATTTATAACCCCGTTTTATAATTTTGTTGTGTAATATCTAAATTCGGTTTTGGTGGCCCTAATTTTTTTAGTTCTATTTTCTTTTCGTAAGTAAGTGAATTTGAAATAATCAATCGTTTAATATTACTTACCGAATTCATAGCCATTTTAATCGTTTCTAACAAATACGCACAGAAGACACAGGCTCAAGCCTACACAGAATAAGTTACACGTTTATGTAGGCCTACGCAAGGTTCGACAAAAACACTATCGTACACAGAATACACTGCCTAATAAAGAATAAATTATTA
Source organism: Magicicada septendecula (assembly GCA_034769895.1). Lineage (NCBI taxonomy): Eukaryota > Metazoa > Arthropoda > Insecta > Hemiptera > Cicadidae > Magicicada > Magicicada septendecula. Next base: position 309,087,760 of record CM068376.1, read on the forward strand.
GAACATTACGTTTACACAAAAAGTACAACAAGAACACAATCAAAACTACATAAAACACAAGAGAAAATATATGCACTTATATATGCTATATGAAAATATATGCTATAACAGCAACAGAGAAGTTTTGAACAACGCTCCCTCTATGAACTTAGCTGCGAAATCAGAAAGCGGGCAAAGCCCTACCTGTAATGGCGGATGCTCATGTAAATGCATAGACATGTGTACACGTCTCTTGCCCCGCTCCCCGAAAGACTGGCCTATGCAGGGAGGACGATAGCGAAACCGTCCTGCCTGCGGGACCATGCCGAAAACATCGGGTGATCGCTATTAGTCGCCCCAAAAATATCTTTCAATAAGGATACTACACATTATCACATTATAGTTATATTATTGACAAGTTTAATTTGCAAATTTAGTGGGAGGGCTGCGCCCTTTTGCCCTCCCTGTACGAGCCGCTACTGTAATAGACACTTTTAAAGTATTAAAAATCCTTTTCTATTATTAATTAGTTTCTATGTCGCGATAGAACATGTATTTTAGAATGGCTATTGTACTGAATCGTTTTGTAAAATACGCGAACCACCTGAATGTTTATGCACAATAACGTGCAAAATAACATTTCTGTGGACGTTATAATTTTGGAGTGTTATTAATATAAAAATATCCGTATGGAGAACCATACGTTACTTCCATGTTGTAAGATTTATATTTAAAATCGTTGACGAAATGAAATATGTCCATAGAAACTACTTCATTCTACTTCTTTCTTCAGCCTTAACTACAGTACTGTGGTCACTAACGTATACCACCTCACGTTAGCACACTCGTTTTTCACTGATGATGGCAGTCGATGGCACTGCCGAAACGTCTGGTTTTGCAGAAAACATTGGACCACGCCCCGGGATCCAAACTACTTCTTTGTTGCCGATAACGCAGTACACATACAAAAAAATTACCCCTTCCCCCTTAAAATACCCTTTTAATTTATGGATATTTCATCTACCTTTCTACAGTGGATTATTACGACCTTCTTTTCAGGATACTTTATTTATCAAAATTAAGTACTTTACTCTTGTCAAAATATGAAATGTTGCAGGTAAACTACCCCTTCCCCTCAACCGAACTTCACCAAAATCAACAGACCTTGTATCCTCTACAATTTGGGCACATATGCAAAACATTATTTGATTCTGTTTGAATTTGCGGTAGTTATCGTTCGCCATAAGAAAAAATCTACACACAGACACATTTCAGAAAATGACTTTTCTGCATGTTTTGAAGGTAGTACAATTAGGATCAGCGCTTATCTCAAACACGATTTTCTTCGCCATTACCATACTTTTATTTCCTTATGGAACATGGAAGTAATAATGTATTAGACATGAAGGAGGCCAGAGTATCTCTTAGCGCAATACTCACAAGGGACTCGAAAAATGTTGGTCCACAATCGTACGAGAACTTTTGAGCCGTCTGAATGAGTGAGATCCAACAAATTTAAAGCCGAGTCCGTCTACACGAGGAAGATCCCAGGCTATGTCTTTACTGCTTCGTTATGTTCACTGTGTCTAAAGCTCTATTATCTGGTTCTTTTTTATTTAAAGGTTACTAAATCCGTATCCTAGTTTCCTTCTTTGTAACAGCTGGTTGTAGTGGCATATGTAACTACAATCTGTAAAAGAGAAAGACAGATAAAGTAGTGTGAAAGGGCACGAGTAAAGTGAGCTGTTTACTTAAGCAACTACCTTGATAATCGACAATCGTCACCTCAGTGTTCGTGAGAGAAAATCAGGATACAAATAATTTTTCCGCATAAATTTACCGTTACGTTGAGCGGTCGAAGTACATAAGCTTTCTGTAGAGTAACATCACTTAATGTAGGTCTAATGCGTTTTTTTGCACGAGTGTTGCAAGACGTGTGGGAGGAAGGTCGAGAAGTGAATGGGTACGTTCGCTCACGTGAGCAGTAGACACGTGACTCAGTGGTTCTTCATACGTATATCGGAAATCTTGAAACCAACGTTCTGCGTCTCCAGTATTCAGTACTCGCTGCCTTTAGCTGGTACATATTTTTATCTTTAAGGTCCTAAGCTTCTAAGCCATTGTTATTATATGATTATTTGAATTTTTGAAGTGAAAACTTCATATACGGCACTATGATCCCCGGCTCACTCCCGAATACCTCGCGCTCCAAGGGCAGTATACTGATTCAACGTGTAACGAAATAGCAGTGTTGCCAGGTCAATCAAACCTCTAGCAGTAGCTAATGATGGTGCTGATGATGTGTATAAAAGAATAATTAGTACACGTTGGAACCAAGAACGTAGACAGAATTTTGTTTGGGGGACGGGGTGTACATTGGTTGGTATGGAATCAGAGGCAGCCATACCTGCCCCCAGCAAAGCAGAGATCCAGGGGTTTTCCCTCGGAACAACGTAAAACATTCAAATCATTTAAGCAAGAGTTTAAGATATAAGTTAATCTTGTAATTATGGAAATCATTTATAAAGTAAAAAAAGATATTTACTGTTGATTGTTTTTATTTTCCAATGCAAATTTTAGTAAATAAATGTTCTTTTTACGTTTATTTATACAATCTCTTAATACATAACAATAAGCATAATTGTTTACAGAATACATGGCATGAAGAGAACTAGTCCATTGACTAGTTCTCTGTATGAGTATTTAAAAGTAACAGATTGTGTACCGGTATAATATATTTATAGTGTTAAGAGTCTAGGTAAGTCCAGAGAAAATGTTAACTTTAGACGTCTTGTCTGTAGGCTGTTGTCTAGTAGATTTATGGCTTAAGGTTTCGTGTGCTCTTCAAGCCGTTTCATATATCTTTCGCTGAACATCGCAATGGTATTCATTCAGTACGTTTATTTTTATTGCACATAATCTAGGTACAGCATGACAGTAACTTTGAGCGCTTGAAAAAGAAATCTGAAAGTCCGTAACCAAAAAACTCTTTCCAAGGAGAAATTTGTTATATAAATATGTTTTTGTTCCTACGAATTTTACAAACGCTTTATTAAGTCATGAATCGTTACTTATAGTATTGTACTAAGCAATGATGATATTCTGTAGTCAGTGGCGAATCTAGAATTTTGCCTGGGGGTCCGGTTACGTCGGTTTCATACAAAAGAACAAAAACAAGTTAAGACTAATCTATATTACAGTCTTCAAAGTGGCTGAAAAACGTGTGATAACATCCTGCAATGAATCTCATCAAACGGTAGGCCTAATAATACAATAAAACACGTGTTACTGTAACATTATTTACAATATATTTACTGACATCTTACATTTAAATTGCATTTCTAATACAAAAAAGTAACCAAGAAAATTTTGTACATCAAAAAGGATACGCTGTTTGAAAAGTTGCGCTGTTTTTAAAGTTTAATTCGTCTTTTTTTTTGCCATTTTGTTAACAACCACTTCTTTTGGGGTCACTGAATTGATTTTACTATATTTCAAATTTCAAACATATACACAAATTGTGTGTAATAAACCTGTTTGTGTATTAAAAAAAGGAGTTACCACTGTATTAACGTACACAGCTGAATAAATAATAAGACAGCCTAAAATCTAAGACATTAGTAAAATTCTTCGTCAACTCTTTTCGACCCTCCGGTTCCCCCGCCCCCGGTAAATGCGCCCCTGTCTATAGTGTTTTAATCGTATATTAAATCTCCTTTTCGGTCCTTCACGTTTTCCGAACGCAGTAATGAAGACGGCAAAATACATCGCCTTGTAATAAATATCTTTTTTTTTTAATACATCTTACCTATTTTTCTAAATTTATCTGTATTTGTATCCAACACTAGTTATGTTTAAAACGGAATATTTAGTAATATACGGTAATATGCGCGTAGCTTAGACTTTTAGTATTGACAGGTATGTCTGTATACCTAGTGTTCTTGAAAATCTAAAATGCCGGCAGTTGAGATTTTTAAAATCACTACGAATACTCAAAAAAGTGTACACTGTTGCACTGTTTACATTCTTGTCGTTGAGGTGTTTCCATCGTGACTCCAGTTGCGCGGGATCTGTGTCAGGTTACCGCCATAACGCACGGGTCGGTCACTTCCTGGTTCCAGGCTAGGACCACAGGGCCACAAACCGGAATTCTAAACCGGTTCCGTTGCAAGCTGCCTCCAATAACAAACTGCACGCTTTTATTGTGTCAGTGCACGAGCGCACTTATTAACGTCCGTACGTGTTATGCAACGAGTTGTACCGCGCACGTAACGTTGCGCACGTGTACTTTATATCACGAGCAATATAGTGCATGTAACACTTTTCCTAAATATTCTATGTTAGTACACATTGTGTTATTAACACAATAACGCAGCGCGTGGGTCTTAAAATTTCCGACGAGACATCACATACCAGTGGTGTTACTATATAGGAGTGGTGCTGTGGAAGAGGGGGGTAGACTAACTTGAAGGTTGGAGTAAGGGTGTGTTTACGGTAGGAACACACGGGCCCCCCTCCACATCAGAGGGTCCAAAAAAGTTTACGGATTTTGTTAATCTCATTACGGATTTTATTATTTTTTACTTCTATGTTCCTTAAGGAAATGGAAGTATGGTAATGGCAAAAAAAATCGTATTCGAGATTATTGCAGATTCTGATTGTACTACACTCAAAACATGAAAAAAAGTCATTTTTCGAAAAGTGTGTGTGTGTGTGTGTGTGTGTGTGTGTGTGTGTGTGTGTGTGTGTGTGTGTGTGTGTGTGTAGATTTTTTTCTATGGCAAACGATAACAGCCGCAAATTCAAACAGAATCAAATAATTTTTTGCATACAGCCCTGATTTGTACAGTACTCAAGACCTCTTGTTTTGGTGAAGATCGGTTAAGGGAAAGGGGTAGTTTACCGGCAACATTTGTTTTTATCAAGGGTAATTTTTTCCTATGGCAAACGATAACAGCCGCAAATTCAAACAGAATCAAATAATGTTTTGCATACAGCCCTGAATTATAGAGTTCTCAAGACCTATTGGTTTTGGTAAAGATCGGTTGAGGGAAAGGGGTAGTTTACCTGCATCATTTTATATTTTAACAAGGGTATTTTCTATGGCAAACGATAAGAGCCGCAAATTCAAACAGAATCAAATAATGTTTTGCATACAGCCCTGATTTGTAGAGTACTCAAGACCTATTGATTTTGGTGAAGATCGGTTAAGCGAAAGGTGTAATTTACCAGCAACGGTTTTGTTTAATCAAGGGTAATTTTTTTCTATGGCAAACGATAACAGCCGAAAATTCAAACAGAATCAACTACTCTTTTGCATACAGCCCTGTATTATAGAGTTCTCAAGACCTATTGGTTTTGGTGAAGATCCATTCAGGGAAAGGGATAGTTTACCTGCAACATTTTATATTTTAACAAGGGTATTTTATGGCAAACGATAAAAGCCGCAAATGTAAACAGAATCAAACAATGTTTTGCATACAGCCCTGAATTGTAGAGTTCTCAGGATCTATTGTTTTTGGTGAAGATCGGTTAAGGGGAAGGGGTAGTTTACCTGTAACGTTTTATGTTTTAAAAGGGTATTTACTATGGCAAACGATAAGAGCCGCAAATTCAAACAGAATCAAACAATTTTTTGCATACAGCCCTGATTGTAGAGTACTCAAGACCTATTGTTTTTGGTGAAGATCGGTTAATGGAAAGGGGTAGTTTACCTGGAACGTTTTATGTTTTAAAAGGGTATTCTCTATGGCAAACGATAAGAGTCGCAGATTCAAACAAAATCAAATAATTTTTTGCATACACCTCTGATTTGTAGAGTACTCAAGATCTGTTGTTTTTGGTGAAGATCGGTTAACGGGAGGGGGTAGTTTACCTGCAACGTTTTTCTTATCAAGGGTAATTTTTACTTCCATGTTTTCTATGGCAAACGATAGCCGCAAATTCAAACAGAATCAAATAATTTTTTGCATACAGCATTGATTTGTAGAGTCCACAAGACCTATTGTTTTTGGTGAAGATCGGTTAAGGGAAAGGGGTAGTTTACCTTTAACATTTGTTTTTATCAAGGGTAATTTTTTCCTATGGCAAACGATAATAGCCGCAAATTCAAACAGAATCAAATAATGTTTTGCATACAGCCCTCAATTGTAGAGGACTGAAGGTTTGTTGATTTTGGTGAAGATCGGTTTAGAGAAAGGGGTAGTTTACCAGCATCATTTTATATTTTAACAAGGGTATTTTCTATGGCAAACGATAAAAGCCGCAAATGTAAACAGAATCAAATAATTTTTTGCATACAGCGCTAAATTGTAGAGTTCTCATGACCTATCGTTTTTGGTGAAGATCGGTTATAGGAAAGGGGTACTTTACCTGCAACGTTTTATGTTTTAAAAGGGTATTTTCTATGGCAAACGATAAGAGCCGCAAATTCAAACAGAATCAAATAATGTTTTGCATACAGTCCTGATTTGTAGAGTACTCAAGACCTATTGATTTTGGTGAAGATCGGTTAAGGGAAAGGGGTAATTTACCTGCAACGGTTTTTTTTAATCAAGGGTAATTTTTTTCTATGGCAAACGATAACAGCCGAAAATTCAAACAGAATCAACTACTCTTTTGCATACAGCCCTGCATTATAGAGTTATCAAGACCTATTGGTTTTGGTGAAGATCGATTCAGGGAAAGGGATAGTTTACCTGCAACATTTTATATTTTAACAAGGGTATTTTCTATGGCAAACGATAAAAGCCGCAAATGTAAACATAATCAAACAATGTTTTGCATATAGCCCTGAATTGTAGAGTTCTCAGGATCTATTGTTTTTGGTGAAGATCGGTTAAGAGAAAGGGGTAGTTTACCTGCAACGTTTTTCTCATCAAGGGTAATTTTTACTTCCATGTTTTCTATGGCAAACGATAGCTGCAAATTCAAACAGAATCAAATAATTTTTGGCATACAGACCTCAATTGTAGAGTGCTCAAGGCCTATTGTTTTTGGTGAAGATGTAATAAGTAGAAAGAAGTAATTTCTATGGAAATATTTCATTTCGAATATGATTTTAAATATAAATCTTAGAACATGGAAGTCCTGTATGGTTCTCCATACCGATATTTCAGCTGTGTACGCTAATATAGAGTAACTCTTTTACTTCCATGTTGCATAAGGAAATGGAAGTATGGTCATGGCGAAAAAAATCGTGTTCGAGATAACGGCTGATTCTGATTGTACTACCCTCAAAACACGAAGAAGTCATTTTTCGAAATGTGTGTGTGTGTGTGTGTGTGTGTGTGTGCGTGTGCAGAATTTTTTTCTATGGCAAACGATAACAGCCGCAAATTCAAACAGAATCAAATAATTTTTGGCATACAGACCTCAATTGTAGAGTACTCAAGGCCTATTGTTTTTGGTGAAGATCAGTTAAGGGAAAGGGGTAGTTTACCTGCAACGTTTTATGTTTTAACAAGGGTAATTTTTTCTATGACGAACGATAACTTCCGCACATTCAAACAGAATCAAATAATTTGTTTGCATACGTCCATAAATTATAGAGAGTTCAAGACCTGTTGATTTTAATGAAGATCTCTTAATGGAAAGGGTAGTTTACATGCAACGTTTTATGTTTTAACAAGGGTAATTTTTTCTATGACGAACGATAACTGCCGTAAATACAAAGAAAATCAAATATGTTTTTGCATACCTTCCTAAATTGTAGAGAACTCAAAGACCTGTTGATTTTGGTGAAGATCGGTAAAGGGAAAGGCGTAGTTTACCTGAAACATGTTATGTTGTAACAAGAGAAATGTTTTCATGACGAACGATAACTGCCGCAAATTGAAACAGAATCAAATATTTTTTTGCATGCCTCCCTGCATTGTAGAGGACTGAAGGTCTATTGATTTTGGTGAAGATTCGTTTAGAGAAACGGGTAGTTTCCCTGCAACGTTTTATGTTTTAACAAGAGTAAAGTACTTAATTTTGATAAATAAAGTATCTTGATAAGAAGCTCATAATAATCCACTGTAGAAACGTAGATGAAATATCTATAAATGAAGAGGTTAGGTGAACGGGGTGGGGGTAATTTTCTATAAATGAAAATTATAGTTGAAAGGGGAGGGGAGAATTTTGTATGTGTACTACGTTATCGGCAACAAAGAAGTAGTTCTTTCTTAAAATTCCTTCCCGAGCTGTTCAGCCGTAGTCCAATGTTTTCTGCAAAACCAGACTTTTCGGCAGTGCCATCGACTTCCGTCTCAGTGAAAATCGAGTGCGAAAACGTGAGGTGGTACAAGTTAGTGACCACAGTACTGTGGTTTAAGGCTGAAGCAATAAGTAGAAAGAAGTAGTTTCTATGGAAATATATTTTCATTTCGAATATGATTTTAAATATAAATCTTAGAACATGGAAGTCCTGTATGGTTCTCCATACCGATATTTTTAAATATACAAACAGGTTTATTACACAGCATTAGCATGTACGTCTGAAACATAAACTATACGAAAATCAATTCAGTCAAGAAGTATTTTCTAAACAATGTTTCAATAACCCGTATTTTTATTGTGTTTTACCGTTTAATGTAATAGGAGTTTAGGACGTTATCACACATAAAACATAGTAATTTTTTCAACCACTTCAAACATAGTAATATTGATTTGTCTTAAATCGTTATTTCTTTTGTACGAAGCCGACTCAAGGGGACCCCCCCCCCCCCACCAAAGCCAAATTCTAGATACACCACTGGGTTAAACTCCCCATTTCCTTATGGACAAATGAGAAATTCAGGATGTCTAATGAATAAAATTCTATAAATACGGTTTGTACATTCTTCGTCCCTCAAAGTTTTTGAGTAAACCAATGTGAAATATAAGAATTGAAAAAAAATATAGAAAAGTGCTATTTCAAATTACTGTATTTTGATAAACTGTTATTGAAATTAAGGTAACACATTTCATGTCATTATGAATTATATTATTTCTAAATTTGTATTCTTAATAGGTCTTGTGGAAATGAATCTTTCTAAAGATATTTTAAAAAACCCGGTTTTATTTCAGCTTTGCACTTTAATTTAAGAACGTTGTTCCAAGAATGCTTTAGCAACTTATATTTCGTTTTCAAGTAAATTATTTTCTTATGTACATTCCAATAATAAAATTTCTCATTTTTCCAAACTGAAGTGAAGAAACTGCTAGTTTACCTGTGCAAAGAGACGGTTCAGACCGTAGAGGTCAAGAAACTGCTAGTTTACCTGCGCAAAGAGACGGTTCAGACCGTTGAGGTCAAGAAACTGCTAGTTTACCTGCGCAAAGAGACGGTTCAGACCGTTGAGTTCAAGAAACTGCTAGTTTACCTGCGCAAAGAGACGGTTCAGACCGTTGAGGTCAAGAAACTGCTAGTTTACCTGTGCAAAGAAACGGTAGAGGTATTAGACGAGAGGTGTCACGACAACCCTGTAACATTTAGATTAATAAGCACTGTCTTCGTTTCATGTCGCCTGCGTAATTGTTTGTTTTTAACGCTGCAAATACTTACGTTATTTACCGAATGTTGAGTGACTATCATTATTAAGAAAACTCTAACTTTATTCTATTAATTTACAAACATTGTAATTCCTTTTACTTCTACAATTATTTCTAACCATTATAAATAACACACGCAGCTCCTCAGACACAGGCCTACGTTAAGTGGTTATGGAATTTCGCTGAAATTTTTAATAGCAGCGGGGGAGTACCTGACCCCCTCTCTAGTTACCCCACTCGTTTATTATTAGGTAGTCCAAGCCCAAGGGAAAGAAGACCTTGAATTCGCCAGACGAAGTTGTACCAAAATGTTTCTGAATTCTGCTTCCTCAAAGACTTAAGGGGATCCGCCACCTCTAAAATGGCATATTTTTGAATTTTTTTACTTTTTCCAAATTTGGTATGTTTTTATTGTACATAATGTCCTGAATATGTATGCAAAGTTTTAGGCCATTTCGATAATTTTCTCACAGGTTTTTTACACATAATTAAAATGCTGCATTTAGCGATTTTCACCGTTTCCACGGAATCCTTGGTGTTTATGCCATAATTACAATTCATGCGAGGTATTTATTCATGTTTGTTTATTCTAAGTTACAAACAGAGAAAATTTAGTAAACTTGGTTATAGTATACTCTAGCGTTTGGTTTCACCTGATTTTTAGATAGCTCAAAATATGGTATAGGCTGTGTTATTGAGGTAATAACTGGTCTAGTAATTGATTACGAAGTGCTTTCAAAATACTGTAGAGTGTGAACAGAAAAAAACTGAATGGAAAGAAGGGTCTGAAGAGTTTATTGAGTGGTCTGTAACCAACTAAACATTTCTGCAGGCAACAACACAGCACATCATTCTGAAAAAAAAATGCTCATCGCTTACGCCTGAAAAAACAAAGATGTACAGAAAAATGCAAGTAGTATAGAAAGCTACTAAAATCAAGTCAAATCAAGTCTACTATAGAAGAAGAGTAACAAGGCCATAGAAGGCACCTTGCATGGAGGAGGAGAATTTTAATGTAATATTTCCTGCTACAAAAGAAATATTAACTTCTCGGGCGATTTCCCGAAAATGAACTTTTTCATGTATTGTCATTACAAAATGTTGAAAACAATTTGAACTATTTGAGATAAATTATTGAATTTTTCACCACTTCTTCCTGATGATATTTACAAGATTTCTGGGCATGCAGAACCATGTACGTAAAAAATTGTCTAATTTAAAAAGTGTTGTTTTTAATTGGTAAAAATTTTGAAATTTTAAATAAAATGCCCTAGCCACGGTTTGCATGCACAGAACGTTTTGTACATTATAAGGAACAAAATGGCACAAGAACTTTTAAATTGGTTGATAAACAAAAATGTTATTCATTTTTTTTTAATAAAAAAATAAATAAATAACTCATAAATTACAGGAAAAGGGGGGGGGGATTTCTTCTGACAGCATACTTACTGTATTTAAACATACTGAAAGGAATGTCCGTAGTGATAAGGAAGTTCTGATCAAAAATAAAAATTATAGTTTTAGAGGTGGCGGATCCCCTTAATGAGAATCTAAACAAAGTAGAAGTTACAGTTATGTGTATTTAATAGACTTTTCTAACTTTTCTTTCATAGTTTCACAGGTAATCGTTTGTTTCACATTTTAACGGGACCCGTACTGTTTCCTCCTCTGATTAAAGTATAATCTGTTAATCAAGTGAAGAGTTTACAAAGATGATTTTGCAGACTAAAATGCCTGTAACTTTTTTAGTTTCGTTTTATTCCCTTATGAAGTAGAGTATTGACAGAATTATTTAATTTGCATTTGCTGCGCAATTTTAAGGCATACATTACAAATCGTTATTATCCTTTCGATGAAAATACCACATCAATAGTAACAATCTTGATTATGATATCGTCCTAGTCTCTTGCTTTATTTAACTTTAACATTATCAGTGTTTTGTGAATGTCTACGCTGCTTATGTCCAGCATTTCTTCTGGAACTCGGTGCAGAATGTTCTTCAGTTCTTGAATGCTTCCTTCAGACGCTGCTAGTTTTGTCGTTTTCTTTTGTATAGTTACTTCTTCAACGATTCTTCTAATATCTGTAGAATATTCCCCCTGTTTTTACGACCGACACAAGAATTCATCGTCGAATACATGCATCAGGTTTCGAAAAAAAGAAAGTACACATATCGAAAATTCAAATGAAACACATACATACTTAAATTTAGATGAAACTTTTATGCGAATCTCTGATTTAATTTTATTTTTAATAGTTTTTAAGTTTGGCGCTGTAGTCTGTTGTGTGTTGGTTCGCTACACCTAACGGCTTGAGTTCGACTCCCACTGTGGACAAAAAACATAATGGTTTAAGATGTCCAGACACAGTTCGTAAGATGATGACAACAGAGTATTCTGCCTAATAGGATAGAATACCCACGTCTGTAGAACACGTTTTCTTTACTTCTCTAATTTATTAATTAATGTTCTTTAAATACATTTTTAACATGATTTAAATTATCACTATCGTACACTATCGATTCAAAAGTATACGGGTTTATTCGGTTTTTGCCAGAATGGAACGAATAACGTAATAAATTGAGAAAAGCTTTGCACATGTCGAAACCGTCTTTTCGATTCTTTACTGGGAATTGTTACAGTGACATTTGTTGTACCGTGTACAAACGTCACTGGAGTTAGAATCTGTAAGCGAATAAATGACACGCCAGTTTAAAACACAGAACAATGCACAACAGGAGTTAGCGATAAGCGTAATAAACTAGTTAAATTGATGTGCCGTATTGTCACAGGCTGTCAGTTATCGATTAATGTAGGAAAAGATACGTTTGCTGACCTGTCTGACGCGCGCGCTCGCACGTAACAACCGGTACGCGTCCTGTGTTAAGGAGTCGAAGTTGTGGTGAATGTTGCGATTAAATAAAATTCCTTCTTATTCTTATTTTTTGTTCTTCTTGTACTTCATGTTTTTGTTCTTGTCGTCCCTCTTGTAGCCTACTTGTTCTTCTTGTTTCTCCAGCTCTTCTTCGTCTTGATACTATTGCTACTGTTGTTGTTGCCCTCCTTCTTCTTCTTCTTCTTCTTCTTCTTCTTCTTCTTCTTCTTCTTCTTCTTCTTCTTCTTCTTCTTCTTCTTCTTCTTCTCCTTTTAGGGTTTACAACCGTGTGTTTTGACCTCATCAACTAATAAGCAGAACCTTCTTCTGTCGTCCGCAGATCTCTTCCAGTTTACAATGCCCAAGTCCATGCCTTGCAAGTCCTCCAGCCATCTTTGTCTTGCCATTTCAGTGGCTTCCGTTCAGTTCCATTCGTTTTCCGTGCCGTAGATATCGTATTCTCTGAGACTTTAAAAATCTCACTATGTCTGCATTACTAATTAACGCGTCCACTTCCTAATTAGTTCGGCTTTCAAAGAGTTTTCGAATGATACAAGTATCACAGTATCTTTCCCTCGAGCTGTCGTAACGCTTCCTGTAATGTCTTAACGTCTCCCAGCCAGTGGCGTAACTAGGAGCTGCTCCTGGGGAGTTGGGGATGAGATTTGCTTGAAGGTTGGACTCCATACTTTTCTCAGGACAAATGAGAAATTCAGAATTCTTCCCGTATAATATTATAAGTACATTTTATAGATTTTTGCGTGTCAAAGGTTTTGAGTAAACCGACATGATGTATCCAGTTTTGTTAGTTTTATTAGCAGCCACCTTAACACCAACATTGCCACTACTTATTGCCACACTGCTAAATACTTCGTTCTTGACGAGGCCTTTCGGTGTCTCCACCATCTCCAGGTCTTAAACGACATCAGTCCCGATAACCGATAATAACTTGGCTGTAATACGTTTATCTCGAGTTTACAATAATGATACTATACTATCTGCATTCTAACTGGATGCTTTTAACTGGATTGTATAAAAATGCTGAAGTTAAGTCTGTACCCATATTTTTGTTTTTGTTTGCAACGAATCTTATGAGAAAATCAAATTTGAATTGTGTTAGGAAAAAAAAGAAAGTATTGTATTATGTGCAGAATACATAGTTAAATATGGAAAATACAAATATTTTGTACATAAAAATATATAAATCTATGTGTGTGTGTGTGTGTGTGTGTGTGTGTGTGTGTGTGTGAACATAGTTACCGCAACCAACATCTTCCATGATTTATTGGACACGTAAACGGAGTCTTCCTCTTAGGTCGTTTAAGACCTGAAGATGGTGGAGGCACCGAAAGGCCTCTTCAAGAACGAAGTATTTAGCAGTGTGGCAATAAGTAGTGACAAAGTTGGCGACATGATGTATGTTGCAAATACGTTTATTATTTACCAAATGTTGAATGACTGTCGTTATTAAGAAAGCTCTAACTCTATTTTGTGAATTTACAAATATTGTAATTTCTTTTATTTCTAGTTATTTATAAGCCGTGTTTTAACTGGTTTAGAAATAGGGCTACGTTAAGTGACCTATTAAAAAACTTCGAAAACATTTTTAATAGATCTTGGGGGGGGGGGGAATTGAGGCCACTGCTCCCTACCGTATATTACTACAGACCTTATGACGCTACTATAGATTCATAATTATGAATGACGCCTTAATACTTTGGAGTGCAATAATTATTGTAATAGTAATTTGTTAGTGTAGCAGCATAGCTTTGAAATGAACATAAAATGTAGCAAAAAAAAAAAAATTAAAACATGTAAAACACTAATCAGACCGGTTGTTGCTTATGGAGGTGAGACGTGGACATTAGCAAAGAAAGAACGAGAAACATTACGAATGATCGAAAGAAAGATTGTACGACGTGTTTATGGCCCGGTTAATACGGAAGATGACGAACGGAGAATAAGAAATAACCGGGAGATAGATGAGCTATTGAAGTACGAGGACATCGTGAGATTCGTAAAGGCTCAGCGAATACAGTGGCTAGAGCGGATGGATTATCAGCGTATGTCAAAGAAAATCCCGAGGGCGCAAGTCTATAAACGCAGAAGGAAGAGCCGATCTAGTATAAGATGGTTGGGTGATGTGCTAGAAAATCTCAGCAGAATGGACGTGAGGGTTACACTTAGACGGCAATGGATAGCAGACTTTGGAGAAGATTGGTGTTGGAAGCTACGGCTCACGGGCTGTAGTGTTAAAGAAGAAGTGTGCAATTGTGATGGACTTCATGACAGAAATTCCTGGTTTCTATGACCACCGAGCGAGAATTACCACACTCGGAATCAGACCAGCACCGTCTGTCTAACTCAGCAATCGGGTGGATTAATTCCTTTAAATCCAGAATAGCTAAATAAGTCTACAACGAGACTTATCCCCTCCGAGATTTAATATCCGGCGTTAACAGCAAGATTTTCATTTAGGCTACCTCAAGCGACCCCCTGTGCACCGCTGTTGTTCGACGATCAAGATTTCCGTTAGGGAATTCTATTACAGCGAAATCAGTTATATAAAAGGATACCACATGTCCACAGATCAAGATCGACAGGACCGGAAAGAACCTGTGCCGGGATGTACGCATCAAGTAACCTTCAACAGTTTCTTGAAGGGTTTCACAAGTGAGGGGTTTACGCTGAGATTGGAACGGACAGGAGACATTGGAGAAGATTGGTGTTGGAAACCAAGGCTCACGTTTGGCTGTAGTGCTAAAGGAGAAGAAGAAGAAGAAGAAGAAGAAGAAGAAGAAGAAGAAGAAGAAGAAGAAGAAGAAGAAGAAGAAGAAGAAGTTTCTTCTTGAAATTCTCTGTTATTGCTTTACCTACGATGATTTTACTATTTATTGTTGGACCTAAATGTGAGAAGTTGGTTACTCAGTTCATTTATTTACGATCAAATAAAAATTCGTTTGTAGTATGAACACGTTTGGTAGTTGGGCTAACGTATTAACTTACAAAATAATATATTAAATAAATAATTTCACACGCTTAAATGTTTGTTGTACCCAAAGTTAACAACAATATTACGAGTTTCAGTATTAATAATAATAGTAACACCAATAACTAGTAACGATAATATTGGCAAGAAAATCAAATTACAGTAAACTCCCGATTAACAACGGCAACCCGCAATTTTTTTTTTAATAATCAAAAATAAATTTCAGGTGAATAATTTAGCTTCTGTTCCACTAATCTTAATACACTACTGCAGTGGTTCCCAAAATTTTCAGTCTGCGAACCCCCCAAAAAAATTTAAAAATTTACGGACCCCATCTGAGTTATGAAATAAAATAAACAGTAAATATGACACAAACTCTTATATTTTAATTAAAATATATTAAAATCAAAATTCTTTTAACTTGCAAAATTATAATATTAATGATATCAAACATAGTTTAATGTGGACAATGAAGCTGCTTTTCAACAATTAGCTCTGCAATATTGGGTTTAATGTCTGATAATTTCAATATTAAGTCACTCTCGACATCAAGTTTACAACCTCGGCTCTACTGTCTGGCCGCGATTCGATGATTAAGCATTGTGTAAGGTGGGAGAAGCATACGGTAGGCTAAGTGGGGGTAAACCAAACGGCTAGTACACATATTTCACCCTACCTCGCTTAGTGGTGGGGGATCATCCAGTCGTGGCCAGACAGTATCTTTCCAGCCGCACCTGTCGAAATCCAGGTGTAAAACCAGCTACATGGAAAAACGTTATGCTTAGATACAGTGCTTATACGCGACATACAGTGCTTATACGTGGACTAAAACAACGCGATCAGGTCTGCGTTGATGCGGCGCTCTAGTCAGTTCGGCTGGCAAACAGATCTGCTACGCGACATGATTTAAAGACATTATTAAAGCCATTAGTTTCAAATTACTTTTACAATTACAATTAGTTTGCACCCAAAAAAAATACTGGAATCTTCTACTAATTGTTTTAAGATTCTAAAATTTAGATGTTAAGTTACAAAAAATCGAAAAAAATTTCGGTATATTCTAATTTTTCTTAAAAGTGTCTGCGGACCCCTGAAACATTGTCGTGGACCCCCAGGGATCCGCGGACCCCAATTTGGGAATCACTGCCCTACAGATTTGTTACCCCTCGTGGGTCAAAAAATGTTGGCCCGACGTACCCTATCATCGTGAAGTAGTCTCTCGTTCGTCTAGTAATGGGAACAATATCCCATCTCTAGGGATGTGAATCTCCAGCTATGCAAAACGTACTTTATTACGCATAAAATGCCGCATTCTATCTAATTCACTGTCAGCAGATTTGTTGAGAAGCCAGTGAGAGAAATACAAATCTGACGCTCTTTTTGGTTCCTTTATTTGTATGTACAGATGTTATAATTAAATTTACAAATAGTCTATTTAAAATAGACATTAACCACAGCGTCAAAAATTGTATTGAGTTTGTGGACAGGGTGAAATCGATAGTAGTATTACCACAATATAAGTTAGTGTCCTTTGACGTTACGAACCTTTACACTAATGTCCCTGTGCCCCAAACGATTGATATTTTACAGAAAAACCTGGAGGATTCAGGCACTTTGGATCAGCAAAAAATCCATGAACTTATCGCGTTGCTAAGAATAATATTAGGCCAAAATTATTTCACTTTTGATAAACGATTTTTGCGCAGGACGACGGCCTCGCAATGGGATCGCCACTCAGTGGTTTCTTGGCAGATCTTTATCTTAACCATTTTGAAAATGAACACATATTATCGCATAAAAACAAGCTTTACAAAAATATCATCTCATACACTCGGTATGTGGATGACACATTCCTTGTTATTAATGGCACGCATAGACAAATAGAAACCTTGAGTAAATACATAAATAGTATACACCCAAAAATAAAGCTCACGTTGGAGATGGAGAATAACAGTAGCCTAAATTTTCTGGACATAACTGTGCGGAAAATGAATAATTTATTTAGGTTCAACATCTATAGAAAACCAATCGCCACAGATATTACTATTCACGCTTCTTCATTTCATCCATTTGCAAAAAAAATGGCATCATTCAACTTGTTGGTTAACAGATTACTAAAAATTCCGCTAGAGGCAGAAGACTACATCGATGAGCTTAATACGATAAAGTATATCGCGGTGGCCAACGGTTACAGTAGTACAGTTATAGACAAAATAGTAGCGAGGCAGAAGAGGAACATATTATATAAAAATAGAAGCATAAACAAAACACACAATAGTGACACTAAATATATACCAACGGAATTTACAAATCTTTTGCCTAATACTATTAAGAACGTTTTTAAAAAACACGGTTTCGCAGTTTCTTTCAAAACGAGTAATTGTATTTTGAACGCCTTGAGACCAGTGACCAACAGACTGGTAGAAAACTGTTCTGGTATTTATAAAATAGAATGCGAGGACTGCAACAATTTTTATGTTGGACAAACGGGCAGGAAATTTCTGGATAGGTACAGAGAACATCTCCCTACAGGTGATATCCAGAAGATAAAATCAAACTTTGCCTTGCATTTAGTCAACCAGAACCATAATTACTCGAGTTTTCAAAGTAGCTTCAAGCCGTTACATTTCTGTAAAAAGGGCAGGCTTATGGACGCGCTGGAAAAATTTGAAATTTGTAAGGCCTCAAAAACCCAAGGTAATCAGCTCTTGAACGACAAGCTTTCTTTTAAGTCCAACGGACTGTATGACACGGCCATACGCGTGTTGGAACAACACATAGATAGAGGTAGATATAGTACGACGCGTATTGGTTAGTCGCTCGCGAGGTCTGATACGATGCGCATCGTGTAGTGGTGTAATTGTATACACGCGGTACTATGACTTTATGTGCTGGATTGATGTGCGAGTGAAAGTTTTTATTTATATTTTATTAATTTGACGTACTCCATGTGAGTGATTTTCGTTTTTACCAACCTGATGATGGGACCATGAGTCCCGAAACGCGTAGTTGTTAAAATCAATGAAGTTGCAAGGGGGAGCACCAGTGTACCCGGATACACGAGGTAATATTAACTATAATTGCGATGTTTGCCGACAGGTTAGTACTGACTTCACTGACGTGTATTTTTCTGACAATTTTTACGTCATACGCTTGCGGTAATTAATTCCTGAACCTTATCCTTGCTGCGCATGAAAACATGGGAGACGTTCATTTGCATTTTACTCCCATGTTCCATAAGGTAATGGAAGTATGGTGATGGCGAAAAAAATCGTGTTCGAGGTAAGGGCTGATTCTGATTGTACTACCCTCAAAACATGAAGAAAAGTCATTTTTTGAAAAGATCTGTGTGTGTGTGTGTGTGTGTGTGTGTGTGTGTGTGTGTGTGTGTGTAGACTTTTTTCTATGAGAAACGATAACTGCCGCAAATTCAAACAGAATCAAATAATTTTTTGCATGTGTGCCTGAGTTGTAGAGGACTCAAGGTCTATTGATTTTAGTGAAGATCGGTTAAGGGGTAGGGGTAGTTTACCGGCAACGTTTTATGTTTTAACAAGAGTAAAGTACTTAATTTTGATAAATAAAGTTCCTGAAAAGAAGGTCATAATAATCCACTGTAGGAGTTTAGATGAAATATCTATAAATGAAAAGGGTCGTTGAAGGGGGAGGGGGTAATTTTCTATAAATTAAAATGATAGTTGAAGGGGGAGGGGATAATTTTTTATCTGTACTACGTTATCGGCAACAAAGAAGTAGTTTGTTGTTGAAATTCCTTGCTGGGCTGTTTGGCCGTGGACCAATGTTTTATGCAAAACCAGACGTTTAGGACGTTTCGGCAGTGCTATCGACTGCCAGCATCAGTGAAAATCGAGCGCGCTAACTTGAGGTGGAATACGTTAGTGACTACAATACTGTGGTTAAGGCTGAAGAAAGAAGTAGTTTATATGGAAATATTTCATTTCGAAAATGATTTTAAATATAAATATGGAAGTAACATGTAAGTAATGTATGGTTCTCCATACCGATATATTTTCCAAGGCCTATATGACTTTTGTACGTATATAGGTAGTAACTTTTGATATACCGAGGATACACATAAGACGATTTATCAGTACAACAGTACAACCTCTTCTGACGAAACGTCAGTGTTGTTAACGTGCTGTGGTCGCTGACTACGAAACCTCGGTACGTTCTGCACTGAAGATGGCCGTCGAAGGTACGCCCGAAACGTTTGCTGACAACAACTTTCGACCACGGCCTTACAGCCAGGCAAGCTGGTATTTAAACTGCTTAGAAAATGTGATTACTAGTTACACATGGTAACTGCTACACGTGCATGTTGCTACTTGGTAATATCTCCCTTAATATGCGGTTTTCAGTTCCTTTATGAGCATCTCAACCGGGTTTTACTGTATTGTTTTACTTTGATAAACAACTAATGACAACAAAGATTTTTAATTACTTTCTGCCCTTTTTTGTACTTGTTGTGGATTACCCGCGGAATTCGGTTAGCAGCGGAGATCGCGCCACACAATTCCGCGAATAAGCGGGAGTTTACTGTATTATACAATAATTTTAATTTGTAAATCCAAAGCCACACTTCCTACTAATAATGTGTTAGGTAAATGAGTGGCGCTAAAGAACTTTCAATTTGACAATAGTCTTCATCCGTTCACATATATTATGTGGCCTCGCTTCAGTTGGAAGTGTGAAGGAGGCGTGAATACACAAGCACATACACCCGCACGCACGCACAAACGAAACCACCAATACGCAACGATTAACGATAAAGAGTTCTCCGTTGGTCCGTATCGATTAATTGATATGGTTGGTCACTCTGCAGTGAAAGGTGATCGAAACCGTGGCCGCAGTGAACACTCCACTAGTCCGGAAAACAAAGGTGTTGTTTTTTTTTCAGTTTTATCGTGTGATATCGGTGAAATATGTTTTAGAAAATTTATCTGCGGCAAAAACTTCTAAAATCTTGGGTTTATGAGGGCTTATAAGCTATAATTTACTGTTAGAAACTAAGTTTACCCGGTAAAGTAACAGAGACGGAGAGACGGTGCATAGGTTAGTACTTAGTTACGTATTGGTTAACGGCCAAGAAACATAAGTGAGTACAAATTCGTGCTGTTTCAAGGATCGAAGAGATAACACTTTTCAGTACAATTAGGCTATAGAAAACCATAATCGCACTTGCAATTTGTATTAACAATTCCATGAAGGGATCACCCCAGCATTACAGTAGTTCTCGAGATACATAAAAATGTAATCACAGTCACTTAGTCAATAAATTTACTAGACCTACGACAACATAAAATATAAAATCTCTTATAATAATCTCTAACTAAGACGGGCACTAATCACTGCAAAGGCACTCGCTTACTAACTCATTGTCGCACGCTCCTGGGCACTCTGTGTGAACGGAGGAAGATTGTTGTCAAAAGGGAAGATGTTTAGCACCACTCATTTACGAAACACATTATGCCAGTTCATACAGGATGCCAGTCAATCAAATGATGATGCGTGATGAGGACGAATTGAGGATTTTATTTCCTTACAACCTGAATGAACTAACATTTTAATAAATCAAAATCGAACACCTTGTCTGCGCTTTATCTGAAGTACAAACACTAGACTTTCAGTGTGACATAGAAAATTAAAATACTTTGAGCTTCCACAAAGACGTCTCATTGTAGCAACAAGAAACAAGCAAAAAACTTACCGTAACTTTTATGAAACACCGGAAATTATCTCTTTCGTGTACATCAATGGAATCCGGTTTACAAAACGTGCAAGAATTAACCATTACAAACAATTTTTGGTTTTTGAATAAAGCTAAAGGAATGAATCGAACAAATTCATTTGTCATGAATTAGGCAAATGCCATCGCTTTTGTGGCCTGCCTATAGATCTTCCGCCTATAGGATGGTAGGATAACATTTGGTTCGGAATTCTGTAGTCCTGTAGTCCAGTATTCGGTATCCTGTAGTCCATCGAAAGGACGTTCTATGAGAAAAAATGCAATAAGGACAAGAAACTGAAACATTTGACTCGAAGGAAACTACAAAACCAAATCAAAGAGAACGGGGAGTAGAGAAGCTGATAAAACAAAAATTCGTCTGTACGTCAAAAATGTTCCCACTTCGTACGTCAGCTTTTCGACTAAAACTTTCTCTATCGATAGTTTCGTCTAAAACTGATTTAATCTCCCTCTTCCTGTATGTATTTTAAGATAAGAAGGTGACACCTATTGAGCACTTGAGGCATATTTTTTAAGTTGGCGCTTTTTAACGTTTTTAAGTATTTAATGACAATTTTGTATGATATTTTTTTCTGTTTCCACTTTTCCGTTAGTATGAAAACACTTGGTGCAGAAAGCCTCTTGTTTATTTACCAACTGACTCAGGACGTTAGCATCTTAGCAGAGGATCCGTGGTCGTTAACGTGCGTAGTAATTCTGATCGTCCTTGTGTTTTTACGATTTCACAAGTTTCTCACTACGGCCCAACGCACTTCCGACTCAACTTCCTTCATCTCACTCGATCAACTAGAACATCGCGTTCTCCTTACGTCTCATCTAGTCGACAAACGGACTCATTTTTTGCGGACGCTTTTTAATCTATTCGAAACAATTACAGCGTTTCTGCAAAACGCTTGTTACAGATTCAGACACGTGTTACGCTCGGTTGCGAAAATTTCGTTAGCGTAAAATGCAAGCGCCTGAAAACATCTAATTACTCCGCTTCTCAATTTAATATTGACTCTCTCGGACAACACGTATTGTCAACACTTTCTATACATCCGTTTGTAGACAGTCCAATCGAATCTATAGCTCCCTATCCTGTTTGCAGTTTCGGTTTTTATTAACACTCACGCAACGTCTATGGATTTAGAATTTAGAATATTAAACACTGTGATTGGTGTTCGCGTATGTAATCGGCTGGCAGGGGTGCCCACAGCGTGGTGCATTTGTGCAAGTCACACCACTGGAATTTTTTGGGGGGAATTTTCAACCCGATTTTTGTAATTTTTTGTAGATTTTTTATTTATTACTAAATCTTCGCTGCCATTAATAATAACCCTTTTCCTTTCATAACCCCTTGCTGGAAATAGAAGCTACATGGATTTAAGCCAGTTGCGTAATCAGGGGTTCAATTACCCTCTTATAAGCGTCATAAATCAAACAAGTCATAATCATTGAAGAAAAAGAATGCAATTACACATTCAAGTTGGATTATTTTGATAAGGTCTAATGTACTACTAATTATGTTAACCCAGGTTTGACCAGGATTTTACATTTCTAATAATTTAGTTATTGATTAGCCATACTAGAAAACCTTTTGGTATTGACAAAAAGAATAACATTAGTTTTTTGATTTCAATAATTGCTTAAATGGCTTTAGTTTTTCAAAACTTTTTGGATAAAGCCCCAAGATCCATCGTTAACTGGGGGTTATTCCATACCCCCGTATTGTGATCCCCCTACCTACGAAATATAATTTGGGGGATTTCGGAATACTTGGGGGGGGGGGGAATTGCACCATGGCCTTTGGGAGGATGGGGACCTCTGTCGGATGGTAAGGAGCCGAAAGCAATGACCGCTGGAACACGCGGCACTTGAATCGAGGCTTACTTAAAATGCGCTACAGTTGCCTCATTTTCGTTCATACAAGAAGTTTCCGTATTTAACGTTGATTGTTGAGAAATTAGTGTATTTAGTAAAATAGTTTTGTACCAACCGTTTTCAGAGTGTTACGAACCTACTTTGTACTCACAACAAAGCACTAGTAAACTCTCAGCTACCGACATTATTATTCGCAGACGACCAGTAATTAATCCAGGAAACTGAAGCAGTGGCGTATCTAGAATTTGGCCCTTTGGGGAGGGGGTGGAGTCGTTTTCATACAAAAGAAAAACAGCAAGTTAAGACTAATCAATATTACTGTCTTTAAAGTGGCTGAAAAATACGCGATAATATCCTGAAATCAATCAACAATTTGGTTGGCTGCTAGTCCAAATATATTGTACGCTGCATCCCCGAGACAATTATATCGTGTGTTCTAAAAGTCGGACGCTAAAGAAAATTGGCCGGTGGTGTTAAAATGAACGTAACAATGAGAACAATTTAATTTTTTAATTATTCTATGATTACATTGTAAGTTGGAAATTTAGCTACCTATATGTGACTTTAAAAAGGCTGATCATTTTCGAATTTCAAATTAATGAAAAATATTAAGTAATATTGCCTTGTATTGAACACGAAATTTCTATTGTCCACAACAAATGAATTCTGCGACAATGTGAAATGAACGGAGGACTACATGACTATAGAATTCCGAAGTAAATGATGCCCTGCCATCCTATAAGCGGAAGATCTATAGGCAGGCCACAAAAGCGACGTCGGAGCGTTTGTCTAATCCATGACAAACCGTTGTTTCGGATTGCTGGCCGGGCCAATTGTTGCGTCTCCCGGCTCAGCCGAGCAAAACCGATTCTGGCCACGTGTAGAACAAAAACAATATTACATGCTTCATTGTTGAGCTGATAGTTGCTATGTTTCAGATTTCTGCTCGTCTACTTCGAGACTGAGGTAACAAACGGTATAATCCGCCGAATATTTCTCGTTGCGGTCTTATTTCGTTTCCCTTCCTTAACTTGTTTCCTCTTTCAAAACGGATGTTAACAACACTAACTCCTCTTCCTCAGAAGTGACACCTAAATTCAATCAAGACACTCTGGTGAGCTCTATAACTAAACTTCACCGGCGTAGACCAGGAAACAACAATTCGGGAGTGAAAATATAATCCAAAGCTTAGCATAGCAATGAATATGAAACCAAACTGGCAAAACGTAGTGTGTCATAACAAACAGCTAAGCTTTCAATTTGAACTGGCCTGTAGTCCGGCAACAGAAAGCGTAAAGGCGGCCATACACGTTGCGGTATATCTGTTAGGTTTACCTGCAACACGATATACTGCAGTGCTTTTTATCCTTGTTCGTGTTCGTGCGCATTGTGCTTGTCTTTTGTGAGTGTTGCGTGTTTTTCATTGGTAAGTATTCATTTAGATTATTTTATGTTTTGAGTATCGTTTGTCTACACACACACACACACACACACACACACACACACACACACACACACACACACACACACACACACACACACACACACACACACACACACACACACACACACACACATATTTCTTGTTCAATACAAGGCAATTCAGTAGAACCTCACTAATTCGTCAACTACGGGACCGAAGAGGTGACGAGTTAGTGAAATAGACGAATTAGTGATGGAGTAGAAAACAATCACAATATAAAACGTTTTATTACAACACTAGCAATGCACAGTACTAAAGTTGTGCTCGAATATCTTTATTGCTGGAAATTTTCAAACTCAAACAACTTAAGCACTGTAATTGCAAAAAAAAAGTTTAATAATTGTGTACACGTTTACCTGCACAGGTTTACCTGCACAGTTACCTGCACACGTTTACCTGCACAGGTGTGGTGCGCACACACGGTCCGGTACGGTAAACCGTCGAGGTTTTCAGTTGACCATGGTATCGAGACAGGACGACGCGCTGGCGGTGATAGACGTTTTGCTCGCGATAGAGTGCCGTAAGCAGAAAATATCGTCTGCGGCGCTCCCGATTTAATAGAAGCTTCGTGTTTCTTTTTCTCTTTACGGACGTTACTTCTTAAATTATTATTCATTTTCTTCACTACAGTCTCCTTATCGGCGTTTGGTTCCGACTCTTTCAGTTTCTATACCAATTTCGCGTATGCGGCATCTCTCTTGGCACGGTCGTAGTACTCCCTGTTTTTTATCCGCCAAAGACACGGTTCTGATTTGTAAATTTCAATAAATTTTTCTATGACCGCGTTTCGTTTACGATTAGCCATAATAACTAAAAAAAAACTTAAATAAACTACATTAACTAACTAACTGAAATAGCGGGAAAACGGAAAACTTGGACACCTTTCTCGCCTCTAGATGAGGGACATCTGAGTCTTGCGTAGGCGAATGGCACACACGCTCCGGTCTGCACTCTGGCGCAAGTAAAAAGAATCAAATTTTGATACTTCGGAGGTCACCCTTACAGGTCAGGTTGCCTGTGCGGTTGTGGTACAGGTAAATCTGACAGGTATACCGCAACGTGTATATGGCCGCATTAACGAGCCCAAAGTCGATTGCGACACCACCGGACCAAACTGGCCGTTTAAAATATAAGTATTAAGGATTGAACGGCTCACTATTGAGATGATAAATTAATTATAATGAAGTTTAAATTAACTCAATTTAAGTGACTCAGCTTTCGCGGAGCTCATGAACCATATCCGAATTCTGTGTCATTGCTTATCTCATGTTCGACTGACACCATTCTTCTTCTTTGTCGTCTTTTGCAGTCAGTGTTTACTGTTGCAAAGCTGATAACAGAGATACGCGTATGATCCATATACAGAAAGTTCAAACGAGTAGGAATGTTTACTGTAGAGTTTGAACATTACTACTTTCTCTTCAACGCAAATCGAATTGTTTACTCTGTTTTCTCGCCCTATTGTTTAAATTTCTTCCTCTAACGTCCGCTGGGCTTCCACCTTTTCTGGTTTCCTTTCTAATGAGTGAATCATTAGCAGAAGCACGGATTACCACTTGCCCGCATTACAAGTTGCCCTCAAGACAGAAATATAAATTTTAGGGGTGGCGGGGAGGGGAGAGAAAGTTGGCTTTCCCCGTGAATGTAATAAGGTATTGCTGCTGTTAGTAGCGCGACTCGTGCTTAGTTTTCAGGTTGTGAAATCGTCTATTTTTTTACTTTTTTTTGTTGCTAAGTTACACTATGATGAAGCCTTAGACACGTTACAATCATAGTGCTGCTACAGACAATCTGCTGAAGAGTACAATACCCACTGATGGTTGGGGTGGGTGTAGTGGCGAACAGTACCTCTGAAATTGTTCAATACTATTAAAAGCCTGAAGAATCTTTATGAGACTGGTAACCTAAACAAGTGTCTTCAGAATCTGGCTTACGTTCGAAAAATTCAATAAAAAATTTCGAACCATTTAACTTTTAAAACAAAAAGTTAAAAATAAAAAATAAATAAGAAATATACATTAAAAATTAATATATACTTAAATTAAAAAAAAATAAACAAATGACGAATCATGTAGAAATTATGAAAAAATTAAACATTATTTTCGAAGTTGAACACTAAAAAGGTATTTAAAAATTTTGAAAAAAAGCAAAAAATTAAAATAAAAAATAAATTAGAAAAATACATTTATTTGGAGTATACGATAAGAGACCACCTCCTGTGGTGTACTCAAGAAACGGCATGGCCGGCAAAGAATCTCTTTAACTTGTAAGAAGACTCCCTTGAAATAATGATGATAATGGATTTTCATCAGTTTTGATCCTGGATTTTCATAATGTACCCTGAATCCATCTCCATGAGTTTTCAGAAATGTGTGTGTGTGTGTGTGTGTGTGTGTGTGTGTGTGTGTGTGTGTGTGTGTGTGTGTGTGTGTGTGTGTGTGTGTGTGTGTGTGTGTGTGTGTGTGTGTGTGTGTGTGTGTGTGTGTGTGTGCAGACAGACGATACTCAAAACAAAAATAATCTAAATGAATACTTACTAATGAAAAACACGCAACACTGACAAAAGACAAGCACAATGCGCACGAACACTTGCACAGCAACAAGGATAAAAAACACTGCGATCTTGATCAACAAACAAAAAAGGTTCAAGACGTTATGGCTTTAATCTCCTAGTTCAGAATAGATAATTAAAGAAATATCACATGTAGAGAAAACGTTTCAGCCACTCCATCGGTGGCCATCTTCAGTGCTTGAGGACTCATACACTGACACAGGTGTAACAGTCAGTGAACCACAGTACTGTGGCTAAGGCTTCAGCACTGAAGATAGCCACCGATAGAGTGGATGAAACGTTTGCGTTAAATAACATCGGAGCACGGCCTGATAGCCTGGCTAACAATAATATTAATAACTATACGTTATCTTGTTCTCCAACTGTACTCTCACACTGTGTTGTACTTTCTAGACAGCTTTTCTAGAACCAGAGTTAAATAATTTGAATTTATATTCATTAATACTTCGTACATATATTTAAATTATTTGCAGATAGAATTGTGTTTAGTAAAATATTTATTTTATTTAGTTCAATAAACACCGGCACGGATCATTTATAACCCACAAGTAAGCAAGACGCGTTTTGTGGATGAGAAATTAAATTCGTAAACAACGTCTAAATTTTGCGACTGTTACGGCATTGAATCGGGTCTTGTTTATCGTGAATTGTTATGCGCACTTTCATCAACTAGCCGAGTATGTTTAGAAAAAACAATTGTAATAAGCTAAAAAAAAACTAGGCCACGTAATTTCTTCCGTCTTCCTCTGTCCCTCTCTCTTCCGTTTGAATTGTGTTCCAATTTCAAGTTTTTAAAATCGAAAGTCATTCGTGGTCGTGAATGTTTTGTAGCTCCGCGAAGGTCGTACACTATTGATTCGCTGTTATCTCGTAAGAATAAAAATTTACGAACTAAACGCTTCCGGTTTCGCGTTGCTTTTACGCAGATGACAGGAAAAAACCTACGATTAAAACGTAATAATTGGGCTAGGCTATCGGTGTAGACGATCTTCGCCGACGTCGAGATAATCTCGATCGTTTTAAAAATAGAATCTTTTTTATCAACGATTTGTTTATACATGTAAATTGTTTGTGCACCGCAGTTGACCCCAAACAAACGATAACTGGTCGGTTGGTTGGCTGTTGTCAGTCGTGTCGTGGCTTCTCGTCCGTCAGCTGTACAACAACGATGGTAAATATAGCTCTTTACTGCTTATAAATATATCAGTAACTACAAGTTGTAGCAATGTTCTCTTGAGACAGTTTCGCTAAAACTAGAACGTTTTTTGTAAGCACTTTGTTGGAGTTAATTATGACACGTTTAGACGGTGTCTCCCTCTGTGTCAGAGATTTCAAACTTTTAACGAAACTTTCAACACAGTAATTTAGAACACTAATCACAGTATTTTTTTATCTGCCACGTGTAAAAGTGAGCAGAAAAATAACTACCGCATTGTCTGCTGTAGCAGCTTCAGTTGTCTTGCCGCGATGGAGCTTATCAACACGCTGACGCATTCTGTCTAGCGTACGGTATATTAAAGAACGTGCCGTTTTTAAATACGATAATTTCGTCGTAAAAGTCACTGTTCGATTTCGCTGTCGCATTGTTTGGAAAATAATTTACTTACGATGGGTTCGTTACGATCAACCCGTAGGACGTTTTGTCGCTAACCCGCGGAAAACAAGTCGTGTGAATATTTTTTGGTGTTGTAGTGGCATCTCTGTTATTAATCATCTGATTCTGTTTCGTTAATTGCTTGCGAACAACTGTTTTTATTGTTACACCGAGTAAAGCTGGTTTTATTTGAAATTTTCAATATGTTCGACAATTTAAGCAAACATTCCAGCGACAGTTCGTTGCTCGGTAATAGCGATTCAGACGACGAAAGCTTCAAATGTGTCGTTTTAAATTTCAAAGGGAACACTCCGCAACGGTCAGGTAAACACCACCTCACATTGTTACCGTAAAAACCTACCACCGACTTGCTTGCCATAACCCTAACACAACGAAACAACTAGAAACAGTAACGAATCGTGTATTATTTACTGTTATCTTGTAATTAACCGTTAATGTTTTGCTATTTTGTAAGCTATTTAATGTATAACATGTTCTGGTATTTAAAAACATACACAAGTAATATAATGTATGCGTCTAATCAGGCGTAAGTTAGTTAGCATAACGCCCGCCGGCGAGAGCAACACGCGCGCACGTACACACACACACACACACACGCACACAAGAGTCGTGGGGCTATATACATCTAGCTCATTTTGTAAACAGTTCGCCACTTAAATATAGACTGCTTCACGCCTAAGAACTTGATGAAGAATGTAAGCAATCTAAACGTTTAAAACGTCCAGTTACAATGAAGTTCATGCGTTTGTGATGTTGAATTTTCGTCGTGTGTACCCCCAAAACTCTGGACGTTCAATTCAGAGACACGTGCTAATTCATCTTTCACGATAGCCAGTGTTTATAATAAAAATAATAATAAGTATAAACTGTATAAATATAGGCCTACTATACTTCTACACATATTTATAATATTCTTATAATATCTATATAACACAATTTTTGCTATATACATGGTTATTATTATTATTTAAATCTGTTAAAATCTGTCAGAAAAAAATCTTTAACGTTCTTAGGCAATGTTCTGACGAAACTTACGTAAGATAAACAAAAAGTAAATAAATAAATGTATCGGTCTTCAAGCAAAAACAATAAAATAAATGAATCGGTCTTCACAGATACAGTTCTCCAATCTACAGATCGGAGAATTTAATATTTATTCATTTATAAACATTTGAAAAAAATACTTTGAAAGAACCGTTAAAAATAATAATTTAAGTGTAAAGATATTATTTATTACTTAGACAATAATAAAATATAAATTTTTCAAAGAGAACAATTTCAGTCAGCTTTTGTTGAGGTCCACAGACGATTTTTTTTTTTTTTTTTTTTTTTTTTGAGAACGTCATGAAAGACCTTGACCATTTCACCAGCTGCAATGATAAATATTGAAATCATAAATTATAAATAAGAAAATGAATAAGTATATGTATGTATCTGGAATTCATATTTATGTAAAGATACTATATTTTATAACATAATAAAGTACTTCTTTATTAAATCCTTAAATTCGTAGTGACCGTCAATCAGTGAATTTTTCGGTGAAGGGTTCGTGAGGATCGGTTAAAAATATAAGAATGAGAGAGCGAGTGCAAGTGAGAGTGAGAGGGAGATAGAATGAGAGGTAGAGGGAGAATGGGTGAGAGACATGGTGTGATTGTAGGTATATACATAAATTCACAATATTCTCTAGTACTCTGGACTATAATTTACAACAATATGATTATAAGTATATCCAATTTCACTTGATAGATAGGTTTACCATAAACCTGTGTTTGTAACATTGTATAAATTATCTGATGTAAGTTCGGAAAGTTCTACAGTTATTGTGTAATTTAAAATTTTCTAAATTAATTATTGTTTTTAATACCAGTAGTTAGTGAAACATGTTAAAAATAACCTTTAATAATTACATAATTTAACATCCCTTAATCTGTATTTAGCTATAATATACTTTACTATTCTATATGTATAAACGTTTTCTGTCCCAATTCTAACAGGCCTATCTCATTGTTGATTATTCTTTTATAATTTATTAAAAAATATTATTACATTATGAGTAATTTAAATTGTAATAGTGTATAAATTAAGTTCTGTGATATTATAATTTTCTCGTTGTCTTAAAGAAAACATTTGAAGATATAAACAAACTATCTCAACTCCTTCACATATACAGTGATACATACATATGCACGGACACGCGTGTGGGCACACGCACTGACATACACAAACACGTTCACTCAAATAAATGTTCTGTTGTGCTTGACATTTCTTTTGTATTCATACACAGGCCCTGATAATAACAATAAACATTGTCGAAACGTCGACACAAATAAGTTAAAATTTGTGTTATGTTTTTGATCGATCCTCATACACCTTTCACCGAAAAAAATAATAAAGTACTACAAATCGAATTAATACTTACAAATTAAATTATTGATATTATTATATGTTTGAATGAATATAATCGCGTACGAATATTATGGTATTTTGTACGAGAATAAAGTTGAGTGACAAGCAAGTTGAATCTGTCAAAACTTGATTAAGCAGCCGCAATTCCGCTAGAAATTTACGTCTTTTACGCACTAAGTCATTACGTACTCATAACATGTAACGTCAGCTACAGTACACTATTTTCAAGAGTAACGTGACAAAGAAAATTCCATGTATGCGCGCGCGCGCGTCTACGTGCCAGAATAAGTTTTCCTCTCCTTGGCAATTCTTATTTTTCGATTCTCGATTCAACTTAATTTTCAAATGCTGTAATGTTCGTTTCCTCCTTGTAAATACAAACGAACACAGTCGAGCAGTTAAGTCTGTTTAGAAGACGTTTATCAACTAATATATATGAGACCATTAGTGTCTGATGTGAGTTCCATGTGGTTTACCCTGTGACCACAATGTATTCTTGGATACAAGTGTCCAGAAACCCAAGTCTTGGATTATATCTGTATATAAATTATTATTTGGTACACTTATTTTTTGATTCTTTTTTTAAATTAAAGATGTTGTTTTATGTATCTAAACGTATAGAATACATCTTGACCACTACCTCGAAAAAATAACTGCACACGTGTATTTGTGTGTGCGTGCGTGAGTACGCGCGCGTTAACGTAATATGTACTGCGATAGAAAATCTAGTTCATATGATTTTTAGATATGAATATGCACATAAAAAGCAAATATGATGGCTTTTATGCGATAAGAATATAATATGGATAAGAATATATGCGAAGAGTGTAGAGTTTCATGTAAAACATAGTAAAATCATTACATTTTAGTATTTTTAAAAGTGTCAAAGTGACTAGAAATGTGTAAAACAGTGCCTGAATAGAATAATCATCATACATAGCGCGTGTATATAATAGTTCCGTTGGTTGTTTAAATAATTAAAAGGTAACACTAATGGGAAAAACTTTTAAATCAGAGGGAATTTTGAAATCGGATTTACACCAAAGTACAAGCGGTGTTAGCTAAAGTAGTGACCATCATGAGCAGTGGCGTATCTAGAATTTGGCCCGGGAGGGGGGCCCGAGTTGGCTTCATACAAAAGAAAAAACAAGTTAAGTTTATTCAACATTAGTATCTTTAAAGTGGCTGAAGTCAGTTCCGTTAAAGTAAACGGTAGTAACACAATAAAAATACGCGTTATTGGAACATCGTTTGCGAGATACTTATTGACTGGATTGATTCTCCTGTATTTTATATTTCAAACGTAAGCTATAGGCTACTCTAATGCTGTGTAATAAACCTGTTTGTATATTTAAAAAAGAGTTACTACTGTACTAGCGCACACAGCTGACAAAATAATAAAACAGCCTAAAAATTAAGAGATTAACAAAATTCGTCAACTTTTTCGACTCTCTCGGGGGTGGGGGGAGGGTTCCGGTCCCGTTCGTTCCTCCCCGTAAATACGCCCCTGAACATGAGCTACTGATACCGGGGATATCGGTGTGGATCTTTCGTAGACTGGTTTCCTGTTTCCTTCCCCATTGACTTTTAGAATTGGTTTCCAAATCCAAGGACAAGAGTGCCTTGTACCTCTACCCTCTCATCCTCTCTGCTAGGATTCGGTCGTTGGCAAACAATAGAGAAAAGTGGACCACCAAGACTGTTAGCAAGAAGAGAAGGGATAAGTATTTTTTTAAAGACCTATAATATGACAGTATTTGTTTATAGGCGCAATAACTGTCAATGGGGGTTTTCTTTTTATAAAACGTTTTATGACCTTAAAATAGGTCACAAAAGTTTCCTTTTTTTTTGGACACGAAAATCTTTGTTAACAAACCTTTTTCTCTTGTAAAAAGAACGTCTAATTACATATCCAAGTATTTGTGACCAATCAGAGAACTGGAAATTGAGTCTACAGTTGAACAGGGTTGCCAACAGAGACCAGTTCTTCTGAAGCGTTAGACACTGGAACAGACGATTAATTTGTCAAACAGCGTATATTAAGATTCGATTCATATAACGTGAGAGCGATAACTTTTGAACGTTATACAGGCGGTCGCCGAGCGAAACGTCGTAAATGAGCCCAGTTAACGTTGTATCACTTAGTGTAAGATGGCCGCGTTGGGGTATACGTGGTAAATTCCGAATCCAAACAGCACCCGATGGACGTAGGCTATCAACTGCTAGACGCAGCGGTCTCCAGTCTACGGACCGGAGAATGTAATATGTATTCATTTATAAACACTTAAAGGCTATAAACGTCTGAAAGTAATACTTTGAAAGAACCGTTTAAAAATGATAATTCGAGTGTAAACACGTTTATTACTTAGATAATAATCAAATTTATATTATAC